>CM052893.1:51487695-51599257 GCA_028534135.1 Potos flavus | reverse complement strand
CCAAACTCTCAAAAAAAGTATTGACTGAAAGGCTTGTACGCCAGAAACTACAAATCATTGCTGAGAGAAATTAAAGGAGATCTAAATAAGTGGAGAAACATTCTGTATTCATGAATTGGAAAGTTCAATATTATTGAGGTGGTCAATGGCATCCAAATCAACCAATAAGTAAAACAACACAAAAAAATCCCAGCACACTTTTTGCAGACATTGACAAGCTGATCCTAATATTTGCCTGGACATGCAAAGAACCTAGAGCAGCCAAAACAATTTGGAACACAGTTGGAGGATTATGCTTCCTAATTGCCAAAACTTATCATAAAGCTCCAGTAATCAAGACAGTGTGGTACTGACCATAAAGATAAACATATACATCAAAGCAATAAAATTGAGAATCCAGAAATAATCCCTTATAACTATGGTCAATTGATTTTCAACAAATGCACCAAGGCAATTCAAAGGGGAAAGGATCATCTTTTTAAAATATGGTGCTGGAACAACTGGATATCCACATGTAAAAAAAAATTAATTTATATCCCTACTCGCACCATACCTAAAAATTAACTCAAAATTAATTAAAAGCCCAGATCTAAGAGCTCAAGCTATAAAAGAATTAGCAGAAAATCTAAAATATCCTAAAATCTAGAGGAAAATCTTTGAATAGGCAAAGATTTCTTAGATAAGACACCAAAAGCATTATTCAAAAAAGAAAAAATTGACGAAGTAGACCTCAATTAAAACTACATCACACCCCCTAGAATCAAAAAGATAATAACAAACATTGGTCAGGATGTGGGGAAACTAGAAACTTCATAAATTTCTGATGGAAATGTGTAATGGTGCAGCCACTTTGGGCAATAATTTGGCAGTTTCTTAAAAAGCTAAACATAAATTTACCATACAACCCAAGAAGTCCACGCCAAGCTCTTTCCTCAAGAGCAATGACAACATATGTCCACACAAAAGCTGGAGCATGAGTGCCCAAGTACTCAGTAATAGCCCAGAAGTAGAACCGATCCAAATGTCAGTCAACTGATGTGTGGGTAAACGAAATGTAGCATATCCATACAATGTAATGCCATTTAGCAATAAAAAGGAACAAAATACCCACACAGGCTACAAGTCGGATGACCCTCAGAAATGTTATGCTAAGTGAAAAAAAGCCAGACACAAAAGAGCACATACTGTATGGCTCCATCCATAGGAAATGTCTAGAAAAGGCAAATCTATAGAAGTAGAATCCAGCTTTGCGGTTGCCTGGATGGGAGCTGGAACAGGAACTGACTGCAAACAGGCACGCAGGATCTTTCTAGGGTGATGGACATATTCTAAAACTGGATCGTGGTAATGCTTGCACATTACCAATCTGGAAATTTACTAAAACTCATTGGATTGTACACTTAAAATAAAGTTTATGGTGAGTAAACCTCAAAAAATCTATTTTTCAGAGGACTTAATTCCTGTGCAAAAGATCTCAGACAAGGTAGAGGAGGAAGCCTGGGTGGTCTTGCTAGCCCAGCCTTCCCCACTTTTGGCTCTCTGGCAAGGACACCTGAGCCCCTCTCTCAGCGCCAAGAGCTATTTCCCCAGGAGCCTGCAGCAGCTGTGTCCAACTCCCCCACCTTAGTGACTCTTAACAGCCCCGATTCAGGCCTCTGGCAGCAAAGCTCACCTTGTGGAAATACTGTAAGAGTTATAAATACTTTAGGTCCTTGGGGAGCCCTGTCAGTTCTCTGCTGTGGCACCAGTGACCTAGGGCAAGGAAAATTCTATTCCTAGGCACACCGAGTGTCCGTGAGCAGCCTGGTTTCAAGGCATTCTCAGATAATACACGCTCTCTCTTTCATGGCATGGTTTGGACCCTGAAGACATCCACACTCTCCTAAAAGCTAATTCCTGAAAAACAGGAATTAGCTTTTAGGTAGCCAATATCCCTGAAAAACAGTTAATTGTAGCCAATATCCCTGAAAAACAGGCAAATGCACATAATTAAAATCAAAGCCCGTTCACCAGGTGGAGGAGCTGCGGGACCTGATTTTAGAGCAATTCCATCCTTCTCAACCCAGGCAGCAACGTAAAGCCAAAAATACTATACCTGGGATACCTGGGGACCACCACCACCCACCTCCTCCACTCCCACCCCAGCCACACACACACACACACACACTTGGATTTAACTGGCCCGAAATGTGGCCTGGGCATCGGTAATTTTTTTTTTTTTTAAGTACTGCAGTGATTCTACTGTGCATCCAAGGCTGAGAATCATCAATTTTAGAAGGAGATGGTGTCAAAACGCCGGACCGTGAATGCACTTCTCCCTGAACAAGGGCCTTCTCCTTATCTAGTAAGAGCAACTGCACAAAGCCGTCTGATGATGGGCCCCAGGATGTTGTCATTTGCCATGTAGATACTGCCAATTTATTTTGATTTAACCCAAATGAGTTCATGTTAAGCGTATTGATCTGTACATCCTTAATCATGACACCCGGAAGAAGAGCTCACGCTAATAACAATTGGTAGCGGAAAGGCTAAAAGAAAAAGATAGTTTTTATTATCAGCATTCAAGAACTTTCCTCTATACCAGGGACCAAGAACGAAACCAATCAGGTCCTAGTACACCAATAACACAGTATTAAATATTTAAGGCAATCGAGCATTAATCTTAGACACGAGAGATCACGAGAATTTAGGACAGAGTTCCCTGACTTGAGTGGACAAAAGAGCTTTGTGGACGAGGCAGAGTTCCAGCTGGGCCTTGCAAGATTGACAGAATTTTAACTGGGGAAATGAAGGGACAATAAAAAATCACCACCAATAACAATCATTGCCATAGTGCTCCCCATAAAGCGAGCACTCCCAAGCATCATTTGATTTAAACCTCACAACCACTTTACGGCCCTCATTTTACAAATGAGGATATGCGGGCGTGAAGAGGTTTTAAAATGTGTCCACACTCCCAGTCTACAAGCGAGGTTTGAACCCATGTCACCCTGACTCCAGGGTCCGGGCATCCAGGCCAAAGCAGAGAGACAGACAGGAATCCATCACTTGTGTGATACCTGGCGAGGAATCTGCTATGCCCGGAATGTTGGGCTCTTGTCCCCGGGGCTCAGGGGAGAAAACTGCCCACGGGGAACAAGGTCAGACCATCCGTGTGGCTCTCACATGCCATGACCAGAAAGGGGGGTACCCCGGATATTAAATCAGCTGCAACAGAGAGCTGAAACTCTGGCTCAAAGCCAACTCAAATGAGATTTCCTTTTTTCAAAACGCAAGACACCGGAGGAGGTGAGCGTGACTAGGGAAGCACAGGTCTGGAGATTCCCAAGGAGTGAGGTTTGGCCCAGAGGCTGTGGAAAATGCTGAGAGCTGGGAAGGGAGAGGACTCACTAAGCGCGAGTGTGTGCTCTCCCCGTCAGGGCCCCGCCAGGACTGTGCGACAAGCGGGAGCGTGCACAGGCAGTTCACAGAGAGCATGCGGACAGAGAAGGTGAATAGCTGAGCACTAAGGGCGTCTTCCTTGGCTGGACTATGTGTTTCAAAAGGCCTAGTTGTAAAGTAACCCACTGTTATCTGGTGCCTGGTTAGGGTTAGGGTTAGGCACCCGTCTAAGTGTCTGTGAAAGGCACGCAGGATGCAGGATCCCCGCCCAGCAGGGAACGAGTGATAGGCTGGAGAGAGAGGGAATACACATATAGAAAGAGTGAGTAGCACGTATGAGTGATCTCCTCACATCACTGGATCCCAATTAACAGAAGCCTCAGAAGAAAGGGAAAAAAGGAAGCAAGCAAGGAAACGAGGCAGTGAGAGAAAGGGAGGGAGGGGGAGAAGGAGAGGAAGAAAGGGAAGGGGAGAAGGAGGGAGGGAGGGAAAGAAGGAAGGAAGGAGGGGGAGAAGGAGGGAGGAAATGAAGGAGGGAGGGAGGAAGGGGAATAGAATGGAGGGAGGGAGGAAAAGGGGGTGGAAGAGAGAAAGAGGGAAAGGGAGAGAAGGGAAGAAAGAAGGGAGGGAGAGAGAAACCCAACTTCACATGAGACATTCATCCAGGGTGGTGCTCATCAAAGTGTGGACCCTGTACCATTTGCATCAGAGTCCCCCAAGGTGCCTTGTCACGGGACAGACGCTTTGAAGTGGAACTTCAGAACCGGAGCTGTCAGCGGCGGACTTCCCCAGAGTCGTCCTGGGCCGTCTGAAGTCCGAGGACTACTGGTGTGGGCACTGCCGGTGGTCAGTCCCCACGCACAGCGCCTGCACCTGCCGCTCCGTCTCCAGCTACCAACTCCGCAGGGCAACCTCGTGTTCAGAATGGTGGGCCCGGAGCCAGGAGGTAAGGAGGAAATCACATTCGCAGGAAAGGATGGTCTTCGGAGTGAGGCAGATTCCACTCAAATCCCACATCCGCTTCTTCTCAGCCACGAGATTTTAGGCACATGACTGGAACCCGCTAAGCGTCAGGTGTCTCATCTGTAAAATCCTCAAGAGACTGTTGACCATGATCATCAGGCAGGACCCACTTCTGCCTCGCGGCTGTCTTTCATTTGCTGACTTTGAAGCCTGGACATCTTAGAAGGATTCCCCAAAGGCTAACCCTAGTTAGACATCAAAAATGCAATGCCCTTAAGGATTTCATCTGTTTGATCTTACACGTTGCTGAGAACATTCTGCCGACACCACAGTTTCCAAGCCTTCCCACACGCGTTTCTATCAGAAATACACATGTACACACACACACCCCTCTACACCCTCTTTATTCCTGTAGGCTCATATGCATCCTTCAACATCCTGCTCAAGCATCACCCCTACTTTACAATTTTCCCGGACCCTACACCCCTGCCCCACCTCAACCACACCCACTGCCGAGGACTGCTCGCAGAACCTGAACCTGAATGAGCTCCACAGGTCTGATCTCACCACATTATGATGACTGATCTTCTGCTATATCTCCCAATGGGTTGATGGATTCTCCAAGGAGAAATACTTACTGATCTCTGTCACCCCAGCACTTAATATCACACCTAGTGTGCAGGAGCACTCTGTAATTTGTTGGGTTGTATATTCCATATGTAGAATATGAAATTATGAAACTGATTTTTTAAAGTGTTACAACTTACTATTCATACCATTGTTTTCAAAAGCCAGTTTAAGTCAGGGGAAAAAATAATCACACTAGGTTAGTAAGTGTTGGGGTTTTAAAAAGTCGGAATCGCGATTGCTCGGCTAGATCCTGCTACCTTATCATTCAATTTGGCTCTGAATTACAGAATCCACTCGGCTAAAAGGAAGATTTTCCACCATCAAAAATACTAACAAGACTGCCTCTGAAGGCAATTCCAGTCAATGCAGCAAACCCTGATCAAGTATAAAACACTAAGCTAGGCCCTATAATTTGTAATTCTACAAAAAGAATCCTTCCAAAATCATAGATGGAAACTCCCAAGGTGCTGACCTCCTGGTTGGCTGACGGGCTCTTCCCGAGACCATCTCCTGGTGTCGGCCTTTTTATCGGAGTTCTGATACAAGCAGCAAGAGCCACGTTCCTGAACCTGGACACTACCCAAGCTTACCTTGCTGTCCAAATCCAAACTGCTCCCTTTATGAATCACTGTCCATGACTTTTTCCTGCTATTTCCTCTGCCCGAGTTTACCTTTTCCATTCAAACCATTAGTAGTCACTTTCAAAATTCTACTCAAATAATAGCTACCATTTCCTGAGTGGATCTATGCGCCAAGCACCCTATTGAGGTTTTATGTACAAGCTCTCACTTTAAATCCCAACAACACTATGATACCGGTACTGCAGGTACCCCAGTCACTTAGGAAGTGATGGAGCCAGGGGCACCTGGGTGGTTCAGTCATTAAGCGTCTGCCTTTGGCTCAGGTCATGATCCCAGGGTCCTGGGACTGAGTCCCGCATCAGGCTCCCTGCTCAGTGGGGAATCTGCTTCTCCCTCTCCCTCTGCTTCTCCCCCTGCTTGTGCTCTCTCACTCACGTGCTCTCTCTCAAATAAAGAAAATCTTAAAAAAAAATAAGATGTGACTCCAAACCCCATGTTCTGAGCACGAGGCACACACACCTTCAGGAGCTCGTTAAATAGTCACATGCTACGCTGCAGATGAGGTATTAGCCCATTTTACAGATGAGGAAACCAAGGCTCAAATGAACGAATTCCAAATTATTGAAGCCACTGCAGCGACTCAGCCATCTCAGCTGTCAGCTGGCCGCTGTCGCGCCAACACAGACAACACTGTGGCTAGCCGGGAGGAGGGCGGAGCTGAGATGAGAGGTGGCTGGAGGTACAATCGAGCCTCACTATCGGATCCGTGCTCTTTGCAGTCGCAGGAGGCATGAAACTGTGACTTTTACTTTAGTTAGTGTGACTTCTCTTTTTAACTGCTGTTTGCAACCCAAGCAGTCCGATCTCGTACAAAAATGAACAGCGCAGGTGAGACCATGAAGTAATGTGGTTGACTTTTTAAAAACTCACATGCCAAAATTTATTCATCCAAATGAGAACGATTCCTTTCAAAAGAGTCATCTCAGGGGAAAGGAAGTTGCCAGTAAATAGGCAACCAAAGGGAAGGAGACTGACGTATCTACGAATTGCAAATATGTGTAATTACAGTATTAACCAAGAGCAGAACAGTACTTTGGAATGAGCAACGTACATCATTCTGCAAGCACAGTTGCTTCACGTTGTGGAAGGAAGTAGCTCAAGGGACAGGAAGGAAAAGTATTTGCTCCTAGTCCCATTCACACTGCAAGTTTTTGCTCTCTCCGTTAGCACACGGGCAGCCCATCCTGGACATTCGTGAGTAATCCGCTTCCTACCCGGAACAGCCTTCAGACCAGCAGATAAAATCCCAACTCTCAGCAAAACGAGGTCCCAAATCCCCAGACAAGTCATATGCCAGAGTCTACCTTTGGCCTCAGATTTTCCCATTCCCCACTGTGACTGGGCTGAGCCGCACTAGACCCTCTCCTGGGACCGGTTCAGCAGTTCAGCTACGGCAGCACATTTCCTGACCTATGCCCGGCACTGCCGCCCAGACTGTGACACCAGTGGAAGTGAGTCATAGGACCATGCTTACTCACCACGAGCCATGAAATGGGGGGAAATTGCAAAAAAAATTCTCGCTTTAGAGCTTTGCTATTTTTCCTCCTGTGAACAGACTGATATTTGCAATCATTATGTAACCATGGAAGGATGACATTGGCACCAAGAAGAATTACCTGCATTTAAGAAGAAAATGGGGCGGGGGGAGCGCCTGGGTGGCTCAGTTGGTTAAGCATCTGACTCTTGATTTTGGCTCAAGTCATGATCTCAGGACTGTGGGAGCGAGCCCCGCACCAGGCTCTACACCAGCACAGAGTCTGCTAGAGATTCTCTCTCTCTCTCCCTCTGCTCCTCCCCACGACATGCACTCTCTCTCTCTCTAAATGCATAAGATATTTTTAGAAAAAGGAGGAGAAAGGAGAAAAAGGGAGGAGGAGAAAGACAAGAGGAAGGGGGAGGGAGAGGAGGAGGTGGAGAAGAAGGAGGAGGAAGAGGAGGAGAAGAAGGAGAGGAAAAGAGGAAGAAGAACATAGGGACTTTCAAAGTAAAGACCCTCAGAATTCAAATCTGAGGGTCTTTACCTCAAGCTGATCAGTGCCCTCCACCAATGGAGCTGAAGAGATTAGAGGAAAGTTCTGGTTGACCCCGTTGAGCTTGGACCAAACACACTGTTGACCCCTTTTCCCCTGTACTTGAGAGTGAACACCCGGATTAACACCCTGGGCTTTTAGCTCATATAACACACGTAAAGCTGTAGAGAGACACTGAACCCAAAGAAAGAACAAACTGGGGTTCGAAGAAATCTGAAAAGCAATTAAAACCTTGGCTAGAATTTCTTTAAAGGCCACCAAGGGAGCATTCCATTCATGATGATAATAAAACTTCTCCAGACTGCCTATCCCCATGCCCTTCCTAGTCTCATAGAGCGCAGACACGCTACTCAGGTCGTGTTCCACGCTCCCCATTTGTCCAAACATGCTCTCTCAAACCTCAGCCTGCACTGGCGGTCATCCCCCTTCCTGCTTCCCTTTCTCAAATGCCCTCCTTTCCCCCCAGGACCTCTCTGCCCTTGCCAGGGAGCTCATCACTCAGTTCCACTCCCTTCTCATGATAGGATTCCACACGTCATGAACAAAAGCAGCCACTCATCCAAGAAGCCTGCTTCCTTCTAGAAGGCAGGGGGAAAGGAAAGCTTCTGAATGTGAATATGTTGATTTTTTTTTTTTTTTTTTTTGGTCTTTATCTCATTTGCTCACCAAAATATAGACTGAAATGTATGGAAGGAGGCTGATATCTGAAGTCAGATGACCTGGATTGTCTTGGTCAGTGAGTGTGACTTTGGGACAATTTACCTAAACTTTCTGGCCTCAATCTCTTTATCTATAAAATAAGGTAACAGTAATGCCTTCATCACAAGGACTTGGTGATGATTAAATGAGAAAATATGCTTTGTCATAAGAAATAACAAGAAAACTATGAACTGTTCCATGAAAATGATTCTCGGTCTTGCTGGCTTTAATTCTTTACATTGGTTTGGATATTATATATACATCATTCTCAATCGTTATAGAAGGTTTGAGAAGATACTAACAGATATAAAATGGTCTCTTTTCCAAATTGTCCACTTTGTTTGAAATAGATTTTTTTTTGGTTATTTGCTTTTTTTATGGAAAATCAGTTGACATAGAATGTTATATTACCTTCAGGTGTATAATGTACCAATTTGACAATTCTGTGCGTTACCAGTGCTCACCACAATAGATGTAGTCACAATCTGCCAAGTTGGTCACTCTTGACAATCTTGGCTAGAATATTAAAGATTAGTCACCTTTGCCTGTGTAATGAGTCACCTGCTTCTACTTCTGTTCTGGTGAACTCCATAAGGTGGAATCCAGAATCTTTCAACTATTAATTCTTATTCTGAATTTCTAGTTCTCAGACTCAAGCTCCACATCAAATTTCCAAACCTTAGCTATCCATAGCACAAAAAGTATGTCTGATCTGATCCCCTTTTAAAGAGACTCCGATTCATTTTGCATTGTAGAAATCAAGATTCCCGCATCCCCAAGTTTCTAATGAACAGCAGGCAAAGGCTATAAGAGGGCTAGATTAGAAAGAACGAGAGTGTAAGTACCCAGAACCAAAGGAACAAGTCACTAGAGTACTTACACAAAAATACTCAAATCTATTCCTTCTAAAATAGATGAAAGAAATTGTGAGCATATATGGATCCAGTGCTCTCCAGTGAAAAAGATTCCAAAGTAATCCCTTCAGATTCCATCTGGGAAGGTATCAGTGTGAATAAGTCACACTGCAAGATTGGTTAAAAGGGGACCTAAAGAAAGGGAGTCACAAAGTGATATGCTACCTAACAGATGGTGGCACTTAGGATCTCCTTGAATTTTGAGCTTCCCATTTGGGACATAGGTGCCTATGGACTAGGTGGAAAAAGAACCCAACAGCTCCTGCAGCACCCACTCAAGAAAGGCAGGTGGCGGTGGGTAGCTTTTCCCACCCCCAACCCCTGGATTGGAGGAGCATTGCCTTTTAATGGAGATCTGGCCTTTACCTTGGTTCCCAACTGCCTATTGGCTAGCTCATCACTGGACTGAGGGAAGAAGACGAATGAGAAAGATGAGCGGAAGCAGCTGGGAAGAGATTTTTTTTTTTACAATTTTTTTACTTATTCATGAGAGAGAGAGAGAGAGAGAGGCAAAGGCAAAGGGAGAAGCGGTCTCTGAAGGACTCGATCCTAGGACCTGGGATCATGACCTGAGCTGAAGGCACACTTAACCAACTGAGCCACTCAGGTGCCCTGGGAAGAGATTTTTAATAAGACTATTCAATTGTTCTCTTTGCCAGATTCCATACCAGGCAGATAATCGGCAACAAATTTAATTTCCCTTGCTCTTCTCTAATGAAGATATGCCATCTTTTGTAGAACATACACATTTAAATAGGTGGGTTGTCTGGAGAGCTCACAAATTCTGCATAACCCCAGGATTTCCTTATGCGAGAGTTTTCCCGTAGATTATCCACACCATCATCAACAACTGTAACTAAAAAGGAAATAACAAAACCCAGATTCCATTTCCAAACAGGCATTCAGCTCTGCCCAAGGTGGTAAGAAACTAAGAGCTCCAACTGATCATGTACTCAAATTATAAGACTTAAACTTGACAATGAAACCCAAATAAACGTAACACCATAAGACATTTTTCACTGATCCCTCTTTGAGTTCCACTGCTTTTTGCTTAACACAAAGCTCATCCACATGTGACTGGCAAAGAAAATACCTTCAAAGGCCGAGAAAGCTAAAGAGGGCTGTCCATGGGACAATAGGCTCAACCATAGAAACTCCACACTCCAGATTGAATTTCACAAGCAGGACAGTCAGGCACCACCAAACTGGGCCCAGCATCATGGCAATGGCTTCTACCTCTCTAATTGGCTCCATCTATGAGTAAGGGAAAACCTGGAAATGTTATAGTCACCAAATATGAAGGCATTTCCAAGAGACCCAGGATGTCATCCCCAAACAAGAACATTTCCCTTTCCCCTTCATATCTACCCACCTTCAAAGAGTGATCACATTAAATCTCTCAAGAAGAACTTGACAGGATGTTGAGATGCTCCAGAGAAAAGTCCAGTAGATTTTCTCCCAAATAGGGAAACTTAGCTCTTTAGAGCATATCTCAAGAATCATATATCTACATAAGCCTTTTATTGCAGACATTGACATTAGGAAATAAAATATACAGAGATTGCACCAATCTTGACAGAAATGTCAGCCAGCCAGCAATTCATTCAGTAAATATTCAACTAAACCAAACATCGACATATAAAACACCTATGTGACAAGCAAAATGAGGAATAGAAAAATAGTTAATAGACTCTGCCTTCAAAAACTAAGTCAAGGGGCGCTTGGGTGGCTCAGTTGGTTAAGTGTCTGCCTTTGGCTCAGGTCGTGAGCTCAGGGTCCTGGGAGAGGGCTCCCTGCTCAGCAGGGAGGCGGCTTGTCCTTCTGCCTCTGCCCCTCCCCCCGACCCCTGCTCACGCTCTCTCTCGCTCTCTCAAAAATAAATAAAATCTTAAAAAGGAGACTCACTCTTCTTTCCTTTCTGAGTCTCCTGGACAATCTTTCTGTATCTGTACTCTCTATGTCTTCAATAAACTCTGCTCTCACTTCCTCTCGGCTTGTGTTTGATTTCTATCCTGTGTGAAGCCAAGGACTCTCTCTCGCCTGGTCTTGTGGGATCCCACTCTGGGTCCTCAGACCCAGCCAGCCTGCATCAAAAATGTGGACTGCAGGGGCGCCTGGGTGGCTCGGTCGGTTAAGCATCTGACTCTTGATTTTGGCTCAGGATCAGGTCATGATCTCAGGGTGATGAGAAGGAGCCCTGCATCGGGGTTTTTGCTCAGTGGGGAGTCTGCTTGAGATTCTCTCTCTCTCCTTCTCCTTCTGTCTCCCTCCCCCCCCCCACATGCTGTCTCTCTTAAAATAAAATAAAAATCTCTCAAAATAAAATAAAAATCTTAAAAAAAAAAAAAAAAGCGTGCACTGCAATACTACTCTGCCTGTAGGCCAGAAATGGCTGCTGCTCCACACCAGACCACTGTTCTGGTCAACAGAGGGAAGAGTGCAGGAATTAAGAGAATGTGTTTAGACATGTCCATAGCAATTTCACAGAGTCACCTATGTCTGTTGAGTCTAATAATAAAAATTAGGTGTCCTGTGTCTTAAAAAAAATCTTCAAAAAAAAAAAAAAAAAACCTAAGTCAAGACACATACATAAAAACAAAAACAAGATCAAAACCAAAATACCAGGGGCGCCTGGGTGGCTCAGTGGGTTAAGCCTCTGCCTTCTGCTCAGGTCATGATCTCGGGGCCCTGGGATCGAGCCCCGCATCGGGCTCTCTGCTCAGCGAGGAGCCTGCTTCCTCCTCTCTCTCTGCCTGCCTCTCTGCCTACTTGTGATCTCTCTCATCTCTGTCAAATAAATAAATAAAATATTTAAAAAAACAAAACAAAAACAAAAATACCATAACATAAAGTAGAAAATAGGAGCGCCTGGGTGGCTCCATTGGTTGAGCGTCTGCCGTCAAGTCAGGTCATGATCCCAGGATCCTGGGATCGAGCCCCACATTGGACTCCTTGCTTAGTGGGGAGCCTGCTTCTCCCTTCCACTCTGCTTCTCCCTCCTGCTTGTGCTCTCTCTCTCTAATAAACAAATAAAATCTAAATAAATAAATAAATAAGGTAGAAAACATTACGTTCCCTGAGAGGGGTACATATAAAGTGCCATAGTCGTGTGAGTTCAGAGAAAGCTGAAATTATTCCGGGTGGAAGGGGTCAAGAAAAGCTTCACAGGGAAAAAGAGTATTTCAGATGACCTTTGAAGGATGGGTAAGATTTCAACCTGAAAGATGGAAGAAAAGTGCATCCAGCTGGAAAGATTGGCCTAACCAATGGATCTGAGGAGGCAAACACAGAAAACAAGACATTTTTCAGTCCGGTTGGAAAATAGGCTGCAAGGCATATACCGGGGTTGGGGGAAGAAGTTGGAAAAATAAGCTATAACTATTTCATAGATGGTCTTCAATAAGAATTTGGAATTTATATTGTAAATAATGAAAAGCCACTGACGGTTTCTGAGCTCAGGAGTGGCATGGTGAGACTTCAAAAGGTAGATTAGAGGAAAATGTAACCAGAGGCAAGAAGACAAGTCAGGATAGAAATATGATGGTGTAGATAAAAAACAAAGATCCGGGGTTTCAGAGAGGAGATGAAGAGGAAGGGGTACATAAATGCTAGGGTCAATAGGATTTGGTCATTGGTGGTCATGTGGGACACGGACATCAAAGATCATCCCAAAGTGTGCATTCTGGGTGTCTGAGAAGACAGTCATATTATCAACAGAAACAGAACTTAGGGGTGACAAAGCCTGTGGAACCCCGAAATGGTTATGTTTGGTTGTCAGCTGGCAATGTGGGGCTGGTGCCAGGAAGACACAAAGGAGAAAACCTAATGCCATCCTGTTACTTCGTCTCCCTGTGATATCTGCCATTGTTGACCCCTCTTCCCTTGAAATTCTCCTCTTGGGTTTCTGGACAATACTCTTTCCTTGTTTTCCTCCTTCCTCTGTGGCAACTCCAACCTAGGCTCCAAGAGCTCCTCTGCTGCTGCTTGTCCCACAAGCATTTTCCACAGAGCTCCAGCCTTCGTCCTTTTCTCACTCTACATCCTGCCCCTGAAAGGTCTGTCTGCCTGTCGCTTAGCTTCAGCTCCCTGCAGAAGGCTCCTGTAGAAGACAGGGGTTGGGGAGCACAGACTCTGAAACCAGCCTGGGCTCAAATCCCAGCTCCACCCCTTGCTGGACACGTCATGTTGGACAAGTCACGTATCTTGATCTTCCTCATGCGTAACATGTGGTGAGAGGATTGTAAAGAGGATCTAAGGTGAGGATTAATACAGAATCTGGCACACTAGGTATTATTGTGCCAGATTCTATATTATCTGCACTCAGAAAATACAGAATACAGATCATACACAGTCTGACACAGATAATTACCATTTGCTGGGGACTTATTATTCAGACAAGTCCTCAGTAAATGGTAATTATTATTAACCAAATTTGTAACTGGAAATCTAGTCTCTCTCCCGATGGCCAGGTCCAAATAGTCAGTTGTCAGATGGCAAGGAGTCCCAGAAGTCCCAAAGCGAACTCCCATTTTCTCACCTCCCAAACCCTTTGTTACAAACATTCATCCAATCATCCAGATTAGAAACCTAATGGGACGCGTCCCATATCAGTCCCATCTCCTTGCCCCCCACATCTATTTCTTATCAAATCCTATAAGATAGAATTCCAAGTGATTCAAAAAGGCATAGAACAGAGGCACCTGAGTGGCTCAGTGGGTTAAAGCCTCTGCCTTCGGCTCAGGTCATGATCTCAGGGTCCTGGGATCGAGCCCCACATCGGGCTCTCTGCTTGGCAGGGAGCCTGCTTCCCCCTCTCTCTCTGCCTGCCTCTCTGCCTACTTGTGATCTCTCTCTCTCTCTGTCAAATAGGTAAATAAAATCTTTAAAAGAAAAAAAAAGGCATAGAACACCCATTGTTATCTCGCCCCCACTCCCCTGCCCAAGCTCATTTCCCGCCACTCCCTCTCCTGCCCCATATGCTTACATGTTCTGCCACAGCATCATGCTCACAACCACCAAGCAATCTAATATAAACATCTTTACCCATTTCTTTCCTCTGCCTGGAGCGTCCTTCTTCCAAATGCCCATGCCCAATTTGGATAATTCCTACTTGCCTTTTAACACTCAGCTTGTGCCACCTCCCTGGGAAGCCTTTCCTGGCTCCACAGTACGGTACAATGCCTTTCTCTCTGCACCACTGTTGTGCTACTTACCACGCTGGGATTTTGACGTGCTTGTCTCTCTTCTCTAGTAAATTTTAAGGACCTTACAGGCAAAAACCGTTATCTTATTCATTGCTTGACTCCCTCCTCCTGGATCTAGCATAGTACATAGCACATAGAAAGTCCTTAAATGATTTCATATATAAATGAATAGCTGAGTAATCCGACAAAGCAAGATAGTCCTAGATGCTTCATGCTTCCCCTCTCCTTTTTGTCCACATGGTTAATCATAAAATTCATGTAGCTTGCCTTCAGTTCAAAAGTTTTTCTGGTTTAGTCCATGTCTCTGTAACAATAACCAATCATTTTCTATCCTATTATCCAAGATACGTATTTTCTAAAACTAATGGATGGTTTTTATTTTCCTCTTGGTGATTTTCTGCATTTTCCAGATGTTGTTGATCTCTCAATTTATACCAAATCAGTCACCTGACAAAAATTAGGAAATGTAAAGGAAAGCCTGAAAGAAGTTTAAGTCCGCAAATATGATTAGACTCCCTTTAACTCAAATAGCTAAGTAATGTGGTACCTAAAAATTAGCATTCACAATGCCAAACTGCCATTGTATTGGGTGTTGGGGGGGGAGGGGAGGCATACAGTAGATTCCAGGTGACAAGATATTAAAAGAAAAAAAAAACCAGAATATTTTTAAAGCACATCCTAATTCAAAGATGACGGGTCCTACTAATAAGGGGATGAAAATAAAGCCATTTCCCAGTTATTACAGTGAACCTACAAGATCAGTCTTGAATGTCCATCAGCAGCCTCTGTCTGTAGAGGCTCTTGTGGTTTTTCTACAGCCTCATAGGGTCAACGTCTCTACCCTCTCATTGCCCTTGTCTTGACCTTCAGGAATCGCCTGCTGGAAAGCATTTTATCCTGCCATCACCCTCCTGGGTTCCTGCCTCCTGACCCACACCCAAGAGACACCCGGACTCTGGGCCTGAGCAGTTCCCCCCTCAGTGTCTGAATGGACAGCCCCTTCGTATGCTGGGCTTCCTCTAGCACTCTGGAGCTGACACTGTACTCCAGAGTCCTAGACTTTTGGATGAAAAGTTCTCTTCCAGGTTGAGAAAATAAATCACAGAAAACAAAAACCCTGAAGAACCATAGGCTCAAAGATCCATGACTTAGACAATGCTGCCACCCATTGGCCAAAAATAAAAGTACTCCTGGTCTTTTCCTGGAGTCTGGAGTGAGCTAATGGGACATCCCACGTGGCTCTGGAATGGGCAGCAGCTGCATTGTTATTACCATTACTGCTAGTGCTCCAACAACAAGTTTTTGATATTTATAACATAATCACAATTACAGCAGGCTTATGAGTCAGAGCTTCGGCAGAAATTGAGGTTCTGGGAATGCTGAGCAGGAAATCAGTTCAGGCTTTAAAAAAGGGACTGAAGGGGGAAAAAGATCGGACAAAGGGCCCTGATGAGAAAAATAGAGAAAAAGGCAGGTAACCCCGGTAGATTTCCACACACCACACACTGACGGAATGAAGCACATTCACATAAGGAATCTAATTTAATCCCCACTAAAACTCGGCAAGACTAGCATTTTTGTGCCCATTATTAGACCTGGTAAAGGCCAACGAAGCTACAGACTTACAAAAGTTCACAGGTGAGACAGGGCAGGGCTGGTCTGAACTCAGTTCTGTCTGTTCCATTCCCAGAGTCCCTTCTGATTACATCAGACCAAAACCACCTGTTCTCACTGCTCAACTTGTTCAGGGCAGACACTGAGTCTACAAGATTGTTTTCTTGTTTTAATCACAGTCTCCTGCTGGGGTGTTAAGCAAAGTCAATGTTTTTGGTTTAAAGGTTAAATGTCCAACAAAGGAATGCACACTCTGGAAAATCTGGTGCCAGGGATTCTCCGTATCCAGAGGGGCTCTTTCTTTTTCCTCCCTCTTTTCTGCCTCATTTCTCTCTCCCCTATAAAATCTTCTGCCTCACTACAGATAAAAGAACAGTTTAAAGCTCTCCTGTCCCATTGAACAGTCACTAGGCACATGTGGCGATTGAGCATTTGAAATGTAGCTAGTCCAAATTGATATGTACTGGAGAGGTAAAATACACACCAGATTCCTAAGACTTCATACAAAAATAAAAATATTTCTCACTGAAGATTTTTATATCGATTACATGGTAACATGATAATATTTTTGAACTATTAGGGTTAAATAGTTATTGTTTAACGTAATTTCACCTGTTTCTTTCTACTTTTTGATGGGGTTACTAGAAAATTTTTAAATTACCTCTGTGGAAAGCCTGACATTTCTATTGGCTAGCACGCCTATAAAGACATGCAAACATGCTTTTGTAAATAAAGACATTTCATACATTAATTAGTACAAGATAAGGGCATGAAACCAAAATCTATTTCTTCCTCAGCTGATAGACAGAAAACTGCCACCTGATGTTCAATTAAGACAGCTATAATTATCAACCAGGAGTTTCACATTGTGCAGAAACTAACGAAGCCTGATTTTTTCTGATTGTGTGTCTTACGGGTGACTGACTTGTTCACAATTATCCCAAAGTTTTCATCCTGCAGATTACATTAATAACAGTGTAATTTAGATACTAGAAGCACATGGCTTATCAGGCTCAACGGAGAACTTCACATTTCTTACATTAAAGAAAGCGGGGTCTATTAACTGCTCCACTCAGAGCCGTGTTCCTAAGGCTGTGGAATCTTCTCATCCCTACTGAGTTCAAAACCTTTAATGTAGAGGGACATCTCATCGTGAGCAAGACTGGTCACACCTTAAGATTAAAGCAATTCAGCTTCCAAGGCTCTTTCCAGGCCAACTAGGGTTTCTTGGCAGGTTTTTCTTATCTCATCAAAACAACCCTGGAGGGGCGCCTGGGTGGCTCAGATGGTTGGGCATCTGCCTTTGGCTCGAGTGGTGATCTCAGGGTCCTGGGATCGAGTTCTGCGTCGGGCTCCCTGCTCAGCGGGGAGTCTGCTTCTCCCTCTGCCTGCCGCTCCCCCGCTTGTACTCTGTCAAATAAATAAATAAAATCTTTAAAAAACAAAACAAACAAACAAAAAACCCTGGAAAAATGGACTTAGAGAAATCTACAAGCCAATGAACTCCTAAAAATAAGACATATTTACAGTTCCTAACTAAAAATTTATAGGACCAGTTTAGTCAATGGCTCCCCAGGGTGACAAACCACTGGCCCAAACCACTAGAAGTTTCCTCCTCTGCAGGGCCCTCAGAACAATGGTCACTTGGGACTAGAACACATCAGCAAGGGTAAGGGCCAACAGGAATGCCCACGGCTTGCCCAAGAATTTCGACAAGGCTCCTCTCGCCTTCAAGCCAGGCTCTATGTCCATCGTGATGCTGAGTTTCCAGACAGGAGGAGGCTGGACTAATTGATTTCTCAAGTTCACCTTCAAAACCAGACTCTAATCCTTCACTTTTCACAGAAAGGAACACACCCAACAAGTTAAATTGAAATAAAAAAAAATAACCTTGGCCTGAGGTCTCCTAGGAGCCCATTTGAACAGTGCACAATGCAAACTCAACAGATATCTTCTGCCAGCTCGCCTCAATTTTCTCTGCTATGTGTGATATTTTCCATGGATGAGACCAGAGATGTTGGTTGTAAATGATAGTCAGATGTTTAAACAATTTTGTTGCTGAAACATGATAATTTCCAGAAGCCCCTTTTCCATACACGGTATCTTTTGGTGAGACCCACCACAAAGAAAATGAGTTGTACAAGAAGAATGGCAGAAGATCTGGAAATTAACCAGGAAACTGGACCATAGCATGCCTCAAATAAAACAAAAAACCATTAATAGGAAACAGGCCAGTTTTTAAGGGTCACGGAAAGAATATACACTGGGTTCTCAGCAACTGGCTATGTTTCAAAGTCAGTAACCTCCAACTTGTCAAGGAGGATTGTGGTTAATGCTGCGAAAGATATGTGCTGAAAGGTTTCTAGTTGCCCTTAAATTCCTGAATTTCTACTCAGGATATCATACCACACATGTGCAAAACAGAAAAGTCTGGTAGATTTTAAATGGATCCTTCTGTAAGTAATCCCAATATATAAAATCTTAACTTACAAAAATCAACGCATTAGGAGGTAATCACATATCAAAAAAAGATAAACTTCAAACTATTTTTAAGTAAAATTTTTCCCATTCAGATATTAGGTTGAATCACACAAAATCGCCAAATTTTGACTATTTTGACCAAATAAAGCCAAAATCCTGGCAATCTCATGTGGGTCAATGTATACATTTCATTAACAACATAGGTGCTAGAAAAATTTAAAGAGAGAACTAGGAATCCCTACTAATTTCAAAGTAACAGAAATAGAAATTTTTTAAGGTAGTTCCTAAATAACAATCCAAAGTCAACAGGAAAATATTTTGTTCAACATTTTCAATTTTGGTCTCCATAATTTTTGAGTAACATACCTATAGCCTGTTTTAATCTGAGTATTAGGGGATGTAGTTGGTGGTCACTAAGAACCTTGGTAATGAATTTGGCGATACCTAAAATAATAGTAATGAACTCCACATTTATATTTCCACATTTATATACTTCCATATTTCAAACTATCTTTGACATTAGCCTACTAAGCCACGTCCCTAAATCCTTTGTGAAAATGAAGCAGAGATGGAAGAGAGAGAGGGAGAAAAAGAAGGAAAGACGGACCATTTTGATTAACAGAATTTACACAACCAAATGAGGATTGCTTTCAAAGGCATCCCCATGGGGAGCTATATATCTACTTCTAAGTGGCTCTACCACATTGCTCAGAATGTTTATGGAATTAGTCTTGAAACTGCCTTCAAAACTACATAAAAAGGGGAACCTGGGTGGCTCAGTTGTTAAGCGTCTGCCTTCAGCTTGGGTCATGATCCCAGGGTCCTGGGATCTAAGCCCCACATCAGGCTCCCTGATTGGCAGGAAGCCTGTTTCCCCTTTCCCACTCCCCCTGCTTGTGTTCCCTCTCTCACTGTATCTCTCTCTGTCAAATAAATAAATAAATAATCTTAAAAAAAAAAAAAACTACATAAGAAAACCAGTACACTACTTAATAATCCTATTTCTCGTTCTCCCTTTTAAATTTCAAACAAGGGCCAACCACTATTAACCTGCTTATTTCACAAACTTAGATCCAAATGCTTTGGGGTTATTTGCTAAATACATATATAATTTATCCAAACCCATCCAGCGCACAACAGCAGGAGTGAGCCCTAATGTAAATTACGGACTTTGGATGATGACGCCATGTCATGTCAATACAGATTTATCAACTGTAACAAATGCACCACATTGGTGAAGAATGTTGCTAATGGGGGAGGTTATGCATGGGTGAAGGCCCGGCGAACATGGGGAATCTCTGCATCTGAATTTTGCTGTGAACCTAAAGCTGCTCTAAAAAAATAGTATCTTAATTTTTTAAAAATTACATAAAAATAAAATTAAAAGCACTCTTGGGAAAGGGATATTTGTCTACATGGAGGATATCCAAGAATGCCCGGCACATGCCTCCCCTTTCCCTTTATGTCCCCTTACCCACCCTCTTCTCCATCATCAGTACCCTCCACCCTCTGAGAAGAAAAATCAGGTGTGTTATCTATAAACCAAGGCCATTAGGAATGAGCCGCTGGAGAAGGTCCCCGGGGGTGGCCAGCCCCAGTTCCACCGAGTGGCTTCAGTGCATCCCTTTACTCTTTCCGCGTCCGCTGATGCATCTAAAGGTTGCAGAGTGTGGCCGGGGTTCATAAGGGGAACTCTCCACGAGAGAGGAAACTCGCCCTGTGCACGCCAATAACAAGACAGACGTCTAGCAAGCTTCAGCGTAACAAGCAGGGAACGCGTTTTGCCCGCGGAAAAGGTAAGGAAGTGAGAAGAGGGCTGAGCGCCGTTTCCAGAGTTTCCTTAAACAATTACAATGACCCACAAGTTACAAGTATTTCTCAGGCCCACGTCAAGGCAAGCGGATGTTCGCTTTAAGGCTGACAAATAAATACGAGGAAGTCCTTCAAGGATAAAGGCTGAGGCGGAGCTCCCCTCTCGGACCCAGAGAGGCAGTGGAGGCCATCGCCTCCCCTTGTCTGAAGGGCGGGAAGGACTTGGGGTCTGAAGCCTGGGCTCCAAGGCGCGGGGCTCAGCGCGGTCCCCGCTAGCCAGTCCGCCCCGCGCAGAGGTGCCGCGGCCGCAAGGGCAGTACGACATCCCCGAACCAACTCGCCCGCCCAACTGCCACCATGATATCCTCTCCGGAACTTACCTACGCGCCTCCGCGTCCCTTTTATAGACGCGCCGAAAGGCCGTCCAATGAGCTCAGCGCTCTCTGACGCGCTCGCCGTGCTCCACCAATCGGGCTTTGCATGTAGAGAGCCCGAAGCTGAGTGGTCAGACTCCCAGGGGGCGGGGTTGGGGGGAAAACAGAGGCGGGACTTATGTGGGAAGGTTATTGTCTCACCTGGTGTAACGCGGGCTTAGTGATGAGTGCCCAGAGTTCCAGTTAGGAGAGGGGCCCTAAGTCAGGGGTTCGTGTGGGGCGCGGAGAGCGGTTTCAGGGGAACCCAAGCACGTGAGAACCCCCTGGACGGGTGCTGGGATATGGGAAGGGCCCGCGGAGCCCACTGCTGGCTGAGATCGCATACTGCCAGCATTTAAGTAGCTGGCTGCTGGAGGTGCCCGGTTCACCACATCTAGGGCTTGGTCCCTGAGACAGGAAAACAGAACAACCCAATAATTAATTATTATAATAATAACAATCGTCCCTGAGAGGGGACAGTTGCTGCAGGTCAAGTGAAAGTCTGTAATTGTGTGGACTCAGAAGATTTGGGCATGGAGATGAAGTAAGGTTCTGAGTTGAAGGAGAAAGTGCTTGTTGGTTTTTCAGGGGAAGAAAATACTGTCAGCAAAACAGTCAATGCAGTGAAGGGATTGGTATTCTGCAGACCCGTGAGACTTCCTAAAAGGAAGTAGGGTTTCAGGAAGAAAGGTTGGACAAAGATTATGGGGGAGAACAAAGGGGAAAGATGAGGGAAATATTTGAAAAGTCTGGAAGCAGAAAGGAACAGCTGAGTCAGTGAAAAAAAAATAGAAAGAAATTAAAATTGTCAAAGCTTCTGTTCTGTGGGTAGAATGACCATTTTCTGGCCCACCATCAGATTACATGGAAAATTAAAAAATGATAATAATAAAAATGAGACGCTGCTTACTTATGGAGAAAGTTGAGGCTGTTTTAAATTAGTACTGCCCCTAAGAATCCAGGACGTATGTTTGTCGCACTTAGGGTTGACTGGACTCAGGCCCAGGCCCAACTTGGTAGAGGAAGGATGTGAAGATGCCTGAATGCTTAGGAAGGAATTCTCATCCATCAACACTCAGTGTATAAGATACTGTCCTCAAGAAGCTTCAGCAGAAAAATCTCAGAATAAGGGGTGCCTGAGTGGCTCAGTCGTTAAGGGTCTCCCTTCAGCTGGGGTCATGATGTCAGGGTCCTGGGATAGAGCTCTCCATCCCTCTCCCCCTGCTTGTGTTCCCTCCCTCACTCTCTCTCTCTCTCTCTGTCAAATAAATAAATAAAATCTTTAAGAAGAAAAAATAATACTCTTTTAAAAAAAACGATCTCAGAATATGGTCAATCTTTTATCAGAATTATTTTAGATTCACTTCAGTTTCTTTTTTTTTCTTTTTTCTTTTTTTTTTTAAGATTTTATTTATTTATTTAACAGAGAGAGAGAGAGATCACAAGTAGGCAGAGAGGCAGGCAGAGAGAGAGGGGGAAGCAGGCTCCCTGCTGAGCAGAGAGCCCGATGTGGGGCTTGATCCCAGGACCCTGAGATCATGACCTGAGCCGAAGGCAGAGGCTTTAACCCACTGAGCCACCCAGGCACCCCTCACTTCAGTTTCTTTTGTCAAATGCATCTGACACGTGGCATTGTGCTTTTAGCCGTGCAGACTTTGTCCTTTTTCTGAAAGCATACTGTTCTGAGAGGAATACAGTGATGGTTTTTTAAAAGCCTTGCATGTGGGACATCATTGTACTTTGCAAATCACCGTGCTCCCCCATTCCGTTCTTTTCTGACAGTGTGTCTGCCTGGATGTTCTGTTCTCCCAGAGGCTTTGCATCCGTTTCACCAAAGTCACATCCCACGGCTCACATCATTATACTGTACTTCTTTTCCAAGTTTGTTTCTGATTTCCACAGAGGCGTTCAAGCCACTTGAGGGTACAAGCAAGACTTAACATCTAGACCTCAGTTCTATTGGCCTGAAGATCTCAGTATCATTCTGCCACATGGACAGGTTGGTGTGTGCTGTTCTTTGATTTTACCTTGTTTCCTTCTAAATGGCTCTCTGCCTGCTAAGTCTTTGGAAGGAAAGAATAGAAAAGGAATTACCTTCCCTAACTCCTTCTCTTCTATCCTTTTTTAAAATGTCAAGTATTTTGGACTTCCTTACTTATTCCTAAATCAGTATAATCTGAATGTTTGGAAAAAGAGGTATCAGAGGAGAACAAAAAGATGAATGGAGAAAGTTGAAGTGAAGGCCTTCTCTCAAAAGCACCTGATCAGGGGACACAGCGAGACTACTCGAGAAACAACAGGATACCAAGAGGAAACACCGAAGTTCACAGGCAAATCTGTACTCTGTGTCCCAAACAGAACGCAGGTGCAAGGGAGACTACATGCTGGGGGTCATGAGCACAAGCTCCTGAATTTCGATCCCACCTCTAGCACCTACTATCTGGGCAACCCCAAGCAAGTCACTCAGCCTCAGTTTCCTTGTCTGTAAAAGGAGCTAGAATGGAATCAACTTCATAGGGTTGTTGTGAAGATTAAATGGGTCAATAAGGGGCGCCCGGTGGCTCAGTCATTAAGGATCAGCCTTTGGCTCAGGTCATGATCCCAGGGTCCTGGGATTGAGCCCAGCATCGGTCTCCCTGCTCAGCAGGAAGCCTGCTTCTCCCTCTCCCACTCCCCCTGCTTGTGTTCCCTCTCTCGCTGTGTCTCTCTCTGTCAAATAAATAAATAAAATCTTTAATAAATAAATAAATAGGTCAATAATATAAAGTGCTTAAAATAGGACCTAGCATTGAAAGTGCTATATATGTATAAAGTATCACTATTACCAAGCCATGATTCCTAAACCCACAGCAGTGTGAGCATCTCTGACAGAATCAATCTTTGGGTATGGACTGTGAAGCAAGCCTACTTCTCCTTACTTCTTCCTTTGGTTGACACCGAATCATCAAACCTTTTAGAATCTCTAAAAGTAAGAAAGAGAGTTTTATTTAAGCCCAAGTTAGGTCAGCTGCCCAGGAAACACACTCTCCACAGGAAGAAAGTGGTCTGGAGAATGAAGAGTTTTTAGAGGGTTATGTATACTTTTTACATCTTGTAAAACCTCAAAAGATTACAGATTAGCATAAAGGCAGAAATTGTGAGTTTTATCGTAAAGGAACGCAGAGAGTAGGAGCACTGACCGATATCTCAAGGACCAGATGGTTTTCCTCTAGGCTACTATTCACAAAGCAGGTGTACAGTACGTGCATAGTGGGCCATAAATCAGGCTTTGCGTTTGAGCGAAGTTTACATACAGTCATATTGACTGAGAAAGAAATCTAAGACGTCTTACCACGTATATACCAGGACTTTACAGAGGTTTTTCTCTCATCACTTTCTTGCCATAGGATGTCCTTGGTGTGCAGCAAGCTTCTGCTTAAATTACAGGGAAAACATATCCGTTTTCATCTCTACTACAGTACAAGGATGGATATGAATCGTCATCATGATGCTGGAAATTCCCCCACAGGAGTTCCTCTGTGACCCTCTTAGCAGCAGCAGCAGAATTCCCCATCTGTTCCCCAACCCTCTGCCCCATAGCTGCCAGTATTCCTCGATCAGATTCTTCAGCGCTGCCAAGGACACGGTGGGGGTGAAGAAATCCGTGTCCTGAGATCCACCACTGAAATTAGGCACTGCTTGTGGGCACAACCCAAGTGACTTTCAAAGGTGCCCAGTAATAGGCAATACCAAGAATATCAAGGGAGTGAGAAGGTGGAGCATTTGACGAGAAGTGATAAAGTGGCCACAAGGTGGCACAGAGTGACAAGCGATGCTGTTTTGCAGGAGGGCCCTGACTCTTCATCTTTAATGCCCTTGACAGCTCCCTTTGTGAACACTCCAGTCTTCTTCCACATTCCACAATCTGGGGTCTTTTTTCTTTCCCTAGTCCCTCCTTCCTTTCAGAAGGCTTCCGTTTTCATCGTTATGACCGTGGGTTCCTGTTCTCCCACTTGCCCCTGATTGCTGGCCTCTACTTGGCAAACCCCAGCTTCGGAAAAGCGGAAGCTGCTGCTCCCACAAACCTGTAAGTCCCGTGTCGGGTGGAAGCTGAGCAAGGCAGGCGGCGGGGTTCCCCTGGCTTCAGCAGGTCACCAGGCTGGCAACCCTGCATGATGAAAGGCTGCTGGCTTGCTTTATGTCACCTTCCCAAATGTCCTGGGTGGCGTCACGCTGAGTTTTCCAGATGATACGAGCTTCTACGGAGGACATAAATGGGGGCATTGAAATTGGAAGAGCACTAGAAAACCACAAGTGGCCTTCTCTCCAAAGCCCTCAGTACTGTCCCCCCTCTGAGAGGAGGCGACCTGTACGGTCTCCCTGGTTCCCAGCGTGGCACCCCGGGCTCTGCCATGGCTGTCCTCCCCGTATCTGGGAGGAGAAGGAGCCCCACAGGAGGATCAGACATCTCGAATGGAGAGTTTTCTGCCTCCCCTGTCTTCCTCAAAATGAAGCCTGTTGTAAAAAGTCCTTAGTAACTCCAGGAGCATGTCAGCCACCACACCTTTGCTGTCTGCCCCTCTTCGAAAATCAGTTTGTTTCAGGGTTGAGCCTACATGTAGATTTATTTAGAAAATGCAGCTCACTGGCTTGTAACTAAAAATCCATAAATATGCCCTAAAGCCAAATCTAAGGAGATTCCTCACTCTCTGTCCTGCATCAGACGCAAAATGTCCTCTCCTTCCCAGAGGGGAAAGAAGATTGGCTAAGTCAGAATAAAATTTCTTTTATTATTGGCTAAGCAAGAAGCGGGGGAGAGGAAGGGCATGTTTTGTTCTCTCCTTGAGAGACAGCAGCAAACCACAGGAATAGAACCCAGATGCCTCCATGTTTTGGCCGTGTTCCCGAGGCCCCTGCGCATTGATGGGGGGCTTCCAGTCCCCCCACCCAGAAGAAAGAAGAAGAGTTCCTGAGATGGGATGTGACCCTTGAATGAGAGAATATAAGGAAGAGTGCTTTGTAAGAATCAGGTGGCAGACAGGTAGAAAGCATCTGAACCCACACTGTTGTCACGACTAAATGACATGTTGGGTTTGTGGCTGTTTGGCAAATACCTAGAGCAAAATGCTTACTGTAACTGAAATCCAAGTGTCACTGGCTCAGGGGCCCTCACCTATATAATAAAGAGTTTCCATATAGTATATTTGGGAAACAGTTTTGTCTCATTTCCTACATCACCCAATTCTAGACCAACGATCTCCATTCCTTCATGGGCTGTCACAGCCTTACCACCGGCCACTTCTATTGGTCCGAACCACTTCCCCAAATCCCAGGATGCTGCCAACATACTGGCTTAGGAGGCATCTGTTTTCTGCTGTGTTCAAGGCATGAATAAAGACCCCTCCCTTCATTCTATACAGAGTCTTTGAGATCAGGCTGAAATATTTAACAGAACTTGACTAACAGCGAGACTCTTATATATGAAGTATATGAATGGCAAATGAGTGATTATGTCATATGATTCTATTATCCCCACCATTCCTGAGAACCAGGGTTCTTGGTGACAAAGAAAGGCGACACAAATACAAGAGGCTAAGTTAAAATCCTGGTGATGCTGAGTTTGAAATAGAGAAGTATCAGTATTAACTTGTGAGCTATTTTACCTAAAATATTCCCTTGCTCTGTCCACGGAAAAGGCGAAGAAAAAATAGTCAACTCGGTATCAGTGAACACGGCTAATGCCAATATTGTGGTCCTGAAATATATTTACCATTAAAAGAAACCATGGCTGAGGCACCTGGGTGGCTCAGTCCGTTAAGCGTCCAACTCTTGATCTCAGCTTAGATCCTGATCTCAAGGGTCATGAGTTCAAGCCCCATGTTGGGCTCCATACTGGGTGTAGAGCCTACTTGAAGAAGAAGAGGGAGGAGGGGGGAGGGAGAGAGGAGGAGGGAAGGGGGAGAGGAGGAGGGGGAGGGGAGGAGGGGGACGAGGGGGAGGAGGGGAAGGAAAGAAACCATGGCTTCTTGAAGAAATGGCTGATTCCAGGTCTGAGGCAGGAAAGATAATAGTGAACGTGTAACACCTCACAGAAGATGACCATTAGGTTGTGTAAACAGGATTCAGGGGACATTCACTGACGAAGAAGTAATAACCAGAGCATCAATAAAAACAATAATTGCAATCAATTGAAATGCATCAAATATGTTTAGACCCATGGGTTTAAATTACTTTTTAAAAACCCTATTTGATCATCTTTGGTAGATGATAAGAGAAGAACATATTATTGAGAAATGGTAAATAAAGGGAAAGAATCAGACATTTGTTCTGCCTTTCCTGTATGAACTGATCCATTAGGGAACCAAATAGTAGAAGGAAGTTTCTTTTAAAAGACCTATTTAAACTAATAAGTGAAGAAGGAATGGTTGGATTAGAATCATTGTGTGACTCCTGATGCATTAATAGACATGGGCATTGAGCTATCAATGGTTGCTAACCTCATACACACACACACACACACACACACACCCCTACACATGTACACACGTGCATCCACACACCTGCATGTGCATACGTGCAACACACGTGCACGCACCTGTGTGTGCAAACATATGTACACACGCGCATGCTCGCACACACCTACACGTGCAAATATACATGCACGTGTGCGCGCACCCGCATGTGCAAACATGCATGCACACATACACGCGTGCACAAACCTACATGGGCAAACATACATGCACACAGAGCAGTGTGGACCTGCAGCACAGCAGACCGCCTGTCTTGGGAAATAGCCAGTCATACCCTTCGCACTCCGTCTACATTGGTGCAGAAAAGGTGCCTGCAGGTAACTGGTCTCCCCTGATCATCCTGCATGGGGCCCGGACCCTGAGTCTGTTCATTCAGCTCCTCCTTTCTGCAACACTGCCTCCCCTTTTGAGGTCCCCCCACCTGACACTTTGAAAAGTGTTTTTGGTAATTCTTGGCTGTATTTTTCAGTACATTTACACTTACGGGTACGTACCAGAGGTTTCACACTCAAAACGTTCACAGGTAGAAGTCCTCTCCTTCCACTCCTGCCTTCCAGCCACCAGTTCCTCCCCGAGGCAATAAATGTTACTCGTCTTTTTGCTGAGTACCAACCACTCCCATATATTGAAGCTGGCCTGGAAAGGAGGTTCCTGAAAACTGGTTTTGCAAGCCTTGGGCTTTTACCACGTGAGGCATGAGAAAGTCGGGAGAGAGAGCTGGTCGGGGGCTTTAAGTCTGCACTCCCCAAGCATGGTCCCAGAGCATTTAATACCTGTGTTGTCATTACTTATTTACGAGTATCTCTCGCCTCCTGAACCATGGGTCCCTTGGAGGCTGTGTGGGCCTACCTTGGCCCTATGACAGCATCACCTTCTTCTGATTCTTCTAGAACCTCTGGGAACGGCTCACCATGGGCTTTAGAGCAGGCCTCCTGGCCCTAGAAAGGAGATGTGCCCTGGGAGCTCGCCTCGGAAACCCCACCTGGTGCCCCTCCCACTTCCGACCTAGGACCCCACATCCCATCCACCCCTCTGAGGGGCTGCGGTAGTATAATCCATCAAGTATCTGCCCATGAGGCTGTTTTCTCACAGCCACTCACCTCCCTCCCTTCCGCAGGTGTTCCCACACGATCGATGACAGCCCAGTGTCACCAGGGAAGCCCCGGCTGCTGCCCATCGCACCTCACGCATCTGAACATGATGCTAAGTGAGCCGAGCAGATTCCCTCTGAGATGAGATCACTCCCCAGGCGCCGAACACCGGAAGGGCTTGCGCATGTGTAAAATGGATCTTAAGCCCAAGCACAGAGCCTTGGGGACAAAGGTTAGGAAAATATCGATGGCCCAGAGCCTGAGCAGGTGGCTGCTATGGAAATAGGGTCACCGATGAAGTGAGGGCACCAGCAAAGAGGAGGAGAGAGAAGCAGGAGCAGTGTGGCCCCAGAGCCTGGAACATTCAGCAGGCTGGGGGGAGGCACACAGGACTTGCAAGCTGGCTGCGGTGGGATTTCCAGGAATGTCCTGGGACCAGCAAGGCTAAGCCCTGGGGAGGGATGTCCTGCAGAGCCAGGATTCGGAAGAGTGGCCTGACAACGAAGGGCCGGAGGAGTCCCATGGCACCCAAGCGATCACGGAAGGAGGAGGAAGGATATTTAACTTACAGGGTGGAGAAGGGGTGGGTACGGGGCGATGAAAATCAACAGTCATAGTGTACCATCAAGAACAACATCTAGGGGCGCCTGGGTGGCTCAGCGAGTTAAAGCCTCTGCCTTCGGCTCAGGTCATGATCTCAGGGTCCTGGGATCGAGCCCCTCGTCGGGCTCTCTGCTCAGCGGGGAGCCTGCTTCCCCCTCTCTCTCTGCCTGCCTCTCTGCCTACTTGTGATCTCACTGTGTCAAATAAATAAATAAAATCTTGAAAAAAAACAAAAAAAGCAACGTCTAAAATTGATATACCAAGAAGCAGCACACATAATATACAGAAGTAAGGAGGCAACCGCCAGAAAAATCAAATACAGAAAAAGTCCACAAGTGGTTGCTCCAGGAGAGGACGGAAGGATCAGGCCGTACTGAGAACTCCTGCTTGCCTGTCCTCGCTGACTGATTTAACAATTGTGCCTGAACTCTGGTAGCGAAAATCTTAGAAATAAGAGAGGGATGGCTGTCATGCATTTGAGAGAGCTAGCCATTCAAAATAGTAAAAATAAAGTATATTGTGTTCTTTAAAGGCCTTGTTCTTTCCAGGAAACAGAGCTATTTCTTGAGGGTGTAAGATAGCCAGAGTTTCACTACATTGGTTCCCATTCCTGTGAAGTAGGTCACTGTTCACCTTCTTCCCACAGCCACGGGGAACCAGATGCCTGCAGCTTGCCTGCTGTTAACCATTTAAATAGAGATAACTAACCAACTAGTCACTAGGTACGCTGCTATTTCAAATGAAATCAGACTTTGCCCCTAGATTAACCGGGCCTAATAAGTATTATTTGCCTACCCTGCAGTTTTGTGTGTACAAAGAGCATTTCTTACCAATCAAGAATCTACAAGAACATTTTATCTTTATACCCCTGGGACCTACAGCTCACTGTCCTCTGTGCCCATGGCTACACAGTAACCTTTGTCCCACACAATCTTGCTCAGATGCACTCCTGGTACTAGTGTGAATTGTGCCTATGTTTGACTTTCACTTTTTGGTGAAGGAAAAAAAAATGCCTTTGCTCAGTAGAACCTAGGCAGTGAGCAAAATTTAAAACTTTTTATATTGGGGGGGAAAATAGACATCAGTGAAACAAAATAGAGAATCCCAAAACAGACCCAAATACATATAGCATTTTATTTTCTGGTATAGGTGACATTTTAAACAAGGAGGAAAAACATGGATCCACGGACAAACTGTTGGCAAGGAAAAGCTAGATTCTTGCTGCAGTCCTGCCTTTTTGGCCTCAAAGGCTTAACCCCAAATTATCAAAGATTTAACATGTATCGAGGAGTTGAACATAAAATAAACCATAAAATTTCAAAAAGAAAGCACGAGTGCAGGTTGGAAAAGGCCTTTCTAAGAAGGATATAAAAACCTAGAGGCCATAAAGCAACGAACTGGTCATTTTAAATACACAATTTTTTTAATTGAATAAAAGTAGCCTGAACAAAGTCCAAAGACTGGTGTTAAATGAAAAAAGATATTTACAACAACATATGGCAGCAAAAGGCTAATTTCCTTAAGTGATAAAGGCTACATTAGTTAATAAGAAAAAAATGACAATCCAGTATGAAAATGAGCAAAAGAGCTGGCAGTTTTTAAAGAAAAAAAAGTTTCAGCCATTAAATCCAAATGAATACATATTAAAACTTACTAATAACTGGATAAGGGCAAATCAAAACAGAAGTGAAGTACCTATGACATTGACAAACACTTACTATTTGGTGACAGCCAATGTTGTTGAAGATGTGGGGGAAATGGGCTCCCGTGTTCTGCTGTGGGAACATTAACTGAGGAGCTCTTGGGGAGGAATATTTGGCCATAGCTATCAATATTTACTGTACCTTGATCTTGGAACACTGAAAAAATAAAATAAAATAAGTAAATAAATAAATAAATGAAAATATATTTACTGTACCTTGACTTAGCATTTCCACTAAGGAGATATACTCTAGGCATATTTACAAAAGCTTGCCAGGATAATCTATGAGGTTGGGTTCCTTGGAGAAAGAGACTAGATTGACCATCAGCAAGAAGCTTGTAAAAATAAGTGCCTGGCAACACCGATTGTTGGCAAGGTTGCTGAGCAATGGGAAATCTCTGCTTGGGGGTGTGGGGAGGAATGGGTGCTAATATTTAGAAACAGTCCAGCACTACCTAGTGAAGTTGATACACCCACGACCTAGAAATTCAAGTCCTAGAAATAGATCTTTAAAAACCAGTACACATAAGCATCAAAATACATCTATAACCATGTTCATAAAAGCATTTGTCTACAATAGTCCCAAACTGGAAACAATCCAAATGTCCACGATCATTAGAATTGATTTTTTTAAAGTAGGATTTAGTTATATAATGGAATACTACTATAGAGCCATGAAAATGAATACACTCAGCTACATGCCACAGTATGAGTCAATCGCATAAACATAACACTGAGCAAAAGAAGCAAGAAACAACAAAATTCATGAAGTATGGTTGCCTCTGACTAACGTTCATAAACAGAAAAATAAACTATCTTATTTGAAAATGCATCCATAGATGGTAAAATTTTTTAAATGCAAGACAATTATTATCACAATTACCAAGATGGAGTGACTTCTAGTTGGTAGGGATAAGGCTGTAATTGCGTAGGAGTCTACTGGGGGGCCGCGGGCTGGTAGCAATGTTCTATTTCTTGTCACGGACAGTATCTAAATCGTATGTGCACGTGTGCATTATTCAGCACAATGTGTACATTATAGAGCATAATGAAATAAGGATAAGAGAAATTCTAAAGGTATTACTGACTATCCCTATGATATGTTGAACACAATGCTGTAGCCAAAGAAGAGAATGGGATAGTTCTTGCAGGTCTCTAAGATGTGCTAGGTGAAGGAAACAAGGTGCCAAAGTGTGCATAGCAGAAAGTCTTGTGTGTAAATAAAAATGAAAGATAGGAACAGAGATAGATGATAATGGGTATGTACACACATATGTGTATACACTTATATATAAATATATGAGTGATGAACAGATAGTAGGTAGATAGAGATGGATGACAGATAAATATATGGGTAACTGGTAGATACATAAACACACTGATATATGATAGATGCATAAATAGAAAGATAGATACTTCAACACCCAGATACCTACACAGATACCTAGGGAGATCAATGCATAAAGAGAGAAAGACCCATACATAGATAGATGCCAGAAAGATAAGACAGAGGAATGAATACATAGATACAGATTACATAGAAAGAAAGATACAAAAAAAAAAAAAAAGACAGAAAGGTAATAAATAATAGATAAATTGACTCATAGATACATAGGTGCAATGATAGATAAGCAGATAAACCCCTAGATGATAGTTAGGATTCATGTGCCTAGGTTTTGTTTGTTTCATTCTGGGAGGGAATTAGAAGAAAACTAACGGTGGTTCCCTCCGTATAATGTTACAATATATAGCCATAACATACGAGGTGGCAGTGCTTGTGAGCATATGCCATTTCGATATATTGTTTAATATATATGTCATTTTCACATATATTCTCTTCTACATGCATAAAAAAAAGTAATAGTGTAAGCTGAACATTAAAATAATAGTGTCTGGTGGTGCCTGGGAGGCACAGTTGGTTAAGCATCCTACCTTGGTTTCGGCTCAGGTCGTGATCTCAGGGTCGTGATCTCAGGATCGTGAGATCGAGCCCGACATTGGGCTCAGTGTGGAGTCTGCTTCACACTCTCTCTCTCCCTCTGCCCCTCCCTGCTGTGCTGTCTCTCTCTCAAAAATAAATAAAATTAATCTTTAAAATAATAACAATAATGTCTCAATAACAGATCTGTGGACCATCTTATTCCATTGTACCCTCATTTCAATTTCCCAAAACAGCAACAATAAGTATCTATGTTTGATTTAAAAATACATCTGTCTTGGGAGCCTGGGTGGCTCAGTTGGTTAAGCAACTGCCTTCAGCTCAGGTCATGATCCCAGAGTCACGGGATCGAGTCCCACATCAGGCTCTCAGCCCCATGGGGAGTCTGTTTCGCCCTCTGACTTTCTCCCCTCTCATGCTCTCTCTCTCTCTCTCTCAAATAAATAAAATCTTAAAAAAAAATACATCTGTCTCCAACTAGAATATACACAAGACACAGACATTCTTGACTTAAAAAAACAAAAGGACGCGGAGCCAGTCCTTACCCTCTTTTCATTCACAAACTTTTCACTTGAGTCTTTAAACAGGGAGAGGTGTCTTAGATCAAGGTCCTAGCTAGCTTTTTCCCTGAAAATCTATGTGAAGTGGGTGTCTTTTGCCCCGGGGCCAGGGAACGTGACAGGGCAGAACGTGTCAGAGAAGGGGCAGGCTCAGAGCCCGCCTTCAAGCAGAGCTAAGACTTTACTCACTCAACAGACGGGAAGCCAAATCAAACAGTCCAGAAAACCACAACAGCATTGCCCAGATAGTCATTCATTGACTTACTAGATAATATTTATTGGACCCCTCCCAAACGCTGAAATGGCCCCAGATCCTGGGAACAGAAAGATGAAGTGTCTTCTTCTACGGCTATTACATTATCATGGATGACAGAGACGGTAAGTAAATACGTGTAACAAAAGGTTAGGTATTGGGGCACCTGGGTGGCTCAGTGGGTTAAAGCCTCTGCCTTCCGCTCAGGTCATGATCTCAGGGTCCTGGGATCGAGCCCCGCATTGGACTCTCTGGTCAGCAGGGAGCCTGCTTCCCCTTCTCTCTCTCTGCCTGCCTCTCTGCCTACTTGTGATCTCTCTCTCTCTGTCAAATAAATAAATAAATAAAATCTTTAAAAAAAAAAAAAAAAGGTTAGGTATTGAGTGCCCTGAAGAGAAATAAAGCAACCATAGGAGATAATAAACAGAGATTTGCCCGTTTTAGATGCGCTGTTCAAGAAAGGCCTCCCTGAGATGGTGACTTTTGTACAGAGACTCAAATGAGGAGAGGAAACAATGGTGCAAAGATGGCAGGTGGCGGGGGGCGGGGCATCCCAGATGGTGGGGGAAGGCAAGTGCAAAGGCCTGAGGTCTACGTGGCTTGAGTAAAACAATGGATGAAATTAGAGAGGTCAGCAGGGACCAGATCAAGTAGGGTCTTTCTTGTAAGCCTTGGATTTTATTCTCTATGTGCCATTGCGATGACAGCCAAACTCTTATGTGACTGGTAATGTTGAGAGCTGTCTAAGCTTGCTGGGCATTCTCCTGAAGTACTCTGGGAGGTTTTTTGAAGACAACCACACACCACAGCTTCCCCCAGGACTGGAGATATCTCCCCTGTGGCTCCCTTGGCACAAGTAAGTACTTGCGCTCTTCCTTACTCCATAGCTTCTGGAAGTGCCCTCCAGCCTCTCACGCTGAGCTCGCTCTTCTCTGCATGTCACAGTCCCACTCTGCTATCAGGGTCCACAAGAATCCCTGACTGCGCCCTTTTATCAAACACACCGGGAGCCCAGGCTGCCCCCTGCTCGGCAACCTCACCTCCCCCTCTCCACCAGGAGCACAGTGAGCCACCCTCCGTCTCCACACATGGGCCAAAGAACAGTCCCCCCGTGTCCCCAGCTGCAAGAGACATCTCACCACTCCTTGGGTGGTCCCAGAAGCCCCTCTCCTTGGGCCAGTGTTCCTCCACCTCAACACTAGTGACATTTGAGGCCGTGGATTTGGTGCTTGGATCTGGGGCTCCTCCTGGGGACGGTCCTGTGCCAGCGGGATGTTCAGCAGCATCCCTCCCATGGATGCCTATAGCATCTCCCCGGCCATGACAACTCCAAATGGCTGCAGATATTGCCGATGTTGCCTGCGGGGAATCCCCCTCTGTTTGAAAGCTACCTTCAGCCCTAGGCTAAAGGTGAGGCAAAAGCTTGCTTCCCTGTAGGAATGGGTGTGACTTCAAAGTCCGAGGCAAAAGCTCTTAATCAATCTTGACTCCACCTTGGCCTTGGCCTTTCCAGATTCTTTTATAGCCTAAGTGGTAAAGGCTCGAGACTTGGAAAACCAGTTCTCGGTACTCTTTTCCAAGTACCGCAAAGGTCCTCTGCCATCTCCCTGAGAAACAGGGAGTGTTTGGAACCAGAGTCTTGGAACCTCAATCAAAATGGAGACAGAAATGGTCCCATCCTCATGCACTGTGATCGAATCATTTGGTGAAAAGTAAAGGGGGTGTACCCACGGATCACGCTCATTTTCACTAGCACAGTCTCTGCATGGGGTATCTCTGGGAGGATTCACAGGAGGGCTTGAAAGAGAATATTTGTTCTTCCGGAGGAAAGGAATGAGGTGACAGGGCAAGCGGACACGGAAGGCCTTTTGCTCTCTAACTTTTGAATTCCAAACCATAATACTATCTATAATGTTACTTTCCAAAGGAAAAGAGAGCCAAGAAGTCAAAACAATAGCAATTTTAGAACCTTATAAGGAGAGGCGAAGGGCACAGGACAACGCACACGCGGAGAGCCTGAATTCTGGAAGGCGAGACAGCCCAGCTCTTCTGTGGTCCAAGCATGCCCTTGGGTAAAAAAATGAAGGAAATGCAAACGCCTTGTGTTATTATTTTTATACAAATACTGCCAGTCCACAGGATTTTCTCTCTAAAGGATGGATATAAAAGCTTGGCTATTTCAACCAGAAGACCACAAAATCAATGTGTTCGTTCATTCTTTGTTTCAGGCACTGTTCTGAGTGCGGGGGATAGAGCTTTGACCAAAACAAAACCTCAAACCTCATCTCTTCTAATGCAGGGAGAGGTCAGAAAAATGCAAAATGAGTAAGTATAGTACACATGTGTTCACGGGCAAGAAAAGCTCAAGAGGAAGAGGAAATCATGGAGGGTTTGTAAGGAGCTTCAGGTGAGGAGGCAGGCGCTGAGGATTCAAATACGGTGGTCAGGATGGGAGGCTTCAACTAGAAAATGGCTTTCAAACCAAGTCCTGAAGGTTGAGGCGGAGAGACCTTCACACCTTCACTCGGCCACAGGCTCAGAAGGGCCCCATACTTGGGTTTATGCTCTGCTGTCCCAGGCTTGAAAACCTTAATAAATTTTGAATAAGAAGCCCCACATTTTCATTTTGTACTGGGCCTGCTTCCAGATAACCAGGGGATTCACTTTCCAGGCAAAGAGAATAGGAAAGACTGTACCCCATACCAGGAGTTTTCAAGCAGCAAGGAAGCCAGGGGACTAGAGATGGAGTCAGGACAGGGACAGGGTCATTCATCACCTAACACAAGACTATCCTGAGTGCTGGGCTCTCCCTCTGGGTGAGACAGGGCAATCTGTGGGCTTTGAGCAGAGGAGTGACACAACACGTATTTTAAGAAGATTACCCGATTTTTACCGAGAATAGACTATCAATGGGCAAGAACGGAATTAAGGAAACCAGTTAAGTTATGGCACTAAACCAAGTGGGAAGTGGGACTTGGCTTGGACCAGAGGGTTCAAGGGGGAAGGTAGTGAGAGGTAGTCAGATTCCGGATGCATGTTGGAGGATTTGCCAGATTTTATACAGTGTAAGACATTAAAAGAAGAGTCAATGATGACCCTAAAGTTGGCCGAAACAACTGGAGGGATGAAGTTGCCATTTTTGGAACGCAGAAGACTCTGAGAGAAGTGAATTTTCCAGGGAGTATGAGGAATTCACTTAGAGATATTTGAAGTTTCAGATGACTATTCTGCATCGAAGAAGAGATGTTCAGGAGGTCCTCTGTGTCGGGAGTTTGGGGGAGAATCCACACTGACAATGTTTAGGAATCATTAGCACCCATGGATGAGATGTAAAGTCAGGGGAGTAGATGAGTCCCATGCAAGCGTGTAGACAGAAAAGCAGGTTAAGGTGTGAGTTCTGAGGTGCTGCATGGTAGAGCTGTGAACATGAGGTGGAACCAGCAAAGGGAATTCCTAAAGTATGCTTCACACAGAAAAATTACCATCCTAATACAGACCGACTGAGAAGACTATCTTTTACTATGTTGAAAAATAAGTGGCATACCTCCCTGCAGATGTTAACAATTTTGACATCAGTCCAGGCTTTGGTAAGAGCTCCCAGTTCAGACAGCCCACTGGCAGATGATATAACTCAAGAGCAATGAATCCCAAGCCATGGAAATGGCTGATTACTATTATTGTTGTTGTTGTTAATAATTTTAAAAGAAGAAAGAGAGAGAGTCTGGACTTGTAGGATGACCGACAACCTCCCCCGAGCCTGAGGCGATTCCCAGGGCACCAGATTTTGAGCCACTAACACTGGAAAGCCCCAGGCAAACTGGGATGAGTTGGTCATCCCAACTTGGTGTCCATCTTTTATTCAAATCCAGTCCCACCAGCTAATTACCTTGTGTTTTCTCACCTGTAAAAACAGGCATAATGCAAGATGGTTATTAAGATAAAACAAGAATATTGCATATCAGAACGCCTGACGGTTGGTAGGTTCCCAGGAATTGCTGGATTCCCAGGAATTGCTGAATTCCCAGGAATTGCTGACGGATGAAAAATTACTCCAAACTTTGCTGTGAAAGAGAGGAGAAGGCAAGGGGGTCAATGCTCAGAGACAAGACCCTTCAGTCTTCTTTGCTCCTGCTTTTAAAGATCTTTCAGGATAATCACAAATCCTTATCACTGTTTCTCAAGCACGGGAAGTATGACAAGGGATCTTACAGAACTAGGAGGATCTGTTTACAGGAAAGATATGATATGTTAATCTGCATGTGCTGAGAGTTCTGCTAAACATAGCCTAAGGGACAATGCATACACCTCTTGGGTCACAGGGTGGCTGTTTGGGCTAAGAAAGCTTCGGGAAGGCAACTCCCTGTGGCATCCCAATGGCAGAGTGGTCAAGCAGGCCTTGGCATTCCAAAGGTCCACGCCCTTCTCCAAAGCCTCCCCTCGCCCCCAGCACGTCTATGTTACATTTTAGCAAGCCAGGTATCTTGGCTGAGTTCATGCTCTACGTTAACCCCAACAGGTAGGTACACAATAAATAATAGCTATCATTACTATTGGAAGAAAGACAACACTAGATTACAGCAACCAAAATATTTAGGGTTCATAATTATGATCCCGAGTTACAAAGGAACACTAACGTATGTGCGTTATATTCTGTTTGGCACCATTATCCATTAAGAGGTATCAGGTCATGACATGAAATAAGGAGAGGAAGGCCAACACAATATTCAGTTCTGTCATAAACAGTATTTACACCATCATAATCATATGAACACTGGTTATTGACTTCTGACTGGTAGAATGGAACTATAGATAAATTATGGAGAAATTAAACATAGTTTCAAAAGAAAATATGAATGTTATTTCTTTAAATTATTTTTAAAGAGATTTTATTTATTCATTTGAGAGAGACAGAGAGAGAATACAAGCAGGGGGAGCGGCAGGCAGAGGGAGAAGCAGGCTCCCCCCTGAGCTGGGAGCCCGAAGTGGGACTTGATCTCAGGACCTGGAGATCACAACCTGAACTGAAGAAAAAGGCAGATGCTTAACCCTCTGAGCCACCAGGCACAGTACAAATGTTAATCTGTATTTGGTCAAAGTACATCTATAGCTGTCAAAAGTATTAGAATGAAATGGGGTAAAGAGAAGCAGAAGGCAAGAGAAGTATGAAGATTCACAGTTCACAGTGGAAAATTAAATACTATCTCTTATTTGTGGAATAAAAAACCGAGGGTTTTTTTCACTGTTTAAGGAATTTTTACTAAAGAATTTTATAATCCAAATTATGTTTTCTTACTCAGTTACCAATTTAGTTATCTAAAACAGAAGTGACATTCTAAATGATTCCACAGTAAAGAATTACAAAATTTAAAAAAAGGAATGCTTTAAATTTTTGTACTTTGCTGAAAATTCTTTTTCTCAGGGTCTATAAACCATTAATTTGTTTTAATATTTTACTATTTTTTGTAGCATTTTTGTTTGCTTGTTATTATCAAGTCAGTAAGTAATCTAGGACTAGCATTATAAGAAGTGGAGATTTAGGGGTGCCTGGGTGGCTCAGTTGGTTGGGCATTTAGCTCAGGTCATGATCTCAGGGTGATGAGATTGAACCCAGTGCTGGGCTCCCTGCTTGGCATGGAGTCTGCTTATCCCTCTCCCTCTGTTTCTCCCCTAGCTCTCTATCTCTAAAATAAATAAAGAAAATCTTAAAAAAAAAAAAAAAGATGAGATTTTAATGTTTTGCTTTAAATGCCCGATTACAGTAAAGGAGCTGAGACTAGGGCTAGAACCATTTGGGAGGGTGGGGAAGTCAAAGTTGTTGGAGGTGAACTAACTCCTCTCCCATCACAGACGAACAAGGCGTAAAGGAGATGCATTTTAAAAATGGTATAAGGGTGTTGTTGAGAAATATGGAGATAGCACCACAAGGAGGAAAAAAGAGATTATTAAAGTCGTATCTGGGAACATCTAGGAACAGGACGAGTTGAGGCAGGAGACAGCCCTTGTACAGAAAAAAACATGCGTCAGCATTTTCTTGATAATCCTTTCTGGATCTCTCTCTCCCCTCCCCCCCCCATTTGATTTTAACAATGTGCATTAATTCTGTTTATGAACGTTTAAAAAGAAAAAGAAAACAAAGAGTGTAAAAATGGTTGCCCATTCAACATAATTTTTTTAAAGGATATTTATGTGCTTACAGGCCTTTGGCTTTTCGTAAAACGGGGCTCTTCGGAGTGACTGACTCATTCTTTGGATATGTAAAAAAGAAAAACAATAACAACAAAATTTTACTCCACCCAGTCCCTCCTTCATTCTGAAGCTGGGCCCCTGTCTCCACAGCCCCTGAAAAGTAGATTCTCATACTGGGACTGCACGCAAACTACTTAGGTAAGACTAGTCGCCAGCCACTGGGTGCACCACAGTATTTGTCAGCTTCGCCTGTCATGACAGTGTCACAACCTGGGGCGGGGGCAGGGGAGGGGGGCACTTAACACAACAGAAATGTATTTTCTCATGAGGCTGAACCAAGGTGTAGATGAGGCTGCAGCCCATCTGGAGCTTGAGGTCCTCTTTGAGCTCACCCAGGTTGTGGCAGAATTCAGTTCCTTTCTGCTGTGGGGCTGAGGTCCCTGTTTTTGTCAGCTGGGTGTCGCTCTGGGCTCCTGCAGCCCACCCTCGCTGTTCAGCCACGTGACCCCTCTGTCGGCCATCCACCACGGGGAGATGGGGAGCTTTGGGAGGCCCTCTCTAGTGAGGTTTAGATGACGTCATGAGTATGGGGCCCTCGTGAGGGGATTGGTATCCTTACAAGAAGAAGAAATTCCTCTCGCTCTCCCGCTGACTGTCTCCGTCTCTCTGTCTCTGTCTCTCAGTCTCTGTCTCTCCGTCTTCACCAGCACCTGACTGTGCCCGCACTCTGATCTCAGCCTCCAAAACTGTGAGAAATAAATGTCCGTTGCTTAAGCCACTGAGTCTGTGGTCTTTTGTCCTAGTAGCCCAAGCCGACTGAGACACGCCTTCCGTGTGGACTTATCTGGTATTTCCTCCTAACTACATGCAGATTGTATGTTCTTGGAAGCGATACCCCAAAAGTGATGCTATGTTCTTCTAACAGCAGCCAATCGGGACGTCCACAATGTTCATTTGTCCCAGGATTGGTGGTGTTCTAACATTTACAAGATAGTGTCTGTCAGCATTCTCTATGGTAAAATTAACCGAGGAGTACTTGGTATGAATTCATAAACAATTAACATGGAGTCTGTGCAGAAACCACTTTGAAATGATGTAAATCTTCTGTTCCTCATCAGACATTTACCCACCAGTTGTGACATCCATTAATGAATATCACCTGGACCAATTATTACTATAATGATTGCAAAGTGCTTCTAAGTCTATCATTCCCTCTACACGTATTAGTTAGCATCACACTGTGCAGTGGAGTCTTCTCTTCTCCCCCATTTATTTATTTATTCATGGATTTGTGTATAGCAGTAGGGACTCCTGGGTTTCTACTTTACTGAGCGGATTGTATTTGTAACTATCATTATTTGTTTGATGCTCGAATTTTCCCAGATTTAGCCAGGGTAAGTGCCCTTAAGCGATTATTACATCCTTATGACATACCCCTTATTATTCTTTGAACAATTTTTACTTTCTGGCACAAAAATATCTTCGAAGCTCACACTGCACTTGTTTTTTCCATATCTGGAATCGGCCATTTATCCAAAGATCCCCAGTGCCCTTCAGTGGGGAACAGTATTTAGAAACCGAGAGCCGGGCACCGGTTACACTCATTGCTACTAGGATATTGTTGCTTCTAGACCGTCACCAGAGACAGAGCTAAAAATACATGAATACACGCACACACTGCCTATAAATCCCTGTCCGCATCAGTCTATCTACACATATTGACATGAGTCCACAAACATTTCCAACTCCAAACCAACACACAGGGTTTCCCCCAGCCTTTGCTTTTCCACGTTTGTAATTCCCTTTTCAGATTGTGAGAAACCTGGATTCATTTTTCTCAATATGTTTACTTTTTCAGCCAATTCCCCAGGGATAACCCATCTCCTGACCACTCACATAGTCTCCTTTTGGCCGTGGCCCTGGCAACTCCAGCCATGCTGGCTTAGCCACTGGCCCCAGTCCCACCAAACATACCAACCACCAAAGGTCAAGTCCTCAGTGTTAGCCGTCCTGGCCACACTAGCTAATTCTTTGGCCCTGGCACCACCAGTCTTGCCAGCTGATTCCTCATCCCCAATTCCACAAACCATGTCGAGGACACCAATCAAAAACATAACTTTTCAGAAAACCCAGAGAGTGCTGCCACGATGAAAACTGTTTACTACCGGATAAGAAAAAAACCTCAGTGGAGCAAGGTAGAGAATCCAGAAATACACCTAAATATCCATGCATTTTAGTTCATAATAAAGGTGTCATTTCTCATTAGTGGACTTATAGGTAATCTAGTCAGTGGGGTAAATAAAATAGGGGAGGAGAAACTGAGGAATTGTTAGAAAAAATAAGGCTGCGTTTATAGTTTATATCAACATTAACTACAGATGTATCAAAGATTTTGAATAAAATATATCCATAGAGGGGCCCCTGGGTGGCTCATTTGCTTAAGGGTCTCTTGATTTCAGTTCAGTTCAAACATGATCACAGGTTCATGAGATCGAGCCCCATGTCAGGCTCCTCTCTCAGCGCCGAGTCCGCCTAAGATTCTCTCTCCCTCCCTCCGCCGCCCCACTCACATACAAACTCACTCTCTCTCTAAAAAACAATAAAATTAAAATTAAAAAATACATCCATATAATTTGTGAATAAAGCATGAATAATTTATATTAGATCCTGGAGTAGAAAAGGCTTTTCCAAGAAAGACACCAAGCCAAGAAGCTATAAAGGCAGAAGTTGGATAAATGTAACCATGCAAAAGTATAAATTTATGAAATTTCTTTGGTCAATCAATACAGCCTAAAAAGCATTGACAAACTGGGAAAAAGAGATTTGTCGTACAGGAAAGCAAACTGCTGATATCCTTAATTTACATAAAGCTTTTAGAAGTAGACAAAAAAACGTTCAAATAAAAAGGTAGATGGATAGGGCGCCTGGGTGGCTCAGTGGGTTAAAGCCTCTGCCTTCGGCTCGGGTCATGATCTCAGGGTCCTGGGATCGAGCCCCGCATCGGGCTCTCTGCTCAGCAGGGAGCCTGCTTCGCCCTCTCTCTCTCTCTGCCTTCCTCTCTGCCTACTTGTGATCTCTCTTTCTCTGTCGAATAAATAAATAAATAAATAATCTTTAAAAAAAAAAAAAAAGGTAGGTGGATAATTCTCGGGCTTACACGAAGGTAAAGAAATGAGAGCCAAGACGAGGGGATGCAGTGCTGCTCCCGTGAGACTGGAAGGCAGGCTGGCAGCCTGGAGCCACAGAGGCTGTGACGTCCCTGGGTTCCCTCCAGAGCTGTGTGTCACCACACAGCTGAGCCCCACATCTGTCTGAGCCCCACATCTGTCTGGTTGGCGTGAGACATGCTCATTCTTGCATACAGTTGTGGACTAAAGGTGTAAATTCATAAACTCTTTCTGGAAGAAAAGTTGGTCATTTATTTCAATATTTAAAATGTACAGACCTGGGCACCTGGGGGGCTCAGTCGGTTAAGCGGCTGCCTTCAGCTCAGGTCATGATCCCGGAGTCCTGGGATGGAGTGCCAGTCAGGCTCCTGGCTCGGCGGGGAGCCTGCTTCTCCCTCTGCCTGCTTCTCCCCCTGCCTGCTTCTCCCCCTGCTTGGGCTCTCTATCTCTGACAAATAAATAAAAAAAAATTTTTTTTAACTTAGAAAAGCAAAACAAAGAACTGTGCATACAGTAGAAACCTTTTTGTATTAACAAAATTTTACATAAAAAAATAAATACAGATTCGCAGCTACTCATAGATGTTTTTTTTTCCTAATTTATGGAGGCTACTTCAAGGCCATCTGAAACCACAAACATAGCAGGAAGGCCATACTCTTATTCAGATCTTTGCCTTAGAGCTGGCTTCTTTTGAACTGAGAAGTTTAACTGGGGGGGGCGGGGGTGGGAAGGGTTGAGCAAGGAGTTTTTTTGTTTAAGATTTTATTTGAGGGGCACCTGGGTGGCTCAGTGGGTTAAAGCCTCTGCCTTCAGCTCGGGTCATGATCTCTGGGTCCTGGGATCGAGCCCCGCATCGGGCTCTCTGCTCAGCAGGGAGCCTGCTTCCCTCTCTCTCTCTGCCTGGCTCTCTGCCTACTTGTGATCTCTCTCTGTCAAATAAATAAATAAAAATTAAAAAAAAAAAAAAAGATTTTATTTGAGAGAGAGAGAGCGAGCGCACACACACAAGCAGGAGGAGCAGGCTCCCTGCTAAGCAAGGAGCCCAATGTGGTGGCTCGATCTCAGGACCCTGAGATCATGACCTGAGCTGAAAGCAGATGCTTCACCAAGTCACCCAGGCACCCCAGCAAGGATAGTTTTTATCTCTTGCAATTTGAGCTACAATCCAAGGATGCCTCAAATTCTGGATTTTATCAATTCTTTCTGGTCCTTTTCTGCTTGAAAATAAGTTAGCTAGGGAGCCTGAGTGGCTCAGTCAGTTAAGTGTCCACCTTTGGCTCAGGTCATGATCCCAGAGTCCTGGGATCGAGTCCCAGGTCAGGCTCCTTGCTCTGCGAGGAGCCTGCTTCTCCCTCTGCCTCTGTCTCTCATGAATAAATAAAAATCTTTTAAAAAGAAATGAGTTCGCTCTTGCCTGGACTCATTTCTTATAATTCAGGTCTGCAATCCCTTATTCATAAATCTGAAACCCAAAAAGCTCTGAGAAACAAAGTTTTCCATAACTCTATAGTAGTGAAACTTGACCTAAATTGATGTGAGCTATTTATTTATCCTTCTTAGTGTGAAAATAACCATACATCTCACTGCAGAAATAGGAATACGTTTGAGTTTGGGGCGTTTTGTACTATACAGTGTATGCCCTCTTAACTTTCTAAATTTAGAAAAATCCTGAATCCTCAAAAGCATCTAGCTCCAAAGTGTTTGGACCTGTACCTTGCTAAAAGCAGCAAGCAGCTGCCAACTCACCCTAAAATTCTGGTTCTTTCCAACTTCTTCTCCCATAATTATAGGTTTACAAGGAATCTCTATTTGCCTCCCTTGTTCTCCCAGGAAGTGTTTTACCAACTATATTCCCCCTCTGTGGCAGGAATCGGCCTCACCACATATTGCCCAACTGCTAAATCAATGCTACATATTTTGGATTTTTATTATGGTGGCCCTCCAGTCCTGGTTCTAAATTGTTGTTTGTTTTATTTTTCTAAGAGGGAGAGCACCAGAGCAGGGGGGAGGGGCAAAGGGAAAGGGAGTGGGGGAGAGAGCATCTTAAGCAGGCCCCACGCTCACGTGGAGCTAACATGGGGCTCTATCTCATGACCCTGAAATCATGACCTAAGCAAGAACCAAGAATCAGACACTTAATGAACAGAGCCAACCACGCACCCCTCCTGGTTCTAATTTCTATATATTTAGAAGAATCTAAACTGCTATAATAAATAGACCACCAAGTGAAATGGCTCAAGCAAAGTAAACCCTTACTTCTCGCTCATGGGACATTTCTGCGGAAGCTGGTCCAGGTTGGCAAGAAGCTCTCTTCCACGTAGTCATGCAGGGACCCAGGCTGACAGTAGCTCTGCCGCCCAAGGTTACCCTGGTCATCACCACTCCAGCTTGAGGGCAGCGGGAAGCCAAGTGGAGGCAGTTGCGCGGGTCAGGTCTGGAAAGAGCACACATCACTTTTGTTTACATTCCACTAGGGAGAACTCACTCACATAGCCACACCTAACTATACGAGAATTTAAGAAACATACTGTAGATGGACAGTCCCTGTGAGCTACCACTGATGAACAGCCAAACATTTCTGACCATGTTCATTCTAGCCAGGAATGAGTCTGGCTAGATCGTTGTTTGGGATTTTTAGGGATATGCAAAGGAGGGAACCCCTGGTCACCTGCTAAGGGAAGGGGATGATATTAGGGAAAATCTGGAAGAGAGTGAAATGAGAGCAGTCATGATGCGTGAGGAATATGAACAGAGGTAGAAGAGAAAGCTGTTAGTTAGATCTATTACTAGCTGTTCCTCCTTTGCTGAAACCTCCAAATGTTGAAAAGCTCAACAGTAGAGACCTCTGTCCTAAACCTCATTCTATTCTCTCTTCATGTGATTTTAAATACCATCCGTATGTCTTCAATTTCCAAAAGTGTATCTCAAGCTCAGACCTGAGAGCCAGGCTTTTATAGCAACTCTTTATCCTCCAGATATTTAAAGGGCATCCCTAAATAAGGTACAGTTGGAGAGACTGGCTAGTTGTTCCCCAAATCCTCTTTATCTCGAGGACCCAGCTAAGCATTTCCCAGCTTCCCATGGAGCTAGATGAAGCCATAGAGCCTGGTGGATCAAAAGGTAGAAAGGGCTTAGATTCGTGAATAAATGTATAAAACATTATCCACTGAATACTCACATCGAACTGTTTTCTAAACAAGAAAAGAAAAATCTACTGTGTTCAGCCATTCCTATGTTAAAGTTATTTGTCCAGCAGCAGTTAGCCTACCCAGACTACAGATGTCCAAAACTGAACTTGACTCTCCTACCCAAATTCCTTCCCCCTACCTATCTCCTCTACCTCGATAATTCGTGCTTTTCTCCATTCTATTGCTGAGAACAGAAGCTTTGATTTCTTTCTTTTCCTTACCCACACATTCAGTCCACAAGCAAGGGCTCTTTGTTCTATTATTCCAGTTTTGCTAAAATAACAAACAAACCCAAACTCACAGTGAGTTACAATAAATATTTATGCCTCACACACGTCTGCAGGCTGGCTGTGACTGAGCTGGGAGGCTTTGCTAACTTTGGTTGCGTTCAGCCCAGTTTAGCTCCAGATTGCAAAGCAGGTTTGGATCTGCCAAGCCATGTGTCTCATTCTGGGACTCAGAATAAAGAAGAAATGGTTTCCTGAAACACGCTCTTTTTTCATGGTGGGAGGGGCAGAAGCACGAAAGAGATGACAGAAATTTCCCATGCCTCATTGAAATCTCAGTCATGATCTGTGATTACCTTGTTTTTATTGATAGCCCTCCCCATTAAAATGTAAGCTCTATTAGTGCCTGGCCTCTAGTACGCACTTCTATGTTTGTTAAATTAGTGTTAAGTGACAGCATTCTGGAAAAGTGGTTTGAGGCTAGACTGCTAAGGATCTTGAAGTGCCATGTTTGAGAGTCTGGACTTCATCTTGAAGGCATTAGTCAGCCATCAAAGAGGTTTGCTTTAGAAAGGTTACTATGATGATAGTTGGGTAATGAATTTTAAAAGAGAAACCAGTTCAAAGGTTACTGTAATAGTCCAGATCAGAGGATACTCAAGGCCTAAACTAAGGCAGAGGGACTAGTAAGGAGACTGTTTTGAGGTGCCATCATCAACAATCAGTAATAGTAACATTTATTAAGTGCCTACAGTAGGCCCAGACTCTGTGCTATCTTCATAACAGGTGAACAAAGTACATGTCAGTGTACCAAATCTGCATATACAAGGGTAAAACACAGCTAAATAAATGGCTGTTCTGGGATTCTGATTCCCAAGACCAAGAGTGAGGCCACGTTTCTAGCTAAGGTAATTACTTAGATGATGTCCTTTACTTAAATGCATAAAGATCTGATGGGAAAGAGTGTGAATGCAGCTTTGGATGCCCTGTGAGAAGCCTGTAATACAGTAAATGGTTCTTCATGAAACAGAAACGGACTCTGGCTGACTTGCTGAAAAGGGTATTTCTTGGAAGACTGACGGTTAGGGTGTGGGGGGAGTGCTCACAGAGTCAGTGATAGGCTGGAGATACAGGTTTCCCAAAAAGGTCAGGAACCCAGGGAGTTCCAGGGCTAGGCAACAGAAACCTGTCATTCACATATTCCTTTGATACTCCTCTTCCCTCGCTTTTTGCTCTGTTCTGCTACGGTCCACTGTTTGTAATCTTTCGTTCCACTGGTTTTCTGTTTCAGTAAAGTCTGGTTAAGCCAGCTCCACCTCCTTCTTCCCCCAGCAGGGCCTCACTTGTAATGAGATTTTTAAAAGGTTCTGCCGCAGTGGTGAAGCACTTGTCTGTGGTCAGAGAAACTGGGGGAGGGGCTGAATTACTGCTTCTGGTTCCTCAGTCATTCCTTTTACCACCTCAAGTTGCCTCTTCCTATAAAATATTAACAGTGTCTTACTGGGTTCCAGCTGCCATAACAAAAATGCCATAAGCTAGGTGGCTTAAACTGGAATCTTTTATTTTTCTAAGTTCTGGAAGTTGAGGTCAAGATCAAGGTGCCAACAGATTCTGATGAGAGCCTTCTTCCTGGTTCATAGGCTGCAGTCTTTTTTTACTGTGTCCTCATAAAAAGGCTAATAAGGAAGCTCTCTAAGGTCTTTTATAAAGGCACTAATCCCATTCATGAGGACCCCACCCTCATGGCCTAATCACCTCCCAAAGGCCCCACTTACAGATATCCTCACGTTAGGGACTAGATTTCAACATAGGAATTAGGACACAAACAGTCTACAGCATCAAGGGGGTATTTTCCCCTCACTAATGCAGGACTGCTTTCCTGCTTTCTTCCTTTCAATGTTCAATCAAAACAAGCCCTTTACACTCAACATGCCCGAAAGTTTTAAAACATAAGCCCATCTTGTACCTAAGGAGAAGTTGAAAGCATGGGAAATGAAAACTGCTGAAACAACAATAAAGATTTTACGAGCCCTCAAAGTACTTCTAACTGTATGGATAAGTCAACACAATGAAAAGGGAAAATTATCCAGCCTAAAGCCTTCCGACATCGAGATTCCAACCTTTCCACACCTTGACTTGGAACCATTCGGTTCCCAAGCACCCTCTCTCATAGAGGGGTGAGGTACCCCCACCGAAGAGATCCTAGGGGAGACCCAGAGGCGGAGACCGCTGGTTGTATGTGAGGGTATCCAGAGGAAAGGGGAGAGGGACGCACTTAAAACACGAGAAAACTGGAGACCTTGGTGCCTTGTGGGGTTGGCTCTTCCGGCTGTTTACCCCGCCTGCACGCCTGTCAAGACCTCACCGCCTCAAGCCCGCTCCAGCGCGGGACTCGAGCGCGTACCTGGGCTTGTGTACACTCTCAAAGGTCTGTGGGTTCCCGAGGCGGTGCAGACTTGCTCCCACAGAGCGAGCCATGAGGCGGGCCCCAGGGAGCCGGCCGGCGGGAGCCGCGGGCGAGGGTGGGCGCGGCCGTCTCGCGGGCTGGGCTCCCTTCCTGCTCTCGGCAAAGTTGACTACAACGGTACTTATTAGCTGGGGAAACGTACAGGCCCCAACATCCCTAAACGCTCTCCCTTGGCGAGTGCAGCAACCTACGATCCTGTGGGCCTCCCCGGCCCCAGAAGAGCAGGGAATACAAACCCAACCACCCACGCCCCCGGCGCGGGGGCGCTACCACTTCCGCGTACTGGCCTTGCAAACCGCGCATGCGCCTATAAGCAAGTTACGGTGGCTCGGCTAAGGACAAATTATTGACGTGCAAACCCAACCCGGAAAGTACGAAGTGACTGGGATAATTTAGAGGCCATGGAGGCATTTACGGAAGGGAACTGATACATGGATTTGGGAGTAGGAGGAGTGAAGTGTGGACAGCCGTAAGGAGGAAGAAAATCCAGTCTCCGCGGCCTAACCACCAAACAGTAACTGCAAGTTAACACTCAGAAGGCGCGCCCCGGCCGCCGGGCGCCCCGACGTGGGGACGCGGTCTCGCGCTGCCTTGGGCGGGGGCGGGCCCTAATCCGGGCCACGCCCCGCCCCGCCGGTGGCCAAGGGCGCGGCACCCTCACTTCGCTGCAAAGCCGTGGTCTGCACCAGCCGAGCGGAGGTGATCCAGGTGAGTCCCCGCACGTACCGGCAACGCGGAGCGCCGGGCCTCGGGGCGCTGCTGCTCCAGCGCTAGGCACCACCCCTACCTCTACCATCCCGGGCTAAATAGGGATGCGCTCCCTTTCCCCTTTCTGGTCTGTACATTTCTGTCTACCTTTCCATCCCCTTTGCCCTCCACCTGCCCTGCATGCTCCCCCTGGTGGAGTGGGTTTGGGGCATTGAAATGGGGCCCACCTCGCTATCTGTAACTCAGGGAGATTCTCAAGGTCAACCCTTCAGTGCCCTCCTCTCCTCTCCTCCTCTCCCCGGGCTGTGCAGACCCGGCGCTCCTTGTTTCTGCCTCCCGGAGCCCACCCGACTTTGCCAGGTGCAGCTGATGGGCTGGCAGGACGCTGCAGGGGCAGTGGGCAGTGCAGGCCGGATCGGTAACAAGTGCCCTGTGAGCCGTGCGCCTGCTGCGGATGTGCATGTGTTGCTAGGAACCCTCCGGAAGAACCTCCCAGGGAATTGTGTTTGTTTTCGTGCTGCCTCATAGAAACGTTTGTCCGTTTGTACTGGAACCCTTATGTGGGTCATTTCCTACCTGTGCCCGAGAGCAGGAGACTCCGCAAGGGAGGAGGACTCTCAACGTACAGTTCTGCTTTGGATTTCAGAGAATTTTCCTCCTTATCTGTGTCACTGCAGGGAGCCCCAGGGCCACTGCGGTGGGGCAGCTGCAGGGCGGTGGAAGGGGCTGGAGACTGGTGAGTCATTCTCCTAAGTTGTGGCTTCTGCTATTACTTTCCTTTCCGACCAGGAGTCTACGAGCTACTTGGTAGCTTCAGGGACAAATGAGTGTGGAACAGGAGGTAAAGGAAAAGCTGAGACAAGAGGGTGGGTAGAAAAGGAGTGACAGAGTTGGGGCTTTAATCCCTCAACTGGAGAAAGGGAGCCCTAGAGGAAGGACACTTACTGCTTTGCAGACCAATGGCTCTCTGTGGGTGCTGTGGACCTAGGCGTGGTCCTGTGGAATTGCTGCAGATTTCAGATTTCTTCTGTGCGTGGGAGCTGCAGCAAGGGCTTCTCTTGGGAAATCTGTAGATCACCAAGAGCCTGCAGTTTGTGGGAAGAGCCCAAGGTTATCGGTCAGAGTTACAGGGCTGTGTTTTAGTTCAATGAATTCAGTATTAAGAGCACAGTATCCTGGTCAGGGGATCAAGAATGTTTATTCTCACAGAGGTTAAATTTAATCAAGTTCAATAAAACTAACCTCTAAAATCCAAAGAAATACTTTTACCCCTGGGAAGGCATTCTGTTAAGCTTCCGTCCTGACACAATGTTACAGAAATAGAAAATTTTGTCAAGCGATTTTTTCCCCCTGAACTGATGTTACTATATATAAAACAGATACACTAGAAAGATCACTGTAGCCAGTTATAGAAAGTGTACACCAGGGGCTTCCTTAGTTTAAGGAACAAAACTGGAGAAGGGCGGTCTTTTCCCTAATTTAGACTTCCTCCCGTTGGCCTAGAGTTCTGAAGAGACAGTCATGAAAGGGAATTTCCTAACTTGGAGGACAGCAAAGGGAGTGAACATACAAGAAATAAGTGCTTTTACCCCATTTTCCAGACACATGCTGAAAAGCCCCTGGAGCAAACTGCAATGAAGTGGATGACAAAGCAAGCTGTCAAAATGCAATTTAGTGCCTACTGCACAGTTAGCTATATTTTTAAACCTACTGTTCCCTATTTAATATTTAAGTATTCTGAATCTATATTCAGAATACAATTGCCAACCACAATTGATCATGAACCATTTAGTAGTTTTATGCAATGTTTGTTTAAAAGAATCTACATAATGCTACAGTTTCTGCAGTTGAATTCATTAATACTACTTAATGAGTTTACCATCCTCCTGAAAAAGAAGGATTCAGCAGTTATCAGCTAGGGTACTACTATGTACAAGAGAATTCCTGTTTCCCTCACCCTCTCTTACAGTGTCTACCTACCTACTTACTCTTGTGAGGAGAAAAACATCAATGAGGAGATGGGCAAAATTGTACTACCTTCCAGATCACATCTGCAAATACCTTTAAGGATTTCGTTGTTTGGGGTTGTAAGTCCCCCTGTGGACCCTCTGAGTTCTTGCCAAAGTTGACCTAGTCACTAACTGGAACTAGGGTTCTAATACTTTGGTGCTTTAGTTCACTCTTTTTTTTTTTTTTTTTTTTAATATGTGGTATTTTAATTCTCCATCCAAAGCAATGTGAGTGATTTTGGCTCAGCTTCATCCTAAGTACAGACAGGCACAAAGAGTTAGACTAACCCCGTTTCGGGCGGCTCGGTGGTTCCGTCATCCAGAATGTCTGATACCCTTGTAAGGACTCAGCAGCTGCTAAGAATTAACTACAGTCTGCCCACATTGCTTGGTGATGGAAAATCCAAGTGGTGTCACTGATTCAGTTGAGATTTTTGTTTTCCTCTTGTGGAGGTCAGGGCTTAGTTTCCTCATGCCCTTCAGTTCCTGTGTAATGCCAGTTAAGGCACAGGTTATGTGGAAGTCATGATATGAAAAGAAATAACCAATTTCTGTGTTGCTTTGCTCCTTGCAAACCCGTACACCCGAAAGACCGGAGCAAGTTTTTCCTTCCTGGAATCTCTCCTCTTGTCATACTGCAGTGCTGACACTCACTAAAAGAAATTTAAAAATAAGTTACTTTTTGGATCTTTTCCAAGTTTTTTTTTTTTTTTCTTCCAATTAGAAAGTTCTCGGGCTTTAATCAGTCACAGACTTGGAGTTAATTATTAGCTCTCTATTCCTATTAATATAGTTCATGCTGAGGAGAGAGTTTGAGGAGATAGAAAGATTCCAAAAGAGGTCAGGTGTGGTCAGACTTGCTCTCCAATCTCATTAAGAGGCAGTAGAGGCAAGGGTTGAAAGCATAGACTCTGGAGCCTGGCTGTCTGGCTGTGTGTGAGTCCAGGCTTCCTCCAGGATGGCTGCGTGACCTTGGGCAGATTACTTAACCTCTCTGATGATCCGTTTCCTCATCTGCAAAATAGAAATAATAAGATATCATAGGGATGCTGTAAGTAGTTAATACTGGTGAACTACTTAGAGCAGTGTTCAGCATACAGTAAATAATACAGGCTAATAATAGGTATTGCTACTAATGATTGATTTCTCCTACCACTCTAGTGTGTATCACTGCACATACCCTTCTAGTCTCTACCTTCAGACACACTGGTGTCCTTTCTCTTCCTTACACAGGCAAAGCTCTGTCCTGGCTCCTGTGTCCTCGCTGTTTTCTCTCCCTGTGTCTCTCTCACGCATCACTTGACGTCCTTCAGAGCCCTTCTCTCAATCTGCTACGGCCCTGTCTTGTGGTCCTCCTGTGTTGTCTCCCTCCCCGTCACTGTGTCTTCTGGAGGGTCAGGACCTTGGCTCTCAATCTGGATCACCATCGGAGCCCTGTGCACCTCACCGCCTTGCATGGTGCCTGGCGCGGAGTGGGGGATAAATCAGAGAAGGGACCATTCCCCAAAGCAATACTGAAAAGTAGTAGGTGTGGACTTGAGGCAAGCACTCCATTTAGGTAAAATTGTTTGTCCAGCATTGATTGTATCAAATCAGCTCCATTGAATGAATTGTTACATGGTTTTTATTTTCTTCTGCATCCCATGGCTTCTCCCCATTCTTTCTCCTGCCCTCTGAGGTGGGTGCCTTCAGACCACGGGAAATGTCCTGTGGCCTGGAGCTAGGATCACATCCCCTGGGACCCCTGCTCCAGATGGCCCAGCATGGCCCCGGACTCCTAGGGGAGGTCCCAACACACCTCACCCCATAGAGCCTTTCGTGTCAAGAACCTGTTTGGGAAAATTTGTCATTGCACCAGCAGAGGAAACGAAGGAGTTGTTCTGTCTTGTTACGGTCTACGCTTCCTAGAGTCTTGAGGACCTGAATTACCAGTTTCTTCCAGGGGAGACTCAGTTCCATTCAGGCAGAACTATCCCCATGAACTTGGGCATCATGTTGGTCCCGCCCTCCCCCCCGCCCCCCAGCCAGTGCAGGCAGTTAGGTATTCCTTGTTTGCAGCACGGACAGTTCACCAAAGTGTTGGAATTAAAACAACATGGGAAACTTGATTTTTTTTTTTTTTTTGAGAGAGAGCACAAGCGGGAGGGACAGAGGGAGAAGGAGAAAGAATCTATAGAGCTGAATACGTTTGGATTATAACGCATTTTTCTCTTAAAGGGACAGATCCCCTACCCTTCTAACCGTTAGCTTCTACTTTCCAAGTGTTCTGCCGGGAACACTGACGAGGAATCCAAGAATGTGCTGGGCAAGTACCACCCTCTGGCCTGCCTCTGCTGTTCACCTCGCTAAGTTTATGATCAAGTGCAGGATAAATAATGCTATGCCTATTCAGCTAACTTTGCACTTTTAGCCCTTGGAGAAATATCTATCAAATGTGCAATGCAATGGTGGGGAGTAATCATTTTTCCTCGCCTGGATTATTATTCCTTCTCTTAAATGTCCACGTCCTTTTTAAAAAAATCTAGCTGTCCTGGGGGTAAATAATACATTATATGTTAATAAAAAAATAATCTAGCTGTCGTGTGAAACTTTGATACTCAGACAGATCTCATTATCTGTTTCACGTAGAAGTGGCCAGAATGGGGGTGCCTAGGTGGCTCAGTCGTTAAGTGTCTGCCTTTGGCTCAGGTCATGATCCTGGAGTCCTGGGATCGAACCCTGCGTCGGGCTCCCTGCTCAGTGGGGAATCTGCTTCTCCCTCTCCCCCAGTTGTGGGTGCTCGCACTCTCTCTCTCTCTCAAATAAATAAAATCTTAAAAAAAAAAAAAAATGGCCAGAACTGGCATTTTGAAAATGTAGGATGGACACAAAGAAATCCTGTGATTCTTTTTTCTCTCCCATCATGGAAACAGGGAATTACTTTTGTGTGATTTCTCTCCAGGTTCTTAAATGTCTCCTTTGAGCTCTACATGGGTTCATGAGGGTCACCCTACCTGAGATGATTGTGAGGACTGTTCATTTGTAGAAACAACTAGAGGCAGAAGTGAGGCTGGGCAGCTGCCCTGAGGGGCCATAAGCAGGCTAAGTAGACACCCAACACAACCTCAAGAGTTTTCTGAACCACCTTCCATGTTGGGGGCTCACAGAAGTCCATTTGTGACGCTCAGACCAGCCCTTTAAGTGTCCGCCCTTGTGTTAGTCTCGTGACGGTGTTGGGTTTTCCCACATAAAATAAGCAACCATGTATAAGGCAGGTCAGATGACTAGCACAGGGGGCCAGATAAGAATTTTAACAAAACATCGGAGAATGACTCCAAGTCAGTCTCTTAAGTGCTTTATCATTGCCCCGTTCCCGGGTGTGTGAAAAAGGACACCACTGAGAAATTGCAGGACAATTTGAGGAGAACAATCTTGCAGGTGGAAGTAGGGGGTGACCACTGTCCAGCTTGGCTTTTCTCTGCTTGTTTGAGGGCAAAGAGAGAGTTGAAAGGTGAAATCCTTTCTCCCTGAAAAAATCCAGTTGATTTCATTTAGTAAAAGATAAGTCGATGTAACTTTATGGCTCAGAAGCGATCACTGGAGGCCAGTGCTCAAATATAAAGCCTGCCTTTTACTCCCATTTGTGCAATGTTGATTGTGCTCTGGGGAGCTCCCGCTGGCAGCCGAGAGAGACTCGAGTCAGTAGTGGAGGAGAGCTTCGCCCCTGGGGTATTCTGCTGAATGTGGCTCAGGAAGTATTCTGAGTAATCCTTGGGACTGAAGGAACCCCTGCCCCAGTGAGATAGGGCAAGGGTGGCAGAGGCGGGAATTGGAGGGAATTAGAGCAACGTCTCTAAGCACTATGGTGGCGATGTTTCCAGAGAATAAAATGTCAGTAAAATTCCTCGAGGGGGAGGGGACTACCTTAGGCAGATGGCCTAATGGAAATCTGTGTTGCCAACTCAGGCCCTGGAGCGGAGCGTGTCTTCTCATTGAAGCCCGAGCTGGAGCCCTTCTCAAGGGACACTGTGCACTGGTGCCTTGGGGCTTTCTTAAAATCCGCTGGGCGTCTCTACACACTGGCTGCGCTGAAGATAGTTGCCCCAGTCTCCCCCTGGGAACCCACCTCTGTTGTCCACTGCCCTCTACCCCACCTGCTTCAAAATACTGCTCCTACTTTTCTTTCCTCACCTGGGCGAGGGGCTCCAAAGATCATTTTCAGCTATTTAATCCTCTAATAAAAAAGCTACAAATAGAAGTGTTGCATATTTTAAAAAATATGTTACAGAAATAATTCATTTTTAAAGTAATTTCCAAAAGGGCATCTATTAAAAAAACTCACAGCTAACGTTATATTTAATGATGAAAGACTGAATGCTTCCCCCCAAAGATGGGGATCAAGATAAAGATGTCCTTTCTTGCCACTTCTGTTCAACACCGTTTTGGTTCTGGGCCGGGCGATCTAGCAAGGAAAAAGAAGGAAAAGGCATTCACGGTGGAAAGGGAAAAGTAAAACTGTCTTCTGCAGATGACACGGTCCTTTATAAAGCATTCCAAAGAGCACGGATCCAGCTCTCCCTTCTCCTGGGCTCTAGTGCCCCCGCTCTGTTCCTCCACTTTGCCCCTGTGGTAGAAACCTCGGGTCCTGCCTCCTCGTCGCTCCCTATGCTGGGAGAAGGAGTCCTCTAACTCCTGGGTGAGGGGCAAACCCCTCAGGGTGGTGTGGTAGCAAAGAGCTAGCCCCGGGGGTCAGTCCGCTTGTGTGGAGCAGAGGGAGAGAGAGCGTCCCAAGCAGACTCTGTGCTGAGCACTGCGCCCGACGCAGGGCTTGATCTCACGACCCTGAGATCATGACCTGAGCCAAAACCAAGAGTCGGATGCTTAACTGACCACCACCCAGGCACCCCTAGTTTATTTCCTTAATTCCTCAAATCATCCTGTGAAATAAGTAGTAGTATTCGCCTGTTTTGTACAGAAATTAGGTGACATTCCCAAACTTGCAGAGGCAGTGTCTAAACACAAATCTGTCTGACTCCAGATTTCCTGCTGTCTGTACACCTGTGGATCTTCCCATAGGAGAAGACAAATCATAAAACAGTATTCAAGTCTGCTAGGAGTAAAAACATTTCCAAAAGGACCTCTACTCTTAAATAAGTGACAGGAAATTAAATACAAAATCTAGTTTCTTTTAAACCTTCACCTTAATATCCTTTCAACTGAACTATTTTGACGCATCTCAAGACAGCCAGGAAGCATTACCCTCCCTCCCCCACAACTACTAAGAAGGGAGGGGAGACAGAAACCCTTCTGTCCTGTTTCTGCCTTTCCCCAGTACATTCACTTTCATTTTGTAGGGTATGTTTGTCCCCGGTTTCTGATCATGGCTCTGAAGGGGAAAGTCTGGAATTGGATGTGTGTTCAAGTTACTCGTTTGCCTGTTTCCCCCAGTAGAACATGAGCCTTATGAGGGCAGGGACCAAAGTCTGGGCTCTTCATCTCCAGCATGGGGGTCCCCAGTGAGTGGTACACAGCAGGTGCTCAGTAAACTTGAAAAAACAAGTGAATGCACGCTCACCCCCACCCGGGGCATCTCTGGCCGCAGTGCGGGTTTCCATAGTCAGCACGGGAAACCAGCTTCCTCCTGAATACTCCTACTTTTCAGATACTTGAGCACGGCTGGCTAGGAGTTCAGAAAAAGAAGTGAATATATATAGTTCTAAGTTTGCTATGTTAAAATAGCAATTCTAAATGATAAATTGTTAAATGTAGATTATCATTCATTCAAACATCCTCTTTTATAATTGAATCAGGGCAGACACAGTTCACATTAACACATAATGTAACCCTCTCCGGAGCATCTGCTGAGTGCTCAGCACCTGTCAGGCATCATGATGGGCGCTGATAGACAGCGTCCCTGTCCCGTCCCCGTGTCTTCCTCGCCATGTCTTCCTCGCAACAACCGCAACAACCCCCGGGGCAGATGGGTACCACCAATGTCTCCATTTAACAAATAAGGAGGCTGAGGCCGCTGCAACACATGGGAGAATTTTCCCAAGGACACGCAGCTAGGAAGTGTGGGAACCGGGTTCTGAGTTCAGTGTCATTCCAGAACTGCATCCTTAGCTGCAAAGAGCACAGAGCAAGTGAGTGATAGGATTGGGGCTGGAAGTCCCATAAGACTCTTTGGTCCCATCGCAATATATTGCCTATTCCTCTGATTTCTCAATTCCTAACTGTTGTCCGGCCACTTTCCATATGATTTTTTGGTATATATCTGCTCATTGTGGAAATTCTAGAAAAGTACAAAGGAAGCCTACAGTTCACCTGTCTAGAAATAATTGAGCTTATGATTTTGGTCTTTTCTTTTCTTTTCTTTTTAAGATTTTATTTATTTATTTGACAGAGAGAGAGATCACAATAGGCAGAGAGGCAGGCAGAGAGAGAGAAGGAAGCAGGCTCCCTGCTGAGCAGAGAGCCCGATGCGGGGCTCAATCCCAGAACCCTGAGATCATGACCTGAGCTGAGAGCAGAGGCTTTAACCCACTGAGCCACCCAGGCACCCCTGTTTTTGGTATTTTCTTTTAAAATTTTTCCTGTTAACGGGGAAAACTAAGATTATACTGTATATACACTTTTTGAAATTTTTTAACCTAACATGCTTTATGTTAAGCCCATTTCAGCACCTTTAGTTGTGTGCATGCCATTTTAATGGTTATACAATGTTCTATTTTATGGATCTATTGTTTATTTAATTAGTCCTCTTTGCTTGGCCATTGTGCCATTGCTGTTGCTGCTGTTATAAGTGGTGCTCAAGTGAATGTCTTTGAACCAAATCTGTCTGAGTTTCTGATTATTACCTCCAGCTAGCTTCGCAGTGGAATTAATGAATCGGAAGGTCTGAACGATGTAAAGAATATTCCCGTTGTTGGGCTCTTCTCCAGATGGTTCTGTTTTACACTTCCCCACCACTGTGTAATCGCGCAGATGAGGTACTTTTAAATAGGTACCTAAATACGTTCCTATTTATACAAATTACAGTTTCTCATGTACGCAGCCAGAGTGCGACCAGCCTCGAAAACTGTGACGATTAACAAATGCCATTGTGCAGCGAGGCGGGTTGCAGAGGACTCTAGACCTGCTTTGGAAGTTGAGCTCCCAAGGGGCTGTTAGACCACATGCTGTGTCTGGCACCATGTCGAAGACCAAGGTCGAGGGCAGAGCTCCCACCCCCAGGAGCACCTTATCTTCTTGGGTCGATGGAAGGGTTGCTGGTGACACAGAGCAGGCATGTAATCAACAAAGAAGTGTGGTGTGCAGCCCGGGAAGCGCTCGTGCTGGAGGTGTGGAAGCCTGCGCCCGCGGAAGCTATCTGCCGGCTCCAGGGCTGTGGCTGCCAGGGCTGGGCCTCTGTCAGCTGCGCTGCCTCCGCTTAACCAGTGCACACGCCTGCACCCGAACCCACAAAGGCCGATCTTTAAGGGGCGGGAGTGTCCATCTCTTTGCCCTGCGTTCCTCAGAACAGAAGGACGCAGCAGATGATAGGGGATTTCGGGGGGGGAGGAGACTCTGACTAAATTAAGCTCATTCTCCCCTGAAAGGGCAAACCTGGACCATTTTCCAGTCCCTGTTGGATTTATGTTTTCAACAGTGATGGTGACAGAGCTATGTTCTGACCTCTTCTTTCTCTGCTTCAGAGGTTTCAGTAGATACTTTTGAGGGGAACAAAAGGGAACTTAAATCCCTTAGGCACCTACTTTCTGCCGGGCTCGGTGCCCGGTGACAAGCATTCTGTCGGTTGGAGGTGTCAGTCCCGAAAGCCACCCGGAGGGGCGGCTTGCTCCCTGTATTCTACAGGCATCTGTAGGCACGCTCAGTGCTTGGCGTCACGATGCCAGGCGCAGTCACCCCTCGGGGGGTCTGGGCAGCACTCGCTGCTCTGGTGTTTGAAGCACGACTCCTCACTTGGTGGGAGTGCGACAGGGTCAAGGAGGGCTGTCCTGCCCGTCCTACAGGTGGCTTCCTGGGCTTTGTTCTAGGGCCTTTGCAACTGTGTCCAGACTCCTGCAGGGAGAGGCTCAGGGGGGGTAGGCACTTCTCCCCACGTGAGCACACTCGCTGTCCCATGGCTAGCTATGCGGTCTTTTGCAAACCACCCACTCTAGCACTGGACTCTGGGTCCCCCTTACTATAAATCTCTGCCCTTCAAAGGTACTTGGTGTTCCTGGCTCTTCTTGCCCCTACCCAGGTTCCTTTTCCCTAATACCCATCACTGTAGCAAGGTGGGAGGAGGGCAACTTTCACTAGAGTGTGAATGTCTAACAGGCTTAACCTCCCAGATTACATAATATACTTTGGAAGAGGAGCTCAGTACTAAATACTAATTTCAGATTGTAAATTTTTGAGCAGTCGCCTGAGTGTTCATCGCCTACAACAGAAAGATCTACTCAAGAGGTACTTGTCTGTCTGGCCGTTTAGCTTCTCCTACCCCAAGCCCATGCAAACCAGGAAAACCAAGGGCAGTGACTAAGCCATGAAATTTTGCCATGCCTAGGTATTTGGGGAAGAATTCTAAAACCTGCTCTGGGTTTTAGTTCTGCTTTCCTCTACTTGAGCTTCCATTTCCTTTCCCGTGAAGTGAAGCTAATGGGATTTTTGTGAGGGTTAGAAGTGAGCTGAAAAGTGCTACGTAAACACAGGGTGGCCCCATGCTGCCAGGGACGGAGGCTGGGGTCTGGAAATGGACTCTCACCCTGGAACTCTCTTGACTTGCGGACATTGACCTAAGCCAAGTATGCTTAATTGATTGACCTGACAGAGTGAGTGACAGCTTCATTTTAAATGACCCGTCTGGCCAAATGTTGTTGAGCTCCAAGGACATCAGATAGGTTGGGAGGCTCACCCATTGCTATTTTCAAAGAGGTGTTCAGGATTCACCTTATATTTTGGTCTCAGTAACTACTACTTCCCCGAGCTGATTTTCTAAATTTCAGGAAGCAACTAATTCTAGAAAGGAATGAGGACAGGGAGGTTTGGAGGGCAGCCAGAGACCGCTTGCTTTCTGCAGCCACACCTGACGGTGGGGAGAGAGTGTCCAGGAGGCCATTCCGGTGCTGAGTCACGGTGACAGCCCTTTGCAGTGCGTCCCCACCCCCCAACCCGGATGAGGTGGGCTGGGCACCCCTGGGATGCAGAATGTAGAAGGAGAAACTGGGGAGAATTATTATGGATCGTGAAGGGGTTGGGGGCAGACTTTAGGACTTCAGCCCTAAATGTCACTTTTGAGACCTGAGGGAAGAGTACTTTGAAAGAACTGAGCTGCCTTCTGGCCCCAGATTCCACACCGAGAAAGGCGCTGTGCCCCCAGCGTCACCGCAGCTCTCCATTTCCACGCTTTTCTGCGTGTACATTGCATTACTTGCATAAGGGTCCGATTCTGTTGTGTGATACACAGTCACATCTGCCTCTGCCTCTTAGGAACATCACGTGTACTCGCACCCTTTCCATGTGTAGGTTAGACCTTCGCAGGGAGTGAAGCCCAAGCTGCGGGCCGCCTGCCGTGGGTGCCTGGGGTGCTGGGTGGTATCCTAACGTCGTCTTCTTTCCCCAGAGCCAGCATGGCTGTCCTCTCTAAGGAATATGGCTTCGTGGTTCTCACCGGTGCCGCCAGCTTCATCATGGTAACTCATCTAGCCATCAACGTTTCCAAGGCCCGAAAGAAGTACAAAGTGGAGGTGAGTGGGAACCAAGATCTGGTGGGGCAAGAACTTGTTTTCAGTCGCGGAAGGAGAGGTGAGAAGCTCGAGGCCAGCAGTGGCCGTCTGAGAACCACACCTGCTCGAGATGGGGGGCCCTGCTGGGGAGCAGTCTCCCTCTTGTTTTCACTTGGTCTCTTTGTAGAAAGACCAGCTGTGCTGGGACGAGAACGGTTTGGCCTTTGGCGGAGCTGTGTGCCAGGAAGGGACCACATCAAACCAAAAAGCTGCTGTGCAGCAAAGGAAACTGCCAATGAAATGAAAAGCGCCACCTACTGCAAGGGAGGAATTTGTGCAAATCATACATCTGATAAGGGGTTAATTTCCAAAATATGTAATTCATACAACTCAGTAGCAAAAAAAAAAACAAAAAAAGCAAACGACCCAATTTAAAACTGGGCAGAGGAGCCGAACAGCCATGTTTCTAAAGACCACATAAAAACGGCCAACAGGTACATGAAAAGGTGCTCACCATCACTCATCTTCAGGGAAATGCAAATCAAAACCACAGTGAGATACCGCCGCATGCCCTGTGGGGAATGGCCAGGAGCACAACGACAAGACATAGCCAAAGCTGGCGAAGATGGGGAGAAAAGGGAACATATTGTTGGTGGGAATGTAAATTGGTGCAGCCACTATGGAAAACAATGGAGGGTCCTCAAAAACTTAAAAATAGAACGGCTGGCTATATAATGCAACAGTTCCATTTCTGGGTATTTATCCCCAAAAAAAAAAAAATGAAAACATTGACTCAGAAAGATATGTGCACCCGCATGTTCATTGCAGCACTGTTTTCAGTAGCTAAGACATGGAACCAACCTAAACGTCCATCAGCGGATGAGTGGATAAAGATTGGTGTGTGTGTGTGTGTGTGTATATATATATATATATGATGGAATACTACTCAGCCATAGGAAAGAATGAAATCTTGCCATTTGTGACAACATCAATGGACCTTGAGGGTCTTATGCTAAGTGATATAAGTCAGACAGAGAAAGACAAATATCCTATGACCTCACTTATATGTGGAATCTAAAAAACAAAAGCTACAAGGTAGAGCATGGCAGCTATAATTAATAATTCTACATTATATATTTGAAAGCTGCCAAGAGAGCACATCTTTTTTTTTTTACTTTTTTTTCCCCCAAATACTTTTATTTTATTTTTTCAGTGTTACAAGATTCATTGTTTATGTACCACACCCAGTGCTCCATGCAATACGTGCTCTCCTCAATACCCACCACCAGGCTCGCCCATCCCCCCACCCCCTCCCCTCCAAAACTCTCAGTCCCTTGTTGTGAGTTCACAGTCAAGAGAGCACATCTTTAATGTTCTCATCAAAAAAACCCTGCAACTTGGTAACTAGACTTATTGTGGTGATCATTTCACAACATACCCATATATCAAATCATTACGTTATACACCTGAAACTAATGTATGTCGATTATACTTGGATTTTTAAAAATAAATAATACAAATTAACTAAAGAGAGTTAAATGGTAAGTCTTCCCTGATGTGCCACTTTAAAAATGATGTCGTAAGGTGATTTTCTGTTTCCCAAGTAAAGAAACGTGTGGTGCTGAGGTTAGCCTGGGCTTAGACGGTAGACAGAAGGAGTCTATTAAATGCTTCCTCTTGTTCCAGCTGATCTAAAGGGGATAATTACTGAGGTTGTCCCTGGTGAGCAAATTCAAATGTCTATTTCTGTTTAGCAACTTATCATTAGACTCTGACTACAGCTTCATTTTAAGTTTTCCTATTGATTTTCCTTTTTTTTATATCCATTAAAGTTCTCACACACTCCGTTTCTGTTCTCCCATTAAGGAAAATCTAAGAAGGTTGCGGTATCTGATAGCTCTTGGGAAGGAGCTGTTTCCCTGTGGTGTCTTTGTGCTGCGTCAGGAATCCAGCAGTCACGGCACAATGTCAAGGGCAGGGAGTCTGGCTCAAGCTGCCTCCCTCCCCCGTGCGACCGTGGCACAGACGTACATTCTTAGGACTGGGTATTAACAGAAATATATTGAATCTGCTTCTGAGAGTTGAGAGCCCACTGCGAGTGTTTAAGCAGAAAGTGATCATCTGTCAAGGGTGAAGTAGAAGATGTTTGAGGATAGATTATCTTTGAGGTTGACTGTAACTCAACACTGAATGTGGCTCTTGACCATATGATCCACGGTATCCTATCATTTTCACAGTATCCTACCATGTACAGCACGGACCCTGAAAACGGGCACCTTTTCAACTGCATTCAGCGCGCCCACCAGAACACGTGAGTGGTGGCCCTGCGGGCCGCTGGGGGGTCTACAGAGTGTTGTGTGTCTTCTGCCCGGCACCTTGGCCTTCGGTACTCCGTCGCTGAATAACAGCTAGGATGATGATCAGGAGTTAAAAGGGCCTTAAAAAATATGTCTGTGGACAGATAAAATATTCAGAGTTGTTAGAAGAGTGGGGTTCTGGATAATTCTTTCAAAAACGTCTTTCGAGTTGCATTGGCCTTCAAGAGCATTTGCAAGGCTTCCTGTCTAAGCGGAGATGGACTCTCCCAGCCCTGGGGAGGGAGCGGCCGGGAGCTCTGGAAGGAAGTGTACTGGAATTCGCCACCACCTTCCTCGTCAGCGTTAGAGCTGTGGGCTTTTGCTCAGGGTGTTCGAGTTACCTTTGACCCCATGCGGAGCAAAGAGGGGGGATCCTGGTGGTGGGGCTTCTCCCTGCTCTCGGTGTTCAGTTTTACTTTCAAGTGTCTAACTCAGCAAGAGCCTTAAGCAGTACGGGCACACGTCAGATGGGCACTTTTTACAAAAAGGTCTCTCTCTATTCCAGGTTGGAAGTGTATCCTCCCTTCTTATTTTTCCTAGCTGTTGGAGGTGTTTACCACCCGGTAAGTTTTTCCAGGGAATTTTCATCTCTTTGGATTTTTTTTTTTTTAAGATTTTATTAGAGAGAGAGAATGCGTGTGCACAAGCAGGGGGCAGGGGCAGAGAAGGAGGGAGAAGCAGGCTCCCCGCTGAGCAAGGAGCCTGACATGGGACTCGATCCCAGCGTCCTGGGATCATGACCTGAACTGAAGGCAGACCCTTAACTGACTGAGCCACCCAGGCGCCCATCCAGACTTAGGTCACTGAGCTATTAGGGAGGAAAGCAGGAAATGGACATTGAATGAACATCTTCAATGTCCATTTAAAAGAATTTCATTCTTTCTTGTTACAGAGTTCTTTAAAGCAGATAGAACTTTCCCTATTTTTTTTATAGGTCAGGAGAAGCCTCTAGGATACTATGTAACCATCCCAGGGGGCAAATAGCGATGTACAAAGTAGAAGAATCAGAATTTGAACCCAGGTCTGTCTGCTCCTGGAGGCTTCACGTCCGTAATTTTCTCCTTTGCCATAGTCAGGCATTGACGGGTCACCTGAGGTTACAGCGGTGAACGAAACAGGCCAGACGTCTGGCTGACTCTTCCTCGGGGTCATCGACTTCTAGCACATCAGTACGTGACGTAGTTCTCCAGAAGGCGATGCATGGCACGGAGGATAGCCCAGCAGGGCAGGTGGGAAGGGAGTCCAGATTGGGAGACTGTTGTGAGTGGGGAGGTCAGGTGAGGACTGTGCCAGCCGCAGGGGTGACAGTGAGGCAGTAGTTACAGAAGGGGAGGGAGCAGGTGCTGCAGGCGGCCAGACATCTTTGGACGAAGCGCGAGGGCGGAGCCCCGAGGCAGGAGCCAGTCGGGTCTGTCAGGTGAACAGAGAGGGGCGCGGTGCGGCTTCCTCGGGGAGCAGACCGCAGGGCTGTGACGACCTCGTGGGCCGGAGTGTGGTCTGCAGTATACCTTCCCCAAATAAAGCACAACGAGCCGGTCTCTCTAGTGAGGCATCCTGATGCCCACCCCCATCCCGTTTCTGGCCCGTCTTCCCTGGACCCCGTTCCTGAGCTTAGTTCTCTAAAATACTCCCAAGAACTACTCTGGGGACATTTGGTGGTAACTGGGCAGCATTCCGGCCAAGCAGGGCCTGGCAGAGACCAGGTTGCACGTAGGGACGTACGGGCCTGGGGTTTTTATTTTCAGTGGTTTCACACACCTGATCGTTAACCTTACCCCAGATCAACTAAACAAAAAAATCCCAAAGTACTAACCTTACCCCTCGCGAGGCCGCTGATGAGTGGCGAAGTCACACAGTGGTGTGCGATGTTTCACGTGCCCACACCCGCTCCCGGTCTCTCCTGACTCCTTGTGACCAAACGGGTCACCCCAGGTTGGTGCTCACGTGGGACTAGTCGTCTTGCCTAAGTTTTACTCTCTCTTCTGAGGGGTCATGGGAAGGGGGAGACGTCCCCCTCCAAGACTGCATATTCTGGGCTGACAACATGACACGCTCTGCCTACTTTCTAGCGGAGCCCCTCAGCCCAGCTGCGGGCCGCAGCACAGCCTGCTCTGAGCCCCTTCTGGGGGGCGGTCGGGGGGAGCCTCAGAGATGCCATGGCAGGCCCTGTGGAGACAACCAGGCTTCTCCGCCAGTCCTGCCTTGGGGTCAGCTTCCTCTTGGGGCTTAACCCTTCGCCCCCCTGGCCTGCCTCTCCCTCTCTTGTGCGCCCACACACGAGTTCCCCAGGGCAAGCCAGAAGGTTCCTTCCACCCCATCCACCAGAAGGGTCAGCCCTCACGTCCCCCATCCACGAGACCTAGAAGAATCACAGGTCTTTGATTTTCCCAAGACAAATAACATAACATGCCTCTACCCTGACTTTGATGGGGGAGGTTCTCCCTAAACTTTCCCACGAAAGTTTAGGGAGAACATTGTGTCTTCAGCCCTAGATGTTAATGAAGACTGGCCTGTTTCTTGAATGCCAGTACTAACCCAGGCCTTTTCTTGCAGCGTATAGCTTCTGGCCTGGGCTTGGCCTGGATTGTTGGACGAGTTCTTTATGCTTATGGTTATTACACAGGAGGTGAGTACATTGTGATGTCTGCCAAGGAAACAAATTTAAAATCCCATGCCACTATATTTTTCTTCTTAGCGGGGCTTTAAGAAACGGGAAATAACTTGGTATTTAGGGGAAAGGTCTGGTATCTTCCTTCTTTTTACTAACCTTTGAAAAGTAACAAAACCTATTTTTACTGAGTATTTTCTATGTGTCAGTTGCTCCTCTAAGATCCTGGTGTATGCTGTTTAACCTGATAGCAATTCTGTGATGTAGATAGTATGTCCTCTTTCATAGATGGGAAACTGAGGCTCAGAGCTACTAGCGTAAACTGGGAAGCCAGAATTTAAGCCCAGACAGCCTGACTCCGGAGCCCCCGCTCCGAACTCACTACAATAAATGGTGTGCCCGAGAGAGAAGGGGGAGAAAGACTCTTAAGGCTCTACTTACCTCTTGAAAGCAGGGGAACACTCCCAAAGGTCCTGGAGCAAAGTTGCTCTAATTATTATCCCCTAGACCTTCTCCGAAGGTCCAGATAAGACTCTGGGGACGCATTTCTTGGCATGCCAGGTCTGACGTACTGGCAGCTTTAGGCCAGGAGTTGGTTGACCTCTTCAGACCAGATGCTCTGACGTGCGACCCCCGATGCCTTGCTAGAATGGCTTGTGGGTGTTGACAGCATTGTCCTCTGCCACCTCCAGTCACCTCTGTTCTCTCTCCTGTTTCAGAGCCCAGCAAGCGGAGGCGGGGGGCCCTGGGCTTCATAGCCCTCATTGGCCTCATGGGCACAACCGTGTGCTCTGCCTTCCAGCATCTTGGTTGGGTTAAAACCGGCTTGCACAGTGGGTCCAAATGCAGCCATTGAAGAACTACAGGGTGTTTAAAAACTCATTCATTTTGAGTGACTTAACTTTTATTTTCAGTTACTTTTTTTTTTTCTAAATATAATAAAAACTTACCTGGCATTAGCCTCATATCTAAACCTGACTCTGTTGCTGATTTCTTTTTTGAGTCTTTATCTAAAAGAAGTAATCTGTTCCTACCAGATGAGAGAGGGGACGGGTACTGAGCCCTCTCCTCACCCTGCCAGAGGATGTTTACTTAGGTGATTGTGGTAGTATGTTCATAATCATGCCACAGCCGTGAAAAATTGGGGTCCAAGGAAGGAAAGTCTTCTAGCCTGAGTTGGGATATAAGATTATCTTATCACTTGCTGTTAACACCTACGGTAACAATGAGGATTTTTAAGATTTTATTTATTCATTTGAGAGAGAGAGCACAAGCAGGGGGAGAGGCAGAGGGAGAGGGAGAAGCAGATGCCCTGGTGAGCTGGGAGCCTGACACGGGGCTCAATCCCAGGACCTGGAGATCTTGACCTGAGCTGAAGGCAGACGCTTAACCAACTGAGCCACCCAGGTGCCCCTCTTTAAAATTTCTATTAAAGATTGCTTCTATTGGGCCGCCTGGGTGGCTCAGTCAGTTAAGTGTCCGACACTTGATTTTGGCTCAGGTCATGATCTTGACGGTGGGATCAGGCTCCACATTGGGCTCCGTGCTGGGCGTGGAGCCTGCTTAAGCTTCTCTCCCTTTCCCTCTGTCCCCTGCCCCACTCTCTAAAAAATAAATATATTTTAAAGATTGCTTCTATTGCTTAAAAGCTGAAGTTATAGACTAATTTTAAGATTATGAAGCTTCACAGAGATACAAAGATCCGATAGCATAGGTCCAAATGGGGAAGGACACCTTTGCCACAAAATGGGGAAAACTAAACAGGTTTGGTTGACTTGGAGAGGGCTGCTGGCTGGCAGAATGAGAGGGCTGCCCCCGACTGAATGTGGCCGTGAACTCCATTCACAGAGGGGCAGCATCTACACCTGTGCTGCTCAGTACTGTAGCCATGAGCCGCATGTGGCTGTTTACGTTCAGACGAATAAAATGGTAAGTAAAAATCAGTTCTGTAGTTGCTCTCATCACCTTTCAAGGCCGCTCTAGCCTGTGAGGATGAGAGATGTGGTCTGCACCCAGGCCCGACCCTCAAATCCATTCTCTTTCCACTTCTCCATCACTGGAGGCTGGAATGTTCTGCTCGGCGACTGGACACGGTCGGTTGTGGCCCCCTGACCCCCCGGAGGCCAGCAGTGTATACTCTGTAGTAGTTCATGAGACGTTTTCTCCAGCATGGAGCAAAAGGAGGAAAATGAGGACTGTTTCATAAAGCTTTAACTTGCATTCTTTATTTTAAAAAATCCTTTATAATAAATGATGGTGATGATGAATGGTATTTTTGGTCCAGACTTGAAAAAAATTAAGACTTTATAATAGGCTAGGGTTATGGTTTCGTTTTTTTGGTTTTTGTTTCTCATGTTTATTTTTTCATAAGAAGTGCACCTCAGATGAGAGAACTTGTGGTTTCCCTTCTCATCACACAGAGTCTGGGCGTCAGGGAAGCAGCACAGGGGTGGCCCAGGGACAGATGGGACACTTTCATCTTTGTTGGAAGTCTTGACGGGATGTAAAGTCATCTGATCCATCTTCGTCATTTTGCTATCGTGGAATGGCTCAAATGAGGTTTTATAGGGAACCCCACCACGTGAAACGATGCCGTGATTGAAGAGGGGCGCCCAGAGCTCTGTCTTTCCATTTCCCCAGGCCCCCCACCCAGGTGTGGCCGGATCCACTGTGCACGTCTCTGCCACAGAGAATAACCAAGTCTGACAAGCTACTTTCTGTTCAATTCCTTTGTCTCATGGAGAAAAAAAAAATTTGGTGTAAGTACTGCCCCTCACTGCAACTCTAGCATGTATGTCCCAAAGTCAGTTTATTTCTGCAGAGACACACATTCTGGGCTTTGCGGTAGAAGGAGACTTGGGTCTAATTACTCCACATTGCACCTCAGGGGACCCCCCCATCCCCCCGCGGGGGGAGTTGTGTGCCCTTGGGCAGGTTTACTAGCCTCCCTTAGCCTCAGTTCACCTGGCCTGCAAGTTGGGGAAAATGGGGGCACCTGGGTAGCTCAGTGGGTTAAAGCCTCTACCTTCGGCTCAGGTCATGATCTCAGGGTCTTGGGATGGAGCCCTGGCATCGGGCTCTCTGCTCAGCAGGGAGCCTGGTTCCTCCTCTCTCTCTGCCTGCCTCTGCCTACTTGTGATCTCTCTCTCTGTCAAATAAATAAATAAAATCTTTTTTTTTTAAATAAAATCTTAAAAAAAAAAAAGTTGGGGAAAATGATAACACTTCCCATAGAAAGTTCTTGAGCTCAAACGACAGCACACGCACGCACTGTGCACCCCACACCAAGGCCAGCTCGGGTTCCACAAGGTGTGGGGAGCGCGGGCGCCACCTGCTGGTGAAGCTTCCTGCATCGGGAGGCAGCAACCAGGGGACCTACTAACCTCTTGGGTTCTAAGGAGCCCCCACTGCAGGGTTTGCCCCACTCCCCTCTTCATCCCTCCCAGCATTTGCTGCCAAAGATGGTCTCCTAACTCACTCGAAAACTGAACAGTGTCTCAGGTCCTTCCCTTGTAAGCAGCACCGTCCGACAGAACCTTCTGACACCATGGAAAGAGTGGACATCTGCATTGTCCCATACAGTACCCGCTACCCATGTGCGGCATTAAGGACCTGACATGTGGCCAAAGTAGGTAAAAACCTGAGCTTTTATTAATTTTAAATGTAAGTAGCCACACATGGCTAGTGGCTCGTGGCTACTCTCACACAGCACTACGGTAAAGCCGTGGTTCTCAACCTGTCTGCTGAACTCAGCTTGGCAGGGACCTTAAGAATCTAGAGGACTGGGCCAGACCCCAGATCGGTTAAATTAGAATCTCCCTATTTTTGAAGCTTTCTCTGGGCACTTTTGAAGGGCCAAAGTTGAGAACCATTGCTCTAAGAACAGTGTTTGGCCAACTATTATGCGTAAGGATGCCCTGGGGGACTTGTTAAAATGCAAATCCTGATCCTTAGGTCTGACGGGGGACAGAGATTCTGGGGCCCTAACAAGCAGACGCTGCTGGTCCCTGGGCCACTGTGAGCAGCAAGGCTAACCCAGCCCCTCGGATCCATTCCCTTACACAAACAGTATTTTCCCTGAGCCCAGCGGTCTGACAGTGCTGGCTGTGAGTTTGCATTTCCGGATCTGTACAAAACTTCTGGACATGAGAGCCTCCATTTTGAGAAAAGCTCCACTTTCCATTCTAAAACAAATGGCGAATGAACTCCTGAACTGGGCAAAAGGACCCTTGGCCTGGGCGGGAAGCAGCTGCTGTCTTACAAGTAACAAGTCATCAGGAGACAGGTCACAGTTACTCCGTTTGAGAAAATCCTAGGAGACGTAGACACCCAAAAGTTAACAGTAGTTACCCCTGGGAGAGAAGATTAGACAGGGAGGGAGAAAGAAAGAGGCTCTTCTGCATTGCTTCGAAAAAGCGAATCAAAATAACCACAGAGAAAAAAGACGAAGATGAGTCTAAGAGTCGCTAGAGGACCTAACTGCTTCCAAATCGGAGGAAGGGCTGACCTGGTAGAGTCAGTGTTGCCTGAAGTGTTTCGTACGTATGGCTCTTCTGGTAAATGTGTGAAGGACCAGAGCTGGGGGCACCTGGGACACACTGGACGGTGCAGGCTGGGGCAGCCGCCCCCAATCCGAATTCCCGAAACCTGTGGAAGTTCCCTAAGGCAGGAGGAGACGGGCAGTTGGGAAGGAGCTAGAGCTGTGGGATGATTACGGACGCTGCGGTGGGCTCTCGATGCCGTCCCATGAGTCCCTGTGGGAGGGCAGCAGAGGGAGCCGAAGATGCTAAGCTGTGGGCCTGAGAGACAGAGGAAGGGACCATGAGCCACAGAGCGCAAGGGGCGCTTGGCACACTGGACGAGGCGAGGGGAAGGCTTCTGCCCTGCAGCCTCTGGGGGGAGCGGGGCCCTGCCAAGCCCTGGGTTTGTCCAGTGAAGCCACCTGGGACTTCAAGTCTCTAGGTTTGTGGTCGTGGGTCACAGCAGTCCTGGGAGACCAGCACGCAGCACTTAGGTTCCGAGACTGGGGGAAGGGAAGCAGGAAGCAGAATTGAGTCCCAGCCACCTGGCTTCTCCGATTCTGTTTCTTCTGCTGTCTCGCTTTTGTTCAGTGGGAGCCCGAAATGAGGAGGAGGTGGCAGGAGGCTCACTGCGAGGACTCAAACACTGGCTCCCCCTCCCCTGCTGTTTTCCCTTGAGAGGAACTGCCCAGACCTGTCTTCTCTGGGGCGGCTCCTATGCGCCCTTGGTGCAAATGGACACCTGAGAGGCTGAGGCAGCTCTCATCCCCCAAAACTATGGTGTTTACCCGTCATGATAGAGGTGCGGGCCCGGTGAGAACCATCCCTTACCCCTGACCACTGAATTAGCTGCTGTCCCGGTTCGTGTGCCAACCTGACTGGGCTAAGGGGTGCCCAGACGGATGGTAAAACATGGTTCCCGGTGAGCCCATGAGGAGGTTCCAGAAGTTACCAGCAACCGGTGAAGGGAGGGAAGCAGACGGCTCTCCCCGGTGTGGGTGGGCATCACCCAATGTGTTTGGGGCCCAGACAGAGCAAAAAGATGGAGAAAAGGGGAGTTCGATCTCTGCTTGAGCTGGGACACCCATCTTCTGCCCTCGGACGCCAGCGCTCCTGGTTCTCGGGTCTTGGGACTTGGAACTTAGACCCTCTGCCCCCTTGGTTTTTAGGCCTTCAGACGTGGACTGGATCACAGCACCCGCTTTCCTGGGTCTGCAGGCTGCAGACGGCAGATGGGGGGCCTTCTCAGCCTCCATGATCATGTGAGCCCATTCTTTTAATAAATCTTCCCTTATATCCACCCACTCCCTTTTCCACTCTATTGTGTCCCTGGACAGCCTGACTCACGCAGCTAACGGACACAAACTGTTTCCCTAAAAGGCCGAGAAAGGGGCAGTGTGAGGATCCCCGCGACCGGCTGAGAAGTCACCACGGTCTGACAGCTCTGCAAAGACAGGAACCACGTGTCAGGACGGGGAAGAACATGGAGCCTACAAGCTCCCCCGGGCCATCGCACTCATGACAGCCACAGAAGCCCATCCTCGTGTCCCGAGGGCAAAGGACAAACCCCCGGCCTTCCACACGGTGCTTCAGCCCTATTCTGTGGACTCGCATTCCCTGGAGACGGGCTTCGTTGTAAAACACGAAGCTGAAAGGATGAACAGTGCGATTTATTTCTTTTCAGTGTGCTGCAGTAGCATACAGCTAGGCTGGGGACTGGAAAAGAGAGCAGGCTGTCTGGGAGGGCCGGGGGGGGACCCATTTCCTCCACCAGCACCGAGTGGAAACAAAGTGCTTCCCTCTGGCAAGGTAACCATCACGCAGACGGAACCCCGTCAGTCATCGTGATCCCGACCGTCAGCTTTCTCAATGGAATGACAAGGGCCCAGAGCTTAAAAATGTCAATGAGCAGAAAATCGTCTCTCCTTTTTCCACTAGCAGCCTGACTAGAAACGAGCTCTTTGAGGCAAACCAGAGCCCGAGCATCGTCAGTGGGTCAGATCTGTGGGAGAAGCAAATCCTGGCCCCTCTGCCCGTCCTCCAGAAGGGTGTGAAAGATTTCACAGACGTGTGCTTTGAGCACAATCACAGCTTCCTTGATTAGTATCTAAGAGGCACTTAGGCACATTTTCAGTCAGGAAGGGGACTGAAACATGAAGAAGAACACTGAGCCGATCTCTTGTCCCAAAAAGACACAGTTCCGGGTTTGGATCGGGAGGCTGTTCCATCGAGATCCAGTCCCCGCTCCACCCCCGGCCACGCCGCACATTTTCAAAAGGCAGATTCCACATCACCCATCTCCACGCACACAGTCTTCAGCTGCGAATAATATTCAATTGTGACACGGCCATTCTCTCTGCCAAACCCTGAAAGGAAGAAGGGGGCGAGAATGACCCACGTGACTGAAAAGTCCCGGCGACCGTCAAGGACAGGCCCGGCTGACCCCAGCGGGGGAGGAACACGAACCGACAAGGTTTGGGACGAAGTCCTCAACTGCCCCTATCAGCTGTGGATCGGGGCAGGGGGAAAAGTGATCCACTGGCCTTCCAGGAGGGGGACAGAGAACTAGCCACGTCTCATTCGTACGACAGGAATCTGAACTCATATTATCTACCATTCTGGGTTGAGATCTGAAAACGTTCAGGCTTTCCCATCCGGTGTGAAAACAGCCCCTACGACAATCGATGGACGCCTCTGAAAGTTGCTGCTAACTTGGGGTGCCTGCCTGGCTCTGTCAGTCTGGATTTCAGCTCCAGTCGTGATCTCAGGGTCATGAGAGGGAGCCCAGCATCTGCTTCAGATTCTGTCTCTCTCTGTCTCCCTCTGCCCCCTGCCCTGCTCCCTCTCTCTCAAAACCCCCCCAAAAAAACAAAAAAAAGAAAAGAAAGATTGCTTCTATTGCTTCAAAGCTAAACCTATAGACTAACTCTGAGATTATGAACCTAAGTAGAGATACAAAGATCTGATTGCACAAGGCCAAACGGGCAAGGCCACCTTCACAACGAATTGTGGAAAACGCAAGGAGTCAGCTTGAGAGTCTCCCTCTCCCTCTTCCCCCTACTTGTGTGCACGAGCCCTCTCTCTAAAATAAATACATCCTAAAAAAAAAAGTTGGTGCTCACTGAAAACTTAACTCTACATAAGAGATTTTTTAACCTTTTCTTACACCAAATCTGTTAAGAGCAGCTTGCTGTTTCCACCCTGCCAACTCATAACACCAGGGGACTCTTCAGGGAGCCCGGCCACTAGGTCACACGTGACAAGGACAGCATCCCGCACCTGGCCTCTCCTGTCACCCGGCCTCAGGCTTAGGCAGGTCTGCCTCCAAAGGGCAAGGCCGGGTCCCCACACATCCACGCCGCCAGGGGCACTATTCAAAAGGTGATTTCCACAAGGGCCCTGGCAAGGCCTGGCTCTGGCCTTTGTCCCCTTCCACACGCTCTGAGCATGGAGCTAGTTGGGTGGGGTTGCCCAGGTTGCTGCTCCTCACATCTGGCCACGTTTCAGTCTCTCACTCATCCCAGGTAGACGAGCCTGAGTACGCGGATCCGAACACGCTGATGTGAGGAAGGGAAAGCTGGCCTAACAGGCTGCTCTGAGGCCTTCCCGCCAGATCCCAAACTTTGCCCTGCACCGAGGTTCCAGCTTAATAAAGCAGCGCCTGGGCCCCCTCTGCATTTTGTGCCCATGTGCATAGCTCCTTCGGACCCCACACAGGGACGAGGGGGGCCGGGGGAGCATGACGAGGGAATGCCAGGGTAAGAACAAAACATACTAAATCAGACCCTCAAGTTAACACCCACCATCTCGTCAGCTCTGCTCGGGCTCTGGAGGTTTGCCGACACTGTGACGGCCACAGATACGGGCCAGGAGGCCAGGGGTCAGGCTCTTAGCGTGGTGCTCCCACAGAGTCGAAACCGATCTTCAGGGGAAGGTATGGGAGATTATAGAGAATATTTACAGGCAACAAGCTCCAAAGAGAGACCCTCGGAGTAAGGGCTCTACCCCGGACGCCTCCGAGGTTCCTCCTCACACACCGACTTCCACATGCGCTGTGTTACGCTAACATGCGCCTGACTGACCGCATCCACGTCAGCAACGGGCAGCAGCTGAGGGACGATGTTCCTGGATGGCACCCAGGGCAACCCTAGTGACTGTCACCTTTGTTAAAAACAAGCTAACATACGCTGAGATGTCACAGCCACTGGACATCTAAAAACTCCACAGCTGAGCGTCTGCCTTCGGTCCTGGGATCGAGCCCCGCATCGGGCTCTCTGCTCAGTGGGAAGCCTGCTTCTCATTCTGCCGCTCCCCCGCTTATGCGTGCGCACTCTCTCTCTCTCAAATAAGTAATAAATAAAATCTTAAAAATAAAGTAAAATACAAACTCCACAGTGGATGACGACAATCATCCCTAGGAGGGAATATCTGGAGTAGATTTATGCCTCCAGCCATCAGACTGTGAAGAAAAACTAATTCTGCCCACGAGATAAACTTTTTCAAGATGTCTACCAGCCGTTCACAAGCGAGGTTATATCCACGTCAGAACCTTCCGGACAGCTTTTGGGGGGAGAAAAAGATCCTTGGCTTCCATTCCCAGAGACTGTTGTGGTGGGTCTGGGGAGGACCAGGAATCGGACACTTTCCCAGGTGATTCTGATACACGGCCATGTTTGGGAAGCTGGTCTATAGGGTCTGAATGACAATCAATATCCCGAGAGACCCGGTTTGCTCTCGCACGTGCCAGCTCCTCACCTGACTTCTTATATCCACCAAAGGGCAGCTCCACGGGGCTGACGTTGTAGTTGTTAATGAAGCACATTCCGGCCTGCAGCCCGGCCACCACTCTGTGAGCGCGCTGGATGTCCCTGCGAAGGGAAAAAAACAACAAAACAAGCTGGTTATTCATAGTTTTGCTCCTGCTCCAACAGGAAAAGTTAGGCTACCAGTCCTAAAGGTCTCAAAGAATTGCCAAATTCTCGTTTCTTCAGTGTGTTTTAAAATCTTGTGGCATCCCTGCAAAAGAGAGAAGGACTTGATTTTTATAGTCTCATCCGAAAGCATCTATAAAATAAGTAGCAACAACAAGGGGGCCAAACACTTTGATGGGGAGAAAAAGAGTTTTTTTTTTAAAGATTTTATTTATTTATTTGAGAGAGAGAGACACAGCGAGAGAAGGAACACAAGCAGAGGGAGAGAGAGAGGGAGAAGCAGGCTCCCCACCGAGCAGGGAGCCCAATGCGGGGCTCGATCCCAGGACCAACTCTTCAAAGAAAACAAGAGTAAGTCCCCAGGACGCTGGGTTAGATAAAGCCTTCTTAGACATGATACCAAAAGTCACAGACAAAAAGAATAAAAACAGAATGAGACTTGGTCAAAATTTACAATTTTTGTACTGCAAAGGAGACTATCAAGAAAGTGAAAAAGACAATTCCTGGAAATGCAAATCAAAACTACACTGAGGGGGCGCCTGGGCGGCTGGTGAAATGTCTGCCTTCGACTCAGGTCATGACCCCGAGGTTCTGGAATCGAGCCCCGAGTCAGGCTCCCTACACAGCAGGGAGTCTGCTTATCCTTCTCCCCCTGCTCAAGCTCGATCTCTCTTAAATAAATAAATCTTAAAAAAAAAACAACAACACTACACTGAAATGTCACTTCACACCCACCAGGATGGCCAAAACCAAAAGGAGAGACAGAAGCTAGGGCTGCCCCGGATGTGGAGAAACTGGCCCCTCCCACGTTGCTGGTGGGCCCGTGAGACCTCACTGCCTCTTGGGGGAACAGTTGAGCCCTGCCTCGAAGAGCCAACCACAGAGTCACCATATGATCCAGCAATTCCACCTCGAGGTATGTCCCTCAGGCAGAAATGAAACATAAGCACACAAAGACTCAGATACGAGTGTTCACAGGGACATTATTCAAAATAGCAAAAAAAGTAGAAACAATCCAAATGTCCAACAGGTGAATGAACAAGATGTATCCATACGATGGAATATTATTTTGGAAGTAATGACACCTGCTACAACATAAATGAACCCTGAAAACATTCTGAGTCAAAGAAGCCAGTCAAAAAAGGAGAACAAAAGAACACATTTTTAATTATATATTTTTTTGCCTAAATTATGTAGATCTGTGGGGTACAGAACCTACATTATAATCTAATCTCTATCTTTTGCATTTTGTTAACGTAGTATTCAATCTATTTGTGACTCCAAGTTTGATAACCCATACAAATATGTATATCATAAACATCATTTGGATTAAATAATCTTAATGTAGACAAAAAAAAAAAGATACTGTGTCATCAAATACTGAGATGAAAAGTGGAAAAAATTTTTTTTAAGATTTTATTTATTTATTTGAGAGAGAGACAGCATGAGGGAAGAGGTCAGAGGGAGAAGCAGACACCCCCTGAGCAGGGAGCCCAAAGTGGGACTCCATCCTGGGACTCCAGGATCATGACCTGAGCCAAAGGCAGTTGCCCAACCGAGTCACCCAGGCACCCAAAAAGTGGAACATTTAATCAATGAGAGTGTTGACTTATGTCTATCAGTCCAAACACTCTGATACAAGGACACCTGGGGGGCTCAGTCGTTAAGTGTCTGCCTTCTGCTCAGGTCATGATCCCAGGGTCCTGGGATCGAGCCCCGCATCAGGCTCCCTGCTCAGCGGGGAGCGTGATTTCCCTCTCCCACTCCCCCTGCTTGTGTTCCTGCTCTCGCTGTCTCTCTCTCTCTGTCAAATAAATAAAATCTTAAAAAAAAAAAAAAAAAAAAAAACTGATACTTCCAATTATTTGGGTAGCTGAAGTGATGTCTAAGTGGTTGAGTTAAATTGGTTTATGTTAGCAATATAGGTCCTTTGTGAGAATTTTCATGTAATCTCTGCTACATATAACATAAAATTTGTGGACGTGAGCATAAATTACTATGTACACACTATAACATATATATGAAGCACTATAAAAATGTGTTATTATTACATTAATAAAAATTCAAATGAGACCAGAAAAAAAAGAAGCCAGTCACAAAAAGTCACATACTGTATGATTCCATTTATATAAAATATTCAGAACAAGCAAATCTGTAGCTGGAGCAAGTAGATTAGTGGTGCCCGGGGCCTGGGGGGAGGGGACAATGAGGAATGACTGCTCATGTTCGCGGGACGCTGAAAATGTTCTAAAATTAGATCATGGTGATGGGTGCACAACTCTGTAAATACACTAAGAAACAGTGACCTGTACACTTTAAGTGGGTAAACTGTTTGGTACGTGAATTACCCTATACAGCTGTTAAAAAAGGGGCCACCCTTTGTGAGTGCCTCCGCCGGCCCGAGGCAGCAGAGAGCAGAGACTTAACCCAGTCAATCCTCACCACGAAAAAAGCAGCTCCTCAGAGAGGACAGGGCATGAAAGTTACCATTAGGGTGGACCCCACTGTCCAAGTCCATGGGGTGGACAACACCGAGAGTAAAGCCTGACATCACTGCGGTCTTGGGGCAATTACGGTGTGTTCAAGCAGGCTCATCAGTTACAACCTATGTACCCTCGGGAGGGGGACGCTGATGATGGCGGAGGTGGGGGGGCGGGGTTTACGGGAAATCTCTCTGCCTTGCCTTCCACTGGGTTTTGCAGTGAACCTAAAATTGCTCTAAAAAATAAAGTCTACCAAGAAACAAGTAAACAAAAATCAGCAGCTCCTCAATCTTCTTTCTTCAGAGCTCTTTTTTTTTTTAAAGATTTTATTTATTTGAAAGACAATGAGCGAGAGAGACAGACAGACAGACAGACAGACAGACACACACACACACACACGACCCCACAAGCAGGGGGGAGGGGCAGAGGGAGAGGGAGAAGCAGGCTCCCTACCGAGTAGGGAGCCCAATGATGCCGGACTCGATCCCAGAAACCTGGGATCATGACCTGAGCTGAAGGAGGACATTTAGCCAACTCAGCCACCCAGGCACCCCAACATCGTTTCATTCATCAGACCCTTCAGGGGGACCTGGGTCTTTCTTCCCAGGTTCCTTATCATAAAGCTACAAAAAAATTGAACCTTGTATATATCCCCCAAAGAAACAGCATAATTCCAAGTATAAAGCTGTCCTGGATAACTGCCTACAACTGCCAAAGACTAATCAAAGTTTGAATACGATCAAGCAACCTGCAATCATTTTCAAGGAAATTTTGCTCCCAAATCACTTTTTACTTGTATTATAGTGCTTAATGTTTATGTACAAAGATACTAATCACAATTTTACTTACGAGAGTCACAAGTGGAAACAAGAGCCTAAATATGCAACAATCGAAAAAGGCCTACATATTTTACAAAGCATTCCAATTAGGAACTACTCTAAAGCCGCAAAAAATCACCTTTTTGGAGAATATTGCCCAGTGTTTACATGCTTATAGGTTTCTAAACTCCTTGACATGCAGGTTGTCAATAGACACCCTACCTGATGCTTTACATAGATCAGAATCTTAATATTTGTTCAATGAATGAATGGAATAGGATAGAATGTTCATCAACACTGTTGATGAAAGATCAACTTCAACTCAACAGCAGGGGGCTCTGGCCAGTCAGGGCAAACTACGAGATGCTTCTCTGGCACCTTCGGACCTCACCTGGAACAGAAAATGCTGATGAAAGCGTCAACTCCAGAGAGGAAATGAGAGCAGTGGCCTCTCTGGCCAGACCCGGCATACCTGCCCTATCCCCGCAAAGCTGCCTGAGGTGTCCTTCCCGACGTACCTGGTAAAGACCCCAGCCGCTAAGCCGAAAGTAGTATCATTGGCTCTTTCCAGAACCTCAGCTTCAGTGTCAAATGGTAAAATGGACATAACTGGTCCGAAGATCTCTTCTCTCACGCAGGTCATGTCGTCTCTGCAGTTAGCTGGAAATATCGTAACAGAGCCAACCATCAGTGAAGGAATGATCGTGCCTTCTCAGCGGTAACACTGAAACGCACAGCCCCGAGAACGCCTCGAGAACCGCGCTCGAAACGTCAGCTGTACACCAGCCGCGGAGTCTAAAAACCACTCCTCGCGGATCTACAAAGACGACGCGTCTGCGTTAACAGGTAGTTTAGAGCTTGGGTGTACGAAGTACAAAAATCACTCTGGTCACCTGTATGTCACGCTCTACTTTGGGGACACCTGCACTCTCTTAAAGATATAATAACTCTTAGGTTGTGCTTAAGGAGAGTTCATTACATTCTAATTCTCTGAAAAGTGGTAATCTACATACGACATTTAGCGAAACGATTAGCCGGAATGTTAAATTATTGAGGACAATGAATAATTGTCCCAGGAACAAGGGACTTCCCCAGGAGTCCCAGGAAGTGTTTGCTCACCTCCCGTGGGCTGCTAACACCGCATGGCTCTGTATGCAGGGACGTCCACGTCCCCGAGTCGGGGGGATGCACGCACGAGGAAACCGCTGCCCCGCCAGGGAGAGGTTCCTGTCTGAGACGGAACCCCGACTGTACTTTAGCCCCCAAATCTTAAGGGATCTAAAGTTAACCCAGACTCTGTTGTGACTCTCACACTTTAATCTGAATAAAAATGAATTGGTGGCTTATTAAAAAGCTGATCGCCGGGCCCCACTCCCTGAGAGTTACATTGAGGGCTCTAGGGCGGGAGCCAGGAAATCGGCCCCTTTAACATGTTTTCCAAGTGGCGCTGACTTCATGGACCACAAACCAGGCTTTCGGAATCACTGGAACAAACCTCAGTTCAGCTAGCTGCCTGTTCTTTGCCTGGGTTCACAGCTTGTTTAAGCATAACTTTTTTTTTTTCTAATTATAAAATATATATTCCCAGCGAATAATCTGGACTATTCAGAAATGTGCCAAGTATAATAAAAATCACCTTTAATCCGCAGCAACCAGAGAAATCCACTATTAATATTATGATGCATACCCCATTCCTTCTCTCTCCCATGCACACACTTGTTTTTTAATACATCTGGGTTAACACCATACACACTACTGTTTAACCTCTATTTTTCATTTGTATCTAAAAATATACTGTAAGCTTTTCCTATTCACTTAAGAAGTACAAGCTAATTCATGGTGTGGATGCTAGGCTCACAGCTTTCAAACCTCAGTGGCTCTTTTTTTCACGAGGGCTAAAGGTTAAAATGTATCAGATAATCAAGGGCTGGAAACGGACACCGCTGTCAACCTTAGGGACAAAGATCAGCTCCATCTACCCTCTAGACAAGATGTAAGGAATTACACAACATAATTCAATCTGCGTACAGGTTTTCAAAGCCTATGAAACTACCGATATTTTTTACTATTTTTTAACTTCAATTAATTAACATACAGTGTATTATTAGCTTCAGAGGTAGAGTTCAGTGATTTCTCAGTCCTATAGAACACCGAGTGCTCATTGAATCCTATACCCTTCTAATAATGCCCATCCCCCAGTTACCCCATCCCCCACCCTTCTCCCCTCCAGCAGCCCTCAGTTCATTTCCTATGATTAAGTGTCTCTTATGGTTTGTCTCCCTCTCTGATTTCATCTTATTTTTCCCTCCCTTACTCTATGCTCCTGTTTTGTTTCTTTAATTCCACATACGAGTAAGATTATATAATTCTCCTTCTCTGATAGACTTATTTTGCTTAGTGTAATACCGTCTAGTTCCATCCACGTCATTGCAAATGGCAAGATTTCATTTTTCTGACAGCTGAGTAATATTCCATTGTATATATATACCACATCTTCTTAATCCATTCATCTGTCGATGGACGTCTGGGCTGTTTCCGTAGTTTGGCTGTTGTGGACATTGCTGCTATGAATATTGGGGTGCAGGGGCCCCTTTGGATCACTACATTTGTATCTTTGAGGTAGATACCTAGTAGTGTGATTACTGGATCGTAGGGTAGCTCTATTTTCAACTTTTTGAGGAACCTCCATACTGTTTTCCAGAATGGCTACACCAGCTTACGTTCCCACCAACAGTGTAAGGGGTTTCCCCTTTCTCCGCATCCTTGGCAACATCTGTTGTTAATTTTAGCCATTCTGGGGGCATCTGGTGGCTCAGTAGTTAAGCGTTTGCCTTCGGCTCAGGTCATGATCCTGGGGTCCTGGGATCGAGCCCCCATCGGGCTCCCTGCTCTGCGGGGAACCTGTTTCTCCCTCTCCCACTCCCCTGCTTGTGTTCCCTCTCTTGCTGTGTCTGTCAAATAAATAAATAAAATCTTTAAAAAAAATTTTTTTTTAGCCTTTCTGAATGGTGTGAGGTGGTATCTCACTGTGGTTTTGATTTGTATTTGTATTTCCCTGATGCCGAGTGATGTGGAGCATTTTTTTCATGTGTCTGCTGGCCATTTGGATGCCTTCTTTGGAAAAATGTCTGTTCATGTCTTCTGCCCATTTCTTGACTGGATTATTTGTTCTTTGGGTGCTGAGTTTGATAAGTTCTTTATAGATTTTGGATATTAGCCCTTTATCTGACAAGACATTTGCAAATATCTTCTCCCATTCTGTCAGCTGTCTTTTGATTTTGTTGACTGTTTGCTTTGCTGTGCAAAAGCTTTTTATCTTGATGAAGTCCCAATAGTTCACTTTTGCCTTTGTTTCTCTTGCCTTTGGAGACATGTCTAGCAAGAAGTTGCTGTGGCTGAGGTCACAGAGGTTGCTGCCTGTGTTCTCCTCTAGGATTTTGATGGATTCCTGTGTCATATTTAGGTCTTTCACCCATTTTGAGTCTATTTTTCCTGAGAAACGAAACTCATTAATTTTTTATCAAACATGCACTTCCTTTTTTTTTTTTTTAGCTTCTTGTTTCCAGAACAACAGGTGTCGACCCAGTTAAGTCTCAGGTAAACTAAGGCACACTGTCGTCCAGGAAGAAGGAAACTAATCCACACTCCATCCGCATGGGAGGTAATGAAGAACTTCTACTCCTCAAGTCTGAGCAGTGGGGACACGGTTTACCGACACTTGCTGTAGACCATATACATATTTTGTAAATATCCTTTTCTATCTGACATTTAATTCAAACCACTTAAAAGCAAACAAGAAGGGGACGTACTCAATACACAGGGTCTCATGTAATATCCGTCCTTCAGTTTGGGATCTTCAGGTACATGTATGTCTCCACCACACTGCACTTTAGCACCCTGCGTGAAAAGAAAAAAAGAATGCTTATTTTCTGTTAAACGTATAACCCTGGGGCACCTGGGTAGCTCAGCTGGCTAAAACGTCTGCCTTCAACTCAGGACATGATCTCCGGGTCTTGGGTTCGAGCCCCGAATCGGGCTCCCTGCTCAGCAGGAAGTCTGCTTCTCCCTCTCCTTCTGCCCCTCCCCGCCTGCTGCTTACATTCTTTCTCTCTCTCGAATAAATGAAATCTTTAAAAAAAAAGTATAACCCCGGGGCACCTGGGTGGCTCAGTGGGTTAAAGCCTCTACCTTCGGCTCAGGTCATGATCTCAGGGTCCTGGGATCGAGCCCTGCATCGGGCTCTCTGCTCAGCGGAGAGCCTGCTTCCCCCTCTTTCTCTGCCTGCCTCTCTGCCTGCTTGTGATCTCTCTCTCTCTGTCAAATAAGTAAATAAAATCTTTAAAAAAAAAAACTTTAAAAAAAATGCTTTAAAAAAAAAAGTATAACCCTGATATGCATCCCTGAAACATTCAGTGTGTCCCGAGCAGACGCCTACTCACTCCACTGTAGGAACAAAGCAGAACATAGCCGAGGACATCGCTAGCCAAGCGGGTATTAGCACAGGAAAAGTGCACCCAGCAAGGAACGTGGAATGATTCCCCTCCCCCTCGCCCCTTCCCATCTCCACTTGTTTCTCACCTGCTCCTTTGCCAGCTTAACAAAGCCAAGGACTCGCTCCAGGTGTGGGCGGTTGATGAGGGGACCCATCCGTGTATCTTCCAGAAGGGGATCTCCGATTTTTATTTTTTGGGTCCGTTTCACCACTTCCCTTGTAAATTCATCAAGAATCTCCTTTTGCACAAATACTCTTGTGCCATTACAACAAACCTGAAGGACAGACACAAATTTATATGTGTTGGGAAGGAAAAAGGAAAAGAGGGAAGAATCCAACAGCTTTAAAAGAGATAGTAGACCTCTTTAAAGGGTTAGTTCCAGCTCTAAAAATTATCCCCGTCCTGAACAGAATCACACATGGAATTGTAGACACACCACCCTATCAGCAAAGAAACTGCCTGCCCTTCGAGATAAAAGTTCTACCTTTTTGTTTAAGTTTCCTTGAGGCCATTCATAGACCCACGTGTGCCCCACGAGCTCTCCTACTGCCTATCAGAGGCTCAGTGGGGCTGTGGATTTTAAGAGGAGGAGGAGACGGGAGAAGAACAGACTACGAAGGGCTCGAGCCTAATGAAAACCTGAGGCATTTCACAGCGAATGTCTGTCTCTAAAATCACAAATCATTTATGACCACTTAGATCCTCCCGTAGAACGTGAGCACAAACACTGTTCAAATGCTCTCGGAGCTGTAGATACAAAGTCCAAAAACAGAGTCAAGTACTGATGTTCAGAGAATGGTGAAGACGTATCGAAAGGTCACAGGAGCTGCCATGAGTCGAATCTGCAATTATCCGAGCGTCAAAACAAATAACGACAGTAAATGGACTGTAATCCACAGAATGAAGGAAGAATCCATGGTCCATAATAATAAAAATAAATGAGTGAAAAAAACATGGGAGAAGGGAAAGTTCCTTCTCACAGTGGAGAGTGAACTAATAAATGTAGAAGAATGGAATTGGGAAATCACCATTTGGAAACCCCCATAACAAAAACTGTTTTTACTAGTGGCGGAGAGCCTGGGGAGGTGCAGAATCCTCTCGCTCTGTCTGCTATGCGACACGTCTCCCCACAGAGGAAGACGCAGTGACATCCCGGGGAAGAGCCCCCCTCAGCAGAGTCAACCGCGCCTCTAAGGAGGACACAACGTGACCTCCGTGGTGCTTTTGGCCCCAAACCCATAACCCAAATCTTATCAAAAGGAAACACCAGACAGACCCCAAATGAGGGACATTCTACAAAATAAATAGCTTATATTCTTCAAAAATGTCAAAGTCCTGAAAGATAAAAATAATTGAAGAGCTGACTGTTCCAGAATAAAGGAGGCTATGGGGACACAAATGCAGCACACTTTCCCGGATTCGATCTTGGACCAGAAAAAAGACTGTTTTTGTTTCTGCTAAAAGGACTAATGTCAAACAAATGACAATATGTGGGGGCGCCTGAGTGGCTCAGGGGGTTAAAGCCTCTGCCTTCGGCTCAGGTATTGATCTCAGGGTCCTGGGATCGAGCCCCGCATTGGGCTCTCTGCTTAGCGGGGAGCCTGCTTCCCCCTCTCTCTCTGCCTGCCTTTCTGCCTACTTGTGATCTCGCTCTCTGTCAAATAAATAAATAAAATCTTAAAAAAAAAAAAAAAGCATCTGTCTTCAGCTCAGGTTGTGATCCCAGGACTCTGGGATCAAGTCCCGCATTGGGTTCCCTGCTTGGCAGGGAGCCTGCTTCCCCCTCTGCCTCTCCCCCTCCTCATGCGTGCTCTCTCTCTCTCTCTCTCTCAAATAGAGATAAAATCTTTTTTAAAAAATGACAATAGGTGGATAGGGGCTGCAGAGTGTCTATACTCTACGTGAGGTTATTGATTTTACTAGGTGCACCGTGCTTACGTCAGAGAATGCACTTGTTTCTAGAAAATACACACAGGAATGTAGAAGTTACGGATCTGATGTCTGCAACATTCAAACGCTTCAGAAAAAAGTAACATGCATATGTATTATAGATAGAGAAACCGAACGACAAAGGAAATGTGATAAAACGTTAACATTTGAGAAAGGCGGCTCAAGGGTTCATGGAATTCTTTGCCCTTATGTGTGCAACAATTCTGTGAGTCCGAAATTATTCCAGAACAAAATGCTTTAAAACATGCTGTTCAACAAAGGGGTGAGATTCCTTTGAAACCGCTGCACGGGGCCGGGTTCCTACCTCGCCCTGCGTGAGGAAGTTGGCCATCAGCGCCCCCTTCACGGCGTTCTCCATATCACAATCCGAGAAGATGATCAGGGGAGATTTGCCTCCGAGTTCCAAGGTAACGGGTTTGATTCCCTTGGCTGACATCTCCATGATCTTATAGAACGAGAACAAACACATTCGGAGGGTCACGCATAGAAAACGGCACACGACGTCAGCTAGAACCTGAGGCTCCAGCCTTGTTCCTGTCAGGGACTTTGCCCTTCGCCTACTTATCCTTTACCAGAACCCTGAAGAGAATCCACAGGACCGCACTTGACATTCTGAAGAGTAAACAGTATTTTCAAAACACCGTTCATTCACATGTCACAGGCGGAAACTCTTGTTACTGTGCTCGAGGCTGACAGTTATGGTCAAAACGATACAGCAGAAATAAACTGGAAGTGAGGACCCTTCCTTCTGAGGTAGCTGCTACAGAGGAGTTAAGACACCAGGGACCCAAGGGGCAGCCCAGCCCCCGCGCTCTGACACCCGGGCAGGAGACGATGACTTCCATCCCCTCGGGGACCGGCGGCCAGCCTCATGTTCTCGTCATTCCACTCCACTCCTTACCCGCTTCCCACGTTTAAAGCACACTTCAGGTCTCCGCCCCGATTCCTACGGCCTCCCTCCCAGGATGAGCTGGGTAAGATCGGAAGCGAGGCCTCCGACGGGGACTCTGGGCAGGCCCGACACCACCGTTTGTGGGGCCCGACGCTGGTTTCATCTTTACCTTCGAGCCGGTGGGCACGCTCCCAGTGAAGGAGACCTTGGCCACGTCAGGGTGCTGACACAGAAGCTGGCCCGTGGCCGCCCCTCCTTGCACCACGTTGAAGAGCCCCGGGGGCACGCCGGCCTCCGTGTAGATTTCGGCCAGCAGCAGCACAGACACCGGCGTGAAGGGCGAGGGCTTGAAGACCATGGCGTTACCTGCGCGAACCCAAGACGTGAGCACAGAAGACTTCTTAAGGCCGGTGATCCTCTGAGCACGGGTCAGGACAGCAGGACAAGCCGACGACAACTCCGAGTGTTTCCTGTCCCCCCCCCCCCCCCCCCCCAACACCTAGACCCGCACCGGCACAAGTAAGTAAACCCAGCTTGTTCTTCCCACCTTGGCTCCTCGACATGGGCCGATCCTGAGCCAGCACCGGCCCTTGCTCAACCGGGAACACCTGACACTCGCATTTCCAGGCCCTTCCCCATCTATTATCTCATTTAACGCGGGCCACAGCAGGAGGAAGTGCTGTGCTCACTCCCATTTTACAGAAGTTGAAATGGAAGACCCAAAGGTTAATTCTGATGAGTCTCCAAAGCTAGTGACTTAGCTCTACTCCTCCTGTCGCAGCTGCCTCGGCCTCGCACGGGAACTTGCAGAAAGCAGAAGGACACGAGGCACGACACGAGGAAAGCTGCATTTCCACACAGCGTCCCAATCCTAGTGCTTTCTTTAACCTGAGGATTTTTTTCCCTGAGATACAATAAATCATCTTTTCCCACCGATTCTCCTTTAAATAGTATGAGAAAACTTTTTCGGTCAGCCAGCCAAAGTTTCTCTAATGGAAACCTTGTTTATCATTTGTCTTAAGGAGGAGAAAGTTTATCTTCTTCTTAAGTGAGGCCAAACTCCAGAAAGGAAGAGAACTTAGAAGGAGCACAAATCTAAATCAATTTGACAGAAAAAAATAAGACCTGCAAGACCAAAATTAATGGTCTTCCTTTCCATAACATAAATACATTAGATAAATGAAAGTGGGAATAGGGCGCCTGGGTGGCTGAGTTGGTGAAGCGTCTGCCTTCGGCTCAGGTCATGACCCCAGGGTCCTGGGATCAAGTCCCTCGTCCGGCTCCCTGCTCAGCGGGGAGGCTGCTTCTCCCTCTCCCTCTGCCGCTCCCCCTGCTTGCACTCTTCTCTCTCTCAAATAAATAAATAAAATCTTTAAAAAAATAAAAGTGGGAATAATATAGACGCAATCTATGTGCATAAGCCGCGCTGTCAGGTCCCTGAGTGGCAGGGCAGGAAGGCACGCATGCCCTCGAGGCTGCAGGTGCCCCAAGGCAGGCATCCCTTCTGACGTGCAGTGTGAGTGTGTGAAGGTGTATGTGTGCGCACATGGACACGCACGCACCAACAGGTGAGAGGTAGAGAAAGGGGCGAAAACGGATGGGTCCCACGTGAAGAATCACCCTTTCTTACCGCAGGCTAGGGCGGGAGCAGACTTCCAGCAGGCGATCTGGAAAGGGTAGTTCCAGGCGCCTATCCCCACACAGACGCCAAGCGGTTCTCTTCTGGTGTAACCGAAGGATCCGCCTGGGAGCTGGACATGTTCGCCTAAGAGGGAAGCAGGAGTCGCAGAGAAGAGAATGCAGGACTGCTTTTCCGGACACGCCGCCAACAGCATCCGCCACACTCGGCAGCCACCCCACTGTCCCCGGCGTCCCCACTGTCCCCGGCCACCCCGCTGTCTCCGGCCTCCCACCGTCCCCAGCCACCCCTGTCGTCCCCGGCCTCCAGCTGTCCCCGGCCACCCTGCCGTCTCCGGCCTCCCGCTGTCCCCAGCCGCCCTGCTGTCCCCAGCCACCCTGCTGTCCCCGGCACACCAGCGCTCCCCATCTCCACTCTAAGGTTCACTGTGGCCTCACGTGCGCACCTCTGCACAGTCTCTCTCAGAAAGACTCCGACTGGTCCCTCAAAGCCGCGTTCACTCAACTTACTATAACTCTAAAACCTTAGAGGATCTAGCAGATAATAACTTGAAGGAAACAAGATGGGGACTGCAGGGCCCACACCTCAGACTCTGGCTCCCACAGCCCTGCCGAGTGCGGGTGACCATTCAACACCAGCTCCAGTAAACCTCACAGAGTCAAAAGCAAAACAAAAACCAAACCTTTTCTGCTTACTAGGCAGAACTAGTAAACATAATAATGCGTACTGACTCCTGCAAGAACTGGTTTTTTAACAATCTGGCCTGAAGCTCAGGTATTATGATGAATGCTTCAGGTATATTTTCTCATTCAATCCTTATGATAGCCCACGAAGACAGCTTCCATAAGGAAAGAGCGGAGAGCGACAAACCCAGGTCTGTCTGAATCCCCACATCTCTCCCCCTCGCCCCCAGCATCTACTCTCCCGCCTGCGGCTCCCGGGCCAGGCGAGGGCTCACCGGCCATGGAGCCCGCCAAGCCGGCATAGTACTCCAGGCACTGCCACGAAGTGTCGATGTCCCAGCGGGCCTCGAAGATGGACTTGCCATTGTTGATGGTCTCCACGGTGGCGATCTCATCCTTCCGTTCCTTCGGGTAAAACCGAAGACTAGATTTAAGACACATTACCAGACACCTCCCCATATTCGAAGCTCAGAATACATCGCACGATTTTTAAAAATAGGAACAGCTCGCATTTTAAATGAAAGGAGCGGTGCTGTGACATTTGGACGAGAGAAAAAGCTTACTGTGGAACAGCAGCCCTATTCTCCCCTCGAGTTAATCGTCACAGATTTAAGACCCATACCCTGTGTCAAGGTTGATTAGAAAAGGAATGGTTTGATGGGGCACCTGGGTGGCTCAGTCTGTGAAGCCTCTGCCTTCGGCTCAGGTCATGATCTCAGGGTCTTGGGATCAAGCCCCGCATCGGGCTCTCTGCTCAGTGGGGAGCCTGCTTCTCCCTCTGCCCTTCACCCCACTCATGCTTGCTCTCTCTCTCAAATAAATAAAATCTTTTTAAAAAAATTTATAAGAAAATGGTTAACGAAGTGCATGTTGTATATGTGTATAAACATGTACACATGTGCACGTGTGTTTGCACATGTGGAGTAAGAGACAGGCATCATTACAGAAACGGTACACAATCGCCGAACACACGACTGGCAGGTAGGAGGTTATATACACGCACGGCTTCAAATCACCCAAAGCAGCATGTGAAAATCACAAGATAATTATTTTCTAATAGTCAGTACTCAATTCTTTTTTTTAAGATTTTATTTATTTATTTGTCAGAGAGCACAAGCAGAACAGCAGGCAGAACAGGAACCTTCGTTACTAAGGAAAAAACAGATGGATCCAGTCTCTGCTTTCACAAAACCGATTTCTAAAACAGGAAGTAAATTCTAAATAAGTTGGCCCAGACCCTGCGCTCTCAGACGCAGGCAGGACATGCGGACTTCTGTCTCCATGGGGCCCAACGCCAGTCGGCCGTTCTAACCTCCCCAGCGCACTGGACTAACCACTCCCCGCCCCCTCACATGTTTAGGGCACACTTCCAACCTTTGCCCACAACATCTTTGGCCTCCTGCCCCGTACAAGCTAGGTAAGACCAGGAGATACTCTGGGTAGACCTGGCACTGCCATTTGTGTGAACCGAGAGGTAGGTTTTCTTTAGCGAGTAAGTTCTAAATTAAATTATTGGAGAACCCTGGAAATTATCCAAACTACAACACTCAGGAAAAAAATGGGAAAAAAAATGAACAGAGCATCAGTTACTAGAGGAGAGCTTCAAGCCACCCAGTCCGTGTGTAACTGGACACCCTGAGAAGAGACAGAAGGGGCAGAAATTCAGTTAGAATTCCTAATAGTTAAAGCACTGAAAAAAACCTGTCCACCTAGAATTATATACCTACGATTCTTTCAAAAGGCAAAGCAAAATGAAGACTTTCAGAAAACACCAGAGCTGAAAGAACATCACCAGCAAACCTGCACTATAAGAAATGCTAAAGAAGGGGCGCCTAGGTGACTCAGTTGGTTAAGTGTCTGCCTTCGGCTCTGGTTGTGATCCCGGGGTCCTGGGATCCAGCCCCGTGTTGGGCTCCCGGCTCAGTGAGGAGCCTCCTTCTCCTTCTGCCCCTCCCCTCTGCTTGTGCTTTCTCTCTCTAATAAATAAATAAATAAATGAAATCTTAAAAAAAAAATATTTCTCTAATCCAGCAAGCCTCATGTCTCCTGTCATCATATGTACCTATGTACATATCTATATCTTTGCAAATACGGTAATTCTCAGACACGTCACAGTTTCTGACTTAACACACTTACGAGAACAAAAATCACCAGAGTTCTACCACTCAGAGATAGCCATGATTCATATTCTGGTGTACATGCTTCCAAGCCTTCTTATTTTCTGTAATGAGCATCTCCAGTCCTTTTGCTTTTTAAGACTGTAAAAATTTAGGGGCTCAATTGGTGGAGCATGAAATTCTTGATCTCAGGGTCATGAGTTCGAACCCCACGTTGGGTGTAGATATTACCCAAAATAAATAAATAAAAATGTTTTTAAAAAGACTGTAATAAGTTTTAACTTGGTTGTTATTTGAGAGAGAGAGAGAGAGAGCGCGCGTGCGCGCATGCAAGCGGGAAGGGGGATGGGGCAGAAGAAGGACAGAGAGAATCTCAAGCAGATTCCTCACTGAGCACGGAGCCTGACGCAGAGCTCCATTCACAACCCCAAGACCACAACCTGAGCCGAAATCAAGAGTCGGCCGCTTAACTGACTGAGCCACCCAGGCACGCCCTAACTTTGTTTTCTAAGAAGGGAACATCTATAAATCTATGAAATCTTCCCAGGCAATTAAGGTAGGAAATGTACCTGAAAAAAGAATGGGAGACTTAAGAGTCATCAGAGGAAAAAGGAAATCAGAAACAAGTACAAAGAGTTTAAAAGGAGACAAGCTGCAAAGGACACGTTAGAACAAAGATGGAGGAAACAACCTGCCAAGGGAGAGGTCCCAGACACCCAAGATCCAGAAGGCAACTAACTACTCAAAGAAAGCATGTCCTATACACCCAGGTGATCACACGAAAATGTTTTTCAATTTCGCAAAAAAGGCATCACCTAACAGAGCATCAAAGTCCATTGGCAAATCGGCACAGAGAAGCCTCAGAGCAAGTCGGGGGGGGGGGGTGGCATTTCTGAAAGAGAAAAAGAAGTGAAACATACCCTTATTATCCTGGCAGCCTCCAAAAGAATTCGACAGCGCTCCATGCCGGATTTCTGCCTCCATATTTTAAAGGCAGCCTTCGCATCTTCGACAGCTAAATTTACTTCCTTCTCTCCGGAGCAAGTGAAAGTGGCTATCACTCGGCCTGTAACAGGAAACAGTGTTATCTCCAACTGTCACCTCAAGTTTAAAGAAAGTACTATATATCCAAATTCCCTTGCAGTGACTCCCTACCTGATTTTTTACTATGGTTTGATTTAATGACCACCCCGATGCCTGCAGTTCTTCACTCTATTCTGAGGCGACTGAACCCTTTAGAATCTAATAAAAGCTGCAGACTTCTCTAGAAAGTGCTGTATGTCAGCACACCAGAGAATTAGAGAGAGAGCATGTCCCTTGCCCCTAAGCACAGCATGAACTTGGGGTTAAGAATCCTTGTTCTCCTCTGATAGCTGGGTTTTGCAACCCTCCTCTCAAACCCTCAATGTTTGAGAATCTCAGGAGTCTTGCGAAATCAAGGTCGAAAGTCCTCAGTCTCCTGGGTTACGAACTCTGATTTTATATCACTGGTCTATGTTCTACAGAAGTCATATCATAGTGCTGACACTTCATGAGTAGGGTTAATAAACAGTAATATCAGGAAAACTTTTCCCTAAACACAAGAAAAAATTTTTCTCAAATAGAAAAAAGTCCAGCCTCTCCTTTTCTGACTCCAACCTTATCTTTTTTTAAGATTTTATTTTATTAATTTGACAGAGAGAAAGAGATCACAAGTAGGCAGAGAGGCAGGCAGAGGGAGAGGGGGGAAAGAGGCTCCCCGCTGAGCAGAGAGCCTGATGCAGGGCTTGATTCCAGGACCCTGGGATCATGACCTGAGTGGAAGGCAGACGCTTAACCCACTGAGCCACCCAGGCACCCCAAGAATTCTTTAAGTACACCAAATCGGCAGTTCCTTTTCCCGCCCCCAAGAAATCCAGGGACTCTGCTTTTTCCAGAAAGATTTCACAAGCCTGCAATTTCTGTTACCAATTTGAATAGCCACTCGGTAAGAGCAGGGGCTAAGGATGGCACACGTTTATGTAATTAAAATAAAGAGCAATTTTTCTCTCTCCTGTAGGACTATAGGGATGGGGTCTCGTGGAGAGGCTGTTTCCTCCAGGAGAGTCCGCTGATCCCTGGAGCCCCTTCCTGCTCTGACAAGGCCACTGCTCTGTGGTTCAGCAGGACTGATCAATCCTAAATTCTGCAGTCCTTTGCAATCCAGTTTTGTCCCTCTGGCTACCCGTCATTCTGGTTTGCACAAAACATTTACATTTCTCTCCCCACAAATATTCCATAAAGCTCAGCAAAACAAACAAAACAAACTAAAACCTCTTCCTCATTAGCTGTGTGGTCTTCAGAATTCTCAGAGCAAACCCAGAACCCAGCCCGGTGTTTGGCAACCTCAAGCACTGGAGAAAAGCTGGCCTTTTTTCCCCTTCCCAATTCTGATTCATGCACAGAAATAGTTTAACGCTAGGAGATGGCAACAAAGTCCTCATTCACGCTCATTAGAGTCATCTGTGCATGCCTCTCCAGTCGCGACACTATTGTTTTCACCTGCGTCGTTCTGGAAATCCTAATTCTCTCCTGTGCCCAAAGCTGAACACAGGACTGCTGTTCTAACTTTAAAAACTAATAACGGGCACAACCTCATGCACCATGACTTTGTAGACTGTTTTCAGGCCGCTGGAGCATTACTCACTACCCCTCCGCCCCGAGACGCAACTCACCAGCTTTCCCAGTTTTCTAGGTCCCTGTCCAGATGCATTGGTGTTTGCACGGAGTCCTTAGCTGCCTGCACAGGTAACTCTACTCCCCACACCATCACTCACCAATGCCAGCATAGGTGCGTTTGCCCAACGCACTAAATGAAGGTTCAGGGCAGAATGCTTCCAAGAGTGGGGCGGAGAGGCGCCAACCCGCGCCCAGGCCCCGCCGCCGCCCCCCTGCACCGCCGCGGCCCCCGCCGCCCGCCGCCCAGGCCCTGCCGCCCGCTCTCCGTCCCGTTACCGGTTGCCGGCTCGAACGCCTTCTCGGTGCCGGAGGCGTCCGCCGGATCCACGCGGGCCCCGCCGCGGTAATTGAGCGGCTGCGACACAACGAAAGTGCCCGTGCTCATGGCCGCAACAGGAGCAGGCCGAAGGGTGCGGAGAAGCGGAGAGAGCGCTGCCTGGCGGGCTCGGAGAAACATGGGGGACGGGCGCAGCGGCGGAGCAGAGGTTTGGGGCGGCGGGGAGGGGCGTGGCCTTCGCGAGAAGAGAGGCGGGCCGGGAGGGGCGGGCCGCGAGGAGTCCCGGCGAGCGGCGGGACCCTGGGGGCCGCGGGAATGGGCGGAGCTGGCGAGAGGGGCGGAGCTCGAGGAGGGGCGGGGCCGCGGAGAGAGGCTGCCGGAGAGGGGCGGGGCCGAGGGGGGGCGGGGCTTGTGGCGGGGCCCTCAGGGCGGGGGCCGCGGGGCGAGGGGGGGCGGGGCCGGCGGGGAGGGGCGGGGCCGGCGGGGAGGGGTGGGGCCGGGCTGTGAGGAGGCAGGGAGAATGGATGCCGGTCACCCCCGGGCCGTACCCCAGCTTAAGGGCCTCCAGGTGATCAGGTGAGGGGCAGGGTCTAGGAGATTTGGTGGCGTAGGCTCCTAGGCGGTCCAGGTCAGTCCCTTGCTTAGCCCCAAGGATGGGGCTACACACCAGGGTCCTACACATATACACTTACACACACACAGAAAATGAGAACCATGTGAGGAGATGCACAGGTGAGATCGTGGTGATTATTTCACAGTGTATACCTATATCAAAACATCAGGTCGTACACCTTAAATATACAATTTTTGTCAATTATACCTCAATAAAGATAAGAATGGAAAAAAAGGATCTGAGAGAACCTGGAGAATGTTAAGTCCTTGAATATAGGACTGTTTTTATCTGCTCTCCTCCATGTCCTCATCTGAAGTGGGTGTTAACACTTCTGTTTCCAATGATGATGGAATAACAGGGACCAGATTTATCTTCTTGTCTTAAACAACTAGAAAACTGGGCTAAATACAAGAAACAAGAGTTTACAGATACAGGACAACAGGTAACATAGGATAGTGGTCCGAAGTGAGCCCTTCAACTTTCCCAGCTGTCTGCCTAGAAGGAGTTTCCAGGCCACAGGGCAGGGAGAAGGAACCCAAATAGAGCCCAGCCATCTTCCTGAACAAGGAGACAGAATTTCCAGCTTAAGAATGTGAAGGGGGCTGAAAAGGAAGGAGCTCTACACAGAGCTTTGGAGATCGGCAGAGTGCCCTTGATTTGAAGGCTGAGTACTGGTCTATATAGTATATAGTACTATAGAGTACATACTATAGTACTCAATAGGGAGGAGACAACTCAAGGCCAAGGGGAACATCCACCAGAAAGGAATAAACAGGAAAATCCCTTGAGCTCATATGGGACTGGGAATTGTGTTGCCACCAGCCAGAGTAGGAAGACCTTATAATAGAGGGCGTTGTGTAGGGTCCTCAGAAGGATATTGCCTCAATAGTGGGGTCACATTAGCCCTAGGCTAGTGGCTGCTTTGTGTCTGCTGTAACAATGCTTATCAGCAAGTCTCAGGAGGATCTAATCAATTCCAAGTAACTCACCTGTGCCACAAAACCCCCAAATATTTAAAGGAATACAACAATGTCTAGCACCTAAAAAAGTGTAATCCAGAATGTCCAGAGCCAACCAAAAATTATCATGCATGCAAATGACCAGGAAAGTAACCGATCAAAAGAAAGACCCAGAAACCACACAGATGACAGAATTAATACACAAGGATGTTAAAAGTTATTTTAAAAGCACTCAATATGCTTACAAAGGTAGAGGGGAAAAAATAAACTTGATGAGGAAGAAAAGATATATAAAAGGCCCACAACAAACTTCTGAAGGTGAAAGACATGATATCTGATATTTAAAAACATACCAAATGGGATTAACAGATGCTGCAGAGGAAAAGACTAATGGGTTTGAAGACATAGCAGTAGACATTCCCCAAAGTGAAACACAAGGAGAAAAAAAGACTGGAAAACACAAAGAGCATTTCTGGGCTGTGGGGCACTATCTAGTGACCTAACATTCATGTAACTGCACTTTCAGAAGTGGGGGCATTGGGAGGTGGGAAGCAGAACATTCAAAGGAATAATGGTCAACATTTTTCTAATTTTCATGAAAACTATAAATTTAGCAATCCAAGAAGTCTGATGAACTGCAAGCAGAAGAAACATTAACTATAGCAAAACACGTCCTATTTGAAATACTAGAAACCTGTGATGAATAGAAATCCTCAAACAGATGCTAAGGAGTGTGCCTTCTGGAGGACTATGTGACTTTCACAGCCTTAAGTCTGCAAGTTTGGGAGCACAAGATTTGTTTTATTTTAACAAACACCTTTTTTTCAGCCAGGCTCCCTGTGGTTTCTTCAGGAATACTCTCCAAAAACATACAGGCATTTACTCCGCTTGCTTCTCTCCAGTCCATGTGTCAGGAGCCTTACCCGGAGGTCTTTTCTAGACAAGAGTCCTTAACTGGTTTGATGACTGGCTTCCTAGCCCCTGAGCTCCTCTTTCTCAGTTTAGTGGTGCCTGCCTTGAAACCGCCTGAAACAACTGGGCAAGACTGGAATGAGATCTTTGTTGGCCTGAGGTGTCTTAATGAGAGGCCTCTGGGACTAGGCTGACAAATCTTGTTATTTATGGTATCGAAGCAGTTGGCTTCTCAATATCTACAGGGTCCCCAATTCTGGACTCTTCATTCCCTTCTTCTGCTTCAAAACCAGTAGAGTCTGATCTGAGCCCCTTTCCTTCTAGTAATACCTAGCTAAAAACAGCAAGAGGCAGCCGCCTCATACCTTCTGGCTTATTCCAACCACCTACTCTAGAAGTGCCAGCACAATAGAAATTGTATCTGCCTATCACATTACCACAGAAATGGTTCTACCAATGTTTTGCCAAAGCATCCGCGGATACTCCAGCTTTTCAGCTGGTGATATCACTTACTAACCTTCTGCTATGCATCTACTAAACCAAAGCCTGTGTTTTCGGTGTTTATTTTATTTTTTTAAGATTCATTTATTTTAGGGGCGCCTGGGTGGCTCAGTCGGTTAAGTGTCTGCCTTCAGCTCAGGTCGTGATCCCAGTGTCCTGGGATCAAGTCCTGCATTGGGCGCCCTGCTCAGTGGTGAGTCTGCTTCTCCCTCTGCCTGTTGTTCCCCCTGCTTGTACTCCCTCCCTCCCTCTCTCTCTCTCTCTGACAAATAAATAAATAAATCTTTTTAAAAGAGGTTTATTTATTTGAGAGAGAGAGAGAGAGAGAGAGCATGAGAGCCTGGGCAGGTGGAGGGGAAGAGGGAGAGAGAGAATCCTCAAGCAGACAGCCCGCTGAACGCCCTGAAGTGGGGCTTGATCCCAGTGATGTGGGAAACAAAGGCAGATGAAAAATTATTAAATATCCTTACTACTTATAGCCCATTGACAAGTCCTTGAAATAGCCAGAGTGACATTCCTCTAGGGACTCAACTGCCTCGATGTTGACACTTTGCTAAGGGAAAAAGGCAATCTTAGCTTTGACCACCCCCCACCCCAGGATCCTGGAAGTCTACTTTAACATATAAAAATTCCTTTGGAAATTTCCTTTATCTCTGCCCCCCAAGATATGTGTTTGCAATCATCCTCCAAGCATATGGCCCACCGATATACATCTGAAGGGTCTCGTGACAAAGGCTTTATTAGACGGTAATAAATGCCCTTTTCCCAACAACAGCTAGCCCCCACAGGGTCCTGGAAACCTTGCTTCCAAAATGCCTTAGACACTTACACCATCCCTAACCCTTTCCCAACTTGAAAGTATATAATGAGCCACTTCTCATGCCCCCATTGCTGCTCTTTCTGCCCACAGGTCCTGTCCTCATGCTTTAATAAAATCACCTTTTTGCACCAAAGACATCTCAAGAATTCTTTCTTGGCCATCGGCTTCAAACCCCAACGTTCTTTCCTACATCACCAGGACACTGAGATCATGACCTGAGCTGAAACCAAGAGTTGACTGCTTAAGCGATTGAGCCACTCAGACGCCCCTTAAGTGTTTATTTATTTTTTAAAAGATTTTATTCAGGGTTCCTGGGTGGCTCAGTGGGTTAAGCCTCTGCCTTCGGCTCCAGCCGTGATCTCAGGGTGCTGGGATCAAGCCCCACATCAGGCTCTCTGCTCAGCGGGGATCCTGCTTCCCCCTCTCCCTCTGCCTGCCTCTCTGCCTACTTGTGATCTCTCTCTCTCTGTCAAATAAATAAATGAAATCTTTAAAAAAAAGTAAATAAATAAAAAATAAAGATTTTATTTATTTATTAGAGAGAGAAAGGGAGTGTGAGAGATCACAAGCAGGAGGTAAGGGATCCGCCTGGGTCCACTGCTCTCTTTTTCTCCTATTTTTATTATTTTTTAAGATTTATTTATTTGAGAGAGAAAGAGCAAGCGCATGCATGCCTGCACAAGTGGGAGAGGGACAGAGAGAGAGGGAAAAGGAGAGAGAGCATCTCAAGCAGACTCCCCACTGAGTGCGGAGCCAGATGGGGAGGCTCCACCATGGGCTTGACCCTGAGACCACGACCTGAGCCAAAATCAAAAGTTGGATCTTTAACCGACTAACCCACCCAGTTGCCCCTTTCTCTCCTATTTTTAAGGTTGGTTGCCTTGTCGAGGGAGGAACAAACCTTTTTTATTGTTTTCATTGTGGGTTTTTTGTTTTTGTTTTTTTTCATGTCAAGGTATTCTGAAGCCAGAGGAGTGACAGGAGGAGGGTCTAGGAATGGAAAATGTTAACACATCTGCCGTGCATCTACAAGGTCTGTGTTTTATTCTCAACCACAGGGAGCCTCCCGTTGGCCCCATTACACCCATTCTAGAATCCTCTCGCTGTGTGTGGTCCATTCTCCCTGCCTGCCTTGCCAAGTACAGCGCACAGGTGGCTCCAAGAACAAAGCACGTCGTGCCCGACCGAGCAGGCGGAGCCAGCTACGGTCACTAGGTGGCGCACGCACACAAGCAGTAGGCTGAGCGGGCCCCAGCAGGAAAGTTAGAAAATTCTTAGCAAGCCCATGCAACAAAGAAGGAATTCAAGAATTCGATTCACAGATTCAAACAGCTATGGCATTTTTGAAATTGTGACCACCAAGTTGCTTTATCCTGTGCCCCCAAAACTTGAGGCTGGGTGGATACTGGGCGTGATAGAAATCTCCCTCCACCAGGTGGCAGCAGACCGCAAGATACAGAAGAAGAGAGGTGGCCGGCCCAGCAGGGACCTACCCTGAATGGCCTCTCTAAATCATCATCCAAACCGCTTAATATTAGTAACCAACGCAAAAGCCCTTTCTCCCTTTCCCCAGGCTTGCAGAGCCCTGATTTTATTGCAGTGTCTAACTCCCTTCATATAACTAGGACAAATCATGAGTAGACTGAGCCAACAGGGTTCTTATATCCCTTGGCATTGATGGGTTTGCGATGGACATGTGACCCGCATCCAGCCAGTGAGCGCTGGAGAGGCCGGGCATCCTCTAGGGGAGGAACAGAGGGAGAGGGACAAGCACACGCCACGCTGAGCGCAGAGCTCGATGCGGGGCTTGATCCCGTCACCCTCAGACCGTGACCTGAGCCAACCAGGTGCCCCAAGATTTCCTATTCTTTTTTTGTTTTTTTTTTTAAAGATTTTATTTATTTTATTTGACAGAGAGAGAGAGAGAGATCACAAGTAAGCAGAGGCAGGCAGAGGAGAGGGGGAAGCAGGCTCCCTGCTGAGCAGAGAGCCTGATGCGGGGCTCGATCCCAGGACCCTGGGATCATGACCTGAGCTGAAGGCAGAGGCTTTAACCCACTGAGCCACCCAGGTGCCCCAAGATTTCCTATTCTTAAAAAAAATTGGTTTCTGTTGTTTAAGCCACTCAGTTTGTGGTACTTTGTTGTAGTGGCTGGAGCAAACTAATCCAGGGAGCCAATGGAGAGTTTTGAGCAGAAGAGTTACACACTCTGGCTTACTTTTTAAAGGAATCACACGTTGTTGCCACCTCACAAGAAGAGTGGAAGCAAATGGACCAGTCAGGTTGCTAATGCAATAAGCTAGGTGGGCAGTGACTGTAGACCATGGTGGAGGGAATGAGAAAAGCAAAGCCAAGAGAATACGCTGATGGGTTGGGTGCGGGGAGTGTGCGTGAGAAGAACCAAGGGTGCCCACATCTTAACATTATTCATCTTCAGCTCGAGGAGCCTCCCTTTCTCCTGGGTATTCTTGTTTTGTGTTGACATCTGTCTCTATTTTTCCTTTAAATGATAATGTCCCCCAGGATTTGGTCTCCCTCCTTCACAATCTATAGATTCTCCTCATAAAATCACAGCCAAACTTATGACTTCAACTTTTACTGGCATTTTGATGACTCCGAAATACATAACTCCTTCTTTGATTTCCCTTCTGAGTGCTAGAAACATGTATCCGGACTCCATTAGGCATTCCCGCCTCGCTATCCCACAAGCTTCTTTCATTCATTTGTGTCTAAAAGGACTCATTATGGGGCACCTGGGTGGCTCAGTAGGTTAAGCGTCTGCCTTCAGCTCAGGTCATGATTCTGAGGTCCTGGGATCGAGCCCCGTGTCGGGCTCCCTGTTCAGCCAGGAGTCTGCTTCTCCCTCTTCCTCTGTCCCTTCCCCCCTCCCTGTTCATGCTCCTTCTCTCTCAAATAATTTAAAAAATCTTAAAAATAAATAAATAAACGGACTCATTATTTACCCCAAAGTGTGTTCCTCCTCCTCTTCTAGTCCCTTCAGTGTACCTGAGAAGTTCAAATGTGGCTTCAGCTTTAGGCAGTTAGATCCAGAGGCTCAAATAATGTTGTCAAAGTCCCCCTCAACCACACACACACACCTCTGCTCTAGTTCTTCATGTTTATTGGATTCATTCTCTGGTCCTCAACATTCATCAGAAAGACTAGTGAATGGTTCAAGCCTATGTACTTACAGCTTGTGATCCAAAAGGATGAGAGGACTTCTCTTTCCTTTGATCCACATATTTATATATATATTTTTAGGATTTTATTTACTTATTTATGTGTCACAGAGAGAGAGCACAAGGAGGGGAGGCAGCAGGTAGAGGGAGAAGCAGGATCCCCACTGAGCAGGGATCGTGACCTGAGCTGAAGGCAGATGCTTAACTGACTGAGCCACCCAGCCATCCCCCTTTGATCCACACATCAAATATTAGAGTAGTTCCAGATTGGTTTTGTTTGGCCCATATGTCCAGTCTGGAGCCCAGGCACTGGGGCCAGAAGGGTAGAGTACTCTAATTGGCTAGCCTCGGTTCTGTGCCCATCTTCAAGGGACAGTGTGACTGACATGACATACCACGTGGAGTAGGGGAGGCATGCTTCCCTAGACGAAACCGTTACCAGAAGAAGGAATGCTAGGCAGCCATGTACTCCAGTCACACTGTTATATTCAGTGATTCACAGGAATTACTTATAACACTTAATTTTTGTGACTATGTGTCCACTTGTCTGACAATCTGACATGCACTTCCTTCACCAGATTGGAACTCGTTGTAACTGTGTATTTTTGGTGACCACAGTCTCCCTAGGCACACAGTAGGTGCTTAGTAAGTGTGTGATGAATGGTTGGCCTCCTAACTGGTCCGAAGGCTTGCCTTCTCTAATCTGTCCACCCTGCTGCCAGAGTGATCTTAAAATGTGCATCTGATTATGCCAGTTCTCTGCTTCTCGGACATTTCAGACTGTATCTCTTAGCTGATCATGGAGAGGTCACACGGCTTGTCATTTCTTCCTATGATTTCATCCTCAACTACCTCCTGTTTCCTGCCTGCCCACTTTTTTGTACATTATTCTACATTATTCTTTCTGTCTCCGATGCTTTTCTTCCAGCTTTTTCTCTGCCAACTTCAGAATTTGGCTCTTGGACCTCTGGGAAACCATTCTTGGTTAGACATCCTCTTCTATGCTCCTCCTCTATGCTCCTAAAGCACAGTGTTCCTCTCTACTTAGCATACCTTGTTGATTTACTCAAATGCCGCCCCATCTATACTCCATGCTCCTTGAAGGCAAGAGGTTTTTTTTGTTTTTTTTTTTTAAGATTTTATTTATTTGACAGAGAGAGATCACAAGTAGGCAGAGAGGCAGGCAGAGAGAGAGGCGGAAGCGGGCTCCCTGCTGAGCAGAGAGCCCGATGTGGGGCTCGATCCCAGGACCCCGAGATCATGACCTGAGCTGAAGGCAGAGGCATTAACCCACTGAGCCACCCAGGCGCCCGAAAGCAAGGGTTTTTTACTAATTTTTGCTGACCACTACCCAAAATCCTCGCCAAAGAGAATCAATGGTTCCTTTCTCTCTGTGTAGCTACTGCTACTGCGATATACATTACAATCAGTAGTGTTGCTCATCCTTCTCCAAGAGGATACTATGTATTATTAATCCCTGCCCCGTGTGCTGCTGAGCTGTTCTGACCTAAGTCCATTACAGAGTAGAATCATAGGCACAAAAATATTTTAGGTACTTCAGACACGTAACTTAAAACATACAAATATATACCCATTCACTTTTGATGTAGGGCCAAGGCCTTTTCCTTGAGTATGGGCCTACTGTTTGGAGTCCCACTAGTTTGGGTTTTTTTGTGGGGTTTTGTTTTTGTTTTGATCATGCATGACTGGCTCATTTATTCCAAAGAATTATCTTTATTTTGTTTTCCATGCATACTTTTTAGCAATAAGACAAAAGAACCAAACATTTGCAACTCAAAGTTTTTACAAATTGGAAGAATTTAAAGAGAACTCATAATGACAAAAATCTTTTTTTTTTTTTTTAAAGATTCTATTTATTTATTTGATAGAGAGAGAGAGAGACACAGCAAGAGAGGGAACACAAGCAGGGGGAGTGGGAGAGGGAGAAGCAGGCTTCCCGCCGAGCAGGGAGCCCGATGCGGGGCTCGATCCCAGAACCCTGGGATCATGACCTGAGCCGAAGGCAGATGCTTAACAACTGAGCCACCCAGGCGCCCAAAAATCCCATGTTTTATGGTGGATGTTTTCCAAAGATAAAATGTCTTAGAACCAAAACGTATCGCCCCTTTCGGTTTTGGTTTCCTTAATGTGGGATATGAACTGAAACACTAAGAAAGGATAGAAGGGCTGAATCTTTCTAAACTGTTATTGCTTTTTTCAGTCTCTGTTATTTCACCCACAAATAAGTCAAAGCAATTATGTTTAGCAACTTGCTTTTACTGAGTCATTCCGAACCATTCAGTTTTCATTCAGTTTTCATAGATGCAATTCTTTTTGCATTCCTATTAATTCACATATTTTGTCAATTTGTGTGATTAAAATTAACAAAACAAGTAACTTTCCACAATTCACAGGTGGGGGCTGAAGTGCATAAGTGTGGCTAAGAGCATCCGATGTGCTGTGCGCACCAGTCAGCATTCTTTGCAGAGAGAACGGGAAGGACGCAGGGAAGACTTGGATAAGAGGAGGCTGGATAAGGGGGATTGACGGGAGTATAGTAACCCCATTTTCCAAATGAGGCGGTTGAGGCTTAGAAAGTTAACCCACTTGCCCATTTTTAATAAGTGATTCATATATGAAAAACACAAACAGAGATACAGAGAGGAGAAAGAACCAGGCATCTAAAGGTCAAAGCAAACTTATGAGATGATGCTTGAGCAGAGTCTGGAAGGGAATAGGAGGAAATCAGACAAGTAAGCGGGAGAACATTCTAGGCAAAGAAAACAAGGGTAGTAAAGTCCAAAAAGACTGTGAAAAATGAAGAATTCTCAAGATAAATTCTGCTTGGCTGGAGCCTGGGTTTATTGGGGTGAGAGTGGGGGCCAGAGATCCAGAATGGGATGGTTTTCCGTGCCAAACAGTGCACTCAGAGGCTCCTCAGAGCCAAAGGACCACCTTCCTTGGAGAAGCAACACAATTAGACTCATATTTTAGAAAAACATTGCCGTGACAGGATGGACAATGGGCCCGAGTAAGGGAGACAGCCTGGGACGCTGCTGCAGGGGAACTCGGGACAGTGACGACCTGAACCCGGCGACGTCCACACACGATATTCTCTTCCCATTGACAAATGCGGGCAAGAATAAACAGGCGTGCAGTCAGCAAAACCCAAATGGAGGGAAACTCTACAGGGGTAAACAGCTCAGTTTCTTCAATAAATAAGTTGCAAGGGAGAAAATGACAGAGGCAGTGGGGAGCTAAAATGTGAGTGGGCTCCAAACCCTGCATCATTAGCATCACCTTGCATTTGCCAGAAGTGCAAATTACTAAGCTCCACCCCAGACTTAGAATCAGAAACTCTGTTTTAATAAGCCTTGTAGGGGATTCTGATGCACTCCAGTTTGAAAACCGCCACAGCAGCCTGGAAGACATTTACAATGCTTATCAGCCAACTGTAATATAGTTATCTTATTTGCCTCTTCATTCAAAAAAGATTGCAACAAATTTTGACATCTTTAACCAATTTATGGTATCAAGGAATTATCCATTTTTAGGTATGTAAATGATGTTAGATTATATATACACACACATATACTTAAAAGCACTGAAATATTTATGCATAAAAGATGGGATGCCTAGGATTTGCTTCAAACTACTATAGGAGGCAGGCATGGGCAGACATGAGATTGGTCATGAGTTAGTAATTGTTGAATAATGGGTATCTCAGTGTTCTTTATACTTTTTAAGACTTTTATTTTTGAGATTTTTTTCCATTCTAAAAAGTTTAAAACCTCAAGGGTAAAAGTAAGTTAAAAGACTCTAACGAGCAGAATTAATGCAAAAAAAGAAAGTATACTGGAAAAACAACAACAACAACAACCCTACTACATACTAGTATGTGGCCAAATGATTTTGATTTGGATGTAAGGGAATTCTGTATGCTCATCAACCCACTGATGTCGCTGTTAAGTCCCTGACCCCACTGGAGGATGACTTATGTGAAGACGAGGGACCACAGTCTGCTCAGGGGCATATGAGTACCTACATCCATTCGCTTTCCAATTTCCAAACTGACTTAGATTTTGGAATGCTATCTGTTAATAAATTCAGGTTTACCTGCATTTTTTTGGAAAGTTTCCTGCTTTAGCATATTATGAGTGCAACCTGAGTAGGCTAATAATGGCATTAAAAATGCTTAATTTTGTTTCCCTTAAACTAGAAGAGGGACAACTATCCTCTACATCAGCCCCGTAGCCATCTCATACCTTTTGAGAGATGTTCAGAGGCTCTTCTGGCGGTCATCTCCAATGATTCAGTGATGGTCTGGATCTAGTCATCCAAATGACTAGTCTTGAAAATTTTTCAGGGCAAGTAATTAAAAAAACTAATTATGAGGTTGCATAGCTCTTAATATATCCTTTGATTTACATTCTTGCGATGTGGTAGCTTTACTCTTTTGTAATACATCTATTGTGCTCTTTTAGAAATAGGGTGGGGATAGATGTTACTCTCCTTCCTTTTTCCTCTCCCTCTTATTCACCCTCTTCTATTGAAATACACTTTATGAAAACCTGGTCCATAGAAATTTAATTAGAAAGCACTATAATCAAAACCTTAGGAGGTAGGTGGTAGGATGGACTATATATTCTCACTTTACAAAGGCTTTGGCAGAATTTTCACTGTGGTTCCTTCTCTTTTTATGCTTTATTTTAGAGATTCCATCATTTTTGTCATCATTGTTCTCGTGATCATCATTTTTATCACGATCATTCTTTTCACTATTATTTTGCCTGGAACAGTCAATGACGTGGGGAAAAGACCATTAGAAATCATCACCATCCATGATCAGACATCCTTTCTGATCGAACTGACCTAGAGATAAAGATTTCATTCCATTTCATCTGCTTTTGTTGAGCTTTTGCTGTGTTCCCACCGATGTGCAGCTTTAAGGAAACAAGAACAACTAACCCCCTGGCCCCCAACTTCAGGGCTCATGTACTGTAACTGAAGAGATAAGAGCCGAGGGAAGAGAAATCACCGCACGCCTATGGGGAGGCACTGTAGAGCCCGGAATATGTAACTTCAGATGCTCCAAATCCTGACTCTCCAAATCCAAACTCTCCAAATCCTGACTCTGCTCCAAATCCTGACTCTGCCACTCAGTAGCTAAGTGATGGTGAGCAAGTTACTTAACCTCTCTTACTTCAGTTTTTTCATCTGTCAAATGAGGGTAAGAACCTTATGGGGTTTTCTTGGGCGCCTGGATGGCTCAGTTGGTTAAGTGACTGCTTTGGCTTAGGTCATGATCCCAGAGTCCCAGGATCAAGTCCTGCATCGGGTTTCCAGCTCCACGGGGAGTCTGCTTCTCCCTCTGACCTTCTCCCCTCTCATGCTCTCTCTCTCTCTCAAATAAATAAATAAAATCTTAAAAAAAAAAAAAGAAGAACCTTATGGGGTTTTCTTGAAATAATTCTTAACTAGATAATCCATAAAACACTTAAATTTACCCAGATATTTTATCGATTTCTGTGTTGACCATGTTTCTTATGTCCCACACCTTCTTCCTGGCAGTCTTTTCTACCCTGGAAATATATATATATTTCTTTTCTTAATATGAAAGCCCAATGCTCAACATGGGGCTTGAACTCATGACCTTGAGATCAAGAGTTGCATGCTCTACTGACTGAGTGGGCCAGGTGCCCCGGAAATATATCCATTAATAATTATCTTTGATTTTGTAGCTCTGAAAACACTGCCTCCCAGTTCTGCCCCCAATGTTATGGCTTAGCCATACATAAAATTCTAGGCTGATAATTATTTTCCTCAGCTTTGAAGATATTATCCCATGGTCTTCTGGATTTTATGCCATTGAGAAGTTTGCTCTTAGCTTTTTTTTTTTTTTTTTTGAGAAGTTTGCTCTTAGCTTAACAGCTCTTACTTTACAAATAACATGTCTTCTCTCATTGCTGGAACACATGCATCGAAGGAGACTACTGATAAATGTATGTGTTTGTTACCAGAGTTATCGTGCCATACAAGATTTCCAATTTCAGGGATTAGGCAGGGGAAGATCATGAGAAAAGTATCCTCTCATCCTTTACAAAGGAGCATGGTAGGAACTAAGGGCCACTGGGACCAAAAGGAAGCCCTGCAAGGCTGCCCACCTCCGACGATACCCTCGCCTCCAGGGAGGACGAAGAATCCTTGCCAAGAATCCAGTAGGTCACGCGAGGGTATAAACGGATGCCGAGAACCCTCATTTTTATACTCCCATGAGTTACTTCTTTCCTTTCCTCTCATACTTTCCACTTTCTATAATAGGACAATTCTATATTTTGAGCTTATAAGACAAGTATGACAAAATAGTATATTTAAAACTTTTAGTTTAGCCCTTCCTGGCGAATGTTTATGTTCAGATTACTAAGAACATGTATCTAGGAATGTGGTACAAAACAGATCTCACCTTGGAGATGAAATAGCTAAAATTTTGGCCTCTTTATTGATCTTGGGTCATATATTTGGCTTGGAAACAATGTACAACAAATAGTTCCAATTATCACCAACTAAGTTTTTCTCCCAGATCTCTAAATGCTCATGGCACATGGCACACAGCACAGACCTGGGAGTCAGTCCCACAGAAAACACTCATGGAAGCCAAACAAGAAAGATGCTATTTGTTTCTCATTACATAAACATTGCCTGAACTTATCTAACCAAACTTCGTTTTCTAAAAATTAATCTGTGACTGAAAGTACTATCGTGCTTACTGGGTGCCATTCTCATTCGAATCATATCCAACAAGTCTAGAAATAACTCAGAACTAGAAAGTGGCCCAAGTGCCAAGGCTGTCTACGGCTCTTGCCACAAAATAGTTGCCAGTCTAACCTGAATGTTTAAAAAGAACCACAGGGATTACAGGGTTCTTGATTTCAAGAGAACTTCCCAGAAGGAGGTGGAGGACCAAGAAATCCACCTGCCTGCTTGGTGGCAGCTCGTGAAGGGGCAAGACCAAGAATCTTCTGGATGTTCTGTGAAGAAAACAGAATTAAAATTGGGTTTTAATATGAGACAGAGAGAAGAGTGTTTTACATATATCCCATACGAAGAGAAGGCATATAAATTAAAAGTACCATTATGACCTAAAATAGGACAATTACTACTACCGTGTTATCTTTTAATAGTTTTTTTAAAAAGATTTTTATTTATTTATTTGTTAGATTGAGAGAGAGAAAGAGAAAGCACACAAGCAGGGGGAGCAACAGGCAGAGGGAGAAGCAGACTCCCTGTTGAGCAGGGAGCCCGATGTAGGACTCGATCCCAGGACTCTGGGATCATGACCCGAGCCGAAAGCAGACGCTTAACCGAATGAGCCACCCAGGCGTCCCAGTACGGTGTTATTTTTTAAAAGACCTACAACATGATGGAGATCATAGGACAGTAAAAGCCCTCTCACCCATTGGACCTTGGTCCACAACCAAAGAAGCTGATTTTTTCAAGCGGAGAATCATTAAAAGAGGTAATCTTTCATTTCAACACGAAGCATATAAAGTATATTCATTAGCTGTTTCTTACAGCAAGTCCTTTTCTTTCAATATGGCTCATCAGCTGGATTTAGTCATTACTGCACCATCTAAAGCTGAAACTGAAATACTCACTTTCAGTTTTTTCAGAGTGATAAGGTAACTTAGGTTCCTGCAAAGCAATCTGAGTCCAGAATCCTCCTAGATTTCTAGCACCTCCCCTCATCTTTTCACTTGTCTCATTATATCCAATTCAGCAGGGTTTTTTTGGGTTTTTTTTAGATTTTATTTATTTATTTGACAGAGAGAGAGAAATCACAAGTAGGCAGAGAGGCAGGCGGAGGGGGGGGGGGGGAAGCAGGCTCCCCGCTGAGCAGAGATCCCCGACCTCAGGACCCTGAGATCATGACCTGAGCGGAAGGCAGAGGCTTTAACCCACTGAGACACCCAGGCGCCCCTCAGCAGGTTTTTTTAAAATTCACCTTCATTAAAGTAGTTCTCATAAAAATCACTTTTTATATTTTTATTTTATTACTTACTATAATGTTAAATTAAATTACATAAATACAACAAGTAAAACCAGCATAAACAGTTTTAGAATAAATAGAAGCTCCTGGAAAGCAATGACTCACCTGGTAGGAAGAGACAGGTGTGGGCGGACCAGAGAGCAAGCATGAGTGGGGAGTGTGCTGCAGGGATTACATGCTATGCCTTTTTAAAGCGGGAAGTGAGAGGGTCTGTGAATGTGGCGAGAGCTTCAGTTAAAGGTCAGTTAAATCTTAAAGTGTTAAGATTCTGTACAGCATTCATAAGAAGGAAAAACCTTAAAGATCATCTACTTTCTCTTGCTCGATTCTTTCATTTTGTATTTGAGGAATTCCAATGAGAACTTGGTAGGTGTGATGGTTTGTCCAAAATGACAAAGTTTAAATGAAGAGCAAAGTTAGAGTTAAAACCCACGTGTTTGGATTCATAATCGGATGGATTCTCTAAACAGTACTTACTAGGTTAAAGTTCTGGTCTTGAGAACACACTGCACCCGCACGGTGGGCAGGGGAACACGCGGACACTCACTCCGTAGTTACCGAGCACCAGCGGCACGTAATGTGCCACGGCGATATCCACATCCAGCCTCCTCTGAAGTGTATACAACTCCCCAACCCCCCAGTCCTTCATCCTTGGGAATGAGGACTGCTACAGATTTGAGTGTTTATATTTCTGACATAGCACACCGTCAGAATATAACAGAATATGTAAATACGAAGACACAACTTTAAGAACTCATTCAAATTATATTTATCACAAAATACCTCATTCATTCATTTATCCATCCACTCACACACTCACGATACTGCAGCTTGTGCTCTGCTCTTTTTTTTAATTAACATATAATGTATTATTTGTTTCAGGGGTACAAGTCTGTGATTCATTACTCTTATATAACACCCAGTGCTCATTATAACACATACCCTCCCCAATGTCCATCACCCAGTTACCTCATCCCCCCAACCTCCTTGTGCTTTACTTTAAAAAGAAATCTGGGAAGAAGAAAAAAGAAATCATTAGATCAGGCTGCTTCTCCTTAGTAAAGCTGGAGAATGTATTACTTTTATAATAAAAATAACTCCTTCATGCCTACTTCTAAAAAGGTGCACAAAACAATAAGAACAAATGATATAATGTCACTAATTTCCAATTTCTTTTATTTAATCAGCAAGTCTTTACTGACTACCTACGATGTATCCAGCATTAAGCAAGGCATTACAGGAAATTACTTTAAAGATAAAATTGGAAAGAATATTACAGAATCGGCTGCTGATAAACACATTTGTCTAATTAACAAACACAATAACACAGTCTAGACAAAACATACTAGACATCCTTGATCAGTTATTCTGTAGAGACAGGGGCCAATTAAGTGAGTCCTTAGCATTCTAGAGATAAAAACTAGTATAAAACCTCTGGTGCCCTTTAAATGACATGTTTACTATAATTTAAAGACCACAACTCAAAGGAAAATAGGAAATATTTTGAAGGGTAGACAGTTGACAGTCTCATTTATGAAATAAAAACATCTAAATGACTACTGGACACAAGTCCACTGCTATAGATGGGAAGAGTTCAAACACAACAAAAAAGTCAAAACGGATGCACTTTAGTGGCAAGGCTGAAGTTCATGGAATTCCAGGCAACTCTATACTTTTTTCTCCCGTGGCCCTTATCACAGATTTCCCTTGGAAATACGTTTATCAGTGTTACATTACTCAAGTATCTGTATTTTAATGTAAATGCTTTCTATTCACTGCATGCAATCTTATCCTTTAGTGAAATTCTAAACAATCTGTTTAAATTCCTATAGTTTCACATATGAACCCAGGTCTTGTGATGGTTTTTCTTAGATAAAATTTTCTCTGCTTTCCTGTCTGTGAAGTCTTTTTGGTGTAGGAGAGGACTAATGCTCTCAAGATGCAAAAGAGATGGGTAAAGGAAAAGAGATCACCATTCTCTCCACAGTAGTAATACCATCCAACATTTCCATGCACCTGAAAGTTTACATGCAGTTCTAAGGACTAGATGCCAGTCCTCAGGTATCCTTGCTCTGAGATGAGAAAGTTGAGACAGAGAGGTTACAAGTCAGGACGTGAACTGACTGACATACAACTCAAAGTACAGTTTTCCTCTATTAAATCACTCTCTAAGAGATCGTTATCTTAGTAATAAAAAAAAAATCTTGTAGCAGGCCTGGCCTATAGAAACACTCTGTTGTGAAGTCTATATGTGAGCACATGAGTATGTTACATTGTTAAGTAAATAAATGCAGGGGCGCCTGAGTGGCTTAGTCGGTGATGCATCTGCCTTCAGCTCAGGTCATGATCCCAGGGTCCTGGGATCGAGCCCCGCATCGGGCTCCCTGCTCAGTGGGGAGCCTGCTCCTCCCTCTGCCCCACTCCCATGCTCGCTCTCTCTCAAATAAATAAATGAAATCTTTAAAAAAGTAAATAAATGTATATAAATCAAATCCACAGAATGGACAGCACACAGAGTGAGCCCTAATGTAAATTAGGGATTCTGGATGACAATGAAGTGTCTGTAAGCTCACCAACTAGAACAAACGCAGCACTCCGGGGCTGGGGGGCATAGTGGGGAGACTATACACATGCGGGGGAGGGACAAAATGGGAAATCTCCATACCTTCCGCTCAATTTTGCAGGGAACCTAAAACTGCTCTAAAAAATAATCTACACGAAATGCATATAAAAACTGTAAAGATATATAAAATGTAAGTTTATATACCCTTTTCTCATTCCTTGCCTCCAACTTTTTGAAATATAATGCTAAAAGGGATAATTTATTTTTTAAACTTTTAAAAAAGATTTTATTTATTTGAGAGAGCAAGCGAGCAAGCACGAGCAGGGCAGGTAGCAGATGGAGAAGAAGGAGACTCCTCAATGAGCACGGAGTCCCAGCTTGGAGCTCTGATCCCAGCACTGTGGGATCATGACCTGAGCAGA
>CM052893.1:51471061-51487595 GCA_028534135.1 Potos flavus | reverse complement strand
GGGACTCGATCCCAGGACCCTGAGATCACAACCTGAGCCGAAGGCAGAGGCTTACCCCACTGAGCCACCCAGGCACCCCTAAACAGGATAATTTAAAATAAAGGCAAGGGGTGCCTGGGTGGCTCAGTCCATTAAGCGTCTGCCTTCAGCTCAGGTCATAATCCCAGGGTCCTGGGATTGACCCCCGCATCGGGCTCCCTAAAAGCAAAGAGCCTGCTTCTTCCTCTCCTCCCGCTTGTGCGCGCGGGCTCTCTCTCAAAGAAATAAATAAAATCTTTAAAAAATAAAATAAAGGCGAATATTTCTATGGGTGCTATCTCAAAGTGCTAGGCATTGTTCTAAGTACTTCACATGCATATTCTCATTTAATCCTCACAACAACTGAGGCAGGCTTGTTATCCTTTCATGCAGATGAGGAAAAGAGTCAACTGTCAGACAGTGATTCAATAAATTCTTACTGAGCATGACACTGTAGCAGATACTTTTGTATAACTTGACCTGACTGCTTTCCTATAATCTCTTAATTCTCCTCCAATTTTTCAGGCCTTATTAGTAAGACTTAGCTTAGAAATATGCACTTTGCTAAAAGACAAAAGCTTTAATATATTATGAAAATGATATGGAAGAATACTTAACATACATGCAAAATATAGTTAGATTTGGTAAGGTTATAGAAAAATATAAAACAAATTTCTGTTCAGTCCTATATGTAATAGGGTAACAACTGAGGAGTTTATGTCAGAAGGTAAAAACAAAGGAAAAACATTTTCCCATAATCATGACTTCTATTGGCAGGAAACCCAGAAAAATACCACTACAGGATTTGCGTTCCTTCCTCTTTGCAAAGGATGAGAACCGGTGATCAAGAAAAGGAAGTTGTTGGTTGCTAACTGGATATTTTGGGAAGACCCAGGTCACTAGCCATAAACACATTCTGCTAAATGTTATTCCTTAGTCATTCAGCTAAAATAACTCAGCCATGGCAATCCTTAGTTTATACTTTGTTAGTTTCTCTGGCATCAAGCAACCAGCCTTCATTTTCCATTGATTACAATTTCTCATCAAGTTCCCATAACCTAATCTTTACTAGATCCATAATGCTGTATAGAAATCCGATCACCTCAGATGGCCCCACCCAACAACCCCAGGGTTTTCACATTCTATCTAAATTAGCTGTTTTGGAGAATGGTGTAGAGATGAAATATTTACTGGAAACAAAGGCAGTACCCTGGGGCACCTGAACTGCTACTGGGTCAGCAATCAGAAGACTTGAGTCCCAGTACTGGCAAACCAGACAATGTAGCAATAAGGCAAAGTCTTCTCACCTTACTGTATCTCAGTTGCCCAACCCCATGGAAAGAAGGGGGATGACTAGATCAATCACTTTCAACCCTTTGGAGACAGAATCCTGTCTTTTTTTTTTTTTTTTTTTAAAGATTTTATTTATTTATTTGACAGAGAGAGAGATCACAAGTAGGCAGAGAGGCAGGCAGAGAGAGAGGGGGAAGCAGGCTCCCCGCCGAGCAGAGAGCCCGATGCGGGGCTCGATCCCAGGACCCTGAAACCACGACCTGAGCCGAAGGCAGAAGCTTTAACCCACTGAGCCACCCAAGCGCCCCCAGAATCCTGTCTTTAAATAAAAATCTCATGAAAAAACCCACTACAGAAAACAGATAAAATACTGTTAGGGACCTGAAGTCTCCTGCTGGGCCCTTCAAGCTTCCCATCAAGCACTTTCAAGGAGCCAAAGTCCCTGTGGCTCTAGCATTCTAGAACGTGACTAAGTTGTAACAAATTATACTGCAGATTTCAACACATATCTTGCAAAGTGGAAATCAAAATTCTGAAAGGAACATGAGCACATCAAACCTGCACTAGAGTAATACCACTTCCTTTGTGATGTTGATGAACATTTTCTGCCCTAGGTTGTCTGAAGGTCTTGCTTATAATAAAGGTCTTTTCTTTGAGGGGGTAGGGGTATGTCAGGTGATCAAAAAACAGTCCAAATCTCTGTCTCTCACCTAACCACCTTTCCAATGAAAATTCCCTTAGATCCCATTTAGTCCTTTATCTGAGGATCAGTCAAGGAGAATGTTCTGAATTTTAGTTCAGTGCAGGAAGACAAGATGCATGTTTGTATGTTATATACATATGTACGTATGTATGTATGTATTTTTAATCCTGTAACGAATGGTAGGATGTGGCTGGTACAGAGTGGGGTATCTAAAACTCAGAATGAAACTTATGTCTCCCTGGTTTGAAGAACCAAAGGAGAGGGATTTGGGTGACCACAGCAGGTTAAAACTGAGTGAGAAAATCCTAGAAAACAGTTAACAGAGGAGAAGTTCAAAACTACATTTAAAATCTGCCCAAATCTCTTAAACTATGCAAGTGTGAGCCAGCCTTCAAGCAACCTAACTGAGACTGAACTGAGATTTCTGGTACTGCCCACCACGAAGGAGACAGAGTATAGAGTTTTGGGTGCCAAGTTAACTGCCTGCTTAACTAAAAAACTGAACACTCTTCCAAAGAATAACAGAATCCAGAGTCTTTACCACCTGTCATAGCAATGTCCAAGATACAATCCAAAATAATTAGATATACCAACAAACAAGAAACTTGACCCATACTTAAGAAAGCAGGCAACACCAATCTTCAGATTATCCAAATGTTGGAATTAGTAGATAAGGTTTGTATTTTAAAGCAGCTAAATAGAGGCACCTGGGTGGCTCAGACATCTGGTTAAGCATCCGACTCTTGGTTTTGCTCAGGTCATGATCTCAGGGTCGTGTGATCGGGCTCCGCATCGGCTTCACACTCAGCGCAGAATCTGCTTGAGGGTCTCTCTCCCTCTCCCTCTGCCCCTCCCCACCCCTGCTTGAGTGCTGTCTCTCTCTCTCTCTCAAATAAATAAATAAAATCTTTTTAAAAAAAGCAGCTAATAAGTATGCCTAAGGGCATAAAGTATATTCACAATAAATTCAGTAGGAAATCTCAGCAAGGATAAAGGATGGCAAAAAAAAGAATTAAATGGAAATTCTAGAACTAAAAAATATTATATCACAATTTAAAAATCACTGTGTGCACTTAAGGTTACCTCAGATGAGGGATGACAGAGAAGTCAGTAAACTAAACACAGATTAACCAGAAATTATCCTATCTAAAGAGCAGAGAGGAAAAGATTTTTAAAAATTGAACAGAGCTTCAGGGTCCTCTTAGATGATACTGAAATGACAAACATGTGAGAATGAGAAAAGAAGAGAGAAGGAATGGGCAGGAAAAAAACCTCTAGCAGCATTAAAAAAAAAAAAAATTAATACCCTAGGCACATCCAGGCAAACTGCTGAAAACCAAACTTTAAAAAAAAAAAAAAAAATCTAAAAGCAGTCAGAGAAAAGTGACACATTATCTTCAGGGACACAAAGATATGAAGGACTTCTCATCAGAAACAATGGAGGCCAGAAGATAGTGGAAAGGCATTTTAAAATGCTGAAAGAATTAAAACAAACAAATAAGAAAAACCCAGTTAACCCAGAATTCCATATCCAGTGAAAATATCCTTTAAGAATAAAGATAAAATAAAAATATTTTAGATAAATGAAGATCAAGAGTATTTGCCACCAGCAGACTTCCACTATGAGAGAGAGAGACAAAGGAATCACCGACGCCGTATGTGAGGGGCTGACATCAAGCAGCGGCACGCTCAGCTCCTGTCACCCTCCACCAACCATGCTGCACTCGGGTCTTCTAGTCACTATACGCTTTCAAGCCTCCATGCTTTTACTCATCCTATTCCCAATGCCAAGAATGCTCTGATAAGGGGCGCCTGGGTGGCTCAATTGGTTAAGCGTCTGTCTTCGGCTCAGATCATGATCCCAGAGTCCTGGGATCGAGCCCCACATCAGGCTCCCTGCTTGGTGGGGAGCCCACTTCCCCTCTCCCTCTGCCTGCCCCTCTGTCTGCTGCTCTGCCTACTTGTGCTCTATCAAATAAATAAAATCTCAAAAAAAAAAGGTGCTCTGATAAGATTGGAAAAGCCCTATTCATCCTACAACTAAAATGGCCCCTTTGTATAAAATCTTAGTGTCATCCCTTAGTCATTTTGCTTCCATAGCATGTTTTTTTCCTCTGATGCCATTTTGTACACACACACACACACACACACACACACCAAAGGCCATCGATCATATTCTACTATTACTTATGGGTCTGTCTTTCCACACAGATTATGAGTTTTACAAAGGTAGAAACTATTGCTTTTTACCCTCTATTCTCAGCATCAAAGAAGAATTCCTGGCATTGTATAAATGACTTGAATCAATCTTCAGCAATGACAAGCAATATTCTAAATAAAGCCTTGAACTCATGCACTGAAACAATTCACAAAGAGATCAGATTAAGGTAATGCCGAATAATCTGTTCTTCTCACTTATTAGTTAAGCTATCATTTTTCTGAACCACCTGCATTCTCTAACTGATTTGAGGTTAAAAACTAAAAATGAAAACACTCTGCTTGTAGATGAGCTATACTGACATTAATGAACTGAGCTCTAAGTCTTGAATAAAGTGACATATGTTAATGATGAACAGGAGATGGCAGGCATTTGGTCTTCTCATTTTGATGGCTTTAAGATATACTGACGTGACATAATTAGAATCTACTTTTATACATACACAGAGCATATCAAAATTCTTTGCCCTAATTCTATTCTTCCTCAGAAAAACTAATCCTGCTTTCAAAGAAAGAGAATTCCATTCATAGGTTTTACAGTTATATAAATTCATTAGAAAAGGCCAGTTTCCCCTTAGCTGTTTACCAGGTAAGTTTGCTTGGATTTTTACTGAGATTTAGAGCACTTTTAATAGAGGAGATTACCATTTACACAATCTATTACTGACTCAAAAGAAGAAAAAATTTAAAAAGCAGGTACTTTAATTTTGGGAATTAAGGAAATTTCCTTCTATTCTTGAATTCCGTCACTACCCTGGACTAACTTAACACTCCTGCTGGAAGCTGGCAGACCTACCATTTCCGCTGCTGCAAATTTACACAAAAGAAATAGTTGCGGTGTGAAGGTCAAGGCAGCTAATCATTTAATCACTAAGCATTAAGGAATTTTAAAAAAGGAAAAACATAAAATGAGAAAAAGTAATTAGATTTATTTTCAGTTAGTGACATATCACCCTGTTTCAATCTATAAAAAGTCACTTTATCCTATCTTGGGCTAGGGAGTAAATATTAATTTTAAAAATACCCTAAAGGACAGGGCACTAATTGATCTATTAAAAAACGTGACCCTAAGAACTGCTAACATTCTGTATCACTGTCTTCTGATTGTCATAACATGGTGAGGCTGTCCACCAACCCCCTTTCACCTTTGTGAAAACTGAGACTCGCAGACTCCAAGAGGTTGACATTCCCAAGGACACTCAGCCAATAAAGAGGCAACAAGATTCAAACACTGGTTTTTTATCTCCAAACCCTGTATCTTCTCAACCTTCCAATGCATTCCTCCTCTCTCCCCATCACTTTAAAGTACCTGAAGTAGGAATGTGTCTTAAAATCTATTATATGATCAGTATAGCATTACTTTTGCTTTCCCTTGAAACCTCTTAAGGCAATGTGAATCATTTAATTAATAACATCCTAGCATGGGAAAAAATACATACTAGAGAAAAACCAGATTCACAAATACTTACGTGAACTAGTAATTTGTCATAAAATTGTGTTAGTTTAGATTCAAAGTTCAATCTTTGTTTCATCTGCTTCTACTCTGACTGCCTAATAGAAATAATTTTAAATGTATTTCTATACCCTCATATTTGATAATGATTTTGTAAGTGAAGCTACAGGTAGAAAAATTAACCTTTTCTTTTTTTTAAAGATTTTATTTATTTATTTGACAGAGAGAGAGAGATCACAAGTAGGCAGAGGCAGGCAGAGAGAGAGGGGGAAGCAGGCTCCCCGCTGACCAGAGAGCCCGATGCGGTGCTCAGTCCCAGGACCCTGAGATCATGACCCGAGCCGAAGGCAGAGGCTTTAACCCACTGAGCCGCCCAGGCACCCCGAAAAATTAACCTTTTAATTTCAAAAGAAACAAAAGTTCCGTGAGGACAAGGCCCATAATTATGTGTCAATTTTGTTTAAAACTGTATACTAAGCACAAAGCACAGAGCCTGATACATATCTGTGCTCGATTTTGTTGAGTGAATAAATGAACAAAAATCTATCAAGGAATTATTACTAATGTGATATCAATCTCTTAAGGATGGGGGAAGGTGACTGAAGCAGAGAGATGCCCTTAATTCAACCTAATATTATACCCCCATCATAATAAGGGGAGCATTATTGTCACGAAGGGAACAGAGCTAGTGGGTTTAATTACACCAGTACTCACATTTATAAAGGACGTGCACTCTGGTTAACACTGTAGAGATGTTATTAACCGACATATGTAAATATAGTCATAATTTTTCACAAATAAAAGACTTTAAAAACATAAATTCAGGAAACCCAATGGTCAAAGTATCTAATCACTTCAGCAGTTAAACTGCTAACGCTTTCAAGGCACTAATAACAGAAGCGTTTCTTATTCTCCTAGACGCTATACTCCAATTTACTACTATCAAAAGACTTCTCTGTTAAAACAAGCAAGGCCATCCCCAAAGCTGGAGGTAACTTGCATGAAATACACATGGTTTTTACATGTTTAGCATAAAAATTAACCCTGAGGGAATGAAATTATGGTTTTACTCACTGAGTGAATGAAATTTTACTGACTGAAAGGAAAACCTGAAAAATTACCCTTTAATACATGGTCTCAAGTTGGTGGTGAATTGAAGGCTTGAGATGAACAGTGCTGGGAAAAATTATGCAGTAGCTGTGAATACCAGCTGGCGAATCCTCAAAAAATTCAACATAAAACTGCATGTTTTACGCATGACCCAGCAATTCTACTTCTGGGTATATACCCAACAAAAGTAAAAGCAGGAACTCAGACACTGATAACGCCATGTTCGCAGCAGCCTCACTCACAACAGGCCAAAGGTGGAAGCAACCCAGCGTCCACTGACAGACACATGGATAAACAAGAGGGGGTACATACACGCAACAAGATATTATTTGGCCTATTCCTTCCTAAAAATCACATAATAGTTGGCAAAGTAGAAGAGAGCAAAGAAAGAATAAGGTATACTGGTATGAACTCCAAATGGGTTGGCTCATCATTTAAATGCAAAGAACGAAACCAAAAAAGTACTAACAGAAAACAAGGATGAATTTCCTTGTAACTTTGGAGTACAGAAGAACTTTCTGACCATAATTCAAAATCCAAAAGCCATAAAAGACAAATTTGACTGAAAAAGAAAAAAAATTCAGCAAACAAAGAAAATTTTGTATGGCAAAAACCACTGATAAGTAAGTACAAATGAAACAAAATGACAAGCTGGAAAAATTATGTGTGACTTACAGCACCCAGAGAGGGCTAATCTCCTACTAAGAGCTAGAAATTCAAAAAAGATCAACAACCCAATAGAGAAATAGGCAAAAGGCACACACAGTCTCTTGCCACCGAAGAAAGAAAAGAGTGTATGAACAGTTCTTAGACAAACAGGGATGCTCAATCCAAAATGCAAATTAAAGCTACAATGAGGTAGCAATTCTTATCAGATGGGTAAAAACTGAAAAGAAATTTCTGCGTGTGAGGTTCACAGTAACATGCTTTTCATACCTTGCTCTTGGGAATAAAAAATGGTATAACCCTATTTGCCAAGTTTATAAATTTATATTTTGGTGTAGCACCTATTATTCATTTAACATACACTTTTCAGGTGCATTCTATGTACTATACATAGGTACATAGGTACTTTAAGGTATATATAGACAATTAAGAAATCATTACTTTGAAAGAGCTGGAGAGGAAAGGAGAAAATATAGATAAAAATAACAAGTAGACAAAAACAGATAAACAAAAACTCCTTCAATATAATGAAGAATATGACCAATCATTATGGAAACCTGAATCATTCTATATTGTTTCCCCATCACTCACTCCACTTTATATCCCCAAATAAGCAAACAAAAATCCCAATTCGTTATGTTTCCTTAAAACTACTTTATGCCAAGTGTAAATCTGAAACCAAGTGGCCTACTTCTTTGCCCAAGAATGGCCTCACTGGGGAAATCATAGTACGTCTATAATTTCAATTTCTGAAAGCCTCCTATTTTATGGCTGCTCATTTCACAGGCATTTTCACAATTACTACGTAACCTAAGATCCTAAAAAGTAAATATAACAAAACAAAACAAAAAAACATGGAAATAGCGAGTTAACAAGCATTTTAATTCAAAGAGAGAAGCATAATTTTCATAGTAACACTCCAAATGCTAAGTATGTCAGACTGGATAGAAGTTCACGATCCTCCAGTACACACGCTAACAATTAGTGAGGAACACGTACAGAAACCATATGCAGCTAGTAAAATAAAAAATTATAAAAGTAGGTCACTTCGGTGATTTTTCTAATATTAATATATGAGAATACCTTGTTTAAAATTGGGGTAACAAGGGGCGCCTGGGTGGCTCAGTGGGTTAAGCCCTGCCTTCGGCTCAGGTCACGATCTCAGTTTCCTGGGATCGAGCCCCGCATAGGGCTCTCTGCTCAGCAGGGAGCCTGCTTCCCCCTCTCTCTCTGCCTGCCTCTCTGCCTACTTGTGATCTCTCTCTCTCTCTGTCAAATAAATAAATAAAATCTTAAAAAAAAAAAAAATTGGGGTAATAAAATTAACCACCCAAGACAAGTACCACTCAGGATGCGGCAACGAGTTAGAACTCACCACCGATCTTGGGGAAGAGAACTGTACACCAAAAGAAATCTTTCAAATACAACACTGTTATATTGGCTATGCAATACTATAGCTCTTCTATACTTTTCTCTATTAATATCAGTGCATGGAATGGGACAAGTAGAAATAAAAATTATTTTTTATTCCTTCTTTCCTTCCTTTTATTCCTTCCTTCCTGACTCAAAACACATTGACCCTGTGTGTAGGGGAGGATGCTGCTCCTTTCCTCCCTTTCTCTATACTCAATAAGCAATTATTTTATTAAGCTGTGCCAGTCTAGGATCTACTGTTCCTATTTTAACTTTATAGCACATATTGTACACTGTGGTTCTCAGGGCTTAGCATATCATGCTGGTCCACTGCCTGTTTTTATAAATAAAGGTTTATTGGAATACAGTCATACTCATTTACACATTGTCTATGGCTGCTTTTATACTGTAATGGCAGGGATGCATAGTTACAACAGTCTTTGCCTGAACCTTCAGGGATTAGCAGCCTATGGCTGGCCCCTTGCCCAGTTTTGTAAATAAAGTTTTGCTGGAACACAGCCACACTCATTCATTTACAGACTGTCTAGGACTGTTTTCATACTATAATGGCAGAGTTGAGCAGTTACAACAGAGCGTATGATCTGAAAAGGAAACACAAAAATATTTACTATCCAGACCTTAACAAAAAATTTGCTGACCACCATGGTAAATGAGCAGAGCATTCCTGATAAAATTAACTGCTAAATAAACACTTCACCAGACTCCGAAATAACAGAGAGTTTAAAGACCAGCTTGAGCTGAACTTCCTCAACGATCATTCTTAACATTTATTTCATTTTAGAAACTCTACGGTTTTAGACAGTGATTTCTAGGTAGCAATGTCCAGGTAGCAATGCAAATGCAAATGGTGCATCTACATGACTACTGTGAGCCATCACATGTGAAGTATAAATATCTAAATATAACTTAAAGTAGAACTGCTCTTAGTTGCTGAAAGTAGAATGTATACACCATTGTGTTTTACTAATATTTGGACATAAGCTGCAATTAAAAGTTTCGGATTTAAATAATCAAATTTAAGCGCAATATTCTGGTAATCAGTGGACCTCTGCTAAACCAACAAAAGAGATTTATGCTGTCATTGTCTTGGTTTTCACGTTGAGTTAGACTAAATAAAATGCTTCACTACAGAGACCTTTTCAAAAGGTGTAATATACACCTCGGCTACACAAGAATACAACTTCTGGTGGACATACCCACTCAGCTGCTCCATGAACATTGCCAACAGCTCATCTTTGAACCAACCTACTCTTCCTTCCTCTACTCCCTCACTCTTAGTGAGACTAGTTTCCATGTGCTCACCAAAGCCACACCTGGGACTCTTGTTAGTTTCTCCTTTCTCCCTAAGTTCCATTGCTTTACCTCCATGCATGTCTCAACTTTACCCCCTCTCTTTCATCGCTGCAATAGTTCAGAACATAATGATTTTTTGCTAGACCATTCAGATAGTCTTCTGGTATCTCTGTACCTTGTCAGGCTCCTCTCACATCTATCCTTCAGAAAGCAGTGTAAGAAAATGATGCCAGGAAGTCTTGAGACCTGGCTGCATTTAATCTACAAAAGGAGGAGGAGGGAGGCAGCCAGACAGAAGGAGAGCATTCAGAAAAAGTCAGTCTGGGTGAGTGGGACTTGGAAACTGTCAGGCAAGTCAGAATGGCTGGAGCATTGGATGAGAGATGAGGTGGGGAAAACATTAAGCAGTAAGATCATGAAGATCTTTGCAAGTTTCAAACTATAATTCCATTTCCTACTTATTCTCATATGCCAGGCCAACCAAAAAATCTGCTGCCATTGACAGTATTCAGAAGAAGAAGAAATACAAGTTTCATGTGCCAAGTTCCCCATGGCAATGCCTGCTGAATGGCAGTGTGTTCAAAAACTGAAATATAAAAAGTTCTTAAGCCAGAGACTCTAATTAACTCCTCTCATCACTTTTGAAAGTCCTCTTTCAAACACTACTTCATTCTCTAAACCTTTCTGCCTGAATCTTCCCCCACTAACTAAATGTTAGGTTTCTCTCTGGGCTCTCCCAACCATCTATACTTATGTCTTGGCTCTCACTGTTTTTCATTATGAATGTCTGATAATCATGGTGGCCAAATGTAAATTCTCTAATACAGCCTTGAGTATCTCAACTGTGAATAACCTAAAATCATCAAATTATTACATTTATTTGTCTTCTTGAAGTGCCAAAAGGCACTGGAGTCTAATACAGAAGAAATGATACTGGGACGCCTGGGTGGCTCAGTTGCTGAAGTGTCTGCCTTTGGCTCAGGTCATGATCTCAAGGTCCTGGGATCGAGCCCCACGTCAGGCTCTCTGCTCAGTGGGGAGTCTGGTTTTCTCTCTAACTCTCCTCTGTGCTCTCCCTCCCTCTCTCTCTCTCTCTCTCAAATAAATAAATAAAATAGTAAAAAAAAAAAAAAAAGGAAAAAAGAAATGATACTGAGAAGACCAAACCCGCTCTTCACTCTGTATCTTTAGATTGTTGTAATAAAGAAGGAACCTAAGAGCTCTAAAGATGGGATATGAAAACTGTGTTTGGTTTTATGGCTACTCCGCATCCTAAAGGATCAGTAATCTAGACCTATACACATTTAAAACAGCTTTGGAGGGGCACCTGGGTGGCTCAGTTGGTTAAGCATCTGCCTTCGGCTTAGGTTTGTGATCCCAGGGTCCTGGGATTGGACCCACATGGCAGGAAGAGCGCTTTTCCCTCTCTCTCAGCCTGCTGTTCTGCCTACTTGTGCTCTCTCTCTCTGTCAAATAAATGAATATGATCTTTAAAATAAATAAGTAAATAAAATAAAATAAAACAGCTTTAGAGGATCCACTGGGATTCTAAAACATTTCTAGTATTAAAGAAGTAAAGGATAGTTTCGGGTGTGAAAGCAAGGAAGAGTATACGTATTTCATACTGGGTATGGTCACTCACCTGCCGAATTGACATGGTACAGAGAATATACAGAAAGATGAAGGAACAGTCTGTGGTGTCATCCCCTAGCAGGTTTCGATGAGACAGTCCTTGGATATAGGAAAGGGGGGTGAAAGGGAGCTTTGCCACCACTCTACCATCAAATCTAAAAAGGAAAAAACAAAGACTTGTTATTTTTGGAAGACTGACAAGCTTCTTAGTTCCAGGGAAGAATCTGAGACTGAAATAGAACTCTTAGTCCCTTGATCTCTAAAAAACAAAGAATGATATTCTAAAAAGAAACCTAAAGAACAAAGATGTAAGGAAGGGCCTAGATTTTTCCACCAATCTTTTTCTGAGCTAGTGAGTCTTAATTTTTTCAGTATCAGAAGGCCCAAACACTCTGAAAACTTGAGATCCCTACACTGTTTAAAGATTATAGCTATCACTGTTTACTGCTTTATAAATTAAAACTGAGGAATGTTAAACAATATTTACTAAATCATTTAAAAGGTAGCAATAAATTCATTATATGTTAACACAAATATTTTTATGAAAAATAACTATCTTTTCTAAAACAAAGTGAAAAGAAAGGCTTTTTTTTTCTTTTGGCAAATATCTTTAATGTTTTGTTTAATAGAATACTGCTGGATTCTCATAGCTGCTTTAGTATTCAGGCTGTTGTAATAATACACATCATGAAGCCCTGAAGCCTCTGGAAAATTCCACTGTACACTAAAAAGACAGTAAGAATAAAGAAGGAAAATAACATCTTAGAATTATTCTGGCAGTAATGTTCATCTCAAGGACTTCCCAAGAGTCTCAAAGAGCTCTAGGAATCCCCAGACCATACTTTTGAGAATCATTGTTCTGAACCATGGCACCAATAAGATTTTAAAAACCCTCTTTTCCAAGACTCCCAATAGACACCTTAAATAGGCTAAACATTTCTGAATAGAAATTCATGGCGTATATAGTGGAGAATGAAAAAAGTAGATTCTTAGAATTCATACACGATATTCTGAGATAACTTTTAACATACTATTAGTGTTTGAAAGTATTCTTTTTACTTTTTCTAAAATAGAAAAGAGAAATGTTTCTAAAAGAGAAAAGCTTAGAAAAGAGCTATAAGAAAATGCATATCAGCATTTATGTTGAGGTGTTGGGAATATTAGCTTCTTTTATATTTTTCTATAAATAAGTAGTATAATCAGTCAATAATGAAAATTTTAAAAATTAATGTGATTAAGGATAGTGATACTTAATAATATTAAAGAAATATATGACTGCATCAGCTAAATTATACAAATAGAGTCTTTAATTCCAGTTAAAACAGCTAGAAAATACTTGGGCGCCTGCCTGGCTCAGTCAGTGGAGTGTGCAACTTGATCTCAGGGTCGTGAGTTTGAGCCCCACCCTGGGAATGGAGTCTACTTAAATAAAAACTTAAAAATATATATTAAAAAAAAAAAGAAAAAAAAAACACTTGGTATTTAGAATGTTTCTACAGAGGGAAAGGGAAAAAAGAAGTCGCAATACCATCCTTGTCTTTGAGAAAAAAAAAATCTCTAAATATCCAGATCAACTACTGTGGTTCTATAGAACTTCTTAGACAACTGCGCTGCAAAGAATATAGAAGAGAATGAATCTTCTTTTGACATCTTCTATATGTGTGACTGTCCACTTACTACTTCCAACTGCCTTTCTAGTATATATTTACACAGGGAAAGGCTCAATCATAAATTGACTTTACTTATATATGACAAAAGTATTTAAAGATCTGCTTGAAGTAATCACTGTCATTCTCTTCTACTAACTTCACAAAACCAAAATAAAGTAGTAATTTTTTCAGGAGAAGATACTCCCATTCTCTCTCACAAGAAGTATTAAGTGCAGTTGCCCCAGTATTTCTGGTTTATGCTAAACACAACATGCTGCTCTAGGCATGCCGCTCTGACTAGCCCGCTGTACGGTTAGACTGTGAGAAGGGACAGAACAGGTATAAGCTATTTATTGCTAGCATACAAACCCAATATATTCATCTTATGTAATTTTTTATTCTCTATTATTTTCAATTTGAAATTGTAACCAAAGAACAAAACAAAAACAACAATCTTTTAGAACCAATGAACAAATTCAGTCAAGTTTCAGGATACAAAATCAACATACAAAAATCATTCTATGCGGGGCACCTGGGTGGCTCAGTGGGTTAAAGCCTCTACCTTCGGCTCAGGTCATGATCTCAGGGTCCTAGGATCGAGCCCCGCATCGGGTTCTCTGCTCAGCAGGGAGCCTGCTTCCCCCCCTCTCTCTGCCTGCCTCTGCCTATTTGTGATCTCTCTCTCTGTCAAATAAATAAATGAAATCTTTAAAAAAAAAAAATCATTCTATGCATTTCTATACACTAACAATGAGCTATCTGAAAAAGAAATTTAAAAAAGTATCCATTTACAATAGCATCAAAGACAATAAAATACTCAGGAATAAATTTAACCAAGGAGGAGAAATATCTGTACAATGAAAACTCTTAAGACAATGAGGAAATAAGTTGAAAAAGACACAAATAAATGGAAAGAGATCTGTGTTCATAAACTCAAAGAGCTAATATTGTTAAAATGTCTATTTTTCCCAAAGCCATTTACAGATTTAATACAATCTTTATCAAAATTCCAATGGCAATTTTCACAGAAATAGAAAATACAATCCTAAAAATTCATATGGAACCACAAAAGACCCTGAGTAGATAAAACAATCCTGGGAAAGAACAAAGCCGGAGGTATCACACCTCCTGATTTCAAACTATATTACAAAGCTGTAATACTCGAAACAGTATGGTATTGGCATAAAAACAGATGCACAGACCAATGGAACAGAAGTGAGAGCTCAGAAATTAACCCATTCCTATAGGTCAACTACAAGAATACTCAATGGGGAAAGGACAGTCTTTTCAATAAATGGTGCTGGGAAAACTAGACAGCCACATGCAAAAGAATGATATTGGATCTCTATCTTACAACACTCACAAAAATTAACTCAAAATGAATTAAGAACTTAAACTAAGACCTTAAACTGTAAAATTCCTAGAAGAGAACATAAGAAAAAAAGCTCCTTGACATTAGCTGTGATTTTTTGGATATGACACGAAAAGCACAAGCAATAAAAATCGACTATATTAAATGAAAAAGCTGTATAGCAAAAGAAACAAGCAATAAAATGAAAAGGCAACCTATGGAATGGGAGAAAAAATATGCAAACCATTTATCTGATTTAGGGGCTAATATCCAAAATATAAAGAATTCAAAACTCAAAAGCAAAAAAAAAAAAAAAATCTGATTTTTAAAAGGGCACAGGATCTCCAAAGACATTTTCCTAAATAAGACATACAAATGGGCAAGTACATGAAAAGATACTTAATGTCACTTAATCATCAGGGAAATATAAATCAAAACCACAACGAGATAGCAATTCGCTTCTGTAAGAATAGCTATCTTCAAAAAGACAAGAGATAACAAATGCTGGTAAGGATGTAGAGAAAAGTGAACCCATGTATACTGTTGGTGGGAATGTAAACTGGTGCAGCCACTATGGAAAACAGAATGGAGGTTCCTCAAAAAATTAAAAATATGCTACTATATGATCCAGCAATCCCACTTCTGGGTATAAATCCAAAAGAAATGAAATAAATTCCTATCTCAAAGAGACATCTGTACTCCATGTTCATTGCAACATTATTCACAATAGCCAAGACAAGAAAACAACCTAAGTGTCCACTGACAAATGAATGGATAAAGCAAATGTGAGATAGACATATTTATACAGAGCCAATGGAATGTTATTTAGCCATGAAAAGGATGGAAATCCTGCCATTTGCAACAACAGGAATGAACCTCGAGAGCGTTATGCTAAGTGAAACAAGTCAGACACAGAAAGACCAAATACTGTATGAGATCACTTATGTGTGGAATCGAAAAAAACTGAAGTCATGGAAACAAAGTTAGATTCATGGTTGGCAGGGGCTGGAGGATGGGAGAAATAGGAAGATGTTGGTCAAAGGATACAAACCTCCAGTTACAAGATGAATAAGTTCTGGGTATCTAATGTACAGCCTGGTGATTATAATCAACAATATTGTATTATATACTTAAATTTGCTAAGGTAGCAAATCTTAAATGTTCTCACCACCACACCACAACAAATAACTATGTGAGATAAACCTTATTGTAGTAATCACTTCACAATATATATGTATATTAAATCATTACATGTACATCGTGTGTACACAAACATACACAATGTTATACGTTATATGTCAATTATACTGCAATAAAGCTGGAAAAAAAAGATTTAGTAAAAAAAAGGAAAACCATTGATGTCCTGTTAAGTTATTCATTTATGTGAAAGTATCTACTAAGCCAGCCATAGATATGAGGAAAAAAAAAACTTCCAAGAACTCTTATTTTCAATGAATTAATTTTTCCAGGAGACCTGAAGCTTGTCATAGGAAAAGCTAAGTGAAGTGATGTCTAGCCTAATAAAGAAGAGTTGGGGAACCAAAGGGAAAGGTGCAAAAAGAGAGACAGCTTATAGATATTATTATACCTAAGTAGATTATTTCTTTCAGTGCACCTGCTCTCTGGCTCCAGAGAATAGGGCTACTGCTTATGAGTAGAAGTACAGAAAGGCATATTTTGGTCCAGTAAAAGAAATTACTTTCAAACTCTAAAAA
>CM052893.1:51406022-51470561 GCA_028534135.1 Potos flavus | reverse complement strand
TCTGCTTGTGCTGTCACATTAATAAATGAAATCTTTTTAAAGAAATTTAGTAGTTATGGATAAAGGGGCATGAACCCCATAACATACTCTTGAATAATTAAGAAAAGTACATATATATGTATGAATGAGTACATAAATGATATGGAAGAGACAGAAAAAGAGAAAGAAAACAGAGCAAAATATTAACAATTGTGAATCTGGATAATGAATATATTATTTTTGTAACCTTTCTGTAAATTTGAAGTATCAAAATATTACCAAAAAAGTTAATTCCTGGGGTGCCTGGATGGTTCAGTCGGTTAAGCATCTGCCTTCAGCTCAGGTCAAGATCCCAGGGTCCTGGGATTGAGTCTCACATTGGGTTCCCTGCTCAGCAGGGAGCCTGCTTCTCCCTCTCCCTCTGCCCCCCGCTCATGCTGGCTCTCTCTCTCTAGTGCCCTCTCTCTCTCAAATAAATAAAATCTTTAAAAAAAATAAAAGTTAATTGCTCATAAATACACACAATATAGAACAATAGTTAGGTAAAACCATATTATTAAAGGATACTCACATGGAATTGAACATTCCCATTAGGGCCGTAAAACAAAAGCCAATTGCAAACATGGATTTCATTCGGACCTGTAAAGAGACCAACAAATTGTCATTTTACACTAAAGAAAACCACTACTAAGGCATACCCAAAAATTCTGGTTTCACATCATGTTTAAAAGGCACTCCATCACAATAACCTGTTTATTGGCTAACCCACCCTCCATCTCCAAGCCCTTCTCCTTGTCCCCTTCTGATGAATAGTATTGGAGTGGCCATGTGACCCAGTTCTGGCTGATGAGTTACAAGTACTGAATGGGACTTTTAAAAGGGAGAAAGTTGGCCAGTATTCCTTTAGGCCTTTTGCCCATTCTTCTTGCCTGGAATGAAGAACATAATGCCTGAAGATAAAGGATAAAGTGCCATCAAATAACCAAACAACTATAATCTAAGAATGGCTAACCTATGTCCTTAATAACATTACTGAGCTGCTACACCAGCCCAGGACTACCAACCTCTGGACTTCTTGAATAAGTGAAAAAAAAATCTTTATCTATTTAAGTCATTGTTAGTTAGGTATTCTGTTACTTGTGGCTAACTTATTACTTAATTACATATGTGGTAAAAGTGTAAATAAATAAAAGATCATAAAGATGTAAGATTAACAGTTGTTATCTCTGGATGACAGTTTTGTTTTTTGTTTTTTTTTTGAAGATTTTATTTTTACGTAATTTCTATACCCAATGTGGGGCTCAAACTCATGACCCTAAGATCAAGAGTCTCATGCTCTTCTGACAGAGCTAACTTGCGGCTCCTGAATGACAGGTTTATCAGCAATTTTTCTCTCTTCTTTCTGTAGTTTCCAAATTTGGTTTTATAAACACTTAATAACTATGTCAACAGAAAAGCTATTTTCAAAAGGATGCACTTCTAAATTACAGCCTTACTCAATAAGAATTGCAAGAAACAGAAGCTAATATAGCAAAGGTCTCTTGGAAAGCAAAGACAACTGTTGCACAGTTCAGATGTCCTGTGATAAACATTTAGAAATTAAATAGAAAAATTAGTCAAGCCGTATAATTAGCCTACCTATGCCTTAGAAAAACTCTTGAACAAACTCTACTCTTTATAAATGATGATTAATGGGTAATAAAATCATTTTTCTTTACACTTTATGGTATGCCTGACACGCAGAACAAAAGGCCTCTTAAAGAACAAAGGCAACAATAAAGGCCATCTATAATGCTCCAACTCAGATGCTGGCATGATACAGGTCACCAGAAAACCAAAGATACAGCAATGACATGAGAAATAAAAGAAAATAGACTAAATCACTTGAAACATAAAGGCTAAGCTCATCAAGAACTGTGTGAAAGGGACAAATTATGACTTCCGAGACAGCCCGAAAGGGCTTCTCTTATTACTGAAATGAAGTTTAAGCCCAGGAGCATATTTTCACTTCCACCTGGACCAGAACACCCATGACATTATTGGGTGAATTTCTGAGAAGGTAAGTACAATGTATTTAATGCAAATCGGAGAATTATGCTATAAAACATTTCGTGGTTTACCACAATACTGCACTTCAGACTCTTACCATGGATAGGTCTCTGTTGTTATTTTTCAGTTTCTCTTCCTGCCTCTCTGAAAAGAATTAACAAACTGATTAATATACACAATGCTGAGCACAAAGCAGATGTTAAACTGTCACTGGTGACTATAAAAGCACTTCTGTCTCAGGACCACTTAATAATAAGATGAGCTGAATATCTGCGATATTGTATACTTTATATTAGCAGAAAATTCAAATGCAGTAGAGCACCAAAATATTTAAATTTAAATAAATAAAAATCTTTAAAGATTAAAAATTACCTCTGGTATTAAGTGTCTTAACTCTGTACATTAAGATACACTTTTATACTATACTGATGGAAAGTGTAAACCTACTGATTATAATTAGGTTTCAAATATAAGTTATTTATCTCTTATGCTTTTCCCCCCCTCTTTCAGTCTCTTCAAGAGAACAGAGTCTAAAAGTAAAAGCCAATCAAAACAAATTTAAAATTCAGGTTCTTTCATATTACAGACTAATTACTCTAAAAATAAGCATAGTTTTTTAGGTAAGTCAATTACAAAGCTAGAAAATTTCACATATATTTTAAGAAAGTTGTTATATACACACAACCCAAACTGCTTAACAAAGCCTCAACTGTACATTTAATGCCATTATTTGCTGTATTCCATCAAAATAGAGATTTCATTGTTTCCAGAAAGAAACTGACTCCCGCGAAGGGGAAGAGACTTGGTAGAGACCCCATGAGCATTCTGTGGCAAAGCCAGGACTAGAATCCAAATTTCCCAACTCCCAAGCCAATAATCTCTATGTACACTCTGCTACTGCTCCCTTTGATCATGTATTATCATCACCAGGATTAATTAATTCAACAAACACTTACTGATTATCTACCACATGCCAGGCACTTTTCTGAGCACTGGGGATACACAAATGAACAAAAACCACAAAAATCCCTACCCTCGTAGGAAGATTACAAAAAATATATATAATATCCTCTAAAACAAAAAAATATACCATTGGAATAAACTGGTGGGAGGGCAAGTAAATTTGGGCAGGTACAGGAAAGGAGGAACAAAAAGAGGCCTACAGGAGAGCTGGCTTGCAGACTGGACTGCAGTTTCCAAACAGCACATAACGGGATGGTCGCTTGCCCTGAACTGTTCCTGTCCAGTTTGTTCTCCCTGGAAGGGAAGGATATGGAAAACGAGAGAGTGGGATGCTGGAGATATACGAACAAAATGAACAAAAATGAATGGAGCTAAGGGCAGCTCCTTTGCTATCTGGGCAGTCCTCTTACAATGTAACAAGATGTTTTTAAATTGGGGGGTTGAGGACTGGGGTATAAGATTATGAGAAGGTAAACAGGCATAAAACAACTAGAGAGAGAAGGGACTACCGCTACAAAATAAAAAGAAAGGTATAGGAGATCACCTATGCTAGAAGCCTTGGCATATCCCTGACTCCCTCCTTTCTCATCCAACACCACAGCCTATTAATTATACCTCATAAGTATTTTTGAAAGATTTATTTGAGAGAGTGTGCACGCTCTGGGGGCGGGGGGAGAGGAAGAGGGAATCTCAAGCAGGCTCTCTGCTTAGCAGGGAGCCTGATATGGGCCTCCATCCTAGGACGCAAAGATCATGACCTGAGCCAAAACCAAGAGTCGAACACTTAACTGACTGAGCCCCCCAGGCACCCCACGTTCCTCCTAAATATTTATGAAACCCTCCCCCTCCTCACTACCATGTCCTTAGGATTTCTAACCCCTTTACCTATACTACTTCAAGTCTCCAAGCATCTCACTGCCTTCCAAACTTGCTCCCTCAAATTCATCTTCCACAAAGCTGCCCGTCAGATCTACCTAAAATGTAAAACTGACCAAAACTATGATACTCCCCTGGCTTATAATTCTGGCATGGCCCTTCATCCCTACAAGGTCATGTTCCAGTGTCACCGGCAAGTCTGATGTCTGTCCTTGCAGCCTCATTTCCAGTCCCTCACATGAACTATATTGCAGATGTTCCTGCAACACCAAACACATGTAAGCTGCTCTCTATGTGAAGCTTTTCTCTAGATCCAGTGTCTTTGTTCATGAAGTCCTTTCTACTTGGGTGACCAACTGTCCCAGTTTCCCCAGGATTGTTCCAGTTTTAGCTCTAAAAACCACACATCCCGAGAAATTCCTCAGTCTCGACCAACTGGGATTTCTACCTCGAATGTTTTATTCTGTCCCTATCCAAGCCCTTTCTGGCTAGCTAGTACTCAACTTTTAAGCCTCAGCTCTCTGTCACCTCCTTTTTAAAATCTTGACTCCTGAGTCAATAATATATTTTTTTAAGATTTTATTTATTTATTTGGCGGAGAGAGAGGGACAGCAAGAGAGGGAATACAAGCAGGGGGGCTGGGAGAGGGAGAAGCAGGCTTCCCGATGAGCAGGGAGCCCAATGTGGGGCTTGTTCCCAGGACCTGGGATCATGACCTGAGCCCAAGGCAGATGCTTAATGACTGAGCCACCCAGGTGCCCAGTCAATAACATTCTATAGAGTTTTCTTTTTTTTAGGTTTTATTTATTTGATAGAGCAAGCGAGCACAAGCAAGGAGAGCAGCAGAGGGAGAGGGAGAGGGAGAAGCAGGCTCCCCACTGAGCAGGGAGCCCAATGTGGGGCTCAATCCCAGGACCCTGGGATCACGACCCGAGCCAAAGGCAGATGCTTAACCAACTGAGTCACCCAGGCGCCCCTATAGAGTTTTCTATAATTACGAAGATATTCTGTACATGTGCTGGCAATAAAGTAGTCACTAATTACATGTGGCTCCTGAGCAAATAAAATGTGGCCAGTGTGATTAAGGAACTAAAATTTTAACTCCATTTAACTTTAATTAATTTAAAAAGCCAAATATAGCTAATGGCTGCTGTACTAGACACTGGATTAGAAGTCCCTTCTTTATGCTTCCAGAATATTCCATGCACATCTTTATCATTATACTGGGTTTGTACATTCTCTTATAATGATCTATTTCTATACCCATCAACCCAACTAGATGGCAGGTTCCTGGAGAACAAGGAATCCCTATGCCTTCTTCGTCTCTGTATCCTCAGTAACTGGCATGTAGTTAGTTGCTCAATATTGTAGTATATGCTCAATATAATTTCATGAATGATTCAGCGATATAATAAAACCTGATCTGAAGATACAGCATACCAAAAATCCTTTTCTAGGGAAAGTAGTCCTTTTTGGGGGGGCAGGGGAAGGGGTAGTCCTTTATGATGAAGCTGATAGCCTGAATAGATAGAAGAAGCACAAATAGCTTAAAGTTGAGAGCAAACTGAGGTGACATAGTTTTTTCTGAAGCTAAGTCCACACAGAAACAATAACTGTTAAGTATCACCAAGGTAGACAGTGTGTATACGGCTTAATAATACAGCAACACAGGATTATGCTACACACCAACACCATTAAGGTTCTTGAAGATTCTTCAATTCAAATTGTTACTAAATACCTACCATACACAAAGTAGTTTTAGTTGGTTTCATATACTTCAAAAATAGGTTTATATTCACTTGGTTTTGGAGGAGGTGACAGATACAAATATCTTCTATGTTTGCTGTCATGCCTACCTATCTCTGATAAATTCGCGGCACGGCATGAAGATTTAGTTAGATCGGATAGCAGAAGCAGCTAAGACTCGTTCTCAGCACAAGGATTTTACTCATGGACAATTAACAGCTGATTATGTCTGAGGCTACCTGAATGGTGTATGTTATATACTCTAGTGATTCCTCTTTTCACTAGGGACCATTCCCAACAGAATAGAACAAAAAAGATAGTATATAAAAAGGTAGAGTTGATTTTAAAAAAGATGCCTCTCTAGCGAAAAAGGACAAAAAGAAGAAAGAGAATAAAGAAACAACAAACTAAACAAATATATTTAACAGGGAAACATTATACATGCAAAATTTCATCTGAAATGAACTTGATCTGTTTGTGGGTAGGAAACACTAAGATGCCTCAAGAAGCATAAACATTATAAAAACAAAGAAGTTAATATTCAAATGTCCAGGACAAAATTCCTAAGAATAAAGTTTTTATGTTCCATTCTGGGTTAGATAAGTTTATGAAGACTGGCCTGTCAATACAACCATGTAATACATAGTTTATATGAGAATAACCCAAGTTCTAATAAACCATACCGAAAAAAATACCTTTTTTTAAGAGGTACTCAAATAAGTCTCAATTTTAATAAGATCCTCTACACACATTTGCTACTGAAAATTGAAATAGCACATCAAAAAAATTTTATTACAATTGCTGAAAACCAGAAAATCTAGCGTACACACCTTGCCCTAATTATGCTCTAGCCAAACCACCCAATGTTTTCTGTATATTCCTTTTGCACAAGTTACTTGGCTTCCAATTTTTGATGTTAGGTTTTATCTTAATGACTTCAGGCCTCTCCAACACACAGGCAACACTCAAAATATTAGTGCTTCCTTAGGTCAAATCAAAAAGTGGAAGAATACTGAAGTCATTTAAGTGCAAACTATAGGATTCCTCATGAATTACTGGTATCAAGGTAGAAAAGATACAAAAAAGACAGACCTTGTATCATAAATTATCAAAATGTTATACAGTTTGCTCTAACATAGAGCAGCTTTCCCAAGCTGCTACGAAGAAATGATCCTAAAATTACTACCAAGAAGAAACAATGTAAGAATAAAGGTTATGTTTACATTGGCTCCATGTCATAATTATTCTCCATGCTGGTATCCTCAGAAAGATCTTTATGATACAGGCAATAATGACAGCTATATCTAAATCTTTCCACTCTTGATTCACCCTCAATTTCCTTCTGCTGTAGATCTTTTTGAAGCTTGGACCGCTGGTTGAGGTAGCACTGGTACTGAATCAATTGTATCATTCTTTCCATCCTTTCTTTCCTAGCAGTTAACAAAGTCCTTACTCCACCCCTCCAGCTACTGAGGATGCAGTCAACGAGCCCCTGCTTTCTGCTCTCTGTCCTGCTGTTAGGATGGATATTCTGGTAGAGGGGAAGGGAGTTTGATACTAGGGTCAAGAGTCACTCTACCAAGGTTCTTTATTAATACTTCAGAGATCATTTGAGAGGCAGCTGAGCCTTCCTGGAAATTCTCTTCACTGGGCATCTGAGATGATCCCAGGGCTCAAGTTGGGTAAAGCTGCTTTGGCGAATCCATTAAAAGCCTAGTCACAGACTGAAGCTCCTCCTAGATCTTCGGGTTCCAGCGGGAGGTGATGCTCAAGACTCAACCTGCTACGAAGTAGCCTGGAAAGAACTTTATAACCCAGAAAGAGTGAGAAAAACCCAAATTCCAACAAAGTGTGGTATGGCAAGAAAAAGAACAAAACCGAAAAAAATACCTTTTTTAAAAGAAGCTGCTTTCCCCTTAAAAAGAAATTGTGTTTCCCCAGGGGAATAATTCCTAAAAACATCACATAGGTAAAATCAACGCAGGTAAAATAAATGCAAGCAATTTATTTTGAAATGATAATGTAAATTGTTTATTAGCAGGAACCCGAGGATTTAATACAGGGGAAATCATGCTTCAATCTCTCCATTTGACAGAAATTCTACACACCCTCTTACTACTGAATTTTGGGAATACAACCTCTAAGAAAGCAGAGGAAACTTCATGGAGAGAAGAAACTAGAAATATGAAGAAGATACATTTATGTTTTAGAATGACTTGTTATCCCAGAAGACAGGCAAAAGGAAAAATTTAAATTTTAAAAGGGAATACTCTGGGGCGCCTGGGTGGCTCAGTGGTTTAAAGCCTCTGCCTTCGGCTCAGGTCATGATCTCAGGGTCCTTGGATCAAGCCCTGCATCGGGCTCTCTGCTCAGCGGGGAGCCTGCTTCCCCCTCTCTCTCTGCCTGCCTCTCTGCCTACTTGTGATCTCTCTCTCTCTGTCAAATAAATAAATAAAATCTTTTTAAAAAATAAAAATAAAAATAAATAAAAGGGAATACTCTACTTAAAAGGAGGCTATATTTCTTGCAGCTATGGGAATCAACTAGTAGCAATGACGACCTCTATTCTGACCACAGAATGAACAGACATTAAGCCAACCTATTATACATTTTTATTTGACAGCATTAGGCTGTGTACAACAAGATAACATAATTTATTTAAGAAAGAAACACTTCATCATTTACCTTAGTCAATAACCAGTGTCTTTTCTGTCAAAGAATGGAAATCAATACAGGAGGCAAATGGGTGGTCAGATCCAACCAACAGTTTGGGAGATGGAGAACATTTTTAAATAACAAAGAGAGGATCAAAATAGCAGGTGCCACTCTATAGATTAAAAGAATTAGGTATCCCATGGCAGTTCTACATTCTGAGTTGTCTTGAATGGAAAACCAATTAATAATATAACCTTGACATTTCAGGTAGATTTGGTAATGGAGAGGAAGCAAAATTTAAACTAAATGCCTGAGGCAGTCTTCTTTTATGAAAAATCCAAACAGTATAAAGGACTAGAATGAATATATTAATTCAGGGCCCAAATTAAATTAAATTTCAAAAATTCCCTCTTGTATCTCCAAGTCACAAAGAAAAGAGATATCCACCCCAACTCAGTCAAGTTTCAGAATGCCTGCCCTCTCTTCCCCAGCCATCTTCTGAGGATATCAGCCTCTTACCACAGTCTTTGCTGAGGGTCAGCCTTTCAAAGATTCCAATCACCCCCACCCTGCACTAGTGACCTAAAAGGCAGCCAATCCATATGCCTTCTCATGACCTATGGTGTAAAGAGATGAGCTGAGGCAATCAGATTCCTTCTTTCAGAAATTTAAACCAGAAAATCTTGGAATAGTAGATCAATTAACTGTGGGAGCAGAAATAGAAAAATTGTAATATAGCACTGGCTCTCAAACTTTAGTTTGTCTAAGAATATCTGGGAAGCTTGTTAAAATAGCAGACTCCTGGGTCCCACATCCAGAGATTCTGATTCAGTAGCCTGAGAGGAAGATTCAGAACCCTTTACTCTTTTTTTTTTTTAAGATTTTATTTATTTATTTGACAGAGAGAGAGGGATCACAAGTAGGCAGAGAGGCAGGCAGAGGGAGAGGGGGAAGCAGGCTCCCCGCTGAGCAGAGAGCCCGATGCGGGGCTCGATCCCAGGACTCTGAGATCATGACCTGAGCCGAAGGCAGAGGCTTAACCCACTGAGCCACCCAGGTGCCCCCAGAACCCTTTACTCTTAACAAGTATCTCAAGCAATACTGATGTAGGGGGTCTACGAAGCACATTATGAGTAATACTGACATAGGAAGAACCCTAGGACACAAGCCAAAGTTAGGTGTAGGCAAAACCTAAATGTTAGAAAAACACTACAGAGAAAGTGGGAGAAGCTGAACAACAAAAAGAGAGAGAAGTATGTATTCATAGTGCAGCCTTAGGGGCGCCTGTGTGGCTCAGTCGATTAAGCATCTGACTCCTGATTTCAGCTCAGGTCATGATCTCAGGGTTGTGAGAATGAACTCCACATCGGGCTCCATGCTAGGCACGGAGACTGCTTAAGATTCTCTCTCCCTCTCCCTCTGTCCCTCCACCACCTCACCCCCTCTCTAAAAATTAATTAATTAATAGAGCAGCCTTAAAGACATTGGAGTCCACTGTCTCACTTCATCTCAAGGCTTGCTCTGCCTACCAGACTGGCTTTAACACAGTTCCTGCCTTCCTGTAACCAGTTACCTCAGTGTTTCCTGAGTTTTGGATCCCATATATTCTGAAAATAAATCCCTCAATACTTGAAGTAACTTGTATGTAGCCAAAAGAGCTTTTATTTATCAAAAGTAAATTTGTTTCTCTTCTGTGAGAGGGAAATGTAAAACGGCCCAAACATAGGCACCTGAAATTAAGAATGGGGAACCTAGGGGTGCCTGCGTGGCTCAGTCAGTTAAATGCCACTTGGGGCTCCCTGCTCAGTGGGGAACCTGCTTCTCCCTCTCCCTCTGCCCCTCCCCCCAGTGCTCTCTCTCATATTCTCTCTCTTTCAGATAAAAATAGATAAAATCTTAAAAAAAAAAAAAAAGAATGGGGAACATAAGGGGCGCCCTGGTGGCTCAGTCGGTTAAGCATCTGACTTGATGTCAGCTCGGATCATGATCTCAGGGTCCTGAGATAAAGCCCCACAATGACAAGTTCTGTGCTCAGAGGGGAGTCTGCTTGACATTCTCTCTCTCCCTCCCCTTCTGCCCCTCCCCCATGCACGCATGCTCTCTCTCTCAAATAATAAATAAATCTTTAAAAAAAATGGAGAACCTAAAATCTTTAGTTCAAATGTAAGACATTTCAGCTTCAAATTAATGATTGTACCCAAGACCATGATCAAAGAGCTTCACCTAGTAAAATCAGTGGCATTTTGCTTCTCTGAAACCCTATCATTGCGCTGCACACCCCCCTCATACTGAAAACTTCCTTTTTTCAGTGCAGTGCAGTCACTTTCCATAGCTCCCTCCCACTACTGTCTATATTCTTGTAAAGGAGCTCAAGTGGGGACCTGAGGAAAGGGAAAGTAAGAGTTGCATAATAACAAAACTGTAGATAGAGCCAATTCACAGAAATAAATTGAATTGGTCGTGTAAAGTTGCTGTAGATGAACAGCAAATCTGACTCTCTGCTTATTAGCAACTAGTTCAAAGGGTGCAAGCAAAGTGCATAAAATCAAAGTAAATCAATTATTTATGATTATTTATGAGAATCACTGCTTTTCCCCTTTTCCCTCCTTCCTTCTTTCCTTCCTTCTTTCCTTCCTTCCATTAAGATTTTACTATTTTTAAGTAATCTCTATACCCAACATGGGGCTCAAACTTACAACCCCAAGATGAAGGGGTTGTACGTTCTACTAATTGAGCCAGCCAGGTGCCCCTAACACTGCTTTTCTTGACATTGAAAACTAATAGGAAGTTTCCATAGCTGCTCATCAAGAGAGCATTGTGACGTTGTAAATAATGTTCTCCTAAGTATTCCACGGTAGTATTACAATAAATTGTATCTGGGTGAGTTTTTCACAACATGCCCAATAGTACAAATGTCAAGGTGAAATAGAGTAGAAGCAATTTTTAGGGAGTCCAAAATAATACAGTTTAGGTTTACAGATTCCTAATAGTCTGGCTTACTCTCAGAGTAAAATTTACAAATCTAGAACATGGATAGATTGTCTTTAAACAACTTCTCACAAACATTACATCTTGTAACTCCTGATAAGAAATCGATAACCAACACTTCACAGGCATTATTTCTCTTCTGATACTTTTTGGTGAGCGAAAAATTCAAGGCTGCATTGCATGTTAAAGTAATTTACATTTTAGACAGTTTGTGTTGTCAATTTAAGGGCAGACAGCAATCTGCCTTCTACTTTTATATCTTTCCTATCCTTTATAGCTAAGCTACTTGAAAGAATGATCCTATGTTCAGTGTCTTCACTTCTTCACCACGCATTCTCTCCTAGTCTAGACAATCTGGCTTCTGTCCCCCATCATGCCACTGAAATCATTCTTGCTACATCACTAACAATAACTTCCATTTGCCTCTTAGACATTTAAATCCTTGGATCCTGGGGCGCTTGGGTGGCTCAGTGGGTTAAGTCTCTGCCTTCGGCTCAGGTCATGATCTCAGGGTTCTGGGATCGAGCCCCACATCAGGCTCTCTGCTCATCAGGGAGCCTGCTTCCCCCTCTCCCTCTGCCTGCCTCTCTGCCTACTTGTGATCTCTCTCTCTCTCTCTGTCAAATAAATAAATAAAATCTTAAAAAAAAAAAAATCCTTGGATCCTCTCTGTCCCCTGAAACTCTCCCCTCAGCTACAATGACAAATCCTTTCCAACTTCTCTGGCAATACTTCTGCAGAGTTCCGCTTCTGCTCCCTCCGTTTCCTCAAGACTCTCTCCATCCTCAGCCCTTTCCTTTTCTTACTTTATATGGTCTCCCTGTATATGAACCCCCCGTGTGTGAACTCAATTACTACTTAAAAGTATATAATTCTAAAATCTGTTTAGAGCCTTTATCTCTCTGCTAGCTCCAAAACCATATATCCAACTGTGTACCAAATATTTCCACCCTACTATCACACAGGCATTTCGAATCCAACATGCTCAAACCTGAAATCATCCTCTCTTTTCTTCCCTATCCCAATTTGCTACTCCTCCAATACTTCCTCTCCAAATGAGAAATCTGGACTTCTTTGTAGACTCGTCCCTCTCTCCACATGCTACATCTAAACAGTCAAGTCCTGTTACTCCTACTTCTCTAGATCGGTTGAATCTATACTTTCTATTCCATTGCCACTGCCTCTACCTAAGTTCAGGTTCTTGCCATTTTTGCACCTGAGTTACTTAAAAAGCCTCATGACTTCCTGCCTCCAGAGTGATCCCCTCTCCCATTTATTTCCAAACTGCCAGAGTTGTCTTCCTTAAATTCTGATGTCAATCCTCTGCTTAAATCCTTTAATGGTTATGGAAAGATGAAAAGTCTTCTGGATACAAGTTAAGCTTATTACCTTAGTTTAATTTATAAAGATCTTTATGAACAGGGTCTACTTACTTCTCTAGCCTCATCTGTCTATACTTTATACACCTTCTTTTGTCTGTTACACTAAACTATTTATAGTTCCAGGTATATACTTTGCTATTTGATCCCTCTATAGTCTTGTATATGCCTATCCTTCTGCCTAGAATGTACAGGGCTTAAAACTGGATGCTAAAATTACAAATGACCAGGGCCAAACCCCTTCTCTACCACTAACTTAATCCCATCTACCACTGAATGACTGACCAAGGGCAAATTACTTAACTCAAGCTTCATTTTTCTCATTTATAAAAATGAAGTAACACTCTTCACTACTACATACAATTAATTGTTAAGAGAATTTTAAAACATGTAAAGTGTTTACCTCACTGTGTTGCATATGGTATTGCATGCTCAATAAATTTTGACCGCTATTTTATTTATTTATATTTTTATTTAAATAATTCACACTAAAGCTTCAAGATTCAATGAAAACACTATCTCTCTCTCTTTTTTTTAAGATTTTATTTATTATTTGACAAAGAAAGACACAGTAAGAGAGGGAACACAAGCGGGGGAGTGGGAAAAGGAGAAGCAGGCTTCCCACTGAGCAGGGAGCCCGATGTGGGGCTCGATTCCAGGACCCTGGGACCATGACCTGAGCCAAAGGCAGACGCCCAACAACTGAGCCACTCAGGCGCCCCAAAAACATTATCTCTTCAAGAAAACCTAATCCCCTAGTTTGGTTTAGATATCCTTTCTCTTTACTTTTTTAAAACTCAGACCATATCTCTACAAACACACTTACCATACTCCACTGGTCTGTTTTCCCTCTCTAGACAGACTTTCTAGTAGATTTTTTTCTACCTTGTTTCTCTACAACCCACCAGAGCAACTGACACAGAATAGACATAAAGTAGCATCCTGCCACAGAACTAAATGAGTAGGCCATTTAGAAAACATGGGAAACACTAAATTCAAAAGCTTTAATCAGAACAGGATAGTGGCGTAGTCCATTCTGGTAGAACTCTGTCCTAGGATATAATGGCAGTGACCTATGTAGAGACATAGTTTCTGAACAAAACACACAGTCTCACAGTTTTTTCCTAATTTCAGAATCAGGAAGCATCATAAAGTATAAATATAAATCATATCTAATCATTTATAAATTGTCTTTTTGGAACAGAATTACATTCTGTAATTAAGCTCTAAATTACACTGAAAAACCAAAAACATCTCATTACTTTTCAGACCAGATAAAAATTACTCAGCAGTAAATTTCCTACTCCCTGGAGGATTTCCATCACCAGTCAATTCTCAGTAAGGAAGCCATGGCAGCAATACAAGTAACTCAGACTTAACTGGAAATAATCAACTCAGATGTGAAAAAAAATACTTTTACAAACTATGCCAAGAATCTTCAGCCAAATCAAAAGCCATAACTGTCAGCATTATTTTACTAAAACTAAAATTTCAAAAGCTAAGAGCAAACAGTAGTGACTGCTTGATTTTACCCTACAAAATGGACAAGAGAGAATCAAGTTCGATAATGTATGCAAGTGCTCTGTAAACCACAAAATTATACAAACACATGAGTCACCACTGTTAACAACTTTATATTTTCATCACCTAAGAATTTATCTTTTCCAATTTTAAATTTTCCAAATTTCCTAAATTCATTTTTTCTAAATTTTGTGTATGACAATTTATCTTACCTATTTTCTTTTTTTGTTGTCGACCAGCTGACTCTGTTATTGTTTCTTTCTTCTTTTCCACTGTAAACAACACAGTAACATAGTAAAAATTAATTATGTATTATACTAAAGAAATGAAGGCTGCTTTATCACAGCTGAACCAATGAAAGAAGTTCACAAGAAAGTTAGACACTGCCTTTAATTACGGTTATGAGCAAGTTAACTGATCTGCTCCCACATCTGCTGACAGGAGAAGGCAGACACAACAATCTAAGACAAAGACAACAATACTGGAAGCATCATCAATCAAACACCCATAAAGGATTGCATAAGGACACAATAGTAATAACTAATGAAACATAATAAAAACTAAAATTGCTTTCAGACCATCAGGTGAGAGTGATTGCTGTAGGTTGAGTCTAAGCACAATTTTTCAAATTCTGCTCTCTCAAGATACCTATAGTTAATTATAGTTCCAGTCTCATATTCACTATAGAAGGTAGGAATTCATTTACTCAGTTATTGGTTCCTAAGTAATCGGCATTGTTCTAGGTAGATAAAAAAATAAACATGATCCTTGCCCTCTAAGGAGTAATCTAGTGAGAGCAGATAATTGAATAGCAATTATAATACAGAAAATTGGAAAGACAGACATATGCATAGGGTAGGGAGATCAAAAGAGTCAAAAAGCTAAAACCGAGGCACCTGGCTGGCTCAGTCAGCAGAGCATGTGACTCTTGATCTTGGGGTTGTGAGTTTGAGACCCATGTTGGGCACAGAGATTACTTAAACAGACAGAAGAAGCTAAGACCAACTTCTTTGTATGAATTTCAATTAATATGATGATAGAGTAAATATAACATTTTAAAGAGGAATAATTAATATATTTATATTTACAACCTTTGATCTATATACCTATCATAGTCCACCTATGAATGGACTAAGAATAGGTATGTCAAAAATTACCTTTACTTAGTTTATTTACATTCTTTGTTCTGTATAATATCTTAGCATATTTGCTTTACTAGCAAACAGTACAGTACATGTATTATTTCTAAAAGTTGCATTAAAGAGAATTGGCAAGTAAGACTTTCTCCCTTAGTACATTAATTATGCTACCTGAATTCTAAAATTGGTATTACTACTTCAACAAAGAGATGTAAAATTCGATTTGACTCCAGTATTGCAAGTGAAACAGTAAAGTGCTGACTAAACTAAAATGTGTGTGTGTGTTTGTGTGTGGTTTCAATATATGCACTGGTGTCTAAGTACAGGTACTCTTTTAAGTAAATAAAAAGATAAAGCATGACATATGGGGGAGAAAGAGATTTAGAGTGAACCTGTTAGTATGAGATCATAAAAGGGAATTAAGTCAAATTCTACAAGATGTTACCGAAATAACATTTTAAAAGACAAAACGGACAGAAAACATAGAATGTTTTACTCTTTATCATTACTATTAGCCAAAGAAACAAAAAATATTTCTTTCCCCCTCCAGAAGGACCATACATAACTACTTAGCACTTACTCATAACTGCATAAAAAATAAGAAGGCTAGAAAACAGAAACATAAGATGGTACTGTGAACATTAACCTGGTCTTCTAGGGGACTGGACTGAGGCTAGATAAGTCTGTTTGAAGGATTCATCTATGGATAAAGTGGAGCCCATAAGAGGAAGATCTGACTCTTCTGAATGAATAAGTAAGGTTTTGAGAGCTAAAGAATGAGTGGGAGTTTGCTATACAAAAAGAAAATGGAGGGGCGCCTGGGTGGCTCAGTGGGTTAAAGCCTCTGCCTTTGGCTCAGGTCATGATCTCGGGGTCCTGGGATCGAGCCCCGCATCGGGCTCTCTGCTCAGCAGGGAGCCCGCTTCCGCCTCTCTCTCTGCCTGCCTCTCTGCCTACTTGTGATCTCTCTCTGTGTCAAATAAATAAATAAAATCTTAAAAAAAAAAAGAAAGAAAGAAAGAAAAAGGAAAGTTATTCCAGTTAGAGGGAAGAGCAGATAAGGCCTGGACCCACAGTAGGAAAAAGGAAGACTAGTCCAGAGGATGGAAAAAGAGCCCGAGTGGCTAGAGAATGTAGAGCAAGGGATAACAGGATACAGGATGTAGTTGGAGGGGAAGAGAAGAGGCACCAGACCATGCTGGATCTTGCAAGCCCCACCTTTATCCTAAAAGCAATGGGGAAAAACAGAATATTTTGAGAAGGGCAAGTAACATGATAAGATTTGTGTCTTGAAAAATTACTTGGGATGTACTGTAGAAAATAAATTTGAGTAGCTGCAGGGAGACCAAAGAGGAGGCTATTGCAGCAGATCATAGGGAACATGACAGAAGTTTAGACTAGGTGGTGGCAGCAGAACTGGAGGGTTGTGGAGAGATCGCAAACTTTCCCAGAAGAGAACAGTTACAGGCCTTGATGGTGGACTGCACGTACAGGGTGAGAGAAGAAAGTATTCAAATCACCAAATACTTATTAAACATTTACTGTGTGCCAATCATTGTTCTAGGTGCAAAGGCTATATCAGAACAATAACAAAAACGCTCTCCCAGCAGGGGGAGATAAACAATAAACAGTAACACAATACACAAATAGATCATATATTAGAAAGTGACAAGAGCCATGGGGGAAAAATGGACCAGGGCACGGGAGACGAGGAGCAGCAGCGGTAGAGGAGAAGAGCAGGCTGCAGTTTTAAAGAGGGTGGTCAAGGGGCGCCTGGGTGGCTCAGTGGGTTAAGCCTCTCCCTTCGGCTCAGGTCATGATCTCAGGGTCCTGGGATCGAGCCCCTCATCGGGCTCTCTGCTCGGCAAGGAGCCTGCTTCCCCCTCTCTCTCTGCCTGCCTTTCTGCCTACTTGTGATCTCTCTCCTCTCTGTCAAATAAATAAATAAAATCTTAAAAAAAAAAAAAGAGGGTGGTCAAGTTAAGACTCACAGAAGTAAACTTTGAACAAAGATTCGAAGAAGATATGAGAGTTAATTAAGCAGATATCATAGGGAAGAACATTCTAGGCAGAGGGAACAGCCAGTAGAAAGCTCTCAGCACAGGAGTGTGGCTAATGTACAGTGAGGAACTGCAAGTAGGTCAATGTGGTTGAAGCAGAGTGTGTGAGAGGGGAAGAATATCAGAGCAGTAACTGGGGAGGCTCCGCAGGCCACTGTAAGGACTTTGGCTGCTCTTGAGTGAAAATGGGACACCATCACAGGGTTATGAGCAGGGATGGGACATGATCTAATAGGCTTTAAAAAGGATTATTCTGGGGATACGTGGGTGGCTCAGTTAGTAGAGTATCTGACTCTGGATCTCAGCTCAGGTCTTGATCTCAGGGTCCTGAGTTCAAGCCCTGCAGTGGGCTCCACACTGGACGTGGAACCTACTTTTTTAAAAAAAGGATTATTCTGGCTATTATCTTGGGAGCAGACTATAGGGAAACAAGAACACTTATTGGAGGCTGCTACAATAATTCATGCAAAGGATGAAGGTAATTATCAATGGAGGTGATGGCAAGTGGTCAGACTCTGGATATGTCTGAAGGCAGCCCAAAGGTATTAGATATGGGGTGTGAGAGAAGAGTTAAAGATAACAGCACAAGGATTATGACCTGAGCAAGTAGAGGGATAGACTTGCTATTGACCAAGATCCTGAAAGCTACAAACGAAGCAGTCTTTTTTTTTTTTTTAAAGATTTTATTTATTTATTTGACAGAGAGAGAGATCACAAGCAGGCAGAGAGGCGGGCAGAGAGAGAGGGGGAAGCAGGCTCCCCACTGAGCAGAGAGCCCGATGCGGGGCTCAATCCCAGGACCTTGGCTTTAACCCACTGAGCCACCCACGTGCCCCAAGCAGTCTTAAGTGAGGAAAAAGTATTCAATCATGTTGGGTTTGAAATGTATATTCAACATTACAGTATAACTGACAAATTGATATATGAATCTTTATTTGAGCATAGTTGACACACAATGTTAATTTCAGGTGTACAACATAGTGATTTAACTTCTCTACATGTTATGCTATGCTCACCACAAGTGTAGCTACCATCGCTCACCATACAATGTTATTACAAGGATATATGGATCTTGCCTTAAGGAGAGAGGGCTAGGGATATGAATTTGGGAGCCACTGCCAAATAGAGCACATGGCTGAATTCACCAAGGGAGTGAGCGTAGTGGGATTAAAACAAATTTGGGGTGCCCAACAACAGGAGGTTGAAAAGAGGAACCAACAAGGAAACTGCAAAAGAATGACCGGCAAGGGGCGTCTGGGTGGCTCAGTCAGTTAAGAGTCTGACTCTTGATTTCAGCTCAGGTCAGAGTGGAGGGATCAAGTCCCACTTCAGGCCTTATGCTGGGCATGGAACCTGCTTAAGATTCTTTCTCAAAAAAAAAAAAAAGATTCTTTCTCATGCTCCTTCTGCCTTTCCCCAACCCCCTCCCTTTCCAAAAAAAAAAAAAAAAGACCTGCAAGATAAGATTAAAACCAAGAGAGTGTGGTGTCCTGAAAGCCAAGTGAAGAAAGTGTATGAAGGTTTCTGGCTTGCACTATCAGAAGCATGGAGGTACCATTCGTCACGTAGAGAAATACTAGAGGAGGATCACATTTGTGAAGGTAAAGATAATGAGCTTCGTTTTTAATATGTTGAGGTGCATTATCCACGCCAAATAAGTCAAGGACTAGTAAACTGTAATTTCAGAAGCCTGAGTTTGATTTCTAATTCTTTGTTTGCTCTGTGACATTAGTATGTCATTTAACCTCTCTGAACCTCAATTTCCTTTTCTATAAAGAGAATAATATTTATACAACTAATCACAAACGGTTGCTATGTGGATCAAGTGAGATACTCTAAGGAAGAAAACTTTAAACCCTTATGAAGACATAAAGATATGTGACAGAATGCAGAAAGTCAGAGGAATTTTAAGATACAAAAGTTATAATCTTTTTTTTTAAAGTTTTATTTATTTGACACAGAGATAGAGAGTACAAGTAGGCAGAGCGAGAGGGAGAAGGAGAAGCAGGCTCTCCACTGAGCAGAGAGCCCGATGTAGGGCTTGATCCCAGGACCCTGGGATCATGACATGAGCCGAAGGCAGCCGCTCAACTGACTGAGCCACCCAGGCACCCTATATTTAATCTTTATAAGACAGAAAAGAATACTGAAAGCCACATCAAGCTTATAAAGACCATTCATATTATACCTCCAGCAGCCCCCTCAGCTGTGTCCTGTGGTGTTCCTGCTTCATTCAAAACCATAAACTGTACCTGTTCTTAACCTTTTACTCAAACTCTCCTTCAACTGCCTCACACAACTGAAATTTGCCTTATCCCTGAAGACACCACTCACCTGGATACTAATCATAATGACCTGTTGTTCTCCAAACACATCTTCTCACTGCAATTGCCATATTTTTGCACATATCGTATTTTCTTCACCTGAAATTCCTACCTCAAGCTCATTCTGCATCCAAATTCTAACTATCCAAGAAGGACTACCAGACCATCTGCATCACAAAGGCTTCGATGGCCCCTCACAAGTGAATGAGATCTCTTCTTTAGAACCACCACAGCACATAACTAGTATTTTTCATGTCCCTTGCTCCATTGCCATTTGTATTATGCATTTTGCATAAAAATATCCAATACTGCATGTAACTCTACATAACCGTCAATTCATACCGGATTCATCTTTGTATTCCTATAAAGTTTTTGTATCAGTTGGTGCTCCTAAAACATTTACTGTAAACATGCATTCAATGAAACTAACGTGTTGAAACTGTATCTAAAGGATGTTGCCATACTCACGTTTTTTACTCTGTTTTTCCACCTCTGCTTTCAGTCTCTTGTACTTGTCTGTCCTGTAAACCAGGACCCAGGTTATACCTGAAACATTAAAAGCAACATGCTAATAGAAAAATGTTTGTAATGGTCACAGCAAACTTACTGGTGGTGATTGTTGGGTAAGGAGGGATTTCAGCTTTTTGCTTTATATTTACCAGCAGTTAACTTTTTTCAAATGTTAAGACAACTGACTCTTCAACCAAAATAACGGAGACATGATATGAAGGTGTCTCCACAAATACGCAAGTGAAATCGACCCTAAACCGGATTGCATGCTACCCCACTCGCTCCTGTTCCCGAGTGGCCCTGATTTTCTGGAGTAGACGAGCACCTCCCCATATCAACCCCAAGCAAGGCTCGCGACCACTCCCTTGGTGGCGCGAGGGTCCCCAGGCCTAGCATCCTTCCCATGGGGGCTGATCAAACGTCAGAGAAGCAGCCGCTCTCACCCTCGGCGAGAAGAGCCGTGCACACGGAAATAAAAACGATGAGCAGTGTGTCCGCGAACATGGTGCTCATCTCGCACTTTCCTCTCTGCACTCCCACCCGCCAGGGGGGAAGCGCTCGAGAGCCTGCAAAAATTAAACGACAACGACTTCCCTGGATTTCTGGACCACCGAGTAACACTCTCTGACAGACTAGAGTCACACTTCCGCTTCCGGGGCACAGCGCCGGAAGGGCTACTTCCGGAGAGATGTGTGGCCCCGCTACTCTAGCGAGAACCACGTCGTCTTGGAGGCTGGGGTTCAGACCGAATCTCGCGAGAGCTGGGACTGGAGCTTCCGCGACGAAACTGCGACGACGGGACTTCGCTTGGTGGCTGTTGCTGGTGAGGGTGCTGGGAGCGCTCATCTCGGCCGGAATCCACTTGGGTACCCTCGGCTCGCTTCTGCTTCAGCCTCACCTCTGACCGTTTAGGTAGTTTACTGAACGCCTGCGTTAGATGCAAGGCCATGGATTTGGAACTGGGGACGCGAAAATCAGTCGTGGCTGCTGACTTCAAGGAACTCCCGTCCTAGCGAAGGAGAGAAACTTGAACTTATGGTGTGATTAGGGTTTTAATAGACGTATGGCCAGAGTGCTGCGGTGACCCAGTTGAGGGGGTGGTCTGGGAAAGCTGTTAAAGAAATCGAAGCAGTGCTTAGAGGAGTAGGAGTGCTCTGTGGAGGGTGGGGGCGGGGGGTAGCGCGGAGGCCTTTGTAGGTAGACGTGGGTGCTGGAGAATACGGGGTGTATAGCAGAGCAGTGAGTGATGTGTCTGGAGAAGGGGTCATGACGCAGATGTCTCCAGTGGTTGCATATAAATGATGTTATGCAGGCCGGGCACAAGGATGTGGGAGAAGCAGTGATCAAAAGCATTGAATTGGGAATGAGAAAGAGGGAAGACATCATAGCTTGTGTTTAGTTGAAACAATCAATATGTGTGAAGAGTCTGTATGTTTAGTAGAAATAGAATTGACTAGGTAAAGTGACTGGATTATATCTGTAAGAGATACATGGTTGAACTTCAGGGGATCCATAAACCTGAAACTGTAGACAGAACTTTGTATGTGCGTTTTTTCCCCTGAATCAGCGATTTATAGTTTTTACCGAGTTCTCAAAGGAGTTTATAAACCAATAAATGTTAAGATTTATGTTGCATATTTGAGAGACTGACAAGTCTTAAGCTTGATGCGGTAACCAGTTAGTGTTCAAAATTTTTTTGCTATAGTACTCCTTAGGAGCACAAGGGAGGGAATGAGAGCCTAAGATGTGGAGATAGAGCCTGAAGTTTGGGACTTTTAACAGTATATGTGAATTTTGTATTAAGGGACTGGTATTAACGTTTCTAATGACCAAGGAACTCTTAATTCAGGGCTACTCCATTCAGTTGACAAAAAGTTGGCCCATCAAATTGGAAAGGAAAAATTAAAATTAATCTTGTTTGCAGATGACATGATCTTATATGTAGAAAACTCTAAAGATTCCACATAAAAAAACAACTGTTAGAACTAGTAAGCAGGGGCGCCTGGGTGGCTCAGTCGGTTGAGCATTCGACTCTTGGTTTAGGCTCAGGTCATGGTCTCAGGGTCATGATATCAAGCCCTGCGTTGGACTCTGTGCTGAGTGCAGAGTCTAGTTGGGATTTTCTCTTCCTCTGCCCCGCTCATGCACATGTGCTCTCTCTAAAATAAATCTTAAAAAATAATAATAATAATAATTAGTAAACAAATTGAGCAGAGCAGCAGAATACAAAATCCACACACAAAAATCAGTTGTGTTTCCCTAACAGTGAACAATCCAAAAAGGAAATTAAGGAAACAATTTCATTTGCAATAGCATCAAAAACAAAATACCTATAAATAAATTGAACCAGGGAGGCAAAAGATTTGTACACTGAAAATTACAAAATACTGATGAAAGAAATTAGAGAAGAAGCAAATAAGTGAAAGGCATTTTGTGCCCATGGATTAAAACACTGTATTTTTAAGATGTCAATACTCCCCTAAGCAGTCTACAGATTAAGTGCAATCCCTGTCAAAATTCTAGTATTTTTTGCAGAACTAGAAAAATCCATCCTAAAATTCCTTTGGAACCTCCAAATATCCTGAGTAGCCAAAGCAATCTTGAAAAGGAAGAATAAAGTTGGAAGTCTCACAGTTCCTCATTTCAAAACTTACTTTCAAGCCTCAGTAATAAAAAAAAGTATGGTACTGGCATAAAGACAGACATATAAACCAGTGAAATAGAATAGAGAACCCTCCCCCAAATAAACGCTTGCTTATATGGTCAAATGTTTTTCAACAAGGGTGCCAAGACCATTCAATGGCTAAAGGGCAGTTTTTTCAATAAATGATGTTCAGAAAACTGGCTATCCACATGCAAAAGAATGAAGTTAGACCCTTATACCATACACAAAAATTAATTCAAAATGGATCAGAAACTTAAGCATAAGAGATAAAACTATAAAACTCAGAAGAAATCACGGGGAAAAACTTTAATGACTTTGGATTTGGCAATGATATTGGATATGACACCAAAAGCATGGGCAACAGCAAAAAATAAATTGGGCTTTATCAAAATCTAAAACTTGTGCAAAAAAGGATACAATGAACAGAGTGAAAAGTCAATTTGAGGTTGGAGAAACTGTTCGCAAATCATATACTGATAAGAGATTAAAATCCAAAATACATGAAAAACTACAACAATAGCAAAACAACTAAAAATGGGCAAAGGCCTTAAATAGACATTTCTTCAAGGAAGATCTACAAATGGCCAATAAGCACATGAAGGGATGCTCAACATCACTAATTGGGGAAATTCAAATCAAAACTGTGAGATACCATGTCACACCCAGTAGAAAGGCAGTTATTCAAAACAAAACAAAATAATATGTTGGCAAAGATGTGCAGAAATTAGAACACTTTTACATTGCTGGGAGGAATGTAAAATGGTGCAACCACCATGGGAAAAAGTATGGTATTTACCCAAAATATTAAAACAGAATTACCAAATGAAAGGGACACCTGGGTGGCTCAGTTGGTTGAGTGTCTGACTCTTGGTTTTGGCTAAGGTCATTATCTCATGGGTCATGGTGCTAGGGACTGGGAAGAGGGAAGAAATGAGTTATTGTTTAATAGGTATGGAGTTTCAGTGTGGGAAGATGAAAAGTTCTGGAGATGGATGGAGGAAAGTTATCGTTGCACAAGAATGTGACTGTGCTTAGTACCACTAAACTGCGCCTCTAGACCTAGTTAAAATGGTGAACTTGATGTTATATGTATGTTACCGTAATTTTATTTTACTTTTTAAAAGATTTGTTTGTTTTATTTGAGAGAGAGAATGGAGGGGAGGGGCAGAGGGAGAGAGAGACCGAAGCAGACCCTGCCCAGAGCACGGAGCCCAGCATGGGGCTTGATCTCACCACCCTGAGAGCATGACCTGAACTGAAACAAAGAATCTGCCGCGCAGCCAACTGCGCTACCCAGGCGCCCCATGTGAGCACTCTTTCTAATGTCAAGATCTGAAAATAACTCAAATGCTTATCTACACGTAGAGGAATAGATTATATAATAAATAAATTAAGAATAAATAAGAGTGTATTCAAACAGCACTACAAACGAATGTATTACAGTTATATGCCACAACGTGCATTAATCCTAGCAATATAATATTGAGTGGAAGGAGTAAATCCTTAAGAATTACGGGATGTGGTAGACTTTCTACAAAGGTCATAATAAGTGATAGGATGGAGGATCAGAGGTAGTTGTAAATTCATGTCTTAGTTTTCAAGTTGGTGGTGATTTCGTGGCTATTTGTTATTTTAAATGAAAGACTGAATGAATGCTTGAGGGCCTTGAACACAATGGTGAGAATGTGTCATGAACCAAGAATAATAATTCTCTGCATCTGAGCTATTAAAAAAATCTTCCTGTATTCAACTCTGTATCTCTTTGTTATAAGTAAGAAGAAGAAAGTAGGGAAGGTGGGGAGTAATCTTTTAAACTACTTACCATGGGGGCACCAGAGTGGCCCAGTGACTTGAGCATCCAACTCTTGATTTTGGCTCAGGTCATGATCTCAGAGTCATGAGATTGAGCTGCCACCTTGGGGTTTAAGATTCTTTCTCTCCTTCTCCCTCTGCCCCTCCCCCCCATTCTCTCACTTGCGTGCTCTCTCTCTCTCTCTCAAAAAAAATTTTTTTGATAAATAATTTACCTTCAAGTAAAAATGGTACTCTAGGAAAATATATCATGTTTCTTCTGCAGCCTCAAGTACCCTGTGATTGCCACTTTTGCCTGGGGCATTTAAGCATCTCAATTTTAGAAGATCAGTGACAGTGGAAAGTCACCCAAATATCTTGAGCTTGGATGGGAATTTTGCAAAAGAAGCAGTGTTTCTGTGAAAAAAAAAAAGGTTTTAGTCTGGCAACTTTACGTAGGATAGATACATTTTTGAGAGAGATTGTCAGGCCATCATCATGATGCAGTTTTCAAGTACAGGGAGACTTGAACTAAAGTAGTATCAGCAAAAACTGGGAAGGAGCTAAACTAAGAACTTTTTGTACGGTGAAATAGGAATTCTTAGAACTAAATAAGATGAAGCAGGGGCACCTGAGTGGCTCAGTCGGTTAAGCGTCTACCTTTGGCTCAGGTCATGGTCTCGGGGTCCTGGAATCAAGCCCTGTGTCAGGCTCCCTGCTTGGCAGGAAGTGTACTTCTACCTCACTCTCTCCCTGTGTGTGTGCTCTCTCTCTGTCTCTCTCAAATAAATAAAATCTCAAAAAAAAAAAAAAAATATGAAGTAAATAAGAATACTTCATCTGAGGTTTCTACCAGAAGTATTTCTAAGTTTTATGTGACCCAAAGCTTACACAATTGTAGGGATTCCCTTTAAGAAAAACAATACGGGGGGCACCTGTGTGGCTCATTTGTTAAGCGGCTGCCTTCAGCTCAGGTCGTGATCCCACGGTCCTGGGATCGAGCCCCACATCTGGCTCCCTGCTCCGAGGGAAGCCTGCTTCTCCCTCCTACTCCCCCTGCTTGTGTTCCCTCTCTCGCTGTGTCTCTCTCTGTCAAATAAATAAATAAAATCCTAAAAAAAAAAGAAAAACAATATGGCAAAATCAAAATAGGATCAAAATTAGATACAAAAGTGAATACTTATTTGAAAGGGGCTAGTGCACGTGAGGATCCCAGGAACTTAATTTCATTAACTTCTTGGCAAATCTGTCTCTGGTTTTTAACCTGTATGGAGACAAATCTGACGCAGTAGCTGGAAGGGCAGGCTTTTAAGAGAGGAAAGTATAAAAACTTCAGTCTTGGCAATAACTTCTGTAATATTAGTTAGAAGGGGCCTTTGAAAAAAATACCAAAACAAATCCACCTTCCTTTTCCTGCGTGCAAATCTGGCTCATCTTAATAGAAGCCTAAAACCTGAGGTGACTTTCCCTATTACAAATGCACACTGTCGTGTTTACTCAGTATTCCTCTGTCATTGGCCAATAATTCACTTTTACTCACTATTTAGACTCTTACCCTTCACCTTAGTGGTTCACTTTGCTGCCCAAAAGATGATTTCATTCACAAAGAAACATAAATAGCATAAATGATACTGTTGACTGCCCATAGCTTCATTTCCGTGACTTCAGTCCTTTTTAGGAGCCCAGTCTTCAATTGACTTATGTATCTGGCACAGGGCCTCTTTAGTGGGTACCTTTGTTTTTTTTTTAAGAAATTTATTTATTTGTAAGAGGAAGAGAGAGCACAAGCAAGGGGAGCGGGAGGCAGAGGGAGAAGCAGCTCCCTGCTGAGCAAGGAGCCCAATGTGGGACTCAATCCCAGGACACTGGGATCACGACCTGAGCTGAAGGCAGCTGCTTAACTGATTGAGCCACCTAGGTGCCTCTGTCTTAAGATACATATTTTTTTAAGATTTTATTTATTTGAGAGAGAGAGGGAGTGAGCATGAGAGGGGAGAAGGTCAGAGGGAGAAGCAGACTCCCTGCGGAGCTGGGAGCCTGACATGGGACTCGATCCCAGGACTCCAGGATCAGGACCTGAGCCTAAGGCAGTCGCTTAACCGACTGAGCCACCCAGGCGCCCTGTCTTAAGATATTTTTAAATTTTTCTTTAACTTTTTTTTTTGATCATTGGTTGTTCAGTAGTATGTTGTTTAATCTCTGCATATTTGTGAATTTTCCAGTTTTCTTCTTGTAATTGATTTCTAGTTGTCATACACTGTGGTCAGAAAAGATGCTAGATATGATATTAATCTTCTTAAATTTGTTAAGGCTTGGGGCACCTGAGTGGCTCAGTGGGTTAAAGCCTCTGCCTTAGGCTCGGGTCATGATCTCAGGGTCCTGGGATTGAGCCCCGAGTCGGGCTCTCTGCTCAGCAGGGAGCCTGCTTCCCCCTCTCTCTCTGCCTGCCTCTCTGCCTACTTGTGATCTCTCTCTGTGTCAAATAAATAAACAAAATCTTTAAAAAAAATATTAAAAAATTTATTAAGGCTTATTTCGTGGCCTAACGTATGATCTCTCCTAGAGAATCTTCCATGTGCACTTAAGAAGAATGTGCATTCTGCTGCTGTTGGATATAATGTTTTCTAAATGTCTAAGTCTACCTGGTATAACATGTCGTTTAAGTGCAATGCTTCCTTATGGATTTTCTGTCCCAATTATCTACCCATTGTTGAAAGGGTTATTGAAGTCCCCTACTATTACTATATTGCTGTTTCTCCCTACGTGTCTGTTAATATTTTTTGTATATATTTAGAAGCCTCTATACTCAGTTTATAAATATTTACAAATGTATTACCCTCTTTTGGGTACATTATATAATGACCTTTTTTTTTGTTTCTTATTACAGTCTTTGCCTTAAAGTCTATTTTATCTGATTTTAAGCATAGCTACTCCTACTTTCTTTTGATTTCCATTTGCATGGAATACCTTTTTCCATCCTTTGAGTCCACATGTATTTTTTTTTTAAGATTTTATTTATTTGAGAGAGAGCATGAGTGGGGTGAGAGGCAGAGGGAGAAGGAGAAGCAGACTCCCTGCCGAGTTGGGAGCCTGACACAGGGCTCGATTCCAGGACTCCAGGATCATGACCTGAGCCAAAGGTGATGCTTGACCGATTGAGCCTGTCAGCCACCCCAGTCCACATGTATTCTTAAAGCTCAACTGAGTCTCTTGTAGATAGCATATAGTTGGGGTTTTTTAAAAATTGATTTAGATACTTTATGTCTTTTCCTTGGAGAATTTAGTCCATTTACATTTAAAGTATGGATAGGTATGAACTTACTATTATCATTTTGTTCATTATTTTCTGGGTATTTCATGAGTCCTTAATTCCCTTCTTTTGTTCTCTTTGTGATTTGATGATTTTCTGTAGCAGAGCGCTTCGAGTCCTTTGTTATCAACTTTTGTGTGTCTGCTTATAGATTTATTATTACTGTGTGGCTTACATGAAACAAAGATATTTTGTTTTTGAATCCTTTTCCATTCAAATCCTTTCTTGTGAAGTGTTGTGTGTACCACTCCCCCTGTTGGTTTTTTCTTTCCCAATTATTAACTCCTGTACTTCCACAACATCCTTATTTTTGTCAGTAGCTTTGCTTATAATTAGAGAGGTTCTCCACTATTCTTTTCCATGACTTAATGAAAGGCCTACATCTTTTACAAGAGATTTGCAATTTCACTTTCCAGACACTTTGGACTGAATTTGCAAATAAACTGATGGAGCAGAAAGATATGTTAAATGAGGAGGGATATTTGATGGTTCATTTTATAAATGATTGGTTCATTGGTAAATATATGATAGGGAAACTTTTGCTTCCTAGTGCAGTCTCTTAACTGTGAGGACCTAGGTAATGAAACCCTGACTACTAAGGATCCCTTGCAGGCGTTTAGTGGAGTTCCAGTGAGTCTCATAAGACATAATGGATGTGATATGCTTAGCATTTGTTCCTGGCACAAGCAGAATTGATTACTTAATTCTTTGTGTTGCCAAGATATACTATAATATCACATCACACAGTATTATGATTGCCTAATTGTTTATGTAAGTGTATTTCTTGATAGTCTGTGACTCCTAGAAGGTAGAAATGATTTCTAATTCATCTTTATGCTCTGGATACTCAATAAGTGCCTCATACATGGTGAACATTCAAAACAGATTGAATGAGTTGGTAAAGGAATGAATGAATGGATATCTTCCTTGTCTTTTTCTTGTTATGATAACATATGTCAGATTATCTGTTAGTCTCCCACAAAAGTAGTCTATTTTAGGCCATGAAGCTATTTTGTTTTGTGCCTTTAATTAAAAAAATTTTTAACAAGGCAAATGCCTTTGTACTGATATGGAATGTTCTCCAAGATACAATGATAAAAACAAAATGCAGAACAGTTTGTAGCATACGCTACTTTTTTTTAAATAAATATTTTGTTTATTTATTTGACAGAGAGAGGGAGAGTGCACAAGCAGGGAAAGCAGCAAGCAGAGGGAGAGGGAGAAGCAGGCTCCCTGCTGAGCAGGAGCCCAATGTAGGACTCGATCCCAGGACCTTGGGATCATGACCTGAGCCAAAGCAGACTCTTAACCAACTGAGCCACCCAGGCGCCCCTAGTGCTACTTTTTTTAAAACTGGAGGTGGAATACATACATACATGTGCACACATTCATGTACATGTGTATAGAGAGAGAGAGAAGGAGAAAGAGGGTGTGTGCATGAGTGGTGGTGGGAGGGGCAGAGGGAGAGGGAGAAGTAGGGTCCCTGTGCAGCAGGGAGCCCTACGTGGGGCTTAATCTCAGGACCCTGAGATCATGACCTGAGCCAAAGGCAGACGCTTAACCAACTGAGTCACCCAGGTGCCCCTATGCACAGACTATCTTAAACATGTGAGAAACCAGTGAGAATGACTGCTTTTGGGTAATTACACTGGGAATACACATGGTAAAAATTTACTTTTTTACTGTATGCTCTTTCAGATTGCTCAATTTTCTTTACTTGTGCCTGTATTACCTATGTTATATAGGTATAGATATATAGATACAAATTTTATTTTACAAAGTTTGTACCATATCTGAAACCTAAAATAACTGGTAAACAGAAAGACTGAAATGATGTTGGGATATTACTAATTCAGGTTAGAAAAGTATGTAAAAATGCATATATACAAGTATGTAAGACTTTAAAAATATTTTTTCGGGGCACTTGGGTGGCTCAGTCAGTTCGGCATCTACCCTCGGCTCAGGTCATGATCTCAGGGTCCTGGGATCAAGCCATGCATCGGGCTCCCGGCTCAGCAGGGAGTTTGCTTCTCTCTCTCTCCCTGCCCCTCTCCCCCACTCATGTGCACGTGCGCTCTCTCTGTCTCAAATAAATAAATAAATAAAATCTTTAAAAAATAAAAATAATAAAGTAAAAATATTTTTTCTTTGTCTTCGTCTAACTGAAGGCTTACATATTGCATACTTCAAGTTGGACTAAAGGTCACAGATATGTAAAAATTGGATGGGATTTAACAGTTATACTTATTGTTTTTCTAAGTGATTTCCACACACTGTCATATAATTTGGTTTTTCTGAGAGAACTTTTCACTTCTGGCCATAGTAAGTTTTGTTTGCATGACTTTTCATTCATCGTGGGGTTTTTTTTGTGTATGTTTTTGAAGGTTTTATTTTTAAGTCATCTCTGTATCCAACATGGGGCTCGAACTCACAACCCCAAGGTCAAGGGACACACACTCCACTGACTAAGCCAGCCTTGCACCCCTCATTCATCATGGATTTTATGGTTACTCTTTCACATACAACCTAAAATATGCCAAAATACCCCAAATTAAATGATCTATATACAGTTTCTTCCTAAAGCATAATAGATTCTGCCAGTGTTCTGCCCACCCTTGGGTCTAACCCATTCTATTCACTCCGCCAACTTCCAGCTGTCTGATGTTTTCTGGCATCAAGAGCCTCTGCCATTGGAGCCTAAATGGGTTTAAACTTTAAAAGCAATTTATCAATGTATCAAAGCCCTTAAAGGTGTGCATACTCATTGATTCAACAATAGGAAAAAATCAAAGGATGGGCCAAGAAGCATTTTTAAGGATGTTTTCATAACCTTAAATTTAAACATTTTTGAAAAGCGAAATATCTAAATGCTAAAAAAGAGGACTGTTTAATACATTATAACAAATGTATGCAACGGAATACTGTTCAGTATTTAAAATGATATAAATGTATATTGATTTCACCGCAAGTTCACAATATATTATGTGACTATTGGTTCATTGGTAAATCTGTATTGGGGCAAACTTAGCATTTTAATGCAATCTCTTAACTATGGGGACTTGGCTAATAAGATCTTAGCTAAGGGGAGCCTAGGTGGCTCAGTCGGTTAAGCGTCTGCCTTCCACTCAGGTCATGACGCCAGCACCCCCTGTGGTTGGGCTCCCTGCTTAGTAAGGAGTCTGCTTCTCCCTCTCCCTCTGCCCGCCCCCCCATCTTGTGTGCTTGCACGCACACCCTCTCTCTCTCACTCTTTCTCTTGTATAGATATATATGAGAGAAATCTATATATGTGTATATAATGCATATATATATATAATGCATAGGAAGACATTTAGAATATTGACAGTGACTTGTGATTTATAGTCAGTATTCTAGATCTTGCATAGGGTAACAGATGTTTATTAGCCTATTAAATAAATAATAAATAAAGAGGGTCAGTGATGAGAATGTATTATAAGGGTCATGATCATTTCAAACCTGTGCAGTTGGAGGCTGTTAAAGAAATAAAAGAAAGGAAAGGGGGGAACAGCCCAGAGGTTATACACTGGATTGTTAATAGTAGTTATCTCTGACTCAAACTTTAAGAGTGATTGTTTTCTTTTTACTCATTTAAGAGTCTCTAACTCTATATTATGTAATGGAGATATTAAAAAGTCAAAACCATTATGTTTAAGATTTAAAAGTATTCACAGGGGCACCTGGGTGGCTAAGTCAGTTAAGCATCTGCCTTTGGTTCAGGTCACAATCCCAGGGTCCTGAGAGTGAGCCCTGTATCAGGCTTCCTGCTCAGTAGAGTCCCTGCTTCTCCCCTCCCTCTGCCCCTCTTCCCTGCTCATACAGCGCTCTCCTCCCTCTCTCTCGCTCTATCTCAAATAAAGTCTTTTTAAAAAATTAATAAAAATATTCAACAATAACAGCAACAGTGAAGCCTTACTCTCTTAAATACACAAAACACTATTGTCTGTATTGGCCAATTATGTTCCTTTGTAGAGAATGCAGTCCACTGGTTTGTGAGGTATTCCATGTAGAATACAGCTGAAACATCTCTATGAACAATGGATAAGTTATATTGGATTTGATTCATTTTACCTGTGGCAGGTCACTTTTGCACAACACTGGGAGAAAATTGTTTGTTGTTTACTACCTACCATAGGAAAGGAAGGAAGCAGTTCCCAGCTGTTAGGAAATATAAAGCCATTTGGGAAATCTTCTCCTGGGTTGTGAGGTGTTACTGATATAGAGATGCTGGAGTGTAGCTACTTTTCTAGGGAAAAGAGAATTTATAAATGTTATTACTTAGTTAAATTACTTTATTTTAAAGTAGAACTACAGATGTAACTTATTTAAATTTTCCCAGTTTCTAATAGTGAAGCCAAAGGTTATTTTAACAAAGTTGCTCTGGGACTTGGTTAGATGTTTCTTCTATATATTCCTTAGTACTTTCCTTAGCATCACATTTTTTTGTCATGGCTTATTTGAGTACTTGTTTTTCTTTTCTTTCTGGATTGTAAACTCAGAGTAGGAATGATATCTGTCTTACTGGCACATAATAGGAACTCAATATTTAATGAAAGAATGTATAAATGAAGGGATGGATACAGTTCCAATTTAGAGCTAGCACATAAAGAGAAGGGGCTTTAAAAGCACAATGGAGACATTTCTTACACATTGATAGAGAACTGTATGTTACATTTAAGGTTTGAAGTGAATGTTACATTTAAGGTACATTTGCATTTAAGGTGAAATATTTATGTTTGTAGTTGACACCAATGCCAGTAAGTGAAATGCCGAGGTAGGAATATTCTACTAAAAGACCCCATGAGGACTAAGAATTTAAACAAAGTACCAGGCTACAATGTCAAAATTATAATAGCTGATAAGGTTACATAGTTCATTATTGATCATTCCAGACTGTAAGCCGATCTGGAATGCTGATCTAGTTCTCTCTCCACCAAACTTCAAGAAAGATTGACTATCACCTAAGTTTAGGAAAGGAAGAACAGAGATAATCTTGTTCTTCAAACATGCTGGTCCAGAGTCCTTCTTCAGCCACAAAGACCAACAGAAATGGGGAGTCATTAGGAATGGCCTTGCAAATGAAACAAAACAAGATTTCACATGTGGAATACTGTCTGTAGTTCTGTGCCCATACCACAGGAAAAATACACTAAAGCCAGAGAAGAGCCCAGGAGGAAGTGAAATTGATGTGACAGAGGGATTGAGAACAGGATAAAGACATTGGGATGTTTTAGACTGAGCTGTTACAAGAAAATACAACCCTTGGCACTGCACCTGAAACTTTGAAGTTATCAGCAAGGAGGAAAATGAGATCCTTCCACAAAATAGCCATGGATGCTGTTGCCGGACATTCTGTCGTGAATTAAATGTCCATGAAACTGATCCGGTGTGTTCGTTAGTACGGTTTTATTTACAAAACTCTTTTTCTTCTCATTTAAAGCCCCCTTTTATCCCTAAAAACACCACCATGGAGAGGAGAACATGAATGCCTAATTGTTTTCTTCTCTGGTGACAGACAGTGGGGCTACTGGTAATAGAATGACGCACTTGGAGGCCTGTCCTCTGTTGATCTTCATTTCATTCCAAGTCCTGTGTTGTTAATGGATGAGAGAGCCCTCCCCTACAGTTATAACTATCAACCACCCATGTCTTTTATTCATTTTCTCTTTTGAGCCTGTGAATATTTTCCTGTGTAAGCATGTCTTGATTTATAATACCCACAGTGGAAACTGTTTTTTGTGATACCGTCAGAGCATTCAAAAGATACATATTTTAAGTATCCTAAAATAAAGAAATAAGTTATCCCTTTGTTTCATGTCTGTGTTGTGTCCTATTTCTTGTTGGAAGTTAGCAGATGTCAGCCTTCAGCCTTCTCTTCTTGAGCGTCTCTTTCTTCTTTAATCTTCTCTTTTGTATTTAACTTTTAATATTCTGTCCCACATATTTTTCAAAGCTCTAATATTTATTTCATATTTGTTTGAAAGCTTAAGTTATTTTGCAATTTTAATATGTGCATTTTTCAGTAGATAGCAAAAACCGGCCAACTCTTCTGTAGGTGAGCAGCTACTCTAAAAAACTTAAAATATGAATATTCAAAACTGAATAATAACACTAAACTGCTAGTAATGATTAGCTCATAGGGAATTAAAGAGGATGTTCACGTTCTATAAAAAATTTCTGCATTGTTTTATATTTTTATACTAAATACAACTTTTTAAGCCAGAAAACAATTATAATAAATTATTAATAACTATATTAAACATGAGACATCTATCTAATATAAAGCTAAAGTCTATAAATATCCTTCTCCATGTAAAGAGGTCTCTTAGGACCTCCTCCAAGGTAGTAAAATACTGTTTATTTCCTTGTAAGAGATAATTTCTTGTTTTGACACTTGGTTACTATAGAGAAACATTTCTTAGGGTGAGTTCCACAATACACTGGTTCTGCCCTTAGTAACAGGCAAACCAGAAAAAAAGGATTCTCTGGTTTGGTAGCTTTGGTAAAACACTGGTTTAAACAAACATAGGTAAGTTTCTTAACTGCAGTATTTCCAGGATGCTAAGCGTGCTGATGGACATTGGGACCCTCCAAGAAGTTAAGTGGGAACACGGTAGTGCACAGGTTTTTCCAAACTTATGTGTTCCCAGTATCTTTTTTCCTCCCAGAACCACTATTTCAAGTCATATATTGGGAAACACTGCTTTACAGTGTTCAAGAAAGAGTTGTTGCTGTTTGTTTGTTTGTTTGTTTGTTTGTTTTTTGACAGCACAAGCAGGCAGAGTGGCAGGCAGAGAGAGAGGGAGAGGGAGAAGCAGGCTCCCCCACCCAGCAGGGAGCCCAATGAGGGGCTGATCCCAGAATCCCGGGACCATGACCGGAGCCGAAGGCAGACGCCCCAGAAAGAGTTCTTTTCATAATGAGGGGTAATGAGGGGCCCTACCCCTTCTTACTTAGCATAGGATTTATCCATATCTGAAGATACAATGACTGGGGCACCTGGGTGGTTCAGTGGGTTAAGCGTCTGCCTTTGGCTCAAGTCATGATCTCAGGGTCCTGGGATCCAGCTCTGAGTGGGCTTCCCTGCTCAGTGGGGAGTCTGCTGCTCCCTCTCCCTCTGCTCCTTCCCCTCCCCCGCTTGTGGTCTCTCCCTCCCTCTCTCTCTCTCAAATAAATAAAATCTTAAAAAAAGAATGGTCATTGCACGTTGCTTTTTGAGCCAGACCTACATTATTTAAAGTATAGATTTTTCAAATATTAAACTGACCTTACTTTTTTTAAATGAACAAAACTGGGTTGTGATGTAGCATTAGATTTGGTTTGTCAAAGTCGTGTTCAGGATTTTTACATGTTCTCTTACAGGACTCTGGCCTTTAATCTTCTGTTTTTGTAACATGTTGTCAGACGTTGGCATTAAAGCTATGCTGGTCTCATAAAATGGGTTGTGAAGTGTTCCATCGTTTTCTTCTCTCGGTAGAGTCTGTGTAATCTTGGTATTAACCTTCCTTTGAATGTTGTGTAGAATTTGCTGGGGAAAGTATTGGAGCCTGGAATCTCAATTTGTTGGTTTTAATTTCACTGGAAAGTTTTCAATTTTGCAAGAAGTGTCAGAGTCCATTCGGTGTGGGGGGCAAAGCCCCACAGCCTTGCCAGCAATGACCAGGGGACTCAGTTAGGCACAAATTAGGGGAAATCCTTCAAGCAGCCCTGCCAGCCTGAAGATGAGGTTCTCCTTCAGAACAAGAGGTGAAGCAGCCAGAAATTTCATAGGGGATTCCTGGAAGTGAGAGAGACACAGAATGGCTCAGATAAACTCCTCACTTGTTCTCGGCTAACTCGGATATTACACGTGGGTGAAAGGGACCTCAGAGACCCAGGAGAGACCAGGGGAAAGCAAAAGACAGCTTTTTGGCCAGAACCGCCATCTTCCAACAATTCGCCAAAAAGATCAATACAAAGGGAAAGAGGAGAGGTACCTGCTATGCGTTCTCTAGGCCTTTTACAAAACATGGAGTTGTTCCTTTGGCTGCATACATGCGAATCTACAAGAAAGGGGATACTGTGGACGTCAAGGGAATGGGCACTGTTCAAAAAGGAAAGCCCCACGAATGTTACCATGGCCAAACTGGAAGGGTCCACAGTGTTACCCAGCGTGCTGTTGGCATTGCTGTAAACAAGCAAGTGAAGGGCAAGATTCTTGCCACGAGAATTAATGTACATCTGGAGCATATTAAGCACTCAAAGAGCCGAGCTAGGTTCCTGAAGCAGGTGAAAGAAAATGATCAGAAAAAGAAGGAAGCCGAAGAGAAAGGTACTTGGGTTCAACTGAACCACTAGCCTGCCCCACCCAGAGCACTCATGAGAGCCAACGGGAGGGAGCCTGAGCTTCTGGAACCCGGTCCCTGTGAAATCATGGCATGACGAATGTAAAAATAAAACAACATGGCTGCCTGGCTGGGCTCAGCGGGTCAAGCAACCAACTCTTGATCTTAGCTCAGGTCTTGGTCTCAGGGTTGTGAGTTGAAGCCCTGAGTTGAGTTCCACGCTGGGCATGGAGCCTACTTTAAAAAAAAAAAGACCTCAAGGTTGTTTAAAAAGAAAAAAAAAGCAAAAGACAGAGGAGACTTGAGAGCTGGCTGGATCTTTGAATGCATTCCCCAATAGGTAATTCAGCAATTTCAGTTGCGTATTTCAGTACTTCACTATCAGTATGCGACGGCCGGGAGAAGTACCTCCAAGACCTCTACCTACAAAGAACATCATCGGCCAAGAGCCCCAGCTAATGTGCCTGAAATACATGGCTGCCTTTGCTCCCTGGCCATGCTTCCCCTGGGCAACTCACAGCCACAGACTCTGTGTCATCGGACTACAAAGGTGGGGCCATTCCTAGGAGATAGGAGGTTCTTCTGATTGGTAACAACTTTGACTTAAGGACTCACAACAGCTTGGCTGAAACTTCTTAGTCTTCATTGTAGTCTAGAATGCTTCTGCCCACCCTTCCGTGTCTATGTGTCTCTCCCATACTCAGGGTCAAGTCCATATTGTGGTCTGAAGGACCTCTCTCCCAGGCTTTTCTGGATCCTTCCTATTTCCTCTCACAGTCACTTACCCCTGTCTTTAATCTTATTGGCGCAGTCTTCTGAAGGGGCCCAGATTACCACAAACGGTATGAGGAGTGGTCTAAGAAAATGGGTGGTCAGATGGGCATTTGGGACTGGCTCTCATCTGCTGCCCAGCAGAAGAGGAGAATGCTGTTCCGGTTGGGACATGGCACAAGGTGATTTCCTAAGGGGTGACCTGGGAAGATGTCCTGGCAGAAGAGAGAGCTTGTGGCTGTTGCAAAGGTTCAGGCCTTTCAAAAATATGAGGGACCTGGGGCACCTGGGTGGCTCAGTCAGTTAAGCATCTGCCTTCTGCTCAGGTCATGATCCGAGGGTCCTGGGATCGACTCCCGAATCAGGCTCCCTGCTTACTGGGGAGTCTGCTTCTCCCTCTGCCTGCTGCTCTACCTGCTTGTGCTCCCTCTGTCAAATAAATAAATACAATCTTAAAGAAATAGATGGAGGACCAAAGCCTCCAAAGACAGTGGAGTTGGCTTGTTGCTACAAAGTTGTAGTGATACTCTTCTGTTAGCAAGCAGTTAATGGCTAAGTGAGAGTCGGAACATTTCTGGTAGCTTCCAAAGAGGCCCTGATCTCCTGCAGTAGAAGGGCAGGCACATTTGAGCGGCAGGCTGAAAAACTGTGAGAGCCTTAGGGCTCCATAGTTGTTTGCATTGGTCAGCCAAGGCAGGAGGGTTAGGAGAACGTCAGGGCCTTCATGACAAAAATCGAGGATTCGAAATATGGGGTATCCAGATGGATGCCTTTGAGCGTATCACCTGTGCAACAACCATGTCCCAGCCCCTCTGTGCTTGCAGCGGTGGGCCATATTCCCTAAGAAGAGCTAACACTTCTGAGACGCTCTCCTCAGAAGCTGCCCTCACCCCTACTTCCTCTCCTGGCTCCCAGACTGACAACTGGGGTGACGTAGGGTCTGAGTAAGTTATACACAAAATTCTACTTGTGTGCATGCGTGGGCACGTGTTTTCCTGGGGAATCTGTTGCTTTTGTTAGTTTTTTTTAGTCTGCGACTAAAAATATTTCCGAAACACTAGCTTTCCTCCCATTAAGCCTCAGGCCTCCTTCCCCCCGGGAATAGCTGTAATTTCATTACAAAGCAGAATTGAACTAATTTTCCCTCCTAATGACCCAGGGAGAGTTCACTTTGGCACACCAAAATAACTTTACAGAGAAATACCACTTAAAAGGAAGAAAGAAGAAAAAGAAAGAAAGAAAGAAAAAGAAAAAGAGAGAGAGGGAGGGAGGGAAGGGAAGGGACGGGAAGGAGGGAAGGAAGGAAGGAAGGAAGGAAAGGAGGGAGGAAGGAAGAAAAATACCATTTGAACCCTGAGCAAAGACTAATCTGCCGGATCTGCTCCCTTTGGCCTCCAACACCAGTTGGTGCTTCAGCCCATCATCTCAAGGACAGTCAGACCTGCCATCCCGGGCCACCAGTCTAAATACAAGCCACCAGACTAAAGGTCAGTTGCCATCAGCCACACCACCCTCTGCTTCATGCTTCACCTTTGGACACTCACCAGGGCTGGGACTGGGGTGAAGCGAGGGAGGCGCTTAGAGCCAACCCGTAAGGAGGGGCTCGTTCACAAGGCTCCCCCCACACTGGTTTTGCAGTCTTGGGGTCTCCCTTGTCAAACCCTCATCGCACCCCTTCGTCCCCAACTCCAGTGTGTCACTTATGGTGTGATGGAAAGAGCATGAGTCCCCGGGTGAGGTGGGGGGGGGGGTAGGAGGAGGGGTAGGTCATTTACAGAGAAGATGACCTGGGAGCTCCCTGGAGGAGGTGAAGAAAGTCACTGCAGAAGAGCAGGAGAGCAAAGGTTTAGTCTGGAGACAGGAAAAGAAAGGAAGGGTCCGATGCAGGTCTGGGAGAAGCCCTGTGAACAGGAAGAAGCTAATGGCTTAGAACGTGGAGAGTGAACAAAACGGGGTTGCCAGGAGCTTGCTCTTACTGGGCGCCGAGAGCGTCTGGGTGAGACCACTAAACTCCTGATGATATCACAGTCTTACTCTCATAGGATCTTGTTAGAAAATATATCCTGGTACGGGGACGGGAGACAAAATTGGAAAATCTCTACGGAACAAAAATCTGTATGTTAACATTTTCTAAGTCTGGGAAAGCTGCTTAGGGCATATGGGATTTCCGAAGTTGGGCCAACTAAAATGTAAAGGCCCATGGGGTGCCTGGGTGGCTCAGTCGGTTAAGGGTCTGACTCTTGATTTCGGCTCAGGTCATGATCTTGGGGTCATGACATTGATTGAGCCCCATGTCGGCTCCGTACTGGGAGTGGAGCCTGCTTAAGATTCTCCCTCTGCTCTTCCCCCCCCCCCAAAAAAATAAAGGCCCTCATATGACTATTATCTTTGCAGGGGAAAGCTGTATGCACAAAAATCAATATGTTGCATTTAACGAAATTAACAAAATTTGCGTTTTTGTAACATTTTACAGGTTATAAAGTCTTCTGACACTGTCTTTTTAATTCTCAGTCTCTCTGTGCTTTTGCTCATTTCTGCTCCCAGTTCCTAAAAATCTCTTTCCTCTTTCAACCTGCTGGTTGAAACCTATTTTTTAAACAGCTTTACTGAGATACAATTCACATATCATATAATCATCAATATAAATTGTACAATTCAGTGATTCTTATGGTAATCAAAGTTATGTAACCATCAAGATAGTCAATTTTAGAACATTTACCTAAAAAGAGGAGGGCACCTAGGGGGCTCAGTCAGTTAAGCATCTGACTCTTGATTTTGGCTCAGGTCATGATTTCAGGGTCGTGGGACCAAGACCCATATTGGGACCCATGCTGAGCATGGAGCCTGCTTAAGCTTCTCTCTCTCCCTCTCCCTCTGCCCCAACCCCTTGCTTGTGCTCTCTCTGTCTCTCTAAAGGAAATTTAAAAAATAAAAAGAGGGGTGCCCGGGTAGCTCATTGGGTTATATGCAGACTCTTGATTTCGGCTCAGGTCATGATCTCAGGGTCGTGAGAAGGAGCCCCACATTGGGCTCTGCACCCAGCAGGGAGCCTGCTTGAGATTCCCCTCCCCTTCATCTGCTCTTCCCCGCATTTTCTCTCTAAAATAATAAGTAAATAAATCTTTACAAAAAAAAAAAAAAAATCAAAAAAATCCTGGGGGCACCTGGCTGACTCAGTCAGTAGAACACTGTTGATCTCAGCGTCCTGAGTTCAAGCCCCATTTTGGGCGTGGAGGCTATTTAAAAAAATAAATAAATAAAAAGAAATCCTGGATTCATTTAGCAGCCACGCCCCATTTCCTTCCTAACCTCCCTAGCTGTAGGCAACCACCAATCTACTTTCTGTCTCTGTAGATTTGCGTGTTCTGAATATTACTTTTTTTTTTTTTACCTTAAGGTGATGTTGGGGATTAGAAATTCTTATCTTTGGAGCTCCTAATCCCTAAATGGTGGGACTCTGCGGGAAGAGCTGTGATGTGTGATTGAATAGAAGGGGAGAGAAATGGAATTTGACAACTGCTATATACCAATATATAGCCTTTATTTTCACAACCATCCTACAAACCCTGTATCATTTAACAGTTGAAGAAACTGAAGTCCATAGAAATGAAGTAACTTGCCAAAGGTTACAAAGTAATAACAAAGCAAGGGTATAAACCTTGCTTTCCCAACTAGAGCTCACTGTCTTCTTTCCAGTAGATGAGTGATTCTCAAACTTGAGTGGGTGCTAAGAGGTACCAGGAGGGCTTATCAAACCCAGATTGCTGGGCTCCACACATGAAGTTTTGGATTCTTTAGCTGCGGGAGGGGGTCCAAGCTTTTGTCTTCCCGGCTGCTGCTGGGCTTTGAGACAGTTCCATCTTGCAGCCCAGAGTATCTAAGAATGTGACTAAGATCACAGAGCTAGATGTAAGCAGCTCTTCGGTATCATCTGGCCATCTTTTCAGAACAGTATTTATGATCTGTCCAAGCGATCACTGATTGATAAAAGGCCATACAGGCAACTACAACGTTTCAGACGCAAGCTAAAGTTTGATAACCTCCCCCCCCCCCCCCCGGTTTGGAAATGGCATAAGCAATTAGAGAATTAACCATGGTTCATGAGGCACCTAGAGGGAGAACTTTTCTGATGGGGACAAAATGTAGTGTTCCCTGTCCGGTGCAGACCAACAGAGAGAAAGCCGGCAGACGAGGACCGTGAGCAGCCCCGTCTCCCGTTCTTTGGCTATAGCTGCACACTCATGCTGACTGCATCGCCATATGTTAACTAGGCCAGAACTTGATCAGACGGAAATCTGTATATAAACGAAAATGATCACAGATACCTAGAAAAGAGTATTTCCTTGACTCTGTTCTAACTCTGGATTTTATTGAACACATTTGATTTGATTTTTTTTTTCTTCCTGCTGGGAGGGGAAGGAGGACCGTTGGAAATCACTTAATTCAGAATCTGCAGTGTAATTTCTCCAGGAGACTCAAGCGTGATTTGAACGTCCCCAGCTATGGGATTTGGTGACCAGGCTCCTGAGAGAGGATGACACAGCACAGGGAATAGCACGGACAACCCAGCTGGCTTTATAGAGAGCAGAGATGCAAAAGTCCTTGTCGAGGTCACCAGTGCTCAGAATACTCTTAATTTAAATGGACTTGGGTAACTTCCTTACCTGTAGGTGAGGCAGCCCTAGGGACAGAAGAGAGTGAAAACAGGGAGTGCAGAGTGCAGCTGGATGTCCTTGCTAATTAGGCCTTATCTTTATATAGACAGCTTTTTTTTTTTTCAGGGCACTTTCATGTGTATTAACTTACGCACCGAGGTCAAAATTATTAAACAAGGTACGGAAGGGGTGCCTGGCTGGCTCGGTACAGCATGTGACTCTTGATCTTGGTTGAGGTTGTGAGTTCAAGCCCCACATTGGGGGTAGAGATTACATTAAAAAAATAAATAAAATATTTAAACAAGGTACAGATAAGCGTGACATAGCTCAGTTAATGAGTTGGTTCAACTAGTTCATAGACGCACATACATGACTAGCTGCAGACCGTCACTTGGAACGCCAGGAAAAGAAAACATTTGGAAGTAAGAGCAGTAACCATGTAAATACCATCTAGGTACCACCTTTCATTCCAAAATGGCGGCAGTGAAGTTTATGTATTGGTACATTTTGACCTCTTCCATATTCTTCATAGATTCATTCTCGGTGACCACATACTGAACGCTTCCTACCTGCCTGTCATTCTGCTCAGTGGGCCTCGGGAATGTGGAAACAAGACATGGCGTTTCTTCATTTGTTCGACAAATATTTATGAAGGCCCTACATGTGCCAGAAACTGTTCTAGGTGCTGGGAATATAGTAATTAAAAAAAAATAGCAAGGAAAGTATAAACCAGTTTGGAGTAAGCCACTTCAAATGAACAAGGCAAAAGCAAATAAGTACTCCAATAAAAATGTTGTGCTGGGTAGAGGGATGGGTAGGTGACTAGTGTGATGAGTATGGTACAATGTTCATGGTAGAATCCAGATGGTGGTTATATCAGTGTTTACTGTAAAATATTTCAATGTTTGAAAATTTTTATGATGAAATATCATGGAAAAAAAGCTAGAGAAAGAAGGTGGAGATTTGGGAAAAGTTCATAGAGGATATGGCATTCTCTTATCTCCCTCTTCTTTCTCTATCCCCTTAGTTTTGGGTCCGAGTTGTCCAAGTTCCAACAGGCTTTATCCTGGGCTATAAAGAGCTCTGCAAAAGTCTTTGAAGACTGTTAGATCTCTTTAGTGGAGAAAAGACATTGGAGAGAAGAGGCAGCCTCATGAATCAGCTAAAACCCACCCACCCACCCACTGCACAGCCATGTGGTAAGGCACCTTCCTTCCAGCTGACCTCTCTTTTTTTTTTAAGTTTATTTTATTTTATTATTTTATTTGACAGAGAGAGATCACAAGTAGGCAGAGAGGCAGGCAGAGAGAGGGAAACAGGCTCCCCGCTGAGCAGAGAGCCCAATGTGGGGCTCGATCCCAGGACCCTGAGATCATGACCTGAGCTGAAGGCAGAGGCTTTAACCCACTGAGCCACCCAGGCGCCCCCCAGCTGACCTGTCCTAACCAGGTAGCCACCCTCTCTGTCTTAGCCTCCTGTCTGAGCTTCTGTGGAGTTTGGTTTTGGGTGGGGACATGAAATATTTCAGAAGTGAAAAGAACATTGGTGCTTTCTAATATTCTGAATTTTCTTTAGCAATTTTTAAAAAAAATAATTCTGAATTTAAGGTAACTAAGTTTGAAAAGAATGCTATTGACTTCAGCTCTCTTTTAGCCTGTAGGAGCCCATCCACTCATCACTTCCAGATTTACAGGGGGCAGAGGGCGGAAGCTACTGATCTAGTCCTACCTCTCCCCATCTGTATCCCAACAAAAGTTCCTTCTGAGGTCCCAGCCTGGTAGGGGCCTCTTCTCTTCCAACACTTACATAGGGCCTAGACTGTGACAGCAGCTATTTTAAGAACTTTTTTTTTTTTAAGATTTTATTTATTTGGCAGAGAGGGACACAGTGAGAGCGGGAACACAAGCAGGAGGAGTGGGAGAGGGAGAAGCAGGCTTCCAGCTGAGCAGGGAGCCTGATGGGGGGCTTGTTCTCAGGACACTGGGATCATGACCCCAGCCGAAGGCAGATGCTCAAGGACTGAGACACCCAGACGCCCCTATTCTAGGAACTTTATAAGAATTCATTTAATGCAACAATCCTAGGATAGAGTTGCCATTATTATTCCCATGTAACAGATGAGAACACTGAGGCCCAGGGAGATTATGTAACTCCCTCGTGGAACTGCATGTGAATGGAGGTGGGGGCTGCTCTGGGTCACCAGCGGATCCTGCCTTTCTAATCAACTGACTAATTTGCCCATCTCTGAAAAACCAGTTCACTTAAATGTATTAATGGGTCAAAATGGCATTAATTACTATTTTAATGTTTCTATAAATCCTAATTCCACAGGAACCTCAGTATTTGTAATTTCAAACTATGGTTTGAAAGGGCCTTGCTTTTAGGAGGGCGCGCGCCCTTCAGATAACCCCCCGCCCCATTACCCTTTTCTAGGGACAAGGACTCTAGGGAGTCGCCTACTGAGGAGGATGGTGTTTCCAAGAGAGGAAATATTTAAAGCCAGCGTCTGACATATTTTGGCAAACGGGTGGGGGAAAATTTTTCATTTGGGGAAAACACAAGTTTTTAGCCTGAATAATGGGCAAATGACATTAACTCTTTGCTTCGTCTTAATCTTCCATGCTTGTTCGAATTTTGCTTCCCAAACCTGGGGCGTTGGCATTCTGCCCTGGTAGCTCTGTAGCCCCTTTGAAAGGGGGAGGGGGGGGAGCGCACCAAATTAAAGCTCCGAGCGCGTGTTTGCCTTCCCTCGGTCGGCCGGAGGTCCCCGGGGAAAGGGTTAACCGGGCGGGTGGCGGTGGCGGGGGTGGGGGTGGGGGGAGGGCTGGGCTCACACCTCTCCGGGAGACCTCGGGCGGCGGCAGCGGCGGCGGCGGCGGCGGGGCCCGGGAGGGGCGGAGGCTGGGGCCGGACGCCTCGCCGCCTCCGCCTCGGCGAATAGCAGCGCGCTGCCCGCCCGGATTGGAGCAGCGGCATCACGCTGACCTCCGCCTGGGCTGTAAACCGAGCCGGCCGCTGCGGGCAGAGGCAGGCTGTCGGCGCCTCCGGGAAAGGCAGCCCCACGGCCGAGCTCCGGGCGGCTCGCAGGCAGCGGGGCAGCGCCCAGCGGCGGCTGCGGGGAGCGGGGGAGCCCAACGCGGCCGCGGGCGGGGAGCGTGCGTCCGTCGGCAGCAGCGGGAGGAGGGGCGGCGCCAGCCATGGCCGGGGACAGCGAGCAGACCCTGCAGAACCACCAGCAGCCCAACGGCGGCGAGCCCTTCCTGATCGGCGTCAGCGGGGGCACGGCCAGCGGCAAGGTACGGCGGGGTCGCGGCGCCGCGCTCCCGGGCCCGGGCCGGGCGGCGGCGCATGTGGCGCGGCCGCGGGCCGTGTCAGTTGCTGCAGCCACCGCGTGGCCCGCGCGCCTCCGCTCCTGGCCGCGCTCCAGCGCCCAGTCTTCCCCGCGCCGACTGCGGGCCGGACCGGCGGCGGGCGGGCGGGCGGGGATTCCGTTCCTCTGGGGGCCCCGGGGCGGTGGGGGGGCGCCGACCACGGGTCGCAGGGCTGGCGCGCTCCCGCTCGCTTTTTCTCCGCTGCAGTAACTCGTGGCCCGGCTCCTATGGGGGGACCGGCAGGGAAAGCGGATGCTTATTGTTTTGCGGGTCCGAGAGTGCGGGAGGGGGCTTTAGGCAGGGTCGCCGGCGAGCCCCCGATGCGCCCCCTCCCCACCCCCAGCCCGCCAGCCCCGCCTGGAGGTCCCGGGTACCCAGGGCGGGGCGAGCCGGGGATCCGGACCCGGCGGGCGGCGAGAACGCGCGAGGCGGCGTCCCGGGGACGGGAGCGGGTCGTGGGCTGGGGATTGCAGGGCTTTCTGGGAAAAATCCTGAGCGCCAGCTAGGTGCGGTGACACCAACGGAATGCTAATAGCAGGGACTTCTGGTGTTTATAAGAGGAAACGTGGCCGGCTTCAATGAGAAAGTTGCACCGGCTCCATGCTTCTCGGTGTCTGGGGCTTAACGCGTCTCGGGTCCACGGAAAGGGGTCATTCTCTGGGTGTCCGACTCCCCTATGTGCCTTTCTTTGTTTTATCAGCCAGGCAGGGAGAAACTAGGGAAATGGCTTTTTGGCTTTACCGCGGGCTTTTTCTGCAGGTGGAGAAGGGTGGAGTCCTCCCAGATGTTTCTTTCTCTGCTCCCCTTACCGCCCCTAAGGTGTGGGTGCTTGTTTCCTTGGACGTTTGGCGACCTCGGGGTGCGGTGGGAGCACGGGCTCCTTCCGCCAGCGGAGCCTGCGGGCTGGGGCTGTGCGCGCCGCGTCTGGCGGCGTGGGATGCTGCCTTCCAGGGCCCGGGAGAGCAGAGCAGGAAGGCTGCTTGGCGCCATGAGGAGCGAGCCACGAGGTTCTCGCGCCCGAGTCGACTCCTCCGGAGCCCCTCCTCCATTTTGGCTTCACATTTTCCCCTCCAGGTCTGGACTACCTTGGCGCGTGGGGCCCAGACCCGGCAGCTGGCGCTCTGAAACTTCTTATTGATCAAGTTAATCTCGTCTCTCCAGCTCCCCGGGCTACGAATCTGGCAGCTTTAGGTCCCAGAAGCTGATGTGGCATTTGCCTCGGGCTGAATGCAATTTTTTTTTTTTTCAAATAGTAGTTAAAAGCAAAACCACGATGCCCAACCCTTTGAGGAAGCTTTCCTTGTTCTTTTAGGATTATCCTTGCTCCCCTCTTTCCATAGCATATGCCTGTTGCATGGGACCTTTTTGTTGTTCATGGCTGTCCCAGCGCTCCTAACATGAAGTCTGGCACATAGTTGGTCCCAAATACTTTGCTGAGGTCCGTCCTCCTGGGGGGAGGGAGACTTAAACTGGCAGATAAATGTGGCATTTAGAAACAATGTCCTTAGCAATCATGTAAATGATAAAGTCATTACAGAGAGGGAAACGGAGACCTTAAAGGGGGAAATAAGTCCATTCTCCTTGTTTCTGTGGCCCTCACTCATCACCTGGTCTCAGTTGATACTCAGTGTAAGTCCTAAGTGTTACTTCTGTAACGCATCAAATGGGAGCTAGTAGTGAGCCATGGTGGGAGTGGTAACCGCTGTCCCTGGGGTTCTCATCAAGGGGAAGACTAGAGACTCTCAAGAAAGGGTCTGTCTTCAAAACCAGGTTCTTGTATTTCCTCCAAAAGGTCAGGTGGAGAGAGCAAGAAGTCAGCTGGAAGAGAAAAAAAGCAACAGCGTAAAGCATGTTGTACGCTTGGGGCACTGATAAATACTGTGTCATTGTTTAAAATTGTGTTGTTTTATTTTAAAGATTTTTATTTATTTATTTGACAGAGAGATAGCGAGCACAAGTGGGCAGAGTGGCAGGCAGAGGGAGAGGGAGAAACAGGCTCTCCGCTGAGCAGGGAGCCTGATGCGGGCCTCGATCCCAGGACTCTGGGATCATGACCTGAGCCAAAGGCAGACGCTTAACTCACTGAGCCACCCAGGCACCCGAAGATTATTTTAATCATTTTTTTTTGTTATTAAAAAAAGTCCAAAGGAGCATTGGACTTCTGTAATTCCACATTATAGTCCATTTGCTGCAATTACATCTTGGTTCTCTTATTCCAGTCCTTAGTGCCTTTCCTGCAGGGAATTCAAAAATTAAGTTTGGTTTTTTTTTTTAGAGGATAATCAGCATCAACAGGCTGGACCTCCTTTGGAAGTCTGAGCATAGTAGGGCAAGAGGATCTGGAAGCCAGATTGATCCTCTGCTCCCTGGGTTTTTATTTTTATTTTTTTAAGATTTTATTTATTTATTTGACAGAGAGGAGAGAGATCACAAGTAGACAGAGAGGCAGGCAGAGAGAGAGGGGGAAGCAGGCTTCCCGCCGAGCAGAGAGCCCGATGTGGGGCTCGATCCCAGGACCTCGAGATCATGACCTGAGCTGAAGGCAGAGGCCTTAACCCACCGAGCGACCCCGCCTGGGTTTTTATTATGCGCCTGTTAAAAGAATTTGGAAGAAGCCAAAGGATCTAAGAACATCATCAAAAATGACAATATTAGAGCTAGAAGGAACCTCAGAGTCTCTGCAGTCCAACACTTAGTCTCATCACTTGTAGATGAGACAAATAATGTATCCAGGTCATACATTTAGCGGTTCTAGACTGGTGCAGTTTGTTGCCTGCTTTTGCCTGGTTCAAGAATTGACTAAGGAAAAGTGAGACTAAGGTGCTGGGGGGTGGGGAGGACACATGTGTACAACCTTGACCTTGGAAAAGGGCTGCTTGGAAAAAAGGCTGTGGAATGGTTTCAGAAGTGCTTGATTCAAAGGGAAATGGAAATGCTGATTGCTTGGGATCCTGGGCCCAGCTTTGTAGATCTGGAGTGTTCTCCCCCTCCCCCATCCCTCCTTTATAAGAAAAAAACGCTCCCTGTTCAGCTTCTCTTGAGGGCTCTAATTTGTCTCAATGTTGTGGCTGCCCTAAGCACAAGGATTGTCTCTCAGACTAAATTATTTTGGTTGTACAAGGCAAAAATAGTGATTGCAGCACCGTAGACCACATTTTTCAGTTTGTTTTATAAGTGAACCTGCATTCGAACTTGAGAGTAAGCTTCGCCAGGCTGTCATGGCAAGTCACTGTTAAAAACTCATCTAAAAATTGTAGCGGGTCGAAAAAGTTGTTCTGATCTGTGTTAAAAACCAGGTTCTCACCTTTCCCCTGAAAGGACAGGTCTGGAGAGAGCAGGCAGTCAAAACGGAAGAGGGGAAAACGTAGCGTAAACTTCTCTGCCTGCATGTATGGCCGTGACAGTGGGGGCCGTTCCCTCTTCCTTCTTGCTGTGACTTCTTCCTTGGCCGATTAAAATAGCTTCTCCATCTGCTCCTTCACACTGCCATGAGAGTGGGCTTCCTTGGCTCTAGTTCTGTGTCACTCTCCTGTCTGGAAACCTTGGGCCACTCTCCATTGCCCAGGCAGCTGGTCAGACATTTCCGCACAGCGCACATTCCCTAGACCCCCAAATGTGGTCCCAGACTGTTTAGTAAACATTTTCCCCTCCCCCCGCAACCCCCCTCCCCCCCCCACAATGCACACAAATACATCTATGGAACTGCTTTCACTTACACTTTTGCTCTGGGTCTTGTCCGGAATGACCTATAATCCTTTTAAGCCTTCAGTTCGGCAAATACGTCCTCCAGGGAACTCTTATTCATTTCCTTAGTCATAATTAACTTTGTGTCTCTAATGCTTCCCTATAGTTTTACCACAGTTTGCCTTGTAATGCGGTTGCCTAGTAGTGCGGTTACCTATTGACTCTTCCCCCCACCCGAATAGAAGTTCTGTTAAGAGCATCTCCCGTATTCGTTATCTGTGCCTTCTGTCCATTTCGGTGTTTGATAACAGCATTGGTGTTTGGTGTTGTTGAACTGAGTTAGGCAGACCAAAATTTGTAATGACTCTTTTATTATTTAATTCATAAGACTGTTTGAATTAGGATTTGAAGCCACAGTGGAAACCCTGTTTAACTCTGTTATTCATGTTGCAATGACCCAAATATAAAAAGCTCCCCAAACCCTAATACATTGGTATTGCTTATTCAGAGCCTGGTATTTATTTAATATGTACTAAGTAGGTACTTGTTGAATGAATGTCATTGTGCAGAATACTGTATTGTTTCTTTTTTTTTTTTTTTTAAGATTTTATTTATTTGACTGGGGGTGGGGGGGGGGGAGTATGAGTTGGGGGGAAGTCCAATGTGGGGCTCAATCCCAGGACCCTGGGATCGTGATCTGAGCCAAAGGCAGACGCTTAACTGACTGAGCCACCCAGGCACCCTGTATTGTGTTTTTGAGGAGAAGTCAGGATATGAGGATACCTGAGAGAAAGTTTCTGTTCGTACTTACAGTTAAAACTTGCTTAAACCACTTTCACCATCAAGCCAGTTTATCTTTTTTTTTTAAGATTTTCTCTCTCCATCTTTTTTTTTTTTTTTGGAAGTAATCTCTATACCCAACGTTGGGCTCGAACCTACAACCCTGAGATCAAGAGTTGCTTGCTCCACTGACTGAGCCAGCCAGGTGCCCTCAAGCCAGTTTATCTTTAAAGCGTTGGATTATCTCTTTGCTTTGAAGTCAGGCAGGTGTGTTCCCCATTCATGGGTAATGGTGGAAGATGAGGTTAGCAGAATTTTTGACTAGCCTGACGTCACGTGGCTGGATTGGAATCCAGATTTTTCCTTTCCGAAATCTGTGTCTGTTCTGAGCTGTCTCCACAAGCAGCAGCCAGTCCTCTGAGGTATTTTGGGGGAGGCTGATCTGAGTGCGTATGAGTAATACAGACCAAGAGAGGAAAACTGCAGTCCCCTGGAGGTGTGGGCTGTCACCTCCGCTCGGCTTGGCCGTGACTCAGCATCTGCTTTTGGAGCTCTCTGGAATGTGCTGTGGGCCTGCGTCCCCTTGGCTCCATCATGCGGTTCCCGAGACCTCAGGAGCCATCCCCATCTGGCCAGCCGGTTCGTTCCACACCCTCCTTCTGTGAGGTGCTCCCAGAACCACGGGACTGCTGTGGCCCTGCTGTTTTTCTCAGAGCTGATGCTGTGTGCTTTCTGTCACCCCAGACTGATGGTCATGGCAGCAGTCAAGGCCCGGTGCGACCTGGCCCTGCGGACCTCTTGCCCCTCTCCCCCTTGCTCTCTCTGTTGCAACCATATTGGCTGCCCGGCGTGCCTGGCTTTCGCCTGCCCCAGGAATACTGTCGGCTCTGGGAACTTCTCTTATTCGTTGTGCCAGCGCCTAGCACCGTGCCTGGTAGAGGGAAGAAGAAACAGCATGTCCTGAGGAGTCAAGTGTGTTCCTCTTCCGCTGCTTGTCTTCCCCCAGCTGTGCCTGTGGTCAGCTGCCTTCTCTTTCATTCCTTGCCTAGCATGTCTTTGAAGTGTGGCTTCTGATGCTCGCTCTCTGTGGCCACCCGACTCCAGCTCGCTCTGTGGCATTTGCTGAGATCTTCTGCCTGATGTCCTCATTTCTTTGTTGAGTCTTGCTTTTATGAAGTTCAGGGCTGGGGACAGATCGTTTGGGGAGTTTCACTGTTGAGGGCCTGACCCTTCTTGCTAGTGGGCTCTGAGATGGTGCTATTGGACTGTTCTAGATCTGTGAGGGCTTTTAGATGTGTGTCTCAGTGTTTGAAAGTGAGAAAGCTTGGAGGGTGGACTCTAGGTCTGTGCATGCATGCACACTTTCTTGTCCATCAAACCATTTTTATCATTAAGCCAACTTACCGAAACATTCGATCATCTCTTTATCATCATATATCATATATATGTGTATATGAATTACATAAGTATAATCTCTATAACTATAAAACAAAAATAGGAATTATAAAACTGAGAAAAATGAAATAAATACTTAAAATGGTGGTTTGTGGGGCACTTGGGTGGCTCAGTTGTTGAGCGGCTGCCTTCGGCTCAGGTCATGATCTCAGGGTCCTGGAATCGAGCCCCGCATCCGGCTCCCTGCTCCGCGGAAAGCCTCCTTCTCCCTCTCCCTCTCCCCCTGCTTGTGTTCACTCTCTCACTGTGTCTCTTTCAAATGAATAAATAAAATCTTAAAAAAAAAAATAAAAATGGTGGTTTCTTTAATGGTATAAAACCCTTTTTTTTTTTTAAGATTTTTAAAAATTTATTTGACAGAGAGACACAAAGCACAAGTGGGCAGAGCGGCAGGCAGAAGGAGAGGGAGAAGCAGGCTCCCCGCTAAGCAGGGAGCCCGATGCAGTTCTCAATCCCAGGACCCTGCGATCCTGACCTGAGCCAAAGGCAGACATTTAACCGACTGAGCCACCCAAGTGCCCCAACCTTTTGATCGTTATTAAAATATTTTTTATTTGTGACTAAAGAGTGCTTTATTTTTAAAAACCTTGTTTCATACGTGGTGATTCATGGATCTTGGATGATCTTGGTGATATTAGTCTTGGTGACTACAAGGCTGAAGGTTTGGTTCTAAGTTTAGTCCTTTTAATCCTGATTTAAGGATCATCATCTTTGAAAAAGTTATCTCCTTAAAAGATCCAGGAACAAGAAACTCCCCGTTTGCAGTGTTTACCAAATCACAATAGTTCCATCCCCCAAAACCATCTAAAAAATTTTCATCTGTCAGCTGTTTTTGCAAGTCAGGGTGGTACCTTTAAAGGTTTTTAACTAGTGGATTCAAGCTCTATGGAAAGTCCTTATTTGAAATATTTTACAAGTTTTTCCAAGTTTCTGTTTATAAGTTTTGTAGGTGCACACATAGTTTTTGGCAACAGAGTTGCTTAACAGTGGAAACATTTTCAAATCTCTAACATAATTTGGCCATCTAACTTTAATAAATGTATTTGTTTTCTTCCACTCCTAAGTAAAGCCAGAAAGTAAAAACTTTATTTACTTGTTTTCTTTAAAGATTTTATTTATTTATTAGAGAAAGAGCAGGAGCAGGCAGAAGGGCAGGGGGAGAGGGAGAAGCTCTGTGGCAGGGCTCGATCCCAGGACCCTGGGATCATGACCTGAGCCAAAGACAGATGCCTAACGGACTGAGCCACCCAGGCACCAGTCAGAACCTTATTTTTGAAAGAGAAGTATTTCTTTCTTTTTTTTTTTTTTTTAAGATTTTATTTATTTATTTGTCAGAGAGAGAAAGAGCACAAGCAGGGGGAGTGGCAGGCAGAGGGAGAAGCAGGCTCCCTGCTGAGCAAGGTGTCTGAAGTGGGACTTGATCCCAGGACCCTGAGATCATGACCTGAGCCGAAGGCAGACGCTTAACCGACTGAGCCACCCAGACATCCCAAGAGAATTATTTCTAAATGAACAAATACTGCAAAGTTTACATGAAAATAAAAAGGGAAATACAGGAGTTTCTAGCTTTGTTTTTTGTTTTTGTTTTTGTTTTTTGACACAGGGAGAGCACAAGCAGGGGGAGTGGGAGAGGGAGAAGCAGGCTCTCCGATGGGCAGGAAGCCTGATGCAGGGCTCGGTCCCAGGACCCTGAGATCATGACCTGAGCCAAAGGCAGATGCTTAACCGACAAAGCCCCCCAGGTACCCCAAAGACAGGAGTTTCTAAAAGACAAAAGGTGTAACATTTGTCAGGTGTTGACAGAAAAATACTAACCTGTGTTTAGGTCACATGCGTGCAGAAGTTAACGTGAACAGGAAAGTGCATACAGAGAAAGCCAAAGTATATACAGTCATAAAATTACCATCAGTAGACTACTTAGCATAATAACCAGAAAAATCTAAAGAATCCTAGAAAGCATTGACCCTTCAGGCCTCTCCTAAGCAGTAATTTGATTAGATATGGAGGCATTAGTTCTTAAGTGGATCACGTGTGCTTTGAGAATTTGGAATGATGATGGGAGAAAGTGATAATTCCAAAAAAATCAGTTTGCTCTGTTATCTGGCTCTTGAAAATGGTCTTTCCATAGTATAGGGAAAAAGCAGTTATTTCCATATGGTTACAAGCTGCGAAACTTGTAGGAAAAGTATCAGGAGTGTTTCTGAACCTCCCATACTTCCTACAGTGACCTTGACTCCCCTACATAGTAACCTCGAGTACCCGTGGAGCAGGTGGCCAGCAGTTTCATTCCTGCCGGGTATGGTCCCCCCGCCACCACCACCCCGCATTTGTGGTAGGGTATTCCTTTTCCCGGGAGTAGTGATAGAAGGTTCGGCCACATGCCCTTTGTGTGACTTGTGGAAACATTGGAGGACTTCTGTAAGACACTGCAGATCCGTAAGAGTTTTGCGTGTGCAGGGAAAGTAGGGTTGTTCTTTATTGCTTTAATGAGTCCCTAAGTGTGCTATCTTGTCTGAAATTTTGGCCTTTTCCCCTTGGCTGAAGGGCCATTCTGTCATATCCCAACACACATCCGCTGTCGGCCTGTCCTCTAGGAAGCCCCAGGTTCTGCAGAGGCCTCTAGCAGGGCCTCCTTCCCCATGGTGGAGGGTGAGCGCTGTCTCCGCTCCGTGCAGGTCGGTAAGTCTCAGGCTGTAGAGAGCGGGCTTGTAGTAGAATGGATGGGATGCTGAGAGTCCTGACTTGTGACTTGCACTCTGCTCTTCAAACCTGTTTGCATCCTCAACAGCTAAAAGAAGCTTTGGAGAATTCTTTATCCCATTGCATACTTTTGCCATAAGTGTTTTCACCCTGATTAAAGAGTTGCAAAGGCTATATTTCTGATATATTGTAAATACTGACATTCTGAAATAACGGTTGTTTTCATTCTTTTAAGTGTATCTAGTGGGCTCTGAATACTGTAATAATTTGGCCTATTGTTATTCATTAAAAAAAAAATACATGAGGGGCGCCTGGGTGGCTCAGTGGGTTAAAGCCTCTGCCTTCGGCTCAGGTCATGACCTCAGGGTCCTGGGATCGAGCCCCGCATCGGGCTCTCTGCTCAGCGGGGAGCCTGCTTCCCTTTCTCTCTCTGCCTGCCTCTCTGCCTATTTGTGATCTCTCTCTGTCAAATAAATAAATAAAAAATCTTTAAAAAAAAAAATACATGAATAAGCTCTTATTTGAGCCAGAAAGCTTCATTTTTTTCTTTTTTTTCTCCACGAAATCACACTTCAGTCCACTTTCTGCACAAAATAATTAGCTTAATCTCATCTATTTTTATGCTTGAAAATCTTTATTGATCATTCTGTCATCCTTATGCAACAAAAATGTATGTGTACATTGATATGATTTTATTTCCTATTCTAAGTCTCTTCAGTGTTAATTTCTTTCAGATTATATTACTATGGTTGTTGCCATAAGTTAATCAGAACAAGTAGATAAACATTTTGATAAATTCTTAGACATAGAAGGTAGACATTGGTTGGTAAGCAACTTGATGAAACAGATGGAACTCCCCCACCCAGTACAACCCATGTGTGTTGGTGGATTATTAGGACTTAATGCTAGAATAAGATTTTTCTCTTGTATAGATAGAAACTTCGAGAAGGCCTGTTGACATAAGTGGATGGGAACGGAAGGGCTTATGTTATATCAAGGTCACTCAGTTTGTACCTTTCAAAATACATGTCAGAACCCAGTATATTTTGATGAATCAACCTTGCCACCCACTTCCTATAATTTTGTCAAAAGCAGAAAGCTGGAGACCTCCAGATCTGTCAAAGGATTTTGTTACATCATTAGCCATTGACTTTTTAGTATCAGCACTAGTATTTCACATAGCCCCTTCCTATGGCCACTGATTTAGGGAACGTGGGTTCCAACCTAGCTTTGCCAATTACTTACTAGCTGTCTGTATATTCATCTCCAGGAGAAGCTCCTGTCATCCCTTAACATTCCTCAGTTCTGTAGCTAGCCCCAAGTGTCCTCTAATTATTTTCTCACATTGGTCACACATACCAAGTACTTCTTCCATCTGCACCTGTGTAATGCATTTGGACTTTGTGGTCTTGTGGTGGGTCCTAAAAGGTGTTAGCCCTGCCAGGTGCTAACTTCCACTTCACTGCATATTAACTGGGTTTCTTGTAGATCCTGGGACCCTGTATCTCACTCTCAGAGATGTTGCTGCTTTTCCTAGCATCCTTCCCTTTACCTACCTCCCTTTTCCTTACCTGGGTAACCCCTGCTCATCTTCTGTATGTGTTCTCGCTCGGCCTCTCTTGGGAAGTCCTCCCAGGCACACACACTTGGGTGTCCCTCTTCTGTGTGGCTAAAGCGTCCTAACAGACGTCAGTCGTAGGATTTGAATCCCCCACCGTGTTGCCCCAGCTTGTTGAGTCTGTCTTCCTCTCTCAACTGAGTCTCAGCATCAGAGACTGTTTTTCCTCACTGTTCCCTGAGGCTGACACATGGGATGAAAAGTCTAGGTAGGTCCTCAGTAAATATTTGTTGAATAGCCAAATATTAAGGACCCTTTTCTCAAACTCCTTGCCATTTTCTCTTGGGATCTCAACAGGAATCTCCGTACGGCCAACACTTAACTCCTGATCTTACCCTCACACGTGTTCAACCTGCGCCCTTCTCCAGCTCAGCTGCCGACGGCTTCATCCTTCTGGTTGCTCAGACCTAAACCTTGGAGTCATTCTTGACTACTCTCTTCCATTGGTTTCCGCTCCACTAAGAGGGCGTGCTGGTTCTCCCATCACAGCACGTCCCCAGTCTGCCCCTGTTCTCCTTCACTGCTTCCCCCTGGTCCAAGCCACCAACATCTCAGAGTTGGGTCATTGCCGTGGATCCTGGCTCCTCTCCCTCTCCTGCCTCTGTCCTTGTACATTCTGTTCTCCTCACCGCAGCCAGAGTGATCCTGTTCAAGTGAAGGCTGGAGAATAATTGCTGTGCTCTGCTTATAACCCTGCAGTAGTTTTCCTATTTTACTCCCAACAGAGAAGCCAGAGTCCTTGCAAAGATCCACAAGGTCCTCGAGATGGCTCTGCACGGGCCGTTCCTTCTGCCAGGATAGCGCTTCCCTCCGAGAGCAGTATGGTTGGCTCTCTCACCTCCTCACGGTCACACAGTGTAAAACTGCAGGGACGCCTGGGTCGCTCAGGCCATGGAACGTCTGACTCTTGGTTTGGGCTCAGGTCCTGATCTCAAGGTCATGGGATCGAGCCTCACGTGGGGCTCTGCGTTCAGCGTGGAGTCTGCTTTAGATTCTCTCTCCCTCTCCCTCCTGCTCGTGCACTCTCTCTCTCTCTCTCTCAAATAAGTAAATAAATAAAATCTTAAAAAAAAATAAAATCATATACAGTAGGCGCTCAATTGTTGAATAAAAGGTTGAAGAATGCATTCCTTCTTTGCTCAGTTATCTCTTCTAATATTAGTTTTCAGCATTTGAACCTGCTTGCTTCGTCTGTTGCCGGGAGATGTGGACAGTTGTCCCTTCGCTGTTCATATTTGTCCTTCTTCTTGAAGTCCCTTTACGTGGATAGGACTGCTGGCACATCGTCAGTCACAGAGCTCAGTGTAGGCTTACGCGCCTGTTTAACGGTGCGTTTTAAAAAGGATGAAATCAGCTGGAGGGTAACCGTCACATCTTATCAAATTCTTATTATGGATGTTACCTATTTTATTTGATTAGATGCTTATTAATATGAACTGGGCCTTTAACTCAAGAAATGGTAGGAGAGTAGATCTTTTTTAAAAAATATTTTATTTATTTGAGAGAGAGAAACAGAGATGGTGAGAGAGAGCATGAGTGGGGAAGAGAGGGAGGAGGCACCCTGCTGAGCAGGAAGCCTAATTTGGGACTTGATCCCAGGACCTCGGGATCATGACCTGAGCTGAAGGCAATCGCTTAACCAACCGAGCCACCCACGTGCCCCAAGGAATCGTTCTTTTAAGCCAAAGTGATCATCTTCCCTATTTCAGGGGAAGACAGGTCCATCATCTCTGGAGAAAAGCGATCTCTACTTGGGGGCAGCTCGCCTCAGTCTGAATACCAGGCCTTCTGCAGCTTGGGTTGGAGCTGGGAAAGTGCCGAGCAGAGCTGCTTCTGAGTTCAATGTGGCTTGTAGGCAACAGGATATATCCTAGTTGAGTTGTAGAGATTTGACTGGACAAAGACACTTTCCAAAGCTGCTGTCCCATTGGTATTATTAATGTTCTTCCTTTCCTCAACACAGATGATATGTACTTACACGTATCATAAACTTCAGTTTCTGCTACAAAACAGGAGTATTAAGAGCTGAGATGCTGCCATTTAAAACATTTGTTTTTTAAGATTTTATTTATAGGGGCGCCTGGGTGGCTCAGTGGGTTAAAGCCTCTGTCTTCGGCTCGGGCCGTGGTCTCGGGATCCTGGGATCGAGCCCCACGTCGGGTTCTCTGCTCGGCGGGGAGCCTGCTTCCCCTTCTCTCTCTCCCTGGCTCTCTGCCTACTTGTGATCTCTCTCCTCTCTGTCAAATACATAGATAAAATCTTTAAAAAAAAACAGATTTTATTTATTTATTTGAGAGAGAGAGAGAGCACGAGAAGGGGAAGGTCAGAGGGAGAAACAGACTCGCCGCTGAGCAGGGAGACCGATGCATGACTCGATCCCAGAACTCCAGGATCATGACCTGCCCTGAAGACACTTGCTGAACCAACTGAGCCACCCACGTGCCCAACGTTTTCTTTCTTTTTTTTTTTTTTTTGACAAAAGAAACGCAAACACAGTAAACTGGAGTCGTTAACAGTCTTTACTGTTCAAGTCAGTTTATGACAGAATTGGTAATAAGAAACAGGACTAGAACTCAAAACCCGGGGTGAATACCCAAGGGGTCAGGGGTGGCCGGCCCCATCTGGGTGGCTCACGGGTTGGCATCTCCACCAACAGGTGTCTCGGGATCAGTGGACATTTTGGGATGACTGCCGTTTGTCTCTGTGGGGGCTTCTGAGGGTGTGTTTCTCTCGTGTGGCGTATTGGTTGTCTGAGAGAACTTTCTCCATGCGTTGAGTTTGGTGAGGAGACTGGCCGAGAGCCTTGCTGTTTAGGGTGAGGCCTATCTCCGAAGGGCCTATTGATTTTTCTACTGTGGCAAAACATGCTGTTTTGATAAGTTAGTGGCTTTATTTTTCTCCACTTCCTTGGTAGAGAGAGTAAATATTTGAAAACAGACGGGACAGAATCGTGTTTGACACATAGTATCGAACACAGTATTTGAACAGGAGAGGCAGCCGGTCCTCTAGAAGGAAATGCAGGCATTAGCGCTCTGCTTGCCTCCCGATGGAGGACACGGGCCTGAGGGCGTGCAAGCTGTATGGGCCATTTGGTTTCTGGAGGCCACGATCAGGAGAGGTCACGCTTGACGTGCGGAAGCTTGTGCTGTGGATGTGTCCTCTAAGAAGAGCTCAATCAGGCCTGCTATGGGGCTCCTTTTGCGGTCTTGGTGGGGTTTAAGGTCTGTTGGTGTGACAGAATCAAGGCTTTATGAGGCCTCTTCTGGAAAATGCTTTCTTGCCGTAAGTCCAGACAGCTCGATAGGGTGGGATAGATATGGGCTTTGAAGTCCGCCACACTTGTGTCAAACATCCCAGCTCGACCACTTTTTTTTTTTTTTTTAGATTTTATTTACTTAATTGAGAGAGAGCATGAGAGAGCAAGAGCGGGGAGGAAGGGCAGAGGGAGAGGGAGAAGCAGGCTTCCTGCTGAGCAGGGAGCCCGATGTGGGGCTCGATCCCAGGACCCTGGGACCATGACTTGAGCCGAAAGCAGATACTTAACGACTGAGCCCCCCAGGCCCCCAGCTCGACCACTTTTAACCTGTTTTCTCCTGAGCCCGTTTCTACATCTGCGAAAAGCAGATACTGTCAGGTTTGGAGAGTCGCTGGGAGGACGCAGGGAGAGAAGGCGCACACAGGTTTGTCCACTGTGACGTTTCTGTAGCCGTCGGGACCACGGTTTGTGCTCCCGGCGGGTGTGTGGCCGTCCAGCTGTCTGTCCGCTTCTGACCAGCCCAGCTTCCTGGACCCGAGAGCCTGGTGTGTCCAGGCGTGGTGTCACCGATAGCGAGGAGAACCTATTAGGACAGTTTGAGTTCCACTTACGAAAGTGATGTTACTTGCTGGAGGCAGCGGCCCCTCTTTGCTGATAAGGCGCCCAGCTAGTCAGATACTGGCCACTCCCCGGCCTGGGCCGAGGTGACTCCTGTCCCCTTCCCGGCTTGCTGGAGGCCTCCGCAGTCCCTTTTCTGTACTTGTCAAGTTGCAGCTTTTCTTGAAAAGAGTTAAGTGGTCTTGTTTTCTAATGGGTGCTTAGGGGAAGAACGGGCAGCTTCCTCACACTCCTTTTTTAAAACCCTCCTAATTAAAGATGGAACCCTATGGGAAAGTTTTACACATTTTAAGCATATGGTTCAGTGAATTATCCCAACGTGAACACACCTATGGAAGTCCTCGCCACGTCAAGGACTCGAGCATGCCCGGCACCACGGGCCGCCCGTGGTCATCACCGCCCTCACTGATGATGACCTGGTAGAGAGACGAGGCCTGTTTCATGGCTGTGGGCTTACCAAGACTTGGGTGACTCTAGGAACCCGGTCTTGTGTAGAAGATACATTGTAAAAAAATTCAGTCATCCTGTGCCTACCAAAATCCTGCTTGTCAAATCCAGATCACAGATGTCTCCTAAAGGTTTTACCCTTGGGGGCGCCTGGGTGGCTCAGTGGGTTGAGCGTCTGGCTCTTGGTTTTGGCTCAGGTCATGATCTCAGGGTCCTGGAAGCCTGGGTTCGAGCCCCATGCGGGAGTCTGCTTGAGGATTCTCTCCCTCTGCCCCTGCCTCTGCTTGCTCTCTCTCAAACAAATAAATCTTAAAAAAAAAAAATAAGGCTTTACCCTTGTCTGCCCCCTGAAACAGTAGGTCATGTCCTCCATTCATTTGTTCATCCAGTAAATGCTTGATTGCTTACGAAGTGCCAGGCCCTCTGCTAGGTGCTGGGCCTAGGGCAGTGCCGTAGACAAAGCCTGTGACCTCATGGGGCTTACGTGTCTGGGTCTGACTCATCTCTACTGACCCAGGGCCCAGCATAGTACCTGGCCACGTGGTGGGTGTTTAATAAATGTCTGCCAAGCCCAACTGAATAGCCCCCCCTCGCTCTCCAGTGGCATTCATCTGTGGGCGGCTGGCAGATCAGTGACCGCTGGATTCTGGGGTCCTGCACGGCAGGCTCTCCATCTGTGTATCCTTAGCCTTGTGCACAGAAAGGACGTCGTTCTGGTTATTGAAGGCGTGACAAGAGCCCCGTGTGTTGCGTGGTCAGTACGCGCTGTTGGAGGTCAGGAGGAGTGGCCAAAGTCACCAGTAAGTTCCCTGGTCCCCAAGTCCTGTTGAAGCCCTTGATAAGGAGCTCACTTTTCTGTAACATTTGACAATGACCATTTCCTCCAGGGAACTTTCTTTACTTCCCTGTTCTTGGCTGGCTTTCTGCCTCGCTCCCTATTTTTTCTCTCTGGGTTCTTGTCTACCTGTGACTGCGTCCTGCCTCAGGAGCCCCTGCTCAGGTCAGTGGTTTTCTCCCGCTCCATCTCTGGGTCCTCCATCTCTCCATGACTGCCACCTTAGTTCCTGGCCCGAGTCCTTTCCTCGGCTCCTTTCCCATTCATCCAGCGGTCCTGTGTGACCTCACCTGGTACCATGCACAGACCTGCACCGTCTATGTTGTCTCTCCGTGCAAAGGCACGGCACAGAAACCCGGGGTCTAGCCAGCGCTCCTGCATCTTCCCTCATCCATCTGCCCCCCGGCCCCTCGGGGTCCGGTCAATTCTACTTTCTCCTGAAATTCACCTCTCTTCCCTGCATCCATCATTTCTTGCCCCGGTAACGCTCCAGTGGCCAATTTCCCAGCTGCCAATCTGGACCTTGTTCAAAGCATTCTCCACATTGCTGTTGGAGCAGAACAGTCTTTTGAAAAAATGCAGCTGTGATCAAGCCTGTCACTCCCCTAAACTTCTCTGGGTGGTTCTCCTTCACCTTCGATCTTGTCGTCGGCACTGCCTGCCCCCCCATGCCCGCGCCAGCCTTCTAGCCTAGTCTCTCCGGCCTGCCTTCCTGCCGCCCTCCCTATGCCATCCTGTCCTTTCCCAAAACTCATTGTCAGCTCTTCCTGTTCCCAGATCTCAGAGCGCTCACCTCCACACCTCTGGGCATGTTGCTGCTTCTGCTTCACATGCTGTCCCCTCCTCTTTTGTCTGGTCACTTCAAAGCCCGAGGAAGTGTCTGTCAGTCCCCTGCGAACCCAGGTTCCTATCCTGTGTTTTCCCCCCTGCAGCCCCGAGTGTTGCTGGCCACTGTCTTTCCACGAGACTGTGATTTTAAGAGCAGCTGCTTTCTTTTTTTTATTTAAAAAAAAAATTTTAAAAAGATTTTATTTATTTGAAAGAGAGTGAGCAGGAGAGAGAGCATGAGCAGGGGGAGGGGGAGAAGCAGACTCCCTCTGTGGAGCAGGGAGCCCGACATGGGTCTCGATCCCAGGACCCTGGGATCATGGCCAGACCTGAAGGCGGTCACCGAACCGACTGAGCCTCCCAGGTGCCCCAAGAGTATCATCTTTCATCTCTACCCACGGTGCTTAGAATATCATAGGTGCTCAGAAATACTTGAGGGACGGTAAAGAGGTGTTTTTTTGTTTGTTTTGTTTTGTTTTTTTGCGACGAGCCACGGAATGGGGGTCACATACGGAGTTCATCTGGCTTACTTTGTTCTTTTGTTGTCATTGGTGGTGTTTTTTTGGCTTTTTTGCTTTTATTTTGTTTGTCTCAGGCTTTTTCACCTGAATTTGAGATCTGAAAAGTTAATCTCACATCCGTGGTTCTTGGTCGATGATGATTCTGATCGTCACGGTGGTTGCTGTCCACGGAGCTGAACATGAGCCTAGTAGCGTGGGTGAGACGTGCTCTGGTGGGGGGCACGCCTGTTTATGTTGGGAACGGTCTGCCCTCTGCCTTGCCCGTCTTGTGAGTTGGGCCCCACGAGTGTGTAGGTGTGTGGAGGGTGAGAGGGGTAGGCATGGGCGGAGGGATGGCAGATGGACTTGTCTCTGTCGCTTTGGAACATACTAGTGCAGAAAGACTTTGACCTTGTGAGGTTAAAAACTATTAGTTTACGTGAAGAGTTCTTGTATTTCAGTGTGGAAAACGCAGCTGTAAGTGAACCCCGCACTTATAGCAAAAACCAGAGCTTATTTGGCTCGTAGGCAGATGTTTGAATTTCAGGTTTGAATGGCGGTATTTTGAGGGGGTGGCGCAGATTTTTAGTTTATTGGAAATAACTTTCATCATGTTTTGCCAGTTTTCTTTCTCAATCAAAAGTGATACATGCTCTTGCAAAACGTTGACATAATACCAGTGGATCCCCTCTGCATTCCACTGCCTTATTTTATTTTCCTTATTTAATGCCACCTGAAACTATTTATATGTGTGTTTATTACCTGTTTCCTTTCAAAATCCGTCTACTACTAATAGCTCACTTCCTGAGCACCGACTCTGTCCTTGGTGCCGTTCTGACGCGTTCTAGCTCCTTTAATTCCTCAAGAGCCCCAAGGGCCAAATTACTAGGATCGTCCCCAATTCCCAGACGAGGAGGTTGCAGCCCAGAGGAGTGGAGTAGCTGTCTCGTGCAGGCAGCACTAAGTGGTGGGACTGGAATTTAGACCGCACCTGCCCCGCTGGATTCCACTAGGCTCTACTGGGTCTGCGTGTAACCTCGCATCACGGATCCTTGTCCAGTCTGATTGTCTTCCCCAACCCAGAGCCCTTTCTTTTCAATTACAAACATACGCTTACACACAGATAGAGTCTTTTTTACATAAATATTGCCCCTCTTGGGAAACCTATTTTTTGGTCCTCCATGACTCCCTGGGGGCCCCGTCCCTAGAGGCGTGACATTATCTTAACTCTGCAGCAATTAACAGGATCCGAGGTCAATTTATGTTACCTAAATGTCGGTCTCCTTGAGATTTGGGAAACATTTTAGCCTCATCAGCAGTGTCCTGGGGAGAGGGCTGAGCTTGGAGATGGCTGCTGCCATGTCTTGCTGTTGATTTTTACTGGTAGATAAGATGTCATCCCTGTAAAGAAAGTCAGTGTCCCTGAATTCTGAGCATGTGCCTTGGTTGGGAGTTTTGACCATCCTGGTTCCTGACTGTGATCTTTTTTCTAGGCTCCTAGATTTGGGCTGATGAAGAAAAAGACCGCTTAAAAATTTTTTTGGTAATATTTTGTAGTAATATTTGGAGGGAGGTTAAGTCTTGTCTTTCTTTTCTTCCCCTCCAGCGGGAGCACAGGGTTGTCTTACGGGGCAGGGGTTCTCAGATTACCCTGGGGTCCGTGGATGGGCTTCAGGAGGGCGTCCGTCTCTTGAAACCTGCGTGCAGAATTTTGTCAAGGGGGCACGTTTTGCTGGGGCAGCATTCCAGCCCAGAACCGAGGGGACAGCAAAGAGCCTTCTCTGATATGAGCATCAACATACTCTCAGTCCCAGGCTGCAAGAATCCTGGAAGCTGGCTTGATTTAAAGATTAGAAATCTTTTTTTTCTAGTCTCAGGAAATGAGGTGGTCTGACTAAAACTCTGGAGAGGGCAATTTGGACTCTTCTTCATTAGGACACGGGAGTTCTCACTAATTGGGCGGATATCTGGGCTCAGCCTGTTCTGGGGGCGGGGGCACCTATTCAAATTAAATAACCACGTTTTGGTGCGACTGTAGCATTAGGCTTCCTTTGTCCGCATCTGAGCCTTCTATCGTGGAGACTGGAAATAGCTCCCACTCTCATGTGTAACTGGCTCTTCTTATTTCCACATGCTGCTGCTTGTGTGCAAATACACGATTAAAATTTAACCTGGGTGGCTCAGGGTTGGGCGTCTGACTCTTGAATTTGACTCAGGTCATAATGTCAGGGTTGTGAGATTGAGCCCCGTATTGGGCTCTGTGCTGAGTGTGGGGACTGCTTGAGATTCTTTCTCTTCCTCTGTGTCTCCCTCTGTCTTTTTTTTTTTTAAGATTTTATTTATTTATTTGACACAGAGAGAGATCACAAGTACGCAGAGAGACAGGGAGAAGCAGGCTCCCTGCTGAGCAGAGAGCCTGATGCGGGGCTCGATCCCAGGACCCTGAGATCATGACCTGAGCCGAAGGCAGAGGCTTTAACCCACTGAGCCACCCAGGCGCCCCTCTCTCTGTCTTTAAAAAAAAAAAAAAATTCAACCTGTATATTATTACTTTGGTAGACATTTAAAAAAGTATATGGTGGGACGCCTGGGTGGCTTAGTCAGTTAAGTATCTGCCTTCGGCTCAGTTAATGTTCTCAGGGCCCTGGGATCGAGCCCCGTGTCAGGCTTCCTGCTCAGTGGGGAGTCTGCTTCTCCCTCTCCCACTACTCCTCCCCCTGCTCA
>CM052893.1:51330003-51405522 GCA_028534135.1 Potos flavus | reverse complement strand
TTGTGTCCGGTCATCCAGGTGGTGACTTAAGTGTTGGCCTTCCCGGGTCCAGCTTCGGGCTCCTCCAGTGGGAGCTGGAAGGCTTTAATAGATGCATTAATTGGGAAACACTTTGAGAGTCAAACGTCACTCCTTCAGCTGCCGCACCTGTCGGTGGGGACCAGTATTAGAGCCCGAGAGTTAAGGATAAATACGTGAACTACAGCCCTCGGGGACAGCTGGGGGCTGAGAAAGCACTTGGGCTCTGAGAGAGTGCTCGCAGTTACCGGCTTCTCACTCCTGCTTTCTCTAGTGATCCTGAGGTCCGCCACAGCCCTGTGAGGTGGATGGCCTTACTCCTCTTCCTTCCTCTAATCCATGGTAGAACCGCGGTGCCGAAATGAAGGTGTCTTCCGTAGGCACACAGAGCGAGCCCTTGGAACTTGACCCCTATTCTGTCTGAGTCCCTGGGGGCTGGAAGCCGGTGAGGCGCCTTCGGGAGGCGAGCTGCGGCCCTAGTGCATTCGGCAAGCCCGGGGTGCCCGTCGGACCCTCATCCAGAGATGAGGACGGGGACAGGTAGTTGCGGTGGCCGCACAGCTGAGTACTCGGTGTGACACACAGCGCGGTGAGTGCTCGGAGCGCCCAGAGGGAGACGGGGTCACCGGGGCGAGCAGCCGGGGACGGCAGGCGACTGAGGGGATGTCCGAGCTGGAGGAGGAGGGATGAGCACTGGTCTGCGGCAGGGCTGAGAGGCCGGAACGACAGCGCCGGCCCCGCTGGACAGGCCTGTGTGTCAAGCCACGGTGCTGGAAGCGTGTCCTTCACACATCCTTCACCTGCTGCTCTGGCTGCCATCTGACTGTCCTTCCGTGGATCCACCCTCCTACCCCTGAGCTCTCTGTGTCCTTTCACCTCTCAGCGTTTGCCTCCAGCTGTTAGTGGTGGCCTCACGTATTAGAGGGTTAGTATTGGGGGCGCGTGGGTGGCTTAGTCGCTTAAGCGTCTGACTCTTGATTTCAGCTCAGGTCATGATCTGAGGATTGTGGGTTCGAGCCCGGCCTCGGGCTCCAAGCTCAGCGGGGAGTCTGCTTCTTTCTCTGCCTCTGCCCCTCCCCTGGCTTGTGCTGTCTCTCTCTCTCTCTAAAATAAATAAGTCTTAAAACAAAACCATAAAGGGTTACTGTTAAAGGGTTAGATGCCGTCACCGGGCCAGCCCTGTCGTGTGGGAGCAGCTTCCCCATGTGTGTTTCTGCTGGAGGGACTGAGAGAGTGGTCCGGAGGAGTTCTGAGGATCACGGCCTCTAGAATTAGCACTCTGAGGAAGTGAGGGAGGTGAGCGTGGCCGGAGGACCGGAGCAAAGGGGGTTCTTCCAGAGCATTACAAAAAAATCTCGAGGTAGGCGATACCCAGGTTTGTGTGTGAGGTAGGCATATTGGGCCCCACCAGCATTTACTGAGCGTCCAGCCACTTTTGCCAGATGCACATACAGATTAAAAGGTGCCCATTTGGGACGCCTGGGTGGCTCAGTGGGTTGAGTGTGTCTGCCTTGAGCTCAGGCCTGGGATCGAGTCCCGCACCAGGCTCTCTGCTCATCAGGGAACCTGCTTCACCGGCTCCCTCTGCCTGCTGCGCTGCCTGCTTGTACTGTCTCTCTCTCTCTCTCTCTCTTTCTCTCTCTCTCTCTCTGTGTCAAATAAATAAATCTTAAAAAAAAAAAGTGCCCATTTACTTCAGTAATTTATTTCAGTCCTGAGGGATGGGGCACTGGTCTTCTGTTTCAGGGGAGGGAGTGAAGGCTCAGAGAGGTTAAGTAATCTGTGCGAGGTGGCTCAGCCAATGAGGGGCGGAACCAAGCCTTGACATGTGGGTCTGTCCAGTTCTCCCTGTGTGCCCCCTGCACCTCGTGCATGTGTCATCGGTCTGTTGGCACTGCCCTGGGTGTCACGCAGTGAGTGACTGTGGTTCCCTGTCTGCCCCCTTGGCAGCCTTGCGCATGAAGCGCAGTTGTGCAGATGGGTGAACAAACAAGCAGCCAGCTGCTCTGAGAGGCCTGGGAACTTGTCCCTGGGGAGACTGGCCAAGTCCAAGAAGGTTCCATCAGGCTTTGCAGCAGAAGTGTCTGGGCATGTTGCGGGATCTGCTGAGGCGGCTGTACTGTTCCGTCACCCATTCTGCAGGGCGCAGGTGGTTCCTGTGCCGGCTCCCTGCCCAGTGCTCCTCCCTCAGCCCCGGAGAGGGCCGCCGGCGGGAGGGAGGCTTTCAGAGACTTTGCCGGAGGAACGTTCCCTTCCTTCCCTCCAAGAAGGTGTTTACGGAGGCCAAGCCAGGCAAGAACACAGATGAGTGGCCGATGGGGCGAGGGTGACCTAGATGCAACTTCGTTGTGTTCAGAGCGGCGAAGATGACCGTGGGAGCCGGTGCTGGATTCTGGACTCCTCTGAGGCCTTCAGGGACTGTTCGCTTAGCAAAGTGAGTGTTGAAAGGGTTGAGTAAGCTGTGGATCCCGTTCTCTGGATTGGCCTCTGCTGGATAACTTCTGCTGAGGTCGCTTTTTGTTCCTACGACATGTTTACTAACCCTCCGTTTTGAGGGATGAACGAGGTAAGATAGTTCATGGAGTTCTGACACGGGGAACGAAGGACTATGCGGTCTTTGCGAAGAGGCCTTGCTTGTGGGGCTTGAAAGCACGACCCCGAAATCAAGACCTGAGCTGAGATCAAGAGTCCGATGCTAAACCGACTGAGCCACCCAGGCACCCCAGGGCCTTGTTCTTCACGTGCACTCCGAACATCCTGGGACAGGTGTTCGAGTGGATGCCATCCTCCCCTATGAGTAGACGGCTGCTGATTGGAGAGTGGAGCCTGACACCAGCGGCTACCCCTGAATTTGTGGGATGTCTGGGGAGAGGCTCATTGCTGTCGCCTTCCTCCTTTGTTGGAGACTCTTGTCCTCCATCCTTAGCTGCTCTCTGGATTGGTCAACCTCAGCTGCCCTCTGCTGCCGCCTCTTTCATTATTATTATCATTATTATTATTATTCTTATTTTAAAGATTTTATTTATTTATTTGACAGAGAGAGAGATCACAAGTAGGCAGAGAGGCAGGCAGCGGGGGCGGGGGGGAAGCAGGCTCCCCTCTGAGCAGAGAGCCCGATGTGGGGCTCGATCCCAGGACCCTGAGATCATGACCTGAGCCGAACGCAAGACGCTTAACGACTGAGCCACCCAGGTGCCCCCTGCTGCCGCCTCTGATTTGCTCTCCTTGTTATGTGTGTCCGAATGTTCAGGCAAGTGTCATCTGTCCTCTGGGTCCCATCTCTGAACCTTCCCCTGCATTTCAGACCTCAGGAGCACCCTGTTAACAGGGTCAACTGGATCGGAAGCAAAAGACCCATCCCCAAAACAATCTGTGTCAACAACAGGCAATAATGGGATTAGCTGTGATTTACTGACCACTTACGATGTCACTTACCACGTGCCTGTAAGCTAGGTGCCCCCTACCTGGCCATCTTATGAGAAACTTAGGCCAAAGGAGGTTAACCACTTGGCTCAAGGTCACCCAGCCACGTCTGGATCAAACATAGAGCTCCAGCCTAATTTCTCTTCATCATGCTATCTTGCCTCCAGGGAAATAATACCAATTTCATGATACCACTTTTATCATTTCAGTAAATCATGTTACATTTTCGGTAAACTGGTAAATTTTCGGGTGGCCCGTGGGGAATAGAAAGAGCTGGGCTGGAGGTCCCCATCATTTTTATTCTGTAGTGACTCCCACTTGAAGGTCGTTGCTCGTTGGGAGGAAAGTCCTAAGTCCTCCCATTGGCAGAGATCCTCACTGAATACTTGCATGAAACATGGGAGTCCCCTGCTCTGTGCTCCCAGCAATCTCTGCTCGCGTTCAATCTCTTACTCCTCATCTTCGCTTCCTTCTGAGTGGTCTCCGAGAGCGAAGTCCAGGAAGCTAAGCCTTGCACCTGTGCTCTAGAGTGTGTCTTCCTGCTGCGTCCAGAACACTCTTGCCCTTAGGCAGCCCCAGGCGGGACTGAAAATGTCCCCAGGCTGCCTTCCGGCCACACCTCCACTACTTCAAGGTCCTTCGGAGGAAAACCCCCATCACCCTGAAACCTCAAGGCTGGCGGGTTTCAGATAAGCCTCTTTCAAGTCCTGACACCTTCGGAGACTTAGTTGTAAGGAGAAATGATTGGGAAGGATTCCAAGCACCTCTTAGTGAATGGAACAGCTGCAGTCTGAGACTTAGGTCTGCTTCTTTTTATTTGCTGCCTTAATTGTACTGTCAGGTGGCTGCTGGCTGCTGGCTGTGACTCGGCCTCCGCTGACTTGAGCACCAGCCAGGTGGGGTCTAGTTTCAGTTCACAGGTCTTGCTGTCGTTGCTGAGTGGCCTTGACAAGACGCTTAAACCGTCAATGAGAATAAAGTAGTGTCCTACAGAGATACTCATTTGTTCCCTTCCCTTTCACTTGGATCTGGAAGAGCAGCTTGTTTGCATATAAAAATAACGCGTAAATAGCCTCTAATTGAGGATCTCCCTGGGTAGGAAAAAAACCCCAAAGCTTTATTTAAATTAGGGACCTTGATAGGCATTCGGCTATTTAGAGATGATTTTTTTTTTTTTTTTTTTTTTTTTTACTGTCTGGTTCTCAGCTGCTCCAGCCAGATCTGGAACCTAGGAAACATGTAATTCCATGCAAACCACTGGGCTCCAAGAAGAGAGCTGCACAGAAAGGAGAGTGCACAGATACCCATTCAGAGGGTACTGCCTTTTCCTGTGCCTGGCGCCAGCGGTGCTGGAGGTCTGCTTTGCATGTTGACCCTAAGGGGTGTGATGCACTTGAGGGTGTCCCCCTAGGGGACGCACGGAAAAGTGGCGCGGTGGAGAGGCACGGAGGAGAGAGAGCAGTCTAGAGGGAGGTGGGCCGGTTGTGTGTTGAACAAGCCCCATCGAAGAAAAAAGCTTCAGAAATAGAAATAGCTTTTCTCTATCCTCGGGCACCAGCATTCACTCACTTGTACGGATTTTCTTTCTTCCTCAAATTCGACCATCGCGGCGGCATGGTTTTTCTCTATTTTATAGACAGATGGTCAGTATTTTGTCAGCAGTAGGGGTCAGGTTGACATCAGAAGCTATGCCGGGAACCTAATCCTTACTCATTTGCACGGAAAGATGCGTTCCTGCCTTTGCACAGCCCGTGAGCTTTCCGGTGGCCGTGTGTTTGTGAGTTGCAATACTTGTAGGGTATTTTGTAAAGAAGGAAACCTTTTCAAGCCAGGGCCTTCCATGGGTTATAGGGATGCTGTCACTGGAACCAGATGCTAAAAAAAGCATACTTGAAATTAGTTTTCTTGGGTTTTGGTTTTTTTTTTTTTAAGTAGGCACCACACCCAGCGTGGAGCCCAACACAGAACTTGAACTCACGACCTTGGGATCAAGACCTGAGCTGAAATCAAGAGTTGAACACTTAACTGACTGAGCCACCCAAGTGTCCCTAAATTAGTTTTGGAATTGACCTTGATAGGGCTGAGCCTAAATAACCTCAGACCGGATGTTCTCGAAATGAAGAGTGTTGGAGGCATAGAGATCCTCTCGTCTTCCTGACTGCTGGATTGAAGACTTGTTTCGTCATTGATAAAGATTAGAGTCTCCAAAATGTCCATAGAAAGCACATTATGAGGGGCGCCTGGGCGACTCAGTCAGTTAAGCACCTGACTTTGGCTCAGGTCTTGATCTCAGGGTCCTGGGATCGAGCCCCTGAATTGGGCTCTCTGCTCAGCAGGGAGTCTGCTTGTCCCTCTGCCCCTCCCCTTGCTAGTGCTCGTGCACTTGCTCTCTCTCTCTCAGATAAATAAATAAGTCTTAAAGCTAGCCTTTATGATGTATGTCAGTTACATGATGTGTTTGTTAAACACGGCAGTCACCTTGCGTGTGTTATAGAAAGTCATGTCATTTATTTTTTAATAGTTCTTGATTTTTCCAGTTACCACGTAAGGGGCCCCACATATCACAGTTCTGGATCTGCCACCTGTTTTTGTACATTCTTTGGCTTTTGTAGTGGTCAGACTCAGGGTGCCAAATGAGAGTAGGAAACCATAGACATTTCCCATCTCCACCCAAGCACCATGCATCCTAATGATAATGGATGATAAACCTCCCCAGAGAGCTTGGCTTTTCCTCTTAGCAGTCATTTTTAAGCGTTGTAAACAGCCTGATTTTTTAAAATAACATTTCAAACACAAAGGTCATTTAATGATTTGCATGGGTATCAGCATCTCATGTGTGGGGTTTTGGGTTGGACCTCTTGCTGCCTGAGCCATGTCATTTGGTGTATAAAAAATAATTAGAATACTACAAAGAAGAAAAAAGCGACTTCTTCCTTCACCCAGACCTAATCTTTGTTGAAACTGTTATATTTCTTTCTCAACTCTAATATATATACATCCATGAAGCTTATTTTGTCTTTGGATGAGACTGAGAAAAAAATAGTTTTCTATCATGTCTCCCGAGCATTTTCTCATATTACCAAATATTCTTTTTTTTTTTTTTAAAGATTTTATTTATTTATTTGGCAGAGAAAGAGAGGACAAGCAGGGGGAGTGGCAGGCAGAGGGAGAGGGAGAAGCAGACTCCCTGCAGAGCAGGGGAAGCCCGATGGGGCTCGATCCCAGGATTCTGGGATCATGACCTGAGCTGAAGGCAGTGGCTTAACCAACTGAGCCACCCAGATGCCCCCCCCCTTAAGATTGATTTATTAGAGAGAGAGCACATGCACCAACTGGGGGGGAAGGGACAGAGCCTGATGTGGGGCTCGATCCCAGGACCCTGAGATCATGACCTGAGCCCAAGTTAGATGCTTAACCGACTGAGCTCCCCAGGTGCCCCCCATATTCCCAAATATTTTACCCAAACATGGCTCAGTAGTGTTTTGTGTGTGCCAAGATGTATTTAACAAATCCCAACCCCTCATTGTTTGACTGTGTAAGTTGTCACCCAGTGTTTTGCAGGGGTGAACATTTGGTTCTTCTTTAATTATTTCCTTAAGATTGATTCCTAAAGTTGAATTATTGGTTAGAAGAATGAACGTTTTTCATACCCTTGCCTGGTGGGCAGAATTCTCGGTGCTTCCTGTTGGCAGCGCTGTGACTGGTTTCCCAGGACAGCTGGGTCCCAGACGTGGGCTGTTGCCAGGGTGGCAAGGCGGTGAGCCTCCCCCGGCAGGCATGGCAAGTGCGGCGGTGAGGGCCACTGGAGAAAACGCTCGGAGAACTGTGGTTCCTCACGTTTTCTGCTCTGGCCTTATTTATTTATTTTTAAGATTTTATTTATATTTTTGCCAGTGAACGAGGGGGGAGGCCCACAAGCAGGGAGAGCGACAGGCAGAGGGAGAAGCAGGAGAAGCAGGCTGCCCACTGAGAGCCTGATATGGGACTCGATCCCTGAACCCTGGGACCCTGACCCGAGCCAAAGGCAGACGTTTAACCGACTGAGCCACCCAGGGGTCCCTGCTCTTGCTTTTTTTTTTTTTTTTTTTTTTTTTTGCGGAGAAGGGGGCTTGGCGTTCTTTCATTTATATATTCCTTACGTTTTTTTTTTCTTTTTTCATGTAAAAAGATAGGCTTGTATCATATTGTCTCTTTAAACCTCTCCCGCACAAAAAAGCAAGCCATTGGCTGTGCATTCCATTTCAGTAGGCAGCTCTTCAAACCAAGTGTCTGCCGTGAGAGCATCATAAAGGTGATTTGAAATGAGCACACTAGTGATCGTTGCCAGGGACTCCATGAGAACACTGGGAGAAGGAAGGGGCACGGTTAACTAGGATAATCCTTACTGTAGTAACTAATTACAGAATATCCATAATCATCAGTGGTAACAGAAGTTATGCCGGGATTCTTGGTTCTATAAAGATGAGACCAAGCTTAATGCTTCCGCCAGCTTAGCAGAAAGCTCTAGTTCTCCTCCACTGTTTCTTCCACAGATATTTGGTGTGTGGCTGGAAAGGGAGTGGTTGGCCGGTATGGGGATCAGGGAGAGGAAGAAAAGGAGGGCTACGAGCAAAGGTACTTGCAAGGGGCAATCTTTTAAATCTTCCTGGAAGAGGAAGTTTACTCTGGGAGAGTAAAGTATATGCTTGTGTTTTTCCCTTACCGGGAAGTAAGTACCCCCTAAGAGCGTGGCTTGAAGTTGGTAACTAGTAATATAGGCTGTTGATTTCTTTTAATTAGGTGTTCGTTAATGAGGGCATTTATTTCTGTAACTGAGGAAAAGGTGATACGACAAAGTCTTTCCCTCCTCTCCCTCCTGCCTCTGTCGTGGTTTTAGGGGCTGTGTTTCAGTCCTCGGACCCAGACCCTGGAGGGCATCTTGCTTTTAGAGACTCTGCCTGAGAAATGTGACTTAGGTGCAGAATACTTTTATTGAACGGTTGGCACTGAGATAGGTGTACGAAGATGAATGCGATGAGATCCTTGCCCTTGATTTAGTGGTAGAGGAGAGAGTAGGAATATTTCATTGTGGTAAATATACATGACATAAATTTACCACTGGAGCCTTTTTTTTTTTTTTTTTTAAGATTTTATTTATTTGAGAGAGAGCATGAGAGGGGAGAAGGTCAGAGGGAGAAGCAGACTCCCTGTGGAGCTGAGAGCCCGATTCGGGACTCGATCTTGGGACTCCAGGATCATGACCTGAGCTGAAGGCAGTTGCTTAACCAACTGAGCCACCTAGGCGCCCAGCTGGAGCCATTTTTAAGTGTAAAGTTCTGTGGCATTACGAGCACTCACATTCTCGTACAACCATTGCCACCATCCATCTCCAGAACTTTCTCGTCTTCTCCATTTTAAACTCTGTACTTGTTAAACAATAACTCCTCATTTTCCCCTCCCTCCATCCCCTGGAAACCACCATTCTACCCTCTGTCTGTATGGATTTGACTACTTTCATAGTATTTGTCCTTCTGTGATTGGCTTGTTTCATTTGGGTTAATTCTTTGGGGAAGTCACTCAAGGTTCATCCATGGTATAGCATGGGTCAGAATTTTCTTCTTTTTAAAGAGCGAATAGATATTTCTTTGTATGTGTATACCACATTTTGTTTATTTATTCATCTGTCAATAGACACTTGGTTTGCTTCCTTCTTTTCACTCTTGTGAATAATGCTGCTGTGAACACAAGTATACAAATATCTGTTCCTGCTTTCAATTCTTTTGGGTATCTACCTACAAGTGGAATTGCTGGCTCTATGGTAATTCTGTGTTTCATGTTTTGAGGAGTCGCCATATTGTTTTCCACCAGTAGTGCACAGGGTTCCAGTTCTCCATATCCTCACTAACCTTTATTATGTTCTGTGTTTTGTTTTGTTTTGTTTTTTCCCCCTGATGGTAGCCATCCTAAATTGGTGTGAAGAGGTATCTCATCGTGATTTTGATTTGCAATTTCCCTAATGATTAGTGATGTTGAATATCTTTCATGTACTTACTGGATGTCTATCTATTCTTGGGTGAAGTGTCTGTTCAAGCATTTTGTCAATTTTTTAATTGGTTTGCAGTTGTTGTTGACTCGTAGGAGTTCTTTATATATTGTGGATACAGTTTGATATGAGATTTGCAGTTATTTTCTCCCATTCCTTAGTTTGCCTTTTTACTCTGTTGATAGTATCCTTTGATGCATAAAAGTTTTTAATTTTTAATGAAGTCCATCTCATTTATTTTTTCTTTTGTTGTCTGTGTTTTTGGCATCATATCCAAAAATTCATTGCCAAATCCATTGCTTTCCTAAACTGTGTTTTCTTCGAGGAGTTTTATAGTTTCAGCTCTTACATTTAGGCCTTTGATCCATTTTGAGTTAATTTTTGTATATTGTGACAGGTGGGATTCCAGCCTCATTTTTTTTTTAATGTGGATATCCAGTTTTCCTAATATGATTTTAGAGATAATTTTAACATATGAAAGAAGATGCTTAGCTGCTACTCCTAGGGGTTACTGAGCTAGTCTCTGGCAGGAGGGTTCTGTTTGAATGATGTAGGAAGAGATGGCAAGCCTCTCACTGCGTCTTGGAGAGACATCACACTATAGGACGCTTCCCCAAGGGAACTTTCTGAGTACTGTTTCCTAGAAATGTGTGGGAGCCATTTCAAGTGAGATGGGGGGGGAGAGGGAAGGAGATCATGAAGGTAAGATTACAAACACTTGGTGTGCAATGTGCTTCTTACTTTCCTGTCTTCAGTTATGGATGCATCATTAATAGAAGGCTTCTTTGGACCGAAACTCCCCATGAATCTTTAGTTCGTGCATTGTTTACTTTTTTATTTTTTCTGGTGGGGGTGTGTGCTTATTTTAGGTGTTTGCCCTGGTGGGGAAAAACAGGATTTCATACTCTTAACAGAATATCCTGCACGGGGTGGGAAAAATACACCTTGGAAAGAAAGGTAGCTTGATGCATGGCCTTCCTCTGTGACGTACTCCGCACTTGCTGCGGGATTCCCGCTCTCCCGGGGCCACAGGCCTGATCCCTCGCCTGTGTGCAGCTGTGGGCCTGAGGCTGAATGCAGAGCCCGTGTCTCTTTCCGGAGGAGTTCCAGAGGGGCACAGCTGCAGGTTTTTCTATAACTGTTGTATGTGTGCAGGAAGTTCCTTATAGCCCACAGCTCTCCGTCTCATTTCCGTTCAGTTGCTTGGCCATCCCTGGCGGTCTGGCTGGAAGCTCCTGGCACAGAGGCCCCTGGCCTGGATCGCTCGTGCCCTCCCGCGGGCCTCCCTCGATCCAGGTGGGATCTCGGGAGTTGAAGACAGAGCAAGGGTATGAGGGTCATGGAGGAGAAGACATCATAGGGGAATTCATTATAAATTTCTGTGTGAGGAAGTCCTTTCTAACTGTAACATGACAAACTTTAGGAAATGTGTCCATTTACATAAATACAATTTTCCATCAGGAAACACCACTTCAAAGTAAAAAGACAGTAAACTGGAGAAAACATGGGTGATAACAATGAGAAACGGCCCGTTTTCTTAGTATGTAAAGAGCTTTTGTGGATCAAGAAGAAGACCCATAACTGAGCAGAGAAGTGAGGATACGGTATCAGCAGCGTGGTTTGAGAGAAACAAAAACAGAAGGCTTTTAGGCATATAAAAGGTGTTTATTCTCACTTAAAACAGAGTGGTAAATTAGATAGCTCGTATGAAGTTAGATGCTTCTACTAAAGAGTATGAGGAAGTAGGTATATGTGAATCATTGATGGGGGCTATCTGGGCTTATGTATGGAAATTTTTAAAAAATGCAGATTCTTTGCCTTAGCAAATCTAGTACTAGAAACTTGTCCTACTTATATAAAGCTTGTTTTATTTTTTATTTTATGATTTTATTTTTTTTAAAGATTTTATTTATTTATTTGACAGAGAGAGAGAGATCACAAGTAGGCAGAGAGGCAGGCAGAGAGAGAAAGGGGAAAGCAGGCTCCCCGCTGAGCAGAGAGCCCGATGCGGGGCTCGATCCCACGGCCCTGAGATCATGACCTGATCCGAAGGCAGAGACTTTAACCCACTGAGCCACCCAGGCGCCCCTTATTTTTATTTGTTAAAGATTTTATTTTAAAAAAAATTTTTTAAGGTTTTATTTATTTATTTGTCACAGAGAGAGAGAGAGAGAGAGAGAGTACGAGCTGGGGGAGTGGCAGACAGAGGCGCAGGGAGCCCGATGCAGGACTCGATCCCAAGACCTCGGGATCATGACCTGAGGGGAAGGCAGATGTGTAACCCATTGAGCCACCCAGGCATCCCTGATTCTCATTTTAAAGGCCCTGAAGCACATTGCCAGACCTAGAAACAACTTCTTTGTCACCAGGCAAACCGTAGATGAAGTTCAGTGCTGTGCAGTTTTAAGTGTAGTCAAAGTCCTCAGAAATGGGCTGAATCTGTTGCGGATGCATGGTAATGATTAACCAGGATATTCGAGGAAGTCGACACTTGATAATGCCAGCCAGCGATAGTTTACTCTTAAGGCAAACAGAAACACCAGGAAAAATTCTGCAGGAAAAGATTATAAAGTGAAATGGTACATCCTTATGGCATATATCTTCTGGAAGAAGAAAAAAAAATAGTGTCCAGGAGTATATAAATAGAGAAGCTGAAGAAAGTGCTCACATCCTCTGTGATGAAAAAAAAAGAAGAGAGAAATCGAGCCCACTAAAAAAATGACAGGTGCAGTCACTTGCTGGGCCTGCAGTAAGAAGTTGCCAGAAATGTGTGTAAAAAAGGAAATGTTTATTCTCTTACCGTCCTGGAGGCCAGAAGCCCCAAATCTAGGGGTTTGGCAGTGTTGGTTTCCTCCAGAGGTTCTGAATGCAAAGCCATGCTTCTCTCCTCGCTGCTGGTGGAGCTCCTTGGTTTATAGATTCTGGTCCCTACCTCTGTCTTGACATGGCATTGCCTGTGTGTCTGTGTTTACTCCTTTTCTGTTTCTTACAAAGACACTGGTCATTCAGTTCAGTACCCGCCCTAATCTGGCATGATCTCAAGGTCCTTAACCTTAGTTACATCTGCAAAGACCTTCATTCCAAATAAGGTCACATTCTGAGGTTCTGAAGGTTGGGACATAGTCCTGTGTTTTTTGGGGCCACAGTTCAACCCATAACAGTCTGTTCTTTTGTGCCCCTGTCCCCCCATTCCGGTCTGTCCCACATGCAGAATACATTCACTCCATACCAATTAGTTATTTGGGGTTTGTGAAGAAAAAAGAATTTTGAGAGGGGAGAGCCTCAATTTCTGGTATTGAAAAAAGACAAATTGTAGAAGACAAATGGTCATTAATCTTTTTTTTTTTTTTTTTTTTTTTTGAGGTCATTGTCAATTCACATACAGTTGCAGGAAGTAATAGAGAGGGATCCCATGTACATTTTCCTTAGTTTCCCCAATGGTAATGGCTTACAAAACACAGCCAGGGGATTGATACTGATACAGTGAAGATACAGAACATTCTCATCACTGCGGGGTCCCTCCCCCAGGCTGCCCTTTGTTTGTCTCCCCTGCCTTCTTTGCACTCCCATTCCCCCTTGTCCCTAATCCCTGCCAACCACTAATCCGCTCTCCATTTCCATAGTTGTCGTTTCTAAAATGTGATATGAATGGAATCCTACAGTATATATACCCTTTTGGGATTGCCTTTGTTTTCCTTAGCAGAATTATCTGGAAATCTATACAGGTGGTAGTCTGTTCCTTTTCATTGCTAAGTAGTGCTCCATGGCACGGACGCAGCACGATTCCTTTAACCATTTACCCCTTGAAGAACATCTTGAGTGGTCTCAAATTTTGGCTTTTATGAATAAAGCTTCTGTGAACATTTGTGTACATGTTCTAGGGTGAGCATGCTTTCATTTCTTTGGATAAATGCCCAGGAGTACAATTTGCAGGATCATATGGTAGTTGCATGGTTAGTTTTTTAAGAAAGTGCCAAATTGTTGGGGGGGCACCTGGCTTTGTTGGTAGAGTATATGACTCTGGATCTCAGGGTCGTGAGTTCAAGCCCCACGGTGGGTGTAGAGATTACTTTAATAAATAAGTAAGTAAGTAAGTAAGAGCCAAATTGTTCTCCTGAGTAGAAGAACTCTTTGCATTTCTACCAGCAGTGTATGACTGATCTTTTCTCCCTATTGTCACCAGCATTTGGTGTTATCACTATCTTTTCTTTTGGCTATTCTGATGGGTGTGTGGTGACATGTTGTCTTGATTTGAATTTACATTTCCCTAATGGCTAAGGATGTTGTATATATCTCCACGTGCTTATTTGCCAGCTGTGTATCCTCTTGGGTGAAATGTCTCTCCATGTCCTTTGCCCATACTCTAATTGGGATTGATTATTTGTTTTCTTACTGTTGAGTTTTGAGAACTCATTATGTATTCTAGATACTAATCCTTTGTTGGACGTGTGTTTTACAAGTATTTTTTCCCCATCTGTAGCTTATGTGTTTATTGTAAGAGAGAGTGTTTCACAGAGCACATTTTATTTTTGATGAAATTCACTTTATCAGCTTTCCCTTTTATGAATAATGCTTTTGGTATCAAGTTTTCTCCTGTATTTTTTCCTTAATAAATTCAATAGATTTTCTTTAAAGATTTTCTTTATTTATTTGGGAGACAGAGGGAGCACATGAGTGGGAGGAGGGGCGGGTGGATAAGCAGACTCTCCACTGAATGGGGAGCCCAACAGGGGGCTCGATCCCAGGACCCTGTGATCATGACTTGAACTGAAGTCAGACATTTAACCAACTGAGCCACCCAGGTGCCCCAAATTTCATAGATTTTTGCCTTAGTTCATTTTCTTTTTTTTAAGATTTTATTTATTTATTCGACAGAGAGAGAGATCACAAGTAGGCAGAGAGGCAGGCAGAGAGGGGGGGGGAAGCAGGCTCCCTGCCGAGCAGAGAGCCCAATGCGGGGCTCGATCCCAGGACCCTGAGATCATGACCCAAACCGAAGGCAGAGGCCTTAACCCGCTGAGCCACCCAGGTGCCCTGCCTTGGTTCATTTTTATTTTAGTTTTTTAAAGATTATTTGTCAGAGAGAGAGAGCACAAGCAGGGGGAGCAGCAGGGAGAGGGAGAAGCAGGCTCCCTGCTGAGCAAGGAGCCTGATGCGGGACTTGATCCGAGGATCCTGGGATCATGACCTGAGCTCAAGGCAGATGCTTAACTGACTGAGCCACCCAGGCATCCCTGGTCCTTTTTTTTAAAGATTGATTTATTTATTTGAGAGCGAGAGTGTGAGTGGGGGAGGAGGGGGAGAGAATCCTTACGCGGACTCCCCGCTGAGTGCAGGGACTGACATGTGGCTCGATCCCAGGATCCCAAGGCCACGACCTGAGCCAGAATCAAGAGTCGGCCGCCTAACTGACTGAGCCAGGCGCCCCAGCCCATGGTCCATTTTGAGTTACTTCTTACGTAGGTTGTGAAGTTCAGATCCAGGTTCATGGTTTTACCTCTGGACATCCCATTGTTCCAGCATCACTTCTTGAAAAGGCTCCCCGTCCTCTGTGGAATTGCCTTTGTGCCTTTGTCAGATCAGTCGGACCTATTTGTGTGGTTGCAAGGTAGAAGTTTGGCCTGTCTTTACTGACAGTAGCTTCAGTTCCACAAATTAAGGAAAGAAAATCATTGTCTTGAAAGGGTATTTGCTTGCATAGATGAGCCTTACTACTTGACGATGACTTTGAGTGTGGTCAGCTTGCCATCCTTTCCAGAGTCACGTGGCTGTGTCGCTCTGGGAGTTCTTTGACCTATTTTTGGATTCCAGAGGAATTTGGGGGGCCTGGGAGGTGGTAGATAAGTGATGAGTCCAGCAGCACCAAGAAGGGACACCGCAGAAGAACGGAGGCTGCCCACAGAGGATTTGAACCCCTTCTTCAAGGCTAGGAAGAATAAATATTTAGTTGAGTTTTCAAAGATACTACAAGACTTTCAAAAAGGAAGGGAAGTGGGTGCTTGGCACAATGTTTTCAGTTTCCTCTCCCTGCTGCTCTGTGTTGAGGCCTGGGCACTGGAGAAGACCTAAAGAGGAAATTTAAAAAAAAAAAATCTTTTGATAACCAGATAGTTTGACTTCGGGTTTCGACAGCGTGGATAAGGGTTGCCGGGGAAGGAAGAGTTAACTCACGTATAGCTGGGACAACAAAGCTCTCTTGTGCTGTTAAGGCTTCAGTCAACGGTTTACCCGCCTGTGGCCTTCAATTTGGAAAGATTCAGCAGAGGATCCAACTGGCACCCTGGGCTCGCCTTTATCCCATTTATTTTATTTTTTATTTTTCTTACACGGGGCGAGAAAGTCAGCTTTCTTTTTGTGTCTCTCCGTCAGAAGGACTTTTGAGTCCTGGGCTGTAATTTCCGTGCTAGGCATATTATTGTTGCCCAGTAAGCCAGGCTGCAGCGGGGAGGGGGGGGGGCGGCTTTGGGTATGCCTTGTCCAAAGACATGCTGGTCTTTTGCTAGGACAAGGGGCTGGGTTTGCTGGGTCTTACCCTCTCAACCAGCCTCCTAACCCTCGAGCGAAAAAAAAGGGGAAGGAAACAGATCCAACCTCACTTGCAGCTGGCGAGGCTAAGAATTGACCCTCCCGTCGACTTCCTCTTTGCTCCCACCTTTCCAAGAGGTTTTCCTGAGTAGCCAAGTCATCGAAGCTCGCAGTGATCCTAGACGCTTTCCAGAGTGTGTGTGTATGGGGGCGGGGGGGGGCTTTGGTACTTATCCTGTGGGGAGGACAAAGACATAATTCACAGATTCTGTATTCAGGCTCAGACTCCGCGAGGGGAGACCGGAATCCATCCCTGTTTTGTACCGAATCATTTTAATCCAGTTGTGAGGCCTCATGGCTGCTTGGGGACAAGCACAGTCCTGTCTTGCCCGATGTTTGGCCTTTGTTTGGTGGCAGCTGTTTACCAGGCTGTGGATGAAATGAGGGCTTGGCTTTGAGGGAGGAGCATGGGCACCTTCCTCCCCCGCCCTTTTTTTTCTTTCCTTTAAGAGGGTGTTGAAGAACTACATCAGTTTTCAGTTTTGACCGGTTTGCCTTCTACATTTCTCCCGTCCTGTTCACCCGTAGTTTATAGGGTTATGATCCCGGCGTGCACACCGGTCCGTATTCCCTTTCCCGCTTACACATTTACACATCATCGTCCTGTATCACCCATCCCACTGTAAGTGTGATACCTGGTCAGAGAGTAGGAATGTTAACGGTCCTTTCTCCGCACTGCTTTCTGGAAGGGTTTCTCCACGTGCGCGGCATCTGCTGTAACCCTGCGAGGTTGTAAAGCCTTTGCTTGTTTCTGCCCAGACGCACCTGCGGGGGCTCCCTCGTTTCCCAGAGCATCGGTCCGGCCTCCTTTAACTTGTACTTGAATACTGTTTTCTCCCCAAAGAACGACTTGCAGGGGATCACCAGTGATTTGTCTTGCCCTCTTCCTAGGAAATCGTTTATCAGAAAAATTACCCGGGAAGGAAGCCTGCAGAGAAGCCATCTCTGCATTCTCTGCAGAGAATACGTCGCAGAGCCTGCGGAGAAGGTTCTGCTCCTGGCAGCTCCTGTGTGCCCGTTGCTGGCGCTCTGCCTGCATGTGTAGGGTCGTTGTGGCCCGCGGGAAGAGAGGAGGTCTCCACCTCTGGAGAGCCAAGGCAAGGCGGTGTGTGTAGTGCCCAAGAGGGAGCGTCCTGAGGCCAGCCTGCCCACGTTGGAAGAGCGGCCCAGCTGCGTCCCGGCCGTGAGGTCTTGGGCCGGTTGTGTCATTGCTTCCCTGCGCCCATTTCTGCTGCGTCCATGGGGATGATGAGAACACACGCCTTAGTCTAAGGGCTGGTTTGAGGACTTAAGAAGGGAGTATCTGCAAAGTCCTGCAAATAGGTGCTGGCATTTGGCGCTTTCTGTGTAGCTTTTTATTTTTAATTTAATTTTTTAAAAAGATTTTATTTATTAGAGAGAGAGAGCACACGAGCAGGGGGGAGCAGCAGAGGGAGAGGGAGAAGCAGACGCCCTGCTGAGCAGGGAGCCCGATGTGGGGCTCAATCCCAGGACCCTGGGATCGTGACCTGAGCCAAAGGCAGAGGCTTAACGACGGAGCCCCCCAGGCGCCCTTTCTGTGTAGCTCTGAAGTGTTCGCTCTGGTTCATTAACCCCCAGTTGACTCTCAAGCCGTCGAAGTTGGTGCGGAAATGCTCCTCAACAGGGCTTTTCAGTAAGCGCTCCCGACTTAAGGAGAGCAGGGCCAAACGGATAATTTCACGAGCCCAGAAGTGCGTTCTAGAAATGTCTTTCCTAGGAATGGAGCTTAATGAGAGGGACAGTTCGCCGAAAAGTCCTGGCAGCATGTTTATGTTGGTGACTGTTGATCCATCAGGATTTTTCTCATGCAAATACCTGGGTTTTTCTAGGCTAAACTATGTTTACAGCCCCAGCATATGGATCAGGAATTAAAACTGAGAACTTCTGTTGCTGGGAGTTTGTTCTCTGGGACTGTTTATGTTCTGGGTTTCCCATCCGAGGCACTGCTTCCTCTGTGAAGCTTAGCCTGTGGCTCAAGCCAAGCACTAGAAGGGGGAGAGGATGCCGAATTCTGCTCTGGCACCTCAGGGTAGATACAGAGACAGTGGCAGGTGGCAGGGGCATGCCCAGTGGTCTGGGGACCTTGGTTGGGCAAGTGGTCCTCCTCACCCCACCTTTTAAAACTCACATGGAAATGACTTGGCTGATGAGATATTCGTGGCTTCTATGATGAGTAAGGCAGCCTCATGGCGCAGGACAGCTTTCAAGAGAACATTTGCAGTGAGGCATACTGGGTATGTGAAGGTTGACCTCAGTATTAGGGTTATTTCGGTTGGAGAGGACGGAAAACCACAAGTGACAGGGTTTAAACAAGATGAGTTATCTCACTGTCCTTCCTCTCTCAGCTCTGTGATCCCTGGAGTCTGGGACTCCCTTGATTTAGCTGCTCCACTACCTTTAATCACATGATATCAGGGCCGCAAAGTGGCTGCTTGTGCTCCAGCTGTCCTGTCTGCATTCCAGCCAACAGGAAAGAGAATCAGCAGGGACCCTGATGTTTTAAGGAGATTCCAGGAAGCTGCCACTCCACACTCCTGCTTATCAGATTGGTTAGAACTTAGTACAGTCATCAGGAGCAGCAAGGGAGGCTGGGAAGCAGGGCCAGATGCCCAGCTAAAACTCTGGGGACTGAGATTGGGGTGCACAGCTAGCTGTCCCTGCCTGAGTCCTTTAGGATGGAATGGAGGCTCATGCTAGGGACTGTGCTTTTACAAATGCCAGGTCTGGGGGCGTCTGGGTGGCTCAGTCATTTAAGTGTCTGCCTTTGGCTCAGGCGTGTTCTCAGGGTCCTGGAATCGAGTCCTGTGTACGGCTTCCTCCTCAGTAGGGAGTCTGCTTCTCCCTCTCCCTCTGAGCTCTCTCTCTCAAATGAATAAGTAAAATCTTTAAAAAAAGAAATACCAGGTCTGAAGATAAGGAAGTCTGCTGGATGAACGCAGACATTTCCTGTGGCAATCGTGACGTACGTTTGAGCGAGCCCTCCGGGTGCCCGGTCCTGCCAGGCTCGGGGAGCAGATGCCGAGTCACAGTTGGTTTCTCTGCTCCAGGGGCTGTAGGATATTGGATTGACCTGTGGCTGCTTTTTGGTACCTAAGACACTTTCATAACATACCAGTTTAGTGAGTTTCCGACTTAGGTATTTATGTGTTGGGGGGGGAAGGGCGGTGGTGATTGTATTTTGGCCAGGAGAACCCACTTGCAATGCATGGGTTCTGGGGCATCCAGGCCCCCAACACAGATGGCCTTATAGATCTCACCAGAGCCCTCCGTTTGATTGGGAATCCCATCAGCATGCTTGAGCTTTGTTTTGTCTCATCCAGGGCAAAGTACTGGCGCTTTAGTTTTCCCGTGCCTGTAAATCAGAGCTTCAGAGCTAGGCGGGGGGCAACCCCTTCCCCCAGAGGAGTGATGTAATGTCTGGGGGCCGTGCTGGACGCCCTATCAGTTAGTGGTGTGTTTCTTACTTAATGCTAGTGACAGCAAAAGCTGCTATCAAGAGTAATTGGGGTAACTTGCAAACAGTACCAGAGTGAAGGAGCTAGATGGGGTCCCCCCTGCTTGAGGAGGCTGAGTATCTGGCCTTCTTGCACTATTAGCTAATGGTGGTGGCAAGTTCGGGGCAGGTGTAAGGGACGTCCACAACCCATTCCTAAGGCCCAGGAGGACATGATGAGTCAATGCACTTGACCTGGAGCTGGCTGGCTCTTTCCAGCCCTGGGTTGGGGGGTTGCTAGGCTTTTCTCCACCTCCACAGCCCTCCACCAGATCCTGAAGCAGCTTACTGAGAGTGGGACAGGCACCTCAATGGAATTCCTAAACATTGGGCAGTGGTTCCCTTCGTCCGTATTCTTCCATAAGGCTGTGCATACGAAATCCTAGCCCATGGCTCTAGGGTCACACCCAGCCTGAAGGCCTCCTGGGCTCGCCGCTGGCGTCCATCCAGCTTCTCAGCAGCTAAGCGTTGAGGGTGGAGGGTTTTTAACGAAGAAGCCACCCAGAGCTCCGTTGCCCTATTTGTTAGTTTTACTGTGTCAGCAATATCGGAACCGGACGGAGGACCTGAAGGATTAGATGTGTGTGGGGGCAGCAGACACACACCAGCAATAGCATGGTTAGATGGTGCCTGGGCTGTCTGAGCCAGCTCCTCCGTGAGAATCACTGCAGAGAAATCATACTTCCTATGGCCGGACGGGAACCTGTGGCCACCCGGCCTCCCTGTCGGAAGGGCCAGCTGGAGGGGCTGCTGACTGCTCGCTCCCGGGGCTTCCCGAATAGGAAGTGTGTCCCTCTGAGAGACGAGGCTAGCACATTGTTCAGCACATCTGGGATACTGGCCCAACCGTCGAGTCGAGTGCTGGCTTGTTCTCAGAACTGCGGAGCCTTTGGGCTCCCGGTGATGGGCTTCTAACAGCTAGATTGTTTTGAACAGACTCCAGACTTAGGTTCCAGATATCTTGAACAGTTGTGTGTGTGTGTGTGTGTGTGTGTGTGTGTGTGTGTGTGTGTGTGTGTACTTTCAGTTTCTTTTCAATACACTGATCACTTGGCCTGCCTTTTAGTTCTCTGAAATTCCATGACATTGACCATCCTGTTGACTGTCACGATGCACTGGGACAAAAACCATGTTGCAATCCTTTTTTTTTTTTTTTTAAGATTTTATTTATTTATTTGAGAGAGAGAGTGAGAGAGAGCACGAGAGGGGAGAAGGTCAGAGAGAGAAGCAGACTCCCAGTGGAGCTGGGAGCCCGATGCGGGACTCGATCGCGGGACTCCGGGATCATGACCTGAGCCGAAGTTAGTCGCTTAACCAACTGAGCCACCCAGGCGCCCCCATGTTGCAATCCTAACGGGTTCCCTCCGTGTCTCCTTTTCCCCATCACCGATCTCTGGAAGTCGAGTCTGTTTATGGGGAATATCAGGGTTTCAGTTCTGGAAGACCGAAAAGAATTGGGCATTTTTGGGTGTTTGAAGTTAGAAGAGCTATCGTTTGAGATTCAGCTCTGGGACCTTGAACAAAAGGCATTTAACTGATGGACTCCAAGCTTCAGGTTCCTCATTACCTAAAAAAGAGAAAATAGTAACGTCTTTTTGCAATGGAATTAAAGGAGATGGTGTCTTCAAAGGCCATACAAGTGAAGAAATTGTAAATCCCGTTCACTGGTTATTCCATATATATGTGTGTGTGTGTGTATATGTGTATATATATATGTGTGTATACACACACACACACACACACACCTTTCTAAAGATAACCTCATGTTCACCTGGCCTTCACTTTGTATTTAGACAGCAACCCACAGTCCTAGATGGCTTATTTTCCACCTCCCCACCTCTAGAAAAATGTGCCGGAAGTGGCAGGAACAGAATATATTCGGATACGTTGCACCGAATATGGAGATACCACATAAAACTAAGCTCAGCTCCGGTGGGCAGAAGCTGTCTGCCTGTGAGGTGCAGCCAGTAAGGGGGGGTGAGCTCTGGGGTTTGGACCCTTTGGGTTGAGTCCAGGCTCTACAGCCCGTGCCCTGTGCAAGTCATTTAACCTGTCTTCACCTCAGTCTTCATGTCAGTGGAATGGGTATGATAATCATTTCTATCACATAGTCATAAATAAGTGAGATCATTTTTTAAAAAGATTTTTATTTATTTATTTGACAGAGAGAGCGAGAGAGGGAACACAAGCAGGGGGAGTGGGAAAGGGAGAAGCAGGCCTCCTGCGGAGCAGGAAGCCCGATGTGGGGCTCGATCCCAGCACCCTGGGATCATGACCTGAGCCGAAGGCAAACGCTTAACGACCAAGCCACCCAGGCGCCCCAAGTGAGATCATTTTAAAATACTGAGCCTAGTACCAACTAGGAAGAAACTGCCCATTTTGCTCTTGTTATAATAATAATGCTTGCTTTTAATTGTGGTAATATACACTTTTGGTAACACTCACCACCGTAGCCATATTTAGGTGTACATTTCTGTAGTATTAAGTATAGTCACATCATTGGGCAACCAATCTCCGGAACTTTTTCATCATGTAAAAGTGAAACTACATCCCTTAAACAACTTTCACTTCCACCCCCTCCCCCAGCCCCTGGCAACCTCTGTTCTACTTTGTTTCTGTGAATCTGACTATTCTAGATACCTCCTTTAAATGGAATCCTACAGTATTTGTCTTCCTGTGACATAATTATTTTAAATCTTAGCCCACCACTCCTGGATTGCACCCTTACCCACTCAGCGTTTTCTGTAGGCTCGAGACTGCCTGCCGAACTTCTCCAACCCTAGTCATTAACGCGTTAATTCCTTTCTTGAGAGAACCAGATACCTTGGGAGTTCCACATCATCCTGTTGAAGAGGGCAGGATTCGGGGAAAGGGAAATTCAAATGAAAGAGACCTAAGAAGAGGACATTCAATAAGGCAAAGAGCATTCACTCGTGGAACAGTGGAGTCTCTGTAGGGCTCCTTCCTCCCGATGGTGTGAAAATTCAAACCTCTCCTCGAGTAGAGGAATAGCATGATGAACTCTTGTGTACCCGTTGCCCCCAATTCAGCAGCTGTCTAGATTTTTTAGAGGCCACTTTGACAAGTTCGAGGAGGAAGAAAAGAGTAGAAAAATCTAGACTAACCTGGAGACAGGTGTTTCTTTGCTTGTTCACGCAGTGGTGTTTATCTCCATGATAAAGGACGTCTGCCTTGGGAGCTCTGACTACCCCTTAGGTTGAGGATGAAAGGAAACAGGATGATAGGCAAGTCGTTTCACCCGGTTTGCACATCTGGGAAGGACCGCACTTGGCACTTACGAGGGTGGTTATTATGGAGCACTTGGCCTGGGGCCTGACTTACTAAATCAGAAACAGGTGATGGGGCTGTGGTTGTAGAAAGTAGGATCACCAGGCAGGCCCTGAAAACATGGAGCTGAGACATACAGCTGTGGACCAGCAAAACAGCCGGATTGACCCTTGGTAAGAAACGGTGATGAAAACTGGCTTTCTTTCTTTCTTTTTTTTTTTAATTTTATTTATTTATTTGACAGAGAGAGAGAGAGAGCACAAGTAGGCAGAGGAGGGGGGGGAAGCAGGCTCCCCACTGAGCAGAGAGCCCGATGCAGGGCTCGATCTCAGGACCCTGAGATTATGACCTGAGCCGAAGGCAGAGGCTTTAACCCACTGAGCCACCCAGGCACCCCTAAAACTGGCTTTCTTTATGTGCTTATTAACCAGATTTTATTGCCATTGTATCCATTTGTCTTGGGTTGTACCTGGGTTAAGGGAAATGATTGCTTGCCTGCAAAATTAGGTAATGTAACTTCTTTATATACACTTTTTTGGGTAGAGATTGGTATTCATATTAAAAAAACATTTAATGGGTTTTAACTAGAAAGAAAAAATACCATGATTTGAATAATCAAGTAGATTAAATACATTTGGCTTCATGAAGCCCTCTTTTCTTTTTTGTTCTTTGGACTTCTGGAAGTGTTTCTACCTGCTCATAAAAGCTACAGGTTTTTTTTTCTTTTTTTCTTTAAGATTTTATTTATTTATTTGACAGAGAGAGGGAGAGAGAGAGTACAAGCAGGGGGAGCGGCAGGCAGAGGGAGAGGGAGAAGCAGGCTCTCTGCAGAGCAGGGAGCCTGATGTGGGGCTCGATCCCAGGACCGTGGGATCATGACCTGAGCCGAAGGCAGCCGCTTACCTGACTGAGCCACCCAGGCGCCCCAGTAGTTTTCAAACAATTTAACAATTGAGTCAAAATATTGTTCCTCCAAAGATCCTTATTTGGTCGTGCGTCTCAGTTTGTGCAACAGGAACTATTGTGCAGAATAGTTTGATGTGGATTGACAAGGACAACAGGAATGTCCAGTTTTCCTTATGCTTGGAGAAATCAAATACAGAGCTTACGAGAAATGTAACTTTACAAAGTGTCCTGGTTTTTCCTTGTTAAAACCAGTTGGTAAAGTAAGTTCGATGGTGAAGCGAGCTCGCAAGACTGAGCCCAAGAAATCTCTAACTATCCCACTTTAATCATCCCTTGTAATTAGGTCAGCCAGCTCCACAAGGAGGCTTGGCTATGGCTTGTTGGGGTTTTGTAATGCAGACATTCTTATTTTAAAATTAATCTGTATACAATGAAACAAAGAAACGAGTTATTTGGTAAATGCGGTCCTTCACTGTCATTTCAGGAGCACTTGTTTTTTACGCTTTTCTTTTTATGAAGAGTATGTACCATGGGAGAGAAAAAGGTCGATTTTAGGTTCCAATTGCAGTGTGTGGGGCGGGGAGGGGCTTCCCCACATCAATAAGTAAATCTCGCAGACGAGCAGGGTATCTGAGAATTCACCCTAATAATTCTGACACTACCTGGAGATAGCATCAGTTCCCACAGGGAGGGCTCAGTCCCGAGAGACCGCCCCCCACCCCCTCTGCCCTGATGTCAGATGTCCCCCGAAAGCACCCGTTGTCACCTGAGCTGCTGGCTGATGGGACATAGATCGAAGGTTCCAGCTGCCCCTTCTGTGGGTTCGATTAATTTGCTAGAGCAGCACACACAACTCAGACATTTTACTTACAAGGTTACCAGGTGATTGTAAAAGAATGTAAGGCAGGACCAGCCAGGTGGGAGAGATGCCGTGTAGGGCCGGGTGTGAAGAGGAGTGGAGTCTCGGTGGAGCTCTCCGAGCTGGCCCCTCTCCCCACACTTCCACGTGTTCACCAACCAGGAAGCTCACCAAACCTCATCCTCCTGGGTTTGTATGGAGGCTTCATGACATGGCATTTCTGGTTCTGTTGTTGGTGTTGGCCCCCCGATTCAGCCTCCAGGTCCTCCCCTCCCTGGAGGTCAGGGTGGTAGGGTTGAAAGTTCTAACCTGCCCAGCACCCAGTTGGTTCCCTTGGCAACCAGCCCCCATCCTTAGGTGCTTTCCAGAAGCCTCCTCCTTAACATAACAAAGACCGTCGCGCCGCTCCCCTCACTTAGGAAATTCAGGGGTTTTAAGAACTCTGTGCCAGAAATGCAAGGAGGGCTAAGTAACACATTTCCCGTTTTCACAACATCACGGGTAGGTGTGTGTAGTGCTAGCAACAGGACACAAAGCAGCATGTGTAGGTCTGAGTTCATCTAGAGCCAGCTGTCCCCTTCAGAGCAGGGACGTCCCATGTTGGTTTAGGCGTCGGTCGTGTTTTGTGTCCCAGGTCACTCCAGTCCGTAAGTGGTGGCATGTATTTGGCTTACCGTGAGTGTGAGTGAGGACAAGACCATGGCCAGGCACTAGAGCAAAAGTAAGCCACGCAAGCAGGACGAAAGCCGTGACCTTGGCCGGAACTGCTTACTGGCCGAGTCCTCTGGCCCTGGCTTTTGATGGCACATGTGCTCGGTCACTTGGTGGCCCAGAGGCCCTTTGAGCCATCAGCACATCATTAGTGTGACTTCTTGTCCACTTTCCGCTGTCTTGTGAGTGTCTGTACCAGGGCACAAGCAGGGATAAATAAATTCGGGTTGCTCTGTAATAGTGGCTTTAGAAAAGACCGTGGGCAAGAGGCGGTAGGAATTACGGCCGTGCTCCCCGCTGCGGCCCCCGCAAGCGCCTGCGAGTAGGAAGCTGTGTTAAGGAAGGGGAGGCAGAGACTCTGGGCCCCCCCTGCCCCCTCAGCAGACCGTCTTTCTCCTTTAGCCTTCTGATCCATCCGACAAGATGGTGGCCTCTGGATCCTTCCTTCCAGAAGCCCCTGGTGGAGGGCATGCGTGCCCGGGAGCCACTCTGCGCGCCGCTTTAACCCTCGGCGTTCTCTTCTCTCCTGCAGTCTTCCGTCTGTGCTAAGATCGTGCAGCTCCTGGGACAGAATGAGGTGGACTGCCGCCAGAAGCAGGTGGTCATCCTGAGCCAAGATAGCTTCTACCGCGTCCTCACTTCGGAGCAGAAGGCCAAAGCCCTGAAGGGCCAGTTCAATTTTGATCACCCGGGTGAGTCCGGAGTTGAGGGGGGGTGTGTGTGTGTGTTGGTTCACTGAGGAAGTTGTTTGACCCCTTGGCATCTGTTTCTATGGATAAAATGGGGATGAATAAAGAACCTTACGGGGTCATGGTGGGGCCTGAAGAAGGAATTTTGAAATGCATCGCACAGTTGCATGGCTTAGTAAAAAGGGGTTGCATCTGAATGAGGGTGACTCGGTGTGAGCCCGTTACTTGAGATTGGCCAGACAGAGGGTAGCACAAACACAGCTGGTTCTTCTGCCTCCCCTGACCTGAAGCAGCCCGTGCCCTCCCCACCCTCCATCCCACCCATGCGTGCACATGGCAGGGTATGAAACTCACTGACTGGCAGAAAGGACCATGGAGGGTCCAGGATGTCTGCCTGTGTGACTTTCGCCTTGATGGTCCCAGATCAGCGCATTGCCCTTTAGCTGGTTTTGGTTCTTTTTTTTAAAGATTTTATTTATTTGTCAGAGAGAGAGAGCACTAGCAGGGGGACGCAGGAGGCCGAGGGAGAGGCAGGCTCCCCACTGCACGGGGAGCCCGATGTGGGACTCGATCCCGGGACCCTGAGATCATGACCTGAGCCCAAGGCAGATGCTTAACCAACTGAGCCACCCAGGCGCCCCTGGTTTGGTTCTTGTAACTGTTGGAATCAAAACTTGGTGCCCCTTACAGTCCCCTAGTCGTGTGTATACTTTCCAGGCTAACATATGCCAACTCCCAAGACAGCAGCTGAATTTGGAGGAGAGAGGTGGCTGAGGCCAGGGGTGGGACAGAAAGGTAGAAAAAAGAAGTCAGTCCCTCAGAACGCATTCATATATTCCATCTTGAGATCTAGGGAGTTTGCCTTCTGTTTTGGGTAGAGATCTGGCTTTTCTCAGTGGGGGGGGAGGTGTACGCCTCTGGGGTGCGGTATACGTCCAGGAAATAGATGTGGATGATTACAGGAGAAGTCTTTTTAAAATTCAGCAACATTTTAACAGTCTGATTTCCTTCAGATGCCTTTGACAATGAACTCATCTTCAAAACACTCAAAGAAATCACCGAAGGGAAGACGGTGCAGATTCCCGTGTATGACTTTGTCTCCCATTCCCGGTAAGTGAGCTCTTCGGGGCTGGGCGTCGCTCCGCGCAGCTCCCAGAGCAGTCCCAGTTCCCAGGCTGTAGGCTGGGTCCCCCCTGCCCCATGCCCACAGCCGCCTGTCCGTGAGCGGCAGCAGCGTGTGCTGTGGGTGTGCCCGGGTTGGGGACTTGAGCCGGTGCTTCCTGGAGCAGTCTGCTCATCACGTTTTCCTGACTCTGAAAGGACAAGTTCTTGAATTGGGGCTCAGGTGAGGGACGGTACACTTGTCCTGATTCTCAGCCCCGAGCTGTTGTTCCAGGAATAAGATGTGAAGGGGCTGGGCAGAGGACACGGGAAGAAGAACAAAGAAAACTGTTCTTTCTTCTCTGCTGGTTGGACCACGCAGAGAGGTGTGAGGGCACTGAGGTCACCAGAGACCAGATGCTCCGCTCTCAGGAGAGTTTCTCAGTCATGTCCTTTCCGCTGATCGGTGTTCATGCTCCTGATTAGGTCTAGAGGAGGGGCTCATCTTCAGTCCCTCTGAGTGGTTGCCCGAGGCTCCTAGAGGACTTGGCCAGGCTCCCAAGCTCCCTCGAGCCTCCTAGGACTCTGCTCACTCTGTGTCCTCGGGGACCGAATTCCCAGGCAGACTAAACTTCTGAATGGCATTTCAAGCACGCGCCCTTGCTCCTTCTTCTTGGCTAGTAATTGCTCAGTAAGTGCAGTTTTCAGCCCTGCGCTGTTTTGAAAGTTTCTCCCCCCTGCTTTTCATCCTTCCCTCTTGGTTCCTTTCTTTTCGTTCTCTCGAGTGGAATTTTTCTTTTTTTTTAAAACGGGAAATTAGATTTCATGCCTCTTTCGCTACCAAATGTCTCTATAATTAAAAGCCCATCTTTATCTCCCTGTGTGTTCCTTTAGTACACATCTCAGCCAGCCTTTGATGCGGGATTCCTCACATGTTCTGTGCCTTTCCCAGAACTGGAGGGTGTGGCAGAGATCGGCTGGAGGAGGAAGAGAGGGAACACAGTGTACTAGAAAAGCCAGGCTGCTTAGCGCCTTGCCCTAATCCCTCACCAGTATCTTCTGAAGCATGTCCTACAGTGGACCAGATGCTACTGTGCCGAAAACTCGAAGAATGAGAGGCACCTCCAGCATCAAACCACCACAGACCGTGCAGGAATAAAGGGGTTTAGTATAGGAATTGGGACTAGTCGGAGTATTAAGGTGGATGCTGGGAGAGCTAAGATCTGGGAGGCTGTGGTCTAAGGCACTGGAGAAGAAGCCAGTGTCCATGGCAAGTCCCAAGAAGCTGCCACATGTAAGCCCCAGCCTCCAAGGGGGCGGGGGGGCACATAGAGTGTCTACAAAGTTGCCGTGTGTGGCTATTAAGGTCTCTTAAAAATTATATGGGTTTTGTTTCATCTTCTACATTTCCCATTGGCAAAGCACCCTGGGACCCCACAGGGAAAAGGATTCTGGGAATTGTAGTTTCTAGCCTCAGCAGGGAGTGGTTGCCATGTCCTGTCTGCAGGAGGCAAGGGAGCCCACCAGCTCTCAGGTCCAGGGCGGGGCGCTGCTGCAGAATTAAAATGCCGCCTGACAACTAACGTAGGGCCTATGGAGGAGTATGAAGGAGGGAGGAAGGGCTGGAGTATTTAGAGCAGGTTGTGTAGAGGAGGTGATACCTAAGCTGTATATTGGAAAGCATAAGAAGTCGTTGGGGAAGGGGATTTTCAAGGTAACGGGTAGAGAAGCATTTCAGGGATGAGCTTGGTGGGGAATCGCAGCTGGTGAGGAGTGGCCTGTTGGGGGCGAGTGTGCGGGAAGAGTGGCCAGGAGGCAGGCAGGCCCCAGAGAGGAGAGGCTGGGGACGCCAGGGCCAGATGGCGATGTGTTGGCAGTAGGGAGTCAGACGGCTGTTAGGTGGGAGCAGATCGTTCTGGTGTCGGGAAGAGAGGATCCACGATGCTATTTATGAAGCCCTTGGAGTGGTAGCCGAGGTTCAGGCGGCAGAAGTCCGTGTAGCTGGCGGGCAGGATCTGGCGGGATGGAGGGGGTCGGGGTGGGGTAGCGTGTGCAGCATTAACTCCCATCGGGTTCATGGATTAACCAGCGAAACCCCAGCAGAACTCCCCATCCACACGTGATTCCCTCCCCGCCACGATTCCTTTCGAATCATACATTTTATAGCCCTGTTCTTTAGTGGCCCACAGCCCCTCTCTTTGTGAAACTCCTCCTGGCCACTTTTGGTCACAGCGGTCCCTCAGCTCTCAAGGGCCACTTGTTAGGGACCCAGCTGTTCCGAGCTTACTGCTCCCGACCCATCCACGGGCCTTTCATGGGGACGCACAAACAGATGCTGGACTAAGACAGAGGAGACTCTTGTTTGCTGTAAATACCCTTCTCTGAACTTGCCCTTCTGCATAAGCCAAACGAGAAGCTTGGGTTTGTGTTCTCCCGAATGCTCTGACCGTCTCGGTATCTTACGTGGACTTCACAGCCAGGCTCTGAACTTCTCCCCGGAATATCGCACCAGGCGCGGCTCCTCGCGCGTTCTGGGCTGGGCTTGCTCAGTTGATGTTGTTTGCAGCTCTGGGCTGTCGGGAAGGGGTCTCCTCCCTAGATGGACGTGCGCACGTGGGAAGGGATCGATCCCAGCTTCTTGGGGCACCGACAACAGCACGGACGGCGATGTTGTCCTTGCTTTCCCCGGATCGAGGAGGCCTGTTGGTTGAGTTGGAAAACCACCTGTTCCTCGTTCACGCTTAGGAGCGAGGCGTCCCGATGGCGCCGGACCTCGTGTCGGCGCACGTGCACCTCGCGCCATCACGGTGCTCGCCCCGTAGTGTGTTTTCCAGACGGAGCCCTGGGAGGCCCCCTCCCCCACACGAACGGAACCGTTTTCCGTTTCGCAGCAGAGACTTCCCACCCACCCTCCTTCGTGCAGGGCACTTGCCCAGGGCGACTCTTATTTTTACGCCCTCACCGATCCTTTTTTTTCTAGCCCATTTCCCTTCTGAGCTCTGTCCAGTTAGGTTCGTTATCCCAAACCACAGTGGGCACGCTGTTTTCTGGTAGCTGATGCTCCTCCAGATCAGTGCTCCTCACCCTGGCCGCCCGTTAGAAGCACCTGGGGCAGTTTCATAACATACCAGTGCTCTGGCTCTACCCCAGACGGATGACATCAGAGCCCCCCGGGGTAGGGCCCAGGCATACATCTTTTTTCTTTTAAAGATTTTATTTATTTATTTGACAGAGAATGAGCACAGGCAGGGGGAGCAGCAGGCAGAGTGAGAGGGACAAGCAGACTCCCTGCTGAGCAGGGAGCCCGATGCGGGACTCGATCCCAGGACCCTGAGATCATGACCTCGGCCGAGGGCAGACCCTTAACGCACTGAGCCACTGAGGAGTTGCAGCATAATTTTTTTTTTTTAAGATTTTATTTATTTGAGAGGGAGAGTGCATGCATGTGTGCACATGTGCGGCGGGGGGCGGGGGTGCAGACGGGGAAGGAGAGAGAATCTTCGGCAGACTCCACGCTCGGCGCAGAGGCTCAGTCTCAGGACCCTGAGATCATGACGTGAGCGGAAACCAAGAGAAACCAAGAGTCGGTCTCTTAACTGACTGAGTCTCCCAGACGCCCCCAGGCATGCGTATTTTTTTTTAAAGCTCCCCAAATGGTTCTGTGTGCATCCAGAGTTACATCACTGCTCTAGAGAGTCTCCTAATCTCACCCGGTCCTCTTCTGTTGCCTTTTCTGCCTCCTGTTCTGCCCCTTCGGTAGTCGCTCCAACAGTTACCTGCCTTAGAATTGGCACAGGAACCCCAGGGTCTGAGCAAATAAGGAATCAGAGAGTGTTTATGGGGAGGGAAGCTCCGTGCATCCTCTCGCCTGGGCAGCTGCCGACTTCCCTCTGTTTGCACAGATAAACCCATTGTCTTAAGGAGCCTTAAAAAGAATAATTGTTTTATTTGGTTTTATTCCTCAGTGTGTGCGTGAGTAGTAAAGCTTGCGGTGATAACCGTTACCTTGCTTTCAATGACTTTTGAGCAAGAGGTCGTAGATGATGGTTAGGACGGAAGCAGATGGGGACCTGTGGGGTAGGTGGAGAGGTCACGCGTACCCCTGCCTCCCCGAGGAGGAGGAGAGCACCGTCAGCCCCGGACCACAGCCACAGCGCTGCTCGTGCGGGAGCCGGACCAGACGGAGCTCGGGAGGCTTTGCTTCCCTGTAGATGCTCCTCTCCTCTCTCCTCTCCTCCACAACTTCCTTTTTCTGCCTCCTCCTCTCCCGACCCTTCTGCCTCCTTCAGTGGCCTCCAGACAGGGGGAGGGGATGGGGCTGTTGGGAGAAGACTGTGAGTTTCTGTTTGTGAAAGTTCAGTGTTAGCTTCCATAAATGCCGGGCCTGACAGCATTCCTGGAGACGCCTCCAGAAAAAAGAAGGAATCACATCTGCTTCTGTCTGTCTCTGTTGTGCGTCCAGCATGTCTTTTTTTTTTTTTTTTATCCCAAGGAGAGGGACGATTTCTGTTTCTTCCTTCTGTTTTCCTTCTTCCTTCCTTCTGATTTCTGTTTCTTCCTTCTGTTTCTGCCTTATGGTGAGAGCTCAGAGGAGACCTGTGCTCTAGTCGTGATGGCCCTTTGGTCAGTCATCAATGGTGGTCCGAGGGCCCTGCAAGGCGGCGGTAGCTTCCCCCTTTCGTTCCTGCTGTCGGTCCGCAGGGAGGGGACCCCCGATCCCCAGACAGATGCTGCTGTCCTCCGCCCTTGGCTCACCCTGCCTGGGTCGGCCCCTCACCTGCTCTGTGCTTTGCAGGAAGGAGGAGACAGTCACTGTCTACCCCGCGGACGTGGTGCTCTTTGAAGGGATCCTGGCCTTCTACTCCCAGGAGGTGCGAGATCTGTTCCAGATGAAGCTTTTCGTGGACACGGATGCGGATACCCGGCTCTCCCGCAGAGGTGGGTTCCAAAAGCCTCCAGTGGCCCTGTTGGTGGCCCAGTCCCGCTGAGTCCATTCGGCCCCAGGGTGTCCTGCTGCTCAGACGCGTGGTGACCTCTGAGAAGGGATTAGTCACTGCATTGGATAACAAAAGGCTTGTGAGGTCACGGAGATGAAGTCAGAAGTTTACGTTGTGGTTTTGCGGGGAAAAAGTTTGATTAAATGCCCAGTTCTGTGTGGTTTTCCCACAGGCTTCGTCATCAAGACAGGAACTAAAACTAGGATGTCTGGGACAGGAATCCCTAGTGCCCACAGCGCTGGGCAGTTTGTCCCACCTGCCCGCTTCTCTAGTCTTTATTTTCCAGAAAGCTCTATGGAGGTTTTGTCCCTCTGTCCGGCCAGCCGTGGAGGAAAGTCCCTCGGTCATTCCCTCTGCAGGCCTGACTGAGGGCGTGCCTGTGCAGGTCCCCGTGCCGGGTGTCCTGAGGGATAGCTGCCCATCGGTGGGGAGCAGAGCCCGGGAATTCAGCCCTGCAGGACATGGAGTGGAGCCCTTGCTTCCACCTGCGGGATCAGGAGGCTTCACGGGGGGTGTGGCAGGGCAATGACGTAAATAGCGCAAGAAATCACACGGTGCAAATACAGACATACAGGCTTGTTCTGGAAAGCAGGTAGCTGGAGTTCCTAGACGGCTGTCCAGAGATGCTGGAAATCGCTTGAGGCAGATTACGGGGACTGTGGCTTCCCATATGGTGCCTGGTCCACGAGGAAGAGCTACCAAGGGGTTTTGAGTAGGGCAGTCGAAAGGGCCTCGGCTCTGTGTTGGGAGATGACCCCGACAGAGGGAGTGGGAGTGAAGACTGCAGGTAGGGCTGCTGTAGGAGGAGGCAGGGGAGAGAAGGTACCAGCAGAGTCAGAAAATGACAGCCCCCCACCATGGAGGTGAGGGTGAGGGCGAGGAAGAGAGCAACGAAAGGTGAGGAAAGTGAGCAAGGAAGGCTTTGAGTCCCTGTCCCGTGGAAGAGGAACGAGACCCAGGGAGTGACAAGGGTGGCTCCTAGTCACAGAGCAAATTATGGGCAGACCGGAATTTTTTTTTTTTTAAAGATTTTATTTATTTATTTGACAGAGAGAGACACAGCGAGAGAGGGAACACAAGCAGGGGGAGCGGGAGGAGAAGCAGGCTTCCTGCCGAGGAGGGAGCCCGGATGTGGGGCTCAATCCCAATCAGGACCTAAGCCGAAGGCAGAAGCCCAACCGACTGAGCCACCCAGGCGCCCCTGGAGTTTTTTTTTTTTTTTAAGATTTTATTTATTTGTGAGGGAAAGAGAGAGAGAGTGAGTGTGTACAAGCAGAGGTATACAGCAGGCAGTGGGAGACTGAGGTTCCCCGCTGAGCAGGGAGCCCAATGGTGGGACTCGATCCCAGGACCCTGAGATCATGACCTGAGCCAAAGGCAGAGGCTTAACCAACCGAGCCACCCAGGCGCCCCAGCAGATTGGAATTTTATAAGCTCCAGCCCAGAGCCTTCTGACCACAAAGCCTGTGACATTTCTCTTCTCACTTCATGAAACAAATTTGTGGTTTATCCACTTAAGACCTCTTTGCAAGAACTATAACTGGAACCAGCAGAATATAGAGAAACGAGTCCTTGGGTTTTGTCCTCCCAAGGAGTAGTGCCTACGCTCTATTAAGTGAGTGGTTCTTACACTTCCACTCCCAGGTGGGTTGGGGGATGGGTAGAACTCCTCAGTGGAAGAAAGGAGAGTGGGAGGCCCATATTCTAGTCCCACAGCCTCCAGCTAGCTTTGTGACTTCGGTGGCTCTTGGGACTCGTGTGACCTCCCAGGCTAGGGTTTCTTTATGGAAAAGATGCAGGAGACAGGCCTGTTTATAGGGTCATGACTTGGGCCAGGAAAGAGTTGCATGATTTTTTTTTAATAGATAATCAAGGCCCGAGCCCGGTATTCCCTCCTGCATCTTCTCTAGGCCCTGGTTTGTGACCTTAGTCCCCAAACCCAGGTCCTGCCATGGTTGATCTACTCAGTGTCCCCGTTAGTCTCAAATCTGGGAGGCAGCATAGGCACCCAGGGGGAAAAATTGGAGTCAGATGAACTGGGCTTAAATCCTGATTTCACCATGTCGTAGATGTGTGACCTCGGGCAGTTTATGTCGTAACCTCTTAGTACCTCATCAGTAGGGATGCTCGCGTTGGCTGATGACGTATTGAGATGGTAGATGTGTTTTCCTGAGTTTTCCATCAGGACTGGTCAGAACCTCTGAGTGGTCATCCCATCCTCAAGAGCTGGGACGCTGGCCTGATCCCATCATGGGATCAGGGATCATCCTGGGAGCTATGGCCAAATAGAACCAAATTTGAGAAATACAGAATTCAGAATCCTTGGAAATAAGCCGATCTTGGCCTCTAATGCAAACAGATCATCATGGCGCCGATGACACAGAGAATTCTCCCTTGCTCTTTTGTACTGGGATCCTTGTGCGAAACGGGGGAAAGACAGGAGGTGATGGTGGCTTTCTGTGGGTTTCTCCGGTCGCATCCCTCATGCTCCCAGGGAGGCTGCTGCTTTCCCTCTTGGACCTCTGTCTTCTTGTGTCACCTGCCGGTGAGTCACCTTCCTGGTGGATTTGCAGGGGCTTTTCCACATGCTGCTTTACACGTTCATTTTGTCTGTGTAGGACGGAAAACATGCCTGGCGTGTGCTTTGTGGGATGGGAGGGTGGTTTAGTCAGGAGCAGCTGCTGGGCCTCACAACATTCCTGGAGACCTGAGTTAGCGCCGTGGTTTTGTCCTTCCGCGTGTCCCTGGGCCTGTGACCCTCGCGGTCAGAGTTGACCACCGTGTGGAATGGGGGCTTTGCCTTTGAGCCATGCAGGCTTGGGAACCCCTCATACTTTGGGGTATTGGCTTCTTCCAGCTTCCGCCATCCCGCCATGTGTGTTATTTACTCTAACCCACCCTTGAATTCGGGGACCGGGAAGAACTGAGACTGGGTCCAAGGAGGCTGGCACCTACTCTCGCTCCTGCTCTAATTCTCTGTGTCCAGTCTCCATAGCTTCGGGGCTGCAGTGGACCTTGAGATAGTCTGTTTGTTACTAGAGTAACACATTTCCTCGACCAATTTCTAAAGCGAATTGGCCGAACCATTGAGGAATTGTATTTATTCTGGGTCCTTCTAAATTTCGTCCTTGGCTTTGGCTGACCAGAGGAGCCCTGGTGGCTTTGGAAGGGCGGCCGTGAGAGCCAAGCAGGGAAGGTGGGCAGACGGGTAGTTTCCTGCCCTTCCCCCCTCTTCTGAAAGGGCCTTTTCCTTTCCAAGCAAATGTGCCGGGTCAGAGTGATGATCGGGGAGCCGGTTTTGAGTCCCTGGAGTTTCCGGTTTGTGCCAAGACCTTGTTCTGACTCAGTCCTTGGCTTGGCCCTGTTTCCTGACTTCGCCTGAGGAGCCGGGCACTTCAGTGCCGTGAACTGGCCGGCCTTGTGTTGTCCTTGGCGCGAGGCAGGGTCTCGGGCTGTGTGAGGTGGTAACTCAGGGGAAGGCTCCCGGGGAACAGAGGTGGGTGATGCCGTTGGGTTTTGCACGTTCCCAGTGTCTGGGCAACATTCTCCCCCATCTCCTGTTTCCCTTTCCAGGGGAGAAACTGTAGGATGGCTCCTCCCCGTCTTCCCTGTTTCTCCCTCTCCGCCGTGTCTTCCCACGCGTCTGCGCCCTGCTGTCCCTCCCACACGCCCTCCCCCCACACAGTGCCACCTTTCCAGCTGCTCCGCGGGACCCCGGCTCTCGGCTGGGTCCACCCTGCTCACCCCGGGCTCACCTGAGTTCCTCTGACTTCGCAGGCGCCGCCCTCCCAGGGGTCCCCTGCCCTGTCAGGGAGCCGTCCCTCTCCTGAAGCTTCCCAGAGTCCGTTCCCGTCCTCATCGGTGGTAGAAACTCAGGTTTATTGAAGGCAGGCCATGCGCCAGCCACCGCACTGAAGACTTTTAGGCCCCATCCCCCTGTATTCCGGAGTGACGACTTGATGAGAAAGTCTCTATGTATCCTGTCTCTATTTTACAGTTAAGGAAAATGACATTCACAGAGGTCGGGTAACCTGTCTAAGGTCACAGAGGTAAGAGTGGGGTCAGGATTCCAACCCGGGTGGGTTCTGCCTGCATTGCTCCAGGCGGCGGGTCCAGGGGTAGCTCCGGGCCCTAGAGCAGTCTCAGGGTGACTCTCCTGCTCCCCGTGCTTGCCCCCAGCCCCGCGCCTTCCCCACGCAGTGGTGTAGCCGCAGGTGACAAGGGAGCCGCAGGCTGGGGCCGGGGGCAGCGGGAGAGCCACGGGAGAGCCCTGTGCCCTTGTGTGCGTGCCGGGGGAAGGACAGAGGGGATCCACGCCGCGCACGCCAGCCACACTCGTGTGCAGAGTGTGTCTTATGAAACACACACATCAGGCTTCTGCACGGCTTTTAAGTAAAAGCTGCCCGAGTACGGGCGTGTGTTTGTTTTTTCCCCCAGCTCTGATACCCTTTGCCCTGGCTTCCTTTTCCCTTTGTACTTTATCTGGGGACGTGGAGAAATTGGAGGCCACCCTGGCTGTGTGTTTTGGCCGAGGGGAGCCCGGTCGCTGGCGGGCCAGGGCTCCGGAGGCCGGTGGGGGTGAGCCACGTGGCGGCCCGGCGGCCTCCTTCTTGGCCCCGGCTCCCTGGCAGAGCCGCCGGCCCCCGCGTCAGAATGCCCGAGAACACCATTTCCTGGCTGGGGAGGCGCCTCGGCTGGTCCCGGGGCCGGGAGGGGCTGTGGGACAAGTCCTGACGCATTGGCGATCAGCTGATCCTCTAAATAACCGAGACCAGGGTTCCTGCGGAGAGGTCTCCTTGTAAATGGAGGTGCTGGTGGAAGAGTCAGGAGGTCTGGCAGTGTCACCTGACCCTCTGGAATGTGGTCTTCTCGTCGTCTAATCTCACACATTCCACTCCAGCCCAAATCCTCACCATGACAGCCTCCCTCTTTCCTGCCCCTGTCTGTGCGTGTGCGTGCATGCGTGCGTGGACACACAGAATTATCTAGAGACGTGGCTGTCCAGAAATTCACTCACAAGCGTTCCCTAGTTCGTTTGCAGTGAGGTTCATCCCCTGCTGAGTCTGTAGCCTGAGCAACGGTCCAGAGGAGCCCAGGGGCCCTCACGAATGATCGTGGATGGACAGGGTACCCTTTTGGGGTGGGGGTGGAAGATCGGGCGGCTGTGGGACTAAGATTTACAATAACACATGCAGGGAGGCGCTGTTTTGACGGAGAGAATCTCCTTCCAAGTTCTCACTGCCGAGTTTGGGGGGGAAACTGAGGCTCAGGGAGGTTGGCGCAGAGTGGCAGGGCCAGGATCCTAGTCCCTTTGATGGTCAGACCCTTTTTCTGTTTTTTTGACAAAAGAATCTTAAAAATAATAAAGGTGTTGGATGAAAGCCCCTGAATGACACTGCCCCAGAGGACGAAGGTAGAAGGTGGGGAGTGCAGCCCACCACTTCCAAAACCATGGTGTTGTCATCTTTCACGAGGTGGATTTCTATCTGCAAGCCCCCGTGCTTGAGGTCAGCAGGAATGGCTGACCACAGCTGGGCCCTCTGCCCGCCCTCCACCCCCGTGGGGGCTGGAATATGGGGGGCCAGGCGCGATAAGGTGGCACTTCAGCAGTAGGTCAGTGGGCCGCACGCAGGTAAGTAAGTGCAAGGAGACGCCGTCCAGGAGCCCCAACACCTCTCTGGGCCGCCCTGTCTGCTCCCTGTTAGGAGCTCCACAGGACTGTCCTGCTTTTTATGTTGTTCACACTGAAATTTTATTTGGGTCAAATGCTGCTTGAAACCAGAAGAGTGTTGGCTGAGTCTGGGCAGCCTTTTGCTTCAGAGATCCTTATGTCATAGCCAAATTTGACTATAGCAATAAAAATGTAACTTGTTTTTCTTGAAGCTGCTGCTGACCTGCTCTTGGTCAAGTCTCTCAGGAATCCAGCTTGTGAATCATCCCGAGTAATTGCGGAGTCCATGTGAGCCTGGTCTGCCTCGCGAAGGGCGGACATGTGTTGGCTCATGCACCGTTTTCTTGATTCTTGTTTTTCCTTTTCTTATAGTATTAAGGGACATCAGCGAAAGAGGGAGGGACCTTGAGCAGATTTTATCTCAGTACATTACGTTCGTCAAGCCTGCCTTTGAGGAATTCTGCTTGCCAGTGAGTTGTGTTCTTGGTTTGTTTTTTGTTGAATTTAGAATTTAAAACTGAATCGCACACCTACAGGTATGTAAGTTGATGGAGCCCCCAGCCTGAATTTCCTTTCTCTCTGAATGATCCTCTGTCCTCCAGTCCCAAGAAAAGGTAGCCTTTGAGGCTTTGTGTTCTCCGGGAGCTGTAGGCCGCCATCTTTGTCAGAATGGTCCTTCAGGGTCCTGCCATCTGACGCCAGTGAACTCTGCACTCCTTGCTTGGTGGGCTCAAGGTGTGAGGGTGCGCCATACCTAAGCATAGACTCAGCCATTGGGATCTTCAAAAGGTCTGTGATGGTTGCAGTATTGGTGTAGGGAGGGCTCGGCAACAGGGTATTTCCTTCTGAATCTCTTCTGCCACCGCATTGAGGGCCCCCCACTCCACACCTTTGAGCTTGTCTTTGGCCCCTGGATACTCTCCTCAGTGGGAAGTGTCTTGCCATGTTGGAACAAGCTTCCATACTTCTGCCCTGGCACAGGCTCATCATTCCTCCTGTGGCAGCCGGGAACTCTCTGGGAGGTGCCCTTCAGAGAAGGGAGGTTGGGGCTATGGGGAGTTTTCAGTGTTTAGTGAATCAGCCCTCAGCACAGGAAACACTCTTGGCTTCGTGGGGACAGACAGGTGAGTGTTGAGGGGGGCCCACCAGGGAGAAGAGGTGCGGAGTGGTGGTTGTCGTGGTTTGGGGGGTTGGTTAGGTAGTGGTAGAGGAAGACGGAGGGGATGATGTCATTTGAGAAGAAGCGTTTAACTCAGGAGATGCCTGCACCTGTGTCGTGTGTCTTCACCAGGTTGGCCTCACCGTGGTCTAACTCCCTGACGATTTCTAATGAAGCTCTGAGTGGGAGTGGGGAGACGTTGGGACTTAGCCTGATCTTGGGTGATCTCTTCTGGGAGACTGGAAGCCGAGGGCATGGAGAAGAGGGGTAGAGCGAGGCCAAGTGTGGGAATTTCTCTGTTTCTCCTAGTGATGAACTTTTTCTTTCTCCTGGAAAAGTATGATCTCCAACTGTTTGTTCCTTCAAGTCTGTTAGAAGGTTTTGCGTCAAACCAGACTAGACTTTTGTTTCAGATTGGGGACAGCTGGCCTTTCCGAGCCAGCCTGAGGAGCGCTGATGCCCTGTTCATTCCCCTGGAGAGGACTGGGGCACGGGATTAGGTTTCTGGGCAGAGGGCAGAGGGAGGAGAGAAGCCAGGAAATTCTATCCATCCGTCTACCTGAGGACTCCTCCTCCTCTTTTTACCTTAATAATAGCTCAAGGTAAACTTACTGGACATAAACTAGAGTTAACTGCCACTTTTCTGCTGTTTCACTTAGTTATAACGGAGCTTAAAATTCTGCACATTTTCTGGGTGGTTTCTGCTGGTTCCCACCGTCCAGCCACACTGTGCTTGGGGAAGATCAGGTCATTCCCGTGTAAGCCAGGAACTCGGATCTGATAAAGTGTCTGCCTAGTTCAGGTTGGGTTTGGGCCTGACACAGTTGCATTTGAACGGTTTTAGTCCAGAAGATGCCCACGTGCTGAAGGCATTGTTAGGTGGTCTTATGCTACACTTGGGTCACACACCAGAACGCAGTTACTTGTAAAGGAGTCCACAAAATCCCAGTGAAATAAGAAAACAAAAAAGGGAATGTATCTAATTGTGGCTTTACTTTCTTTTTTCTTACGTGTGGTAACAGAGCCAATGGAAATGGCCATCAGCGGGATTATTTTTCTTAGATTGACCCTTGCGTTAGGATCAGTGGTGTCACCTTTCAGACTGTGTGTAGAAGTCCAAGGTGACCCACTTCCCTTTTCAATTCGGGTTTTTCTAATTCATATTAGGAGGAGGCAGTTACGAGCTTGGTTTCAAAGACTACGTTCTCTGTGCGGGTCCTAAGCTTACATGGTATTAAACCATTAATGAGGAGAGATCAAGAGAGCTGATTTATTGTCATTTAGATAAAGGAGATAAAAAATACCATATTGGCAGCCTCAAGCTGCCACCCTGTGGGGTCAGTGGTAGGAAGGCTGACCCTATTCTCGTAGCCCCTCAAGAGGGGCGTGGGCTCGTTTGTCTGGAATTCCTCTTTAATGCGTTGTGAATATCCTTCTCCACAGACAAAGAAATACGCTGATGTGATCATTCCTAGAGGTGCAGATAATCTAGGTGAGTCCTGGTGGGAAGTCATTCCGTGGGGGCATGACTCCTATGTCAGTCATACTTTGGGACAGGATGTGGTGACCAAGCAAGGCTCCATGGACATGGCTGAACCACTGGTCTGCTGCTGGGAGCCAGAAAGGAATTTCTGCCTGTACGGTGGGCTTTGGGGTCAGGCCCCTGTGCGTACGTGTGTATGGGCATGGCGACAAACAGGAACTCGTGCTTCTCTAACAGAAAGCAGAGGGCTGGAGACTGTCCTCTGCTGTCACTCGCAACAGATGACACTTAGAGGCCTGGCATCAGAGGCCACCTTTTAGCAAAAGCACACTTTCTCCTTAATTTAATTTAGAATGACCTGCCATCAAGGTAGCCCTTCGAGAAGGGAGCTGGTTGCACTTACTTATCAGTTTTGGCTTGTCTGAGAAGTAGGGGTACCTCTGGACTGAGGCAGGCTGGGACATGATCTGTGAGAAGTCCCTACCGTCTCATTCTCTTTAATTAATTTCAACTTCCCTCCATTTAAACAGTTAATTTTTTTTTGCTGAGCCATTTGGGAATCTGTCTTAGCAATGAATATGTCACTGTGTATTTCTTTCTTTTCTTTTTTTTAAAGATTTAATATATTTGAGAGAGAGAAAAGGGGGAGAGGCAGAGGGAGAAGGAGAGAGAGAATTGGAGGCAGACTCCCCACTGAGTGTGGAACCCGACGAGGGGCTCGATCTCAAGACCCTGGGATCATGACCTGAGCTGAAACCAAGAGTCGGATGCCCAACCGACTGAGCCACCCAGGCGCCCCTCACTGTGTATTTCTTTTTTTTTTTTTTTTAAGATTTTATTTATTTATTTGACAGAGAAAGAGATCACCAGTAGGTGGACAGGCAGGCAGAGAGAGAGAGGGGGAAGCAGGCTCCCCGCTGAGCAGAGAGCCCGATGTGGGGCCCGATCCCAGGACCCTGAGATCATGACCCGAGCCGAAGGCAGAGGCTTTAACCCACTGAGCCACCCAGGTGCCCCCTCACCGTGTATTTCTTAAAGATAAGGGCATTTTCATTCCTAGCCACTGAAGAGCCATTCTATCCAGGGATGTGAAGATTGATAGAATTTCCTTTGACAGATTTGAGGAGTGCAGGCCCATCGTTTTGTAGAACGGCCCTCAATTCGGTTCATCTTTGTTTCCTCATGATTGGGTTCAGTTTACACAACCCAGAGAAAACACTGTAGGAGAGACACTGTGTTGTGCGTTCTTTGTGCAGCATTTCAGAAAGCACTCGATCTTTATTCCACATCTGGTGATGTTAACATCAGTCGCTTGCTTGAGATGTACCGTATATTTCTAATGCTAAGAACAGAGAGTCCCGTGTTACATTTCCTTTGGAGGAAAGAGCCTTCTGCGGGGATCGGTCTGCTTGGGATGGGGGGCTGGTGGGTTCCCGGGTAGAAGGCTTGTCTCCTCCCCGCACTGTCCCTAACACGGCTGCTCTCTGCCCCACAGTGGCCATCAACCTCATCGTGCAACACATTCAGGACATTCTGAACGGAGGGCTCTCCAAACGGCAGACCAATGGCTATCTCAACGGCTACATCCCTTCCCGCAAGAGGCAGCCGTCGGAGTCCAGCAGCCGACCCCATTGACCCCTGTCTCCTTCCGGCCCGGCCCCTATCTTCAAGAGACAGGAGGAGGGATCAGAAGGCACTGTTCGTCCATACACGTGCTTTCCTAGGACATTGCTGTATTTAAGAACACACCATGGAGATGACATGCCTTTGTTTTTCTTTTTTTTTGTTTTTTTGTGCTTTGGAGCGGCGAAACGAAACCGAATTTGACCCTGAGCTTAAATGACAAACTGTGCCAACTACTACTGGTGATGCCTAATTATGAATCCAACGTGTAACCAGTTATAAATACATATATATATATATAAAAGGATCTATTTTTGTGTAAATGTACAAATACTGTAAAGCTCTTTGCTGTAAGTATTGTGCAGGAGAGCCTATACTTGAGGGTCTGGGACTCGAGCCGGAGTCTCACCGAAGGGGCACGGCTGCTGTGTTCCGCGGGGGTAGGCTCAGGCATGGGTGTAGGAGGCGGGTGGTGGAGAAGGGAGGCGCCCCGGCTCATGGCTCTTGTGCCCGTGTGGCTCGAGGACACTGGAGCTGGGAGCCTTGGATCGCCCCTCCCCTGCCAGGGGCCGCCTTCTTGGAGCTGGAGCTTAATCATGTGTCGACAAGAGATACTCTTTTCTTTTCTTCTTCTTTTTCTTTCTTTCTTTCTCTTTTTTTTTTTTTTTTTTGAGTTGAAATTAGGCAAGATCTCAGCTCAAAAATCAAACTCAGGGAAGAGGCCCACTAAGGAGAACAAGTCTTCTGTGTTTTCTTCTTGCCCAGTGCGCCCCCTCTGGCTGCCCGGGTAGCTCAGCCACTCCTTCCTGACCCAACCTGCTTCTCAGTCTCTCCAAAAGCCAGAGCTGCCCCTCTCTCCTTCCCTGACAGGCATTTGACGGGCTCTCTTCTGCTAAGAGGGGGAAGGAGAGGGTTGAACAGTACCTGGTGTGGCGTCCGAGGAAACACTGGATCCTCCCGCCTCCCAGGGACGTCTGCGATCAGATTCCTTGGGCCTTTTCCCAGAGGATAGTGTGCACGGTGGCCCCTTGAGTCTGGGCTTTGGCTAAGGACTTCTGCTGGCGGAAGGACAGCCGACGGCCCTTCGCAGGGTGGCAGGGGGAGGGAGTGGTGGTTCCTGCTCACTGAGACCAGGGCCTGGCAACAGGGTGAGGACGGCACGCCCCTTTCAGCAGGAATGCCCGCTAGCAGTGTGCCAGCCAAGCGGACGGCCGTGGTTAGGGGGGAGAGACGCCCACCTCTCCTGAGGGCTCCCTCTTTGGGAAAAGTACAGAGCCCTGAAGATTCCTGGTGGAGGAAGTGGGGGGACCAAGTGAGACCCAGGAGGGATGAAGCTAGAGTCCCGAAGCCTCCACCACTAACTGCAGACGAGCCGGAGCCTTGCATTTCTCCGTTGACCATCTCTGTGCTCGGCAGTCCGCGCCCGCAGCCTTTCCACCGCCTGAAGCTCGTGGGGGGAAGCTTCTCCCCCCATTGCTTTCCCAGCCCACAGGAGCCATTCAGGTAGATCTGACACCACATCTCTCAAGTCACACCAAATTGTCCCTCAGGCTCACCACCGTCCAGTTTTGATTCCCCCCTTTCTGGACTCGATGTGACTCTCAGTCTCTGTGTGGCTGTTTCAAAAAGTCAGATCGCCTCCCTAGCAGAGCTTTGCTGCCCCTGAGACATTCAGGAGACAGCTGCAGGCTCAAGAGGGAGCTCCCTAGGGTTGGAGTGAGGGAAGGCTCCCAAGGTGCCCCCGTCTGAGGCCAGTACTCCCCGGGATGAATATATTCTGGAGCGCCGCAGAATCCGTATTCTCTTTCTCGTCATGCCTTGCACGGTTCTGAGATGAGGGGGGAGGTGGCAGGCCTGGGTTAGGATCCTGAGGACCCAAGGTCTCTTGGCCTGGATGGGGTCTCTCTGTGCTCAGGGGCAGCCCACCCCTGTCTGGGGGAGCCTTGGCCTTGCGGTGGGTAGACATTCAACTTGACTTGAAGCTCCCAGGTGCCAAACCATTTAGTGCCTTGGCCGTCTGTCCCACTGCCCTGGAAGATGGAGTCTTCTCATCTCTGAGCCTTGACGTCCTTAGCTGCTTCCTCATCTACCTGTGGTGCTGGGACCAAGCCTCCAGTGTCTCTGAGTAGCCCAGTCCTCGCTGGGAAACGGCTCTGGGGCTGCCTTGCCTCCTGGTAAAAACCGTCACCAGTTCTTGGTGGCTTGGCTTGGGGCGCTGGGCTGTGCCCACTGGACAATGCTGACAACTCCCTTGATTCTGTGACACACTGTCTGTGCCAAGGAAGGGAGAGAAGCTCTGTCCCTGTGTCCCTCAGCATTTAGCCAGCTATCTGAACTTGAGCTTTCTTTGTGACAAATCCTGGACTTGGTATTTTGAGTCATTAGGTCTCTGATTCCACTGGAGAGTCAGCGGTAGGATCATGAGGCCAGAAACCATGACCCGAGTCCACTGGGTCTTCCCCGTGGTCCAGCGGGGAGGTACCGGCAAGCAGGGTGGGGTAAATTGGTCACGTGTGCGTGGGAGTCCCATGGCTTCCGAGCTGCCAATGGTGCTTGCTTCTTCCCCACCCCTGCCCAGGTATTACCCATAGATCAAGTGTGTAGGGAACAAGCATCCACGCTTTGTGTCATGGGAAGGCCTGAATTCACACTCCTTTATGCTAATGGAACTTGTGCTGACCCGGGTTTCTTTTCCTTGGGCAGCCTGAGGCCAGTAGGGGCAGAGAGATTGGATTCTGTAGGAGGAGCTCAGGAGTGTCTGGAACTTTGGTTTGGGTGGATAGGGTAGGTCCTCGAAGAGGCGGTGGTTGGACAAGGGGATCCCCGAAGAACAGGCCAGGGGAGGGTGGCCGGGGAAGGTCTCCGGTTCATCCTTCAGAGCCCATCATCCCAACAACCCGCTCTGGTCTCGGCTGCCCAATGGTCGTGTGGATGCCGCCGTCCTGCCTCTTGTCTCTGTGCCCGGGGCAGACTGCCAGTCTCTCATGAGGCCACTGGGTCAGGCTGAAGGCTCGCGTGCTCCGCAGAGCGGTTGGGAAGCAGGAGGGACTGGAGCCCAGTCGGTTTCTGTTTCACCTCCTTTGCTGTCCTTGTTCAGCTCCCTCGATTTAGCGGTCTTGACCTGTGCTAGCACCTGAGGCCAGCGGAGGGAAGTCGTAGCCTCTGGCAGGACCGTATTTTCTTCTGCTCTGGAGTCTCGTACCTGCCTGTCAAGGATTCCAGCACCAAGGACCCGCGTTGGGTTAGGCCGGCTAGGGAAGGTTCTGGATTGCAGGGCTCTGCTGCTGGAGAAGACCGGCTGGGCTTCCCTAACTGCCTTTTACCCTGTCTCAGGGTGAAGTTGGGAAACCCGGGGCTTGGTTCCAGGTACAATAAGGCAGAGAACATGTTGGGAAAAGCACTGGGGTTGGTCTGGAGCTCAGAGTCCCCTTTGATCTTTTGTCTCTGGGGCCCGTGCTGCCCTCCGTAGGCCAGGCGGCTGGTGTTCAGATCAGCTACCTTGCTGCTCTTAGAGGTGGTGAGTGCCTAGCTGGTCCTGCCTCAGGAACAGGGCGAGTAGCTAAATAAAGACGTAGGCTTTTTTTCTTTCTTTCAGATGCTTGCTCTTCCTCCTTTTCTTTCTATCACCCTGCCTTTATTGTTAGTAGTTACAAAATGACCACATACTATGTACTTTGCTGTAAATAAAGACTGGACAAAAAAAGAGCCGATTCTTGTCTCCTTTGTGGTGTTTGGGCAGGAGGAGCCGTGACTGAGGCCAGCAGGCCTGAGGGCTCGGCGACTCCATGGATGTGACTAGGAGGCTGAATGCACGCAGCCTCCTTTCACTAAGCCTCGCGGTGCGGGGCTGGACCTCAGACCTTAGCTGTCCTGGAATGCCGGTGAGACACGCACTTGTGCATTTCTCCTCTGTCCCTGTCTCTGTCCCCAAAAACCAGGGCCAAGGTTTCGGGGTGGGGGGCTTCTGATCTCTGTGATGTTCTGGCTCCAAGTTGCCCAGTCAATGCCAGCACCTCCCTCACTTCCTACCCTGGACCATTCACCACCCCTTCCTCAACTCCCCCACTGAAACCCCAAGCAACCTTCTAAGAAAAGAAAACTTCATGGAGGTGGGCGGAGGAAGTTTACATTAACAATGTGAACAACTTCAAGAGAACTTGTGTGTGTGTGTGTGTGTGTGGTTACTGTGACTATATCGATACATAGCAATCAACACGGATACTCCTACATCTCCCTGTTATTTTTCTTTTTAAAAGATTTTATTTGAGAGAAAGTGTGCGTGTGAGCCAGGGGAGGGACAGAGGGAGAGAATCTCCGGCAGGCAGACTCCCTGGTGAGCACAAAGCCCGGCTCTGGGCTCCATCCCAGAACCCAAGATCATGACCTGAGCCAAAACCGAGAGTCAGACGCCCTACTGACTGAGCCACTCAGGAGCCCCATCCATCTCCCTGGTTTTGAAAGACCTAGGTCACCCACCACCAAAGACTAAAATAATCGGCCTTCGTGCGGTTCTTAGCCGCAGTCTCCCACCAACCCTGCGCCTTTTCGGCTTCCATGTCTTCACCACCGCCGGCCGGCCAGCCAACAACCCACATTAACATGCAGTGAAAATTAATAAAGGAAAACCTCGCTAAAATGGAGTCAGGAGGTCTGGCCAGGTGTTCTCGCTCCCTACCCACGAACCACTCCTTGTGAGCTGCAAACCCGACAAGAAGAGAGGACCTTGCACAAGGATACTACTTGACTACCCCGAATGGAGGGAGAAAGGATTACCTCCTCTCCCGCCAGCGACAGTCCAGCCAATGGGAGGCCCGCATAGCTCAGCCAATGAGACGCCCGCATAGCTCAGCCCGTGAGACACCCGCACAGCTCAGCCAATGAGAGGCCACGATACTTCCCACCCCCAGTTTACTCCAATGGACTTGTTTGTAACAGCCTTCCCCACTTCCGCTTTCCTCTATAAAACACGGCACCGTCCTTTGTTCCCGTAGTTGGTTTCTTCCAGTTTGCAAGTCTTTTGCTGTTCCCTAGTAAATCCATCTTTTGCTGGTAAAGTAACTGGCCGTTTTATTTTTAAGGTTAACAACGTAGAGCCACTCTGCTGTTTCCAGACGCTTGTTTCATGCATACATGCAAACCCATCAAGGAATGGAGCAGATCCAAGGGAACCTTCATTTAGGAGGATCCACCCACAGAAGGCTGCTGTGTTTCTAAATAACACCTGGGGGCCTCTACCAGCGCTGGTATTATCGTCCGGCATGACTCCTCAGGCCAGTGAAGAGAAGATCAGTCACGGAGCAAGTGCCTTGCGTGGTGTCGCCCAGGTAGTGGTTGTGCAAGCCAGTTTAGTTGTGTTTTTCCCCTTTGCCTTGCTCTCCACCTCCTCAGTCCTTGGTGGATCACCTCTGGAGCTGGGTGCTTTGCTGAGGACTCAGCTCCTTCCTCCGATTTCAGTTATGCTCCCTTGTAAGTGGGAGGACGATGGGGCAGGCCAGTGAGGCCCTTAGCAAATTGGCTTTGTCTCCCCACCCTCTGTCACAACATCCTCCCATCCACCTTTCTGCGCCACAGCTTGGAGATGCCCATTGGACTGGTGCTGCTTTAGTCAAACCTTCCCTCGGTTCAGATGAAAATAAACCTGTTCAAACCTGCTTAAAGGTTCTACGGAAGGGGGACGGGTGGAGAAGGGGACCTGGGAGATGGGAAAGTTCACAGTTCTGTCATCACATGGAAGATGTTTAGAATTTTTTGCTTTAAAAAAAAAATTGGAGAGAGAGAGTGTGTGCAGGCATAGTGGGAGGGGTAGAGGGGGAGGGAGAGAATCTCAAGCAGAGTCCGTGCTGAGTGTGGAGCCCAACATGGGGCTCCATCTCACAACCCTGAGATCATGACCTGTGCCAAAATCAGGAGTCGGATGCTTAACTGACTGAGCCACTAGGTGCCCAGTTTTGCTGTTGTGGCTGTTTTGTTTTTTAAGATTTATATATATATATTTTAAAGATTTTATTTATTTATTTGACAGAGAGGAGAGAGATCACAAGTAGGCAGAGAGGCAGGCAGAGAGAGAGGGGGAAGCAGGCTCCCTGCTGGGCAGAGAGCCCTAAGCGGGGCTCCATCCCAGGACCCTGAGATCATGACCTGAGCCGAAGGCAGAGGCTTAACCCACTGAGCCACCCAGTGGCCCCAAGATTTATATTTTTGAGGCTGAGTTTCAAGAGATCACTTGCTAGAATAAAGTTAACCTAGAATGAAGTTAACTCACTTGCTAAATCTTGGCCTATGCCTCCATATATACTTAACATATTTTTTCAATCAACCGTGCACCTAAAATAACATAGCCAAGTGAATCCGCTTGAGTTAAGACTAAACCCAGACATCGATTCTCAGTTAAATGAGTAGAGGTGAGGGCCAGGAGAACATGAAACTGTCTGACACAAACTCACCGTCCTACAGTCTAGGTCCTGCTCGGCATTCATTCCCCCCCTGATTCTGAGGGTTGGTTTGGGCTAGATCAGGGCTTCCTCTGATGTGTTGCAGAATGGCAATGGCCTGGGCTCCAGTGCAGTGTTTGAGTGCTGATGGCCCGAGGCCTGGAAAAGCCAGTGTGGCCTCTGCCTTCAAATCTCACATGTCACTGTAGTTTTATGCTGAAAAGTCCAGGATTCTCTCATGTAAGGTAGTAACAGCTGTGGATGATGTTTCACGATTCCTCTTTATCAGTGCCGTGTACTTTCTTTACAGTTGGTGACATTTCCGATTTTCATGGCAATACTCCCTTCGGACTTCTCCAGCCTTCCCTACACCTTCACTTCGCCTCAGCCCTCCTGCAAGGTATGTAAGGAATGCGGTCCTGCTCCGGTTTCAGCTAAGAGGGGGCGGATTTAACCCAGAGCTGCGGGAAAGGAGGCACCCTGCCAGGTAAGCCTGTCTGGTGCGTCCCTGCCCTCTAGTGGTGGGATTTGGACCTGGCGCTGGGCTAGTGTCCTTTGCTTGACTTCTGTGGTTTTAAGAGAGTTGTCAGAGTGTCCCCAGACTTCTGACTGCTGATGTGATTCTTTTGTTTCTTCCTGGAGGGTCTTTAATGAGAGCCTTCATTAGGGCCGATGGAAATGACTCTCTTGGTTTCTCTATTGCGGTAACCTATTGGAAGTGTTTCTCTGAGCTGGTCATCACAGTCAGTGGGAGTCTGTTGAAAAGATGACCGTGATTCCTGGGAATTCTGATTCTGTGGGTCTGGGGAGAAGATCGTTTATAACAAGCTGTGCAGGTGAATCAGATGCATAGGCAGGGCTGGAAACCAGGGGCCTTGTATATTTCGTCATCCAGACCATTTGGATCTGTGGTGTTCATTGCCCTGGGGGGCCCATTTCTCCCAGAAATGTTGTCTGTGCTGTAAGACTCCTCTCTGCCTGTGTGGGGACTGGAAAAAAGGTTTGAGTTTGCTCTTAAGCCCATTCAAGGCCAGCACTGCCGTCTCAGGTGGCAAGACCCCCCCCCCCCATCCCGACCTCTACCCCAGGAGATGCTTAACTATGGCTGCCCTGGGCAAGTTCCTCAGGATGTCCTCGGGGGTGGCCCAGGAGTCATCTTCAAGCAGGTGTTAGTCATAGTGCCCTTCGTGACATCTTATCTGAAGTCTCAATAGAGAAAACAGTGGTTCAAGCTGGCAAGAGAATCATGCAGCCTCTCCCTTGGAAATTCTGAGTTTTCTTGGAATCCAGGAATCCAAGCCCTTCCTTTTACAGATGTGGAAACTAGGGCCCAGAGGCAAAGTGACTGGTCAAGATCCTCCCACCTGGGCACCAAGTCTGCAGTGGACTCGATTAGGGCTTTAAAAAAGAGAGTTCCCTTCTCCTGGGTTTCATCTTGGAGCTTCTCCAGGGGCAGGCATTGTTGGCAAAAGTTGGGATGGATCTCCGCTCTTGGACTGATTCTTTTTGGCAGGAAGAAGGACCTAAGTCAGGCTCACTTGGTCGGCACAAGGCAGTAGAATGAGGAGGGAGAATTGAGTGCCTTTTAAAAAGATTAAGTTAAGTGAGTTAGTGTCAATTGGGTTTTGTGAAAGGGGCTCCACCTGTGTTTAATGATTTCCGCGTCATCTAGCTTCTGCTACAAGGAGAGACCACCTGTTGGGTAAATAAATGTGGAGTCCGGAGACCCAGCTCTAAGTGTTGGCTCCTTCTCAGAATAGCTGGGTGGTCCCGGGCAGGCTGTAACCGAGGGCCAGAGGCCCCTGCTTGGCCCAGGGTACTGAACGAGCGTGCGCAGGCAGAGAGGCACAGCTGTGCGTTCTGTAAGGTGCCCCGTGAGTGGTGGCTATTTGTGTGCTCTTGGGAACCGGGCTGCATGGATGAGACTGAGTTCTGGGAAGGCCACCTCTTCTCTGGAGCTCAGGCAATCTGGGAGAGGCTGGCTGGGTGGGGAAAGTCCCTGAACTAGAATTCTCTGCCGCTGTTGCTAAAGCCGTGCCCCGAGGGCAGCCTCATCTATTGACTGAGGAGGGTTTAGCCAAACCCGAATAGGCTATTTAGCTGTGGAGTCATGCCCCAGGGCTATGAGCCTCCCAGGGGTGGGTGGTGGGGGTGGGGGGTTGGTGGGGATGGGGGTGGGGGAGACTCACCCCTTTCTGAGCGTCTCCTCAACTCCGATGCGTCTGTGATGAGAGAGGGACCGGGTAAGGAAAGATATCTGTGTAGGTATTAGCTAATAATCGAAAATGGACCCGAAAACTTAATGGTATGCTCTTTAAGACCTCAAAATAGTGCGTACCGGACAGTCCTGGCATCGAAATGAAGGGATCGGACATGGTGTCCTCCGGTTCTGTAGCTGGAGTCTGTCTGTCGGGTGGGCAAGCTGAGGGGGCATCTTCGGTGGGACAGCCTGTGTTGTGCCTGGCACGCCCTTTAGGACGGTGTCCCCCTCCCTCAGGATGTACCCGGGCTGATGAAAGCACCTCTCTTTTCTCGATTAGGGTTTTAATTTCTTTTTGTCGCTCGGCCCCTCTAGCACTGTGCCTTCTGAGGATCCCCCCTCAGGATAGTGTTTTTACCTACATAAAATAGCACCTCGGAACATTAAAGGAGGGGAGCTTGGGTGGCTTAGTCGGGTAAGCGGCTGCCTTCGGCTCAGGTCATGATCCTGGGGTCCTGAGATCGAGCCCCGCATCGGGCTCCCTGCTCGGCAGGAAGTCTCTTTCTCCCTCTCCGTCTGCCTGCCTCTCTGCCTGCTTGTGCTCTCTATCTTCCTGTCAAATAAATAAATAAAATCTTTAAAAAAAATCGAAGGGAAAGAATTAAATATATATGTATTATTTATTTATTTATTTTTTAAGATTTTATTTGAGAGAGAGCGTGAGCACAAGTTGGAGGGGGTGGTGGTGAGGGGCAGAGGCAGAGGCAGAGGGAGAAGCAGGCTCTCCAGCAGCAGGGAGCTGGATGTGGGGCTCGATCCCAGCAGGCAGATGCTTAACCGACTGAGCCACCCAGGCGCATATATATATATGTGTGTGTATATATATGTAGACTCTCTCTCTCTCTTTATATATATATATAGACTATATATAAAGACTCTCATCTTTATATATAATATATATTCATTTTATGTATTTATTTGAGAGAGAGAGAGAGCACGTGCACGAACAGGGGAGGGGCAGAGGGAGAGAATTTCATGCAGACCTGGTGCTTAGCATGGAGCCTGACATGGGGCCCCGTCCCAGGACCCCAAGATCATGATGCAAGCCGAAATCAAGAGTCAGATGCTCACCGGACTGAGCCACCCAGGTGCCCCAGGAAATGAATTCTACTGAAACACAGTTACCGAAATGTGGAAACAAATGGGTGATAGGGTAATACATGTGCTTCTTTGTTAACCCATCAAATAACAAGATTCTGCGTCAGGTCTAAGAACTACCACGATTATGTAGAATTAATGAACCTAAATGATATTTTGAACTTCTGTAACAACTATATTATGAAAATGACTGATTTCTACTGCCCATAAACGAGTATAAGTACAGCTAATATTCCTGTGATTTGTTGCCTACATTCATAACGTAAGGAAATGCAAACATTTCAGAGGCTGGTGAAAATAAAGTTTTAAATTCATAGACTGCCTGAATTTTACCCTTCTGTCATTCTGTCCTTAATCCTCAGACTAAGAACCCCCAGGTGAGATCCAGATCTTCCAAGTCACTGGTGACTAAGGTGGACAAAAGTGTCCCCTTTCGCTACGTGTCTTAAGCGAGCCAGGCCCCAGCGCTGGCATGGGGCGGGCCGTGCAGGATGGGCACGGAGTCAGGCGGCCTCGCTCTGGTCGGAATTTGCCCGTGATGCTGGCAGGTCCTATCACTTGTCCTGCCAGGCTCTCCATCTGGGAAATGAGAGTGTAATCTCTGCTCTGCTCCACTTAATGGTTTTAGTACATGATGGGAGAGAATAGATAGAACCTGAATGAGAAACAGTAAAAACTATCCTATAAACATAAAGCATGTTATTTATTTTCAGTGCAAAGCGTAATGAGGCCAAAGCAGTGCTTAGAAATGATCACCTTTGACTCAGGCCACGTGTTGGCGAGGAAAATAAGATGTCTGTACGCAGCCAGAAAGAGTAGAGCAGATGAAGACAGTAAAGTGGGTTCATGGAGTCAAAGCCTGGAGCAGCCACTCAGAGACCTGGGGCAGCGTCCGTGACCAGCCCCGAGCGGGAAACAGTGTTCATTTCTTTCCCTCCGGCCAAAGCAGTCTACGATCCGTTTCCTGTTAATTTTTGTTTATGGTGCGAGCTGTAGATAAAAGTTCATTATTTTGCGCGCGGTGTCCTTTTGTTCCAGGGGCATTGTTGCAAAGACTCTCTTCTTTGAATTGGTTTTGCACCTTTCTGAAAGGTCAGCTGTTCATATTCGTGGGTCTGTTTCTGGACTCTGTTCCACTGGTCTTTTTGTCTGTTTTGGTGTCCACACTGTCTTGATTGCTGCAGCTTTTTAGTAAATCTTAAAATCAGGTAGCGCTTGCCCTCTAACTTTGTACTTCTTTTTCAAAATAGTTTTGGCTATTATAGGTCCTTTGCATTTCTGTATACATTTTAGAATCAGCTTGTCAGTTTTTAGAAACTGTCCTTCTGAGGCTATAATTGGGATGGTGTTGGATCCATAGATTAGTTTGGGGACAATTGTCATCTTAACAATGTCGTGTCTTTTGACACCTGAACAAAGTCTGTCGCTCCATTTTCCTTGGTCTTTTTTGATTTGTTTCTTTAATGTTTTGTAGTTTTCAGTTTACAGATCTTGTACATCTTTTTATCAGATTTGTTTTTACATATTTTGTATTTTTGATGCATGGTACATAGTATTTTTTTAAATTCCAAGTTCTGATGTTGTTGCTAGCATATGGAAAAATGCACATGATTTTTGTCTACCGGTCTTTTATCTGGTGGAACTCACTTGTGTCAATATTATCTTTAGAGTGTTTTTAGGAGGAAGCGGAGATAGAACAGTGATTTAATCTACTGTGTTTAACCAGAAGTTCTTGAGATTTCTATATTCACTTGTAGCATCTCTACAGGTTTGGAAATTACACATTATATTTTTCTTTTGTGGTTATCTTTTAAGATTAATGTACGAGCATTAGCATACTTGACTTGACAAAATCCCTCACCTCCTCCCGAACAATGTAAGAGCTTTAGGAAGCCTTAACTCTGATCACAGTCCGTCCTACACATTCGTGTTGCTAAAGCATTTTAGTTCCACCTTGCTCTTTTGTATCCCTTAAGTTCATTATCATTGCTGTTTTTCAAAAATCCTTACTGCTGTATGCTGTCAGTCCTTGTTTAGATTTACCCAGAATTTTGCTAATGCCTTTACTTCCTATGTCATTTTGCATTATTCTTTGTACTGGATTCGATTTTCTTCCTCAAGTACATCCTTTACGCAATCCCGTCACAGAGGGTGTTAGTGGTCTATGCTTTGTTGCAAATGTCTTTACTTCACCTTCACTTAAAAAATTTTTTTCAAAGATTTTATTTTTAGATAATCTCTGCACCCAATGTGGGGCTTGAACTTGCAACCCCAAGATCAAGAATTGCACGCTTTACTGACTGAGCCAGCCAGGCGGCCCTTACCTTTGCTTTTGAGTGATAATTTAGCTATATATTTTCTCTCAACATTTCGAACATATTTTCTACTTTCTCCTGTCTTTTTGTTTTAAAGACTTCTCTTTGTCTCTGATATTCTGCGGTGTGTCATGAAGTGTTGAGGTGTGGATTTATTTTTAATTATCCTACTTGTGCTTTCTAGTTAGCAAGATCTATGTGTTTCCTCTAGTCTAGAGAATCATAGCTGTTGTCTACTCACCTTTCTCTGTTCTCTCCCTCTAGAGATGTAGTTGCTTGGATGTAGGACCCTTTATTCTCTCCTCTGAGTCTCTTACTCTTTATTTTTCACAGTTTTAGCTTCTCCTGGCTGCATTTTTGCAAAGTTTCCCAGATCTATTTCCAGTTTCCTTATTATCTCTTCAGCCATGTTTAGTCTGCCATCTAAAATGTAACCATCGAGTTTTTAATTTCATTGACTTTATTTTTAGCTTTCAGAAAAACTACTTCATCATGTTACAAGTCTGCTTGTTGATTTTTCTAGTGTCTTATCCTTATGTTTCAATTCCTATTCTTGGCTCCTGTAAAATGTCTTCATTTTCTTGTTCGCTTCCCTCTGTATTAAGCAGGGCTTTTTAATATTTTATCTAGAATTTCTAAGTATTTTGTAGCAAGAGGGTCTTCTGGTTATCTCAATCATCATAGTGAAAAAAAATAGAAAACTATGCCATTCGTTTTCTCAAATTTTTTGCTCCAGAAAGTTTTTGCTTTGTTTCCCAGGTCAAATGTCACCGGGAATTCTCAAACTTCCACTGTTCTAAGTATGTGAAGTATTCTGGGATGTCAGTGCTGTGGAGTGTTATGACTCCAGATAAAACTGTAGGCTCTTTAAGGTCAGGAATTGCAAAGTGTGCTTTTCCTGTATTTTAATGTGCTCTAGGGCATACCTGTCCACATAATCAGTGCCTACCAGTTGGCTGATTTCCTCATTTGACTTCTCTTTTGGAGCCAGATTCTGTGCTAGCATGAGATACACAGATATTTTTATTTTTAAAAAAGATTTTATTTATTTATTTTTGAAAGAGAGCGTGAGCATGAGCAGGGGGGAGGGGAGCAGAGGGAGAAGCAGACTCCCCGCTGAGCAGGGAGCTCGTTCGGGGCTCCATCCCAGGACCCTAGGATCACGACCTGAGCAGATGCCTAACTGACTGAGCCACCCAGGTGCCCGAGATGCACATATATTTTTAAAGAATGTCGTGGAAATCCGTGTGTGAGTTGTTCCTGACCAGAAGGGTGGACTGTAGGCTCGGGGTGGCCCTGCTGGCAGATTAGGGCGGGGTTGGGGCAGGCGCCGCCTGTGCGCTGTTTCTCAGAACTGGCCACGAGATGGCAGCAGTGAGCCACAGCGCCGTCAAGTCCTGCGTTCACCTTCAGAACAGGAGGACAGTCAGTTCAAAAATACTGACCATTTACTGTGTGCCAGGCCGTGCGCCAAGCCCTCCCTGCTCTCGGGGACCTCACACATGGCCAGTGGCCACTCGCGTATAGACACAGCACCCCTGTGGAGTGGAATGGAGCAGCCAGAAAGAGGGTTGATTCTGGTTCCTGGATGTAGGGGGTGGCAGGAAGGAGAAACCCTTGACATTTTCCCAGAGAACCCACATCGGTCAGTAAGAAGGAAACCTCCTGTGTCACCTGTGTCACCACCTCTGTCTCACCCAACCCCTTACGTGGTTGTTCCATGTGAACGTGACTTAGCTTTCCCATTAGCTTTTCCTGCTGGAGCCTCCAAGGCCTGGCTTTGCAAGTGACTAGTTGCTTAACCCTGGATTAACTATTTCCTCAGACCCAACTTCTTTATTTCTGGATGACAGGATTGGTCCTTGCTGCTTACAAGGTTATGTCATATTTAAGTAATAAAGGTTCATGTTTTGAAAAATCATTAGTGCCATACATTTATGAGGCATTAAGATAATTTTTCATCTACATTCCCCTAAAATTCCTTCAAGGCTCTTTGGGTCCATTGTGGGCATTTATCGAGTTGTTTAGAATGTGAATTCTTCCAAAAGAGGAGGCCCATAACCCACCGATGCATACCAGGCTGGTTCCGGCCAGCCTCGGAGCGGAGAGAAGCGCCGTGGCATCGATAGCGCTGAGATTAGCATCAGGCACTGAGGCTCCCCGGGAGGGATCCAGCCTTGCATTCAGCGTGTCTCCGACGGCGGCGGGAGCTCCTGTGTCAGGCCCAGGCAGGGCCCTTGAGCAACAGGAGATGGGGTGCCGTCGGGCTGTAAGGGCACAGGGTGAGGCTGCCCGAGTCCCTGAAGCAAGCTCCCAACAAGAAAAGCCACAGTCACTTTTCAGGACCAATGCGACAAGGGCCGGCTGGCTAGCGGGGACTTTCCCATCCCTGCTTACTCCTGAGGGAGGGAGACTCCTTCTCCAGCCGGTGGGAGGTTTCAGGTCCCTGTGCAAGACCCCTGGGAGGAAAGGGGAGAGACGAGGACAGCCTGGAGAGAGGTCACCATGCTTACCTTCCTGCCACAGCAGAGAACATTCCAGTGAGACCGCTAGTCCTTCTGCCACCAGCGTCTCCTTTAAAAACAATCTATCAATACGATCACGACCAGTGTTTTTATTTATTTTTTATTTTATTTTATTTTATTTTATTTTTTATTATTTTTTTATTTTTTAATTAACACATAATGTATTATTTGCCCCAGGGTACATGTCTGTGGATCCTCAGGCTTACACATTTCACAACACTTAACCATAGCACATACCCTCCCCAATGTCCATAACCCAGCCACCCTATCCCTACCCGCCCCTACCCCCTGCCACCCTTAGTTTGTTTCATGAGTTTAGGAATCTCTTATGGTTTACCACCAGTGTTTTTAAAACTTCACCTAAAGGGAGGTTTCCATGCAGACATTTTGGTGTGAGTGCGTGTAGTAGGGGGCTGTGTGTGACATGCCCATGCAGACATTTTTGTGTGAGTGTGTGCATGCGTGCGCATGTGTGTAGGGGCTGCCGGGGTGGGAGCAGGCACCAAAGGCAAGGCTGTGTCCGAAGAGCGTTTCCTCTGAGACGGTTCTGATCAGCGTTAGGTGAGGGATTTGTTTGTTGTTGCAAGGATCCCTCTGTCAGCAGCAGCACCCTCTGGTTAGTTTACTAACAGACATTCCGTAACGTGGCTCCTGGACACACTCAGACCCGGAGGCTTCCGTCTTGGCTGCATTTTGTGTGTGTGAGTGCCGGGAGAAGCAGTTAATACATGGTTGCCTCTGTGTGCTGCTGTGGCATCGAGGAGGACCTGGCAAAGGGGTAGCTTCTGTGTGTTTGTGTGTGTGAGAAAGTGAGAGCGTGTGTGAGTGTGTGAGTATGTAGGTGTGAATGTGTATCGTGTGCGTATGTGTGAGTGTGTGTGTGAGAGTGCATGTGTGTGAGTGTGCATGTGTGAGCATGCATGTGTGAGTGTGTGTTGGCCACAACACACCCTGTAAGTTACAGCATCTCCTGAATGCTCCTTTCGTTCTCCACTGTGTGAGGCTTCAGGACTCCACTAGGGGGCGTAACTGAAAATTCTCCCAGTCCTTTCATTCACCAACCGTTTACCCAGCCCGCTCCTGCTGTATGTATGTCACTGAGATTCGTCAGTTTCAAATCGCACTTGACTTCTGTGAAGTGGATTATATTACCTCATTTCCTGTGAAAGGGCTTGCGGTTTAGGAAAGGTTAAGTAAATTATATGAAGTCAGCAATGCATGGAGAAGCTGGATTGACCTGTGCTTTGCTGATTGCAAAGCTAAAAGTCTGCACCGCACTCCCTGCCGCCGCCTCGGGGTCATGCTTTCTCAGAGACGGAGTGCAGGTTCCCACCCTCCCCCACCTGGCTGTCCTTCCAAGGGCCCTGCCCCCCACGAAGCTAGTCCCCCTCAGAGGCCCCTGCTCACCGGCCCAGCTGGCGATCATTCCCTCGGCCTCCTGGCTGGGCCTCGGGTCCCCATGTCGCATCCCCATCTGGGACAGGAGCATTCCTGTCTGCGTTGTAAAGGCGCTCATCGCTGACTTGTCCAACTCCATCACCTTTCCTTTAATTGGCTCTGAGCTGAGCACAGGGCCCCTTTGGGTGCCGCTCCTCGGGCTCCCAGGAGTCTGTAGGGGAGGGGGTGTTACTCCTCATCCGTCTCACGACACACGGTACTCGGTCAGGTGAGGGAGCAGGACCCTGATGGGGGCTGCCTGAGAAAGTTGGGGCTCGATCTTGTCCTGAGCGGAAGGACACAGGAAAAATGAGGTTTGCTGAGGGGAGACTGGTCGGCAAAGGCCAGCCCAGGGGACTGTGTGTTGCGGGTTTGGCTGAGATGTGTCTGGGGGGTAGGGGAGCCGCAGATGCGTTAGGAAACGTGTTACTCGGAACTTCAGAAGAGCCCAGGCTAATCATGTTCTCAGCAAAGTTTATGCCTTTTTTCTTTTTTTTTTTTTGGCTTTGTACCAGAACACAGACTAGAGGGAGGGAGAGGTGGGGGAGTAGGGGATAAGTCTTATTATCCAGTTGAGAAACTGGAATCTTTGTATCTTATTTTGCCATGACTGTGGAGTTTTAGCTTTGAGAAGATGGTTAAATGTATTCAAGGACACTGAGGGGGCTATTGATTTCCTTTTTCCAAAAGGACATCCTTGTCACTAGATCACATTTTCCTGAGGGCGAGAAGTGGGGGAAACCTCGCTGACCTGCAGTCTCGCACATAGTCGTGTTCCTGAGCACAGGAAGGGGCTTCTCTAGACAGGCTGCAGAGGTTCGCATGTCGGTTTCCAGAACTCTCTTTAGAGGGGTCACTGGTCTGTCACTAGCCACCAAAGAGCCTGCAAGGAGCACTGCCTAGATGGAGATGTGGTTGGGAAAACAACGCCGGCAACCGTGGGCAGACGACCAGACTGGGAAGTCTGCCCACTGTCATGCCCAGGAAAAATCCCGTTCTCAGGGTTCCCACAGACCTGGGTGCAAATCTCAACTCTAAAAACAGATCTGTGGAGTCAAAAGTCAGGGTAGACTGAAGGGCTTAGCTTTGGGAAGGGGGAAGGGGAAGGCTGGGGGAGGGGGAAGGGAAGGCTGGGGGAGAGCGGGAGCAGGGTTCAGACTGGTAAAATACCCTTTCTTGGCCTGGGTTGTGATGACTACGCGTATCCTCTTTGTGAGAACGCACCGGGCTGTACACTTAGGGTCTGCAATCTTCTCTCCGTGTCGTACGTCAGTAAAAACATTTATTAAAAAAACCTCTCCATTCGTCCCCTTGCTGGCTGTGTGGTCTGGGTCAGTCACTGACACGCTCCGAGCCTCAGTTTGCTCATGCCGCCTCCGGGTGCCGCGTGCCGTGAGGACTCTGAGCAGAGGCCTTCAGGTTCTTTGGGCCGCGTCGCTCAGCAAATACGAGTTGTTTCTGTCGTGACTGCTGTTGCTCAGGCCACACCGGCCCCCCGGGCCCCGGCCTGCCCTGCTCGCTTATTCCCATCTCGTGCCTCTGTTCACACGTGGTCCTGCCCGATCGCCCCCTCCCTACCCACTGCCACCAAATCCCGTTCCGGGCACACACCGAGGACCTTTTCCTCGTCCCTTTGCCTCCCCCCTGGGTCCATCCTTGCTCTTTCTCCTGGGGCCCTGCCAGCCCTCTCCTGCCACCGGGCGTAAGAGCCCAGCACCCTGTGATGCACGGCTTGGCACTGGCGAGCAGGTGCCCTCAGGAGTGTGTGTTGAAATGCAGCATCATCAGCTTCCCAGTGGGACATAAGGCCCGGCTCCCCGAATGGGAGGGATTTGAAGAGCCTCCCCTGGAGTCTTGCCTTTGTTCCACCATCTTGCATTCAAGTGGCATGCTGTGTTTTCACTACTGGGGAAATGTCATCTGAAAAATACACAGCAAGCGTTAGATGGTGCATCTGGCCTGCCGTCTTGACGGGGAGGGCTGGGGAGCCCAGGGCAGATGCAACCCTCCCGCGGCGTCGGCGCTGGACTGGGCTCCCTGCTCCCATTCTTACCCTTGCAGCCTGTCCCTCTGTAACAGCCAGCACCGTGTTTAAGAACATAAGTCAAGGGGTGCCTGGGGGCCTCAGTCAGTTTAGCGTCTGGCTTCAGCTCAGGTCGTGATCTCCAGGTCCTGGGATCGAGCCCCACATCGGGTTCCCTGCTCAGCGGGGAGCCTGCTTCTCCCTCTCCCTCTGCCCTGCCCCTGCTCCTGCTCTCTCTTTCCCAAATAAATAAAGAAAATATTTTCTAAAAAGAGTATACGTCAAATTAAGCCACTCACTTGTTCCATAATCTTCCAGTTCTTGACACATTTAAGAATAAAACCTCAAATATGTTCTGTGATTGACAAGACCGACTATCCCCAGGCTCACCCCTGCACCCCCTCCCTCAGCCCCCAGTTCTGAGATCTCAACTCCTGCCACACCCACCCCCTTGCTCATTTCTAGCCATTTCTTACTTGCTCATACTAGATCCCTGCATTGCTCCCTTCTTGGGAGCTTTGCATTGGCTCTTCCCTCTGCCTGGAACGATCTTCCCCGAGAGTCACATTTTCTGACTTCATTTGGATCTCTGCTGGCGTGATGCTCAGAGCAGCTGTCCTTGACCGCTCAGCCTGTCTCCAGCCGTGGTCTCATTTTTAAACTGAGATTGTCTCGACGCGCAGGTCTCGCTCCTTCTGCCTACCTTTCCTTCCGTGTGGCTAATTCTGTTGGGTCTGTCTCCTCACTCGCACGGAAGTTTTGCGTGCAGGGACTTTGTAGGGTTTCCTGCTGTATCCTCAGCGTCGGGGAGATTGGCCCACGGCCACGCTCAGTGCATATTTCCTGAGTGGGTGAAGGAATGCAAGGAGACTGCACGTGAATCGCCCCGAAAGTGAAGCGTTACCCCTCGGTGGGGCTTGTTGCCCGTGTCTCTACCTCCAGGGCCAGTGAAGTCCCCCGCGGGCTGGGCCGGGCTTTCTCCCAGGCTAGCGGTGAAAGCATGGGCCGTGGGCCCCAGCTCTGCAACTTGCTCTCTGGATGAGCTTAGATAAGCTACCAGATCTTGGGCCTTCGTCCCCTCCTCAGTAACCCAGCGCCAGTCCCGCCTGCCTCGGGGCGGTCAGGGATGCTCGGGGACAGAAGCAGCCCGTCCCACGGCCACTCCCGGATTCCTTCCACCTTCGCGGCTCGTTCAGGAGGGACGCAGTAGGGATGTGGTCGGGCCCCACTGTTGGCCGTAAATTCAGTCTATATTCTCCAACTCAGCTCTTCCAGTAAATCCGACTTAAAACCAAAACTATTTCATCCTTGTCTTTTTTTCTCATTAGTTCTGAACTTAGGAGGGGCGTTATTTACTTGCCCCCCAGTGCACGATCTTGTTTGACCTTCACAGCAACTCCGTGAGAGAGGGAGGTGTTCGTTTCCTCCCCTTTTCTCGGGCGAGGCTTGGGGATGGCGTGTCCTGGGGCAGGCCACACAGTTAACAAACGGCAGAGCTGGGAGCCACACCTGAACCAGCCAGCTCTAAGCCCCAGTCCCTTTCCATTCTGCCATGGGCACGTGTGGGTGACATGTGGTCATCCCATGTGTCCAGGGAGGACATGGGCGGAGGATAGGCTCAGCAGGTCTGCCCTGGTGCTGGCTGGGGCATAGTCGTCAAAGGCACTGGGTCCGAGAAGCAGAAATCCAGTTTGGGGAGGAGTGACGCGGCGCAGGGGTGGAGGAGGGTGGCCGGAGTTAGGGGGAGGGAGGGAGGCAGCAGAAAGGGCACTAGGGGCACCTCCCGGCCTTTCAGCCCGGGCTGGGGAAAGAGCTAGGGGAGCCCATTAGCCGGAGCCCCAGCTGAGGCTAAGCTGCCTGGCTGAAAAGAGACAGGCAGGGGGCCCTGAAGCCAGCCAGCCCTTCCCACCGCCAACAGGCAAGAAATGAGAGGCGGCCATAGTGGGAAGTCTTGCAGAAGAAACAGAAAAAAAGCACTTGGGGCGTCAGCAACTTTGCTGGGTGTAGGAGAGGCCCTGCTTCTCTCTCAGATACGTCCCCATTTCCCCAGTGTGGTGACGAGAGGATGGCAAAGATGCCACTGTGACCCAGGAGGGCTGACATTTCCAGCCATGGCCTGCTGTGTGGCCGAAACAGGCTTCACCCGGCCGGGGAAGCTTAGGCAGGCCCCCCAGGGCGGGGTGGTGGTGGGGCACTCCAGAGGGCCAGCTGTCCTAGGCGGGGCTAGTTTGGATCCCATGAGCTCTCAGATGGGGTCATCCCCTGGATGCGGGCTGTGGTTCCTGGCAGAGAACACTTGCCTCCCTGCTTCTCCTCTTCCTCTGATCGCTTCAGCTCCACCCCACAGAATATGGCCTTAGGGGTCTAGGGGCGGGGTTGGGGCAGCCTTGCATCTCCAGGCCTCCCCCCACCATCCTGCATCTCCGGGCCTCCCCTCCCTCATATCCTGCATCTCCAGCCCCCCCACCCCCATATATCCTGCCTTTATTCCCCCTCCATTTCTTACATGATGCAAATTTTCACATTTGTTGTTTCCTTGGGTTCAGAAATGGTCTCCGGAAGATCTTAGATGAGTTCTAGCCATGTTTTCTGAGTCAGTGTCACAAGGAGGGGCTGCACTGGTCATCTGCGTCCACGGACCCCGCCCCGGGGGGAGCCGAGCTCACCCAGTTAGCTACAGACGGCAGGGAGGGGACAGAGAGAAAGACACAGACAGAGTAAGCATTGAAAGATCTGGCTGGAAAGGCCTGCAACACGGGAGAAGTCTTAGAAGAAAAGAGGTAAGGGAGAAGCAGCGTGGTGGGGCCGGGCGAAGCTCTGGGAGGGGAGTGGTGACGGAGGACCAGCGGCAGACGAGGCCGGCGTTGGCTCAGGGCTGCCGGCCCCAGGAACTGAACCCGTGATATGGGGCCTGCAGAGGCTGGGGAGCCATCTGCTGTGTTGGCCGGCCAGAAGCTCACAGCCATCTTCTAGAAGACTTCATCCGGAAGGGACTCTGGCTCTCGGTGGTCCTGGGGCAGCTCCGGTCCCAGAGTGCCCCGTGTCCCCAGAACCAGCAGTGCCGGGCACAAAGCGGGGCCCGCTCCACGTGAGACTCAGCCCTGCCCTCCAGGCGCTCCCGGCAGGTCCCAGCAGGCCCAGCCCTCCCACCCCAGCCAGCCTCACCTCCTGCCTCGGTCACACCAAGCCACTTGTCTCTTACAACGTACTGCTTGGGGATAATGAAAGAGTCGTAACGGAACCCTGAATATTTAAAGTTCTGAGAGCCACAGATGTGTACCACATGGAGCTAAAGATAAATCATCCCGGAGAAGGCCTCGCTGGGCTCCCTTGTCTCTGCCTCAGCTGCCTTGCCTGTCGGAGCTTTACCTCGTGAGTGGGTGGGAGGCCGTGTTTGATGGCTCTCTTAGTGCCGCCATTCATTTTCCTTGGGTAAATTCAACGGAAAACTTTGAGGGCCTCCATTGAGCTGACCCGGCAGGAATTTTTGTCTGATTTGTTCCTGGCTGTGGCACCAATGCCGACGATGGTGGCGGCACACAGTAGGGGATTCATGACGTGTCACCTGAGATGCTAGCCCCCACCGTGGCCCCACGGAGCATCTGTATCGTTCTCAGTCACAGATCGTACGCCGAGGTCAGCCACCTCTGCCAAGGAGCTGAATCCCTGCACACGCTTCTGGCATGGAACAGCCTGCTTTTGGGGAACAAAACCGGAGGGAGCAGGGAAATGGGGGCAGGCCGGCCTCCCAATACTCCGAAGGACCGTCCTTGGTTTCTTTCAGAAGCGGACCGACCTAAACACGAGCCGGATACATCAGGACTCTTCAAGATGGAGTTGACCCCCTCCAGCCTCCGAATTCGGCCTCCCCTTTAGAGCTAACGCTGTCTCAGGGCATCAGGCCTGTTCTTACGTGGGAATCAGCCCGTTCTGATGGCGCTGGGGCGTCGTAGCTCAGGGCTCACGGCCTCCTGTGTGAGACTGGGGGGAAGCAAGGCCTGGCATTGCTGCGGGGAGCTTGGGCCGGTGGTTCCCGGAGGGCTTGCTGAGACCAGCAGTGTCAACGCCCCCTGGGAACTTGTTCTAGAAGCAGAGCCTCAAGTCCCACCCCCGGCCTGCCGAATCCGAAGCTCTGGGGAGGGCCCCGCTCTCTGCTTTGACAAGTTCTCCATGTCATAAGGAGGACTTATGCACCGAAGCTTGATCCGGACCACACTGATCTAGACCCGTGTCTCTCAACATCAGCACCACTGACATTCTGGGCTAGAGAGTTCTTTGTCGTGGGGACTATCCTGTGTGTTGTAGGATGTTTTGCAACATCCCTGGCCTCTCCCCACTCCAGGCCAGTAGTACCCACCTTCCAGCTCTGACGACCCAAAGTGTCCCCAGACATTGCCAAATGTCCCCTCTGAGGCAGAATGGTCCCTTCGAGAACTATGGACTCAGACTCTTGCTTCTGAAAATGTGGCCAGTGGTCCCGTAGTGTTGGCCTCACCTAGGAATGTGGTAGAAACGAAGATGCAGGCCCTACCCCAAATATCCTGAATTGGAATCTGCCCCAAACAAGGTCCTCAGGTGACTCGTCTGCAGCTGGAGATTGACAGACACTGACCTAAACTCACTGCCTCGTTTGACACATGGGGAGATGGCACTCTGAAGGGAACGACCTCCTCAAGGTCCCGTCTCCAAGGTCATGTCTAGGTGCTGATTTTCTTTGGTTATTTCTGAAGTTAGGAGAACGGCCTGCCTGGATCCTGAGGCCACAGTTTTTGGAGGCTCTGGGTGCAGAGGGACCTCTAGCTGTGACCAGAGCTTTGTCACAACAGTGTCCGTAGTGGCCGGTCATACAGCGATTTTGAGATCTGGTTCGATATTTTGTACACCGCCCCTCAATTGGGATTTGTCCGATGTTTTTCTTATTAGACTGGGATATACGTTTGGGGGGAAACCACAGGGGTAAAGAGTCACTTACCTCTCCTCATGTCAGAGGGTAGATTTTATTCTTTTCCCCAATAACTGATTATATTTTCCAAAAAGCAAAATGCTCAGGGACCCGCTCCACCCCCACCCCAAGCTACCCACCTGCAGAGCGACTTGACTTTGCCTTGTTGATGCAAAGCAAATCTTGTATAATAAAGTGCTTTTGCAGTGTTCCAGCATCTTCTGCCCAGAGCCTCCCACGGCCCATGAAAGCAGCCAGGCACCGTGAGCGCTGAGATTTGACACAAAGTCCCACCTTTCATTCATTAATGGGACATGATAGGCACAGCCCTTCTCTAATGAGCAGCCAGCCGCTCGGCAATTCCCCTTTTACGGTTCCCGTTTCTGATCACTGCCCCGTCCTAATTAGGCAGGTCGACAACCGGCTGCCGGAGAACAAAGGCGGCCACGGCGGGTTCCCGTGGAAAGGCAGAGAGAGGACCACAAAGCCCCGTGGAGGGTGAGGTCTGCTTAGGCGCCGGGGTCGGAATCACGCTCTGGGTGCCGTGTAAACCGCCCGGGGAATTCTCTCCCGTAGAACAGACTGTTCCCGTTTCAATGAAGATCCAAGTACTCCGACAGCCCTCCTTACAGCACTCTCCTGCTCACACCCACAAGACAGACCCCAGACACACTCATCTCCCCTGCTGGCCTGACAGATTTGACAAAAATTTCCTCTGTTGGAGGAAGTGCCCCCGAGTTAAGATAGTAAAGATTTCTGTTCAAGCGGGAATGTTGTATAAACTCAGTGTATCAGTTTTCTGTGGCCGCCGTAATGAAGTCGTACACACCTCGTAGCTTAAAATTATGCAGATTTATTGTCATTACAGTCTGGAGGTCACAAGTCTGAAATGGGTCTGATGGGGCCAAATCAGGGTGTCAGTGGGGCTTCGATCCTTCTGGTGGTTCGAAGAGAATCAAATCCTTTGCGTTTTCAGCATCTAGGGCTGCCCGCATTTGTTGGCTCATGGCCTTTCTTCCCTTTCAAGGGACACTATTCCAGCCCCTCTTTCTGCCATCACATCTCCTCCCTGACTTGGATGTTTCTACCTCATTCTTGCAAGGACACTTGTGATTTCCCTGGGCCCACTCAACGAATCCAGTTACCATACCAAGGTACCTAATCACATCTGCAGGGTCCTTTCTGCCAGGTAAGGAGGCAGATTCGTATGAGCTGGGAGTTGGGATGTGGGCATCTGTGACTGGGGCATTCTTTGGGCTACCACACCCGATTTATTCTTCTGTTTAATAGCAATAATGATAATATCTACTGTAAGTACTAAATTGTGAGTTCTTTCTTTCTTTTTTTTTTTAGAGAGGGAGGAGGGAGGGACAGAGAGAGAGAATCCCAAGCAGGCTCCACGCCCAGCGCAGAGCCTGACACGGGACTTGATCTCATGACCCTGAGGTCATGACCTGAGCTGAAATCAAGAGTTGGACACTTAACTGACTGGTCCATTCAGGCGCCCCCTAAATCGTGAGTTCTAAACTAGATCCTGCATGTCTTTTGTTTGGCACCAGCCCCGGCACGTACATAGGAAGCCCTCAGTAACTGCTAACTAGTTACTACTGGAATACTGAGTTACTCTCTTCCGTCGACACGCTGGTGTTAGTTTTATCAGCCAGCCATTCCAAAAGGCCAGGCAGTGATCAGAAGTGGAGTGGGTCTGGTTTATGCAGGAGAAGGACTGAGAAGGTTGGGAATACGGGTGTTGTCTAGGGCAGGACAGGTGCAAGCGGGGCGTTGTTGGGAGCGGGCACTGGTGACATGGGTCGGGAAAGCCGGCGTGCAGAACTGCGTAAGCAGTACCATGAGGAGGGGAGGGATGAGACTGTTGGAAGAGAAACATTCTAACATTTTTCTCAAGTCTCCCTGACTGCCGGTTGGTGATGGTTTCTCTCAGAATCCCACTGCTCCAGCTCCTCACTCCCGCCACACCCCGGAAACGTGCTCTTCCTTCAAGGTTTCGCTCAAGCATTGCCTCCTCCTCCAAGAAGCCTTTGCTAATCATTCAGTAAGCACGCTCGTTTCTTCTCCTCCAAATGTCAGGAGTGCTCCGCTCCGAGCCACTGGCATGGCATGCCCTCATCTAATTTTTAACAATTAGACCATAAAACATTTTGCTGCCCTTCTGGGTCACCTGTAGTGTCCAGCTCGGGGCTTGGTTGTCCAACATTGAGCTCCTCTCTGCTCCCCTCCGCAATTCAGCACCAGCCTGTGGTTTCCTGTTCTGTGTCTAAAGCCCTCGTCTTTTCCAGTCCCCTAACCTAACCAGTTCCCTAAGCAGTCCCCTAACCTAACCAGTCCCCTAACCTAACCAGTCCCCTAACAAGTCCCCTAACAAGTCCCCTAACAAGTCCCCTAACCAGTCCTCTAAGCATGAAACCTCCGTCACTTTTCAGCCCGCATTCTTTATCATCCATAACTCAGTGGTAAAGAGTGTTGATGATTCTTTCTTCTTTTTTTTTTTTTAAAGATTTTATTTATTTGACACAGAGAGAGAGATCACAATTAGGCAGAGAGGCAGGCAGAGAGAGAGGGGGAAGCAGGCTCCCTGCCGAGCAGAGAGCCCGATGCGGGGCTAGATCCCAGGACGCTGGGATCATGACCCGAGCCGAAGGCAGAGGCTTTAACCCACTGAGCCACCCAGGCGCCCCTGATTCTTTCTTCTTAACAAAAATGCTGGGTCATTGGTGTGCCATGTGGATTTGGGAGAACGCTGGCATAGTGATTGGCAAGAGCAGTCCCAGGAATCGGGACTCCAGGGTGCTGGTGGTCCCATTTCTACCCTTACAGAGTCACATGACCTTGGGCAAGGGCCTCTCCGCCCCTAGCCTTCACCTTCACTTCCCTGGTGCCTAAAAGGAGCGCATTGGGCCGGAGAGTCTCAGAGCTCCCTGTGGCTTCTTGCAGCCTTCCTTTCTGTGTGCCCAGCCCACATAGAGCCGAGGCCCCGTTCTCGGGGCTGTTGACTGCCCCCCTGTCCCTGGTGGAGGTGGGAGAGGACAGAGCTGGTTTTCAGCCATCTTAAGTGAGACCCAGGCTCCCTCCCTGCAGAGGATGAAGTTACTGATTAGGGAGCAATTTGCTCAGGAAACACTGAAGATAATTAGCAAGAGAGGAGGCCCTACATCTGGGAAGGAGTTTTTCTAGTCCCTCAGGCATTGATCAGTCTGTTCCATGAGTGCTACACTGGCTGGTTAGGGTTTTGATGGGGAACTAAAATCAGCAGCTTCGCAGGCACTAAATAGATTATTGCAAGGAGGCAGATACTGGGGTAGTGTTACTTGGGGGGCTCCTTGATGCCCAAGAGAGACAACGGACATGCTCTTCCGTTTTCCTTTCGGTGAACATTTCTTCATTCGCTAGAACAGTTTTGAGTGCCTAGTACATACAAGGCGATGTCACCAACGAAAGGAGCTCTAGTGCCTTCCCTAACCGGTGGAAACTTTTAACCCAGGGAAAGATCCAGACAGACTACTCCGGAACCGCACTGGGGGACGGGATGCGGAAGTCGGTGAGCGAGCACCCCCACCCCCCACCCCAAGTGCTGTGGAGGTCAGGTGGAGGGGAGCTCCGGCTTGGCTGGGGTTAGCGCTGCCTCCAGAAGGATGGCTGGATGCTCAGTAGGCACGGTGGGTACTTGAGGGTACTTGAGGCAGAGGGGCTGGCCTGAGGGAAATCGCTCAGAGGGAATAATGAAGGACAAGTTCAGAAAACGAACGATCTGATGTCTAGATCACAGCACCCTACGCAACATGAAATGGAATTAGAAAAACAGGTCAGGTTCAGCTTGTTTGAGACCTGAGAAGATGTTGGATTGAATTTGCTGGCAATGGGGCAGCACCGAAGTTTCTTTTGGGCACAGAGTCGCATGATGTATAGAGTTATACATCAATTAACAAGTGAGAAGGAATGTACTCCCATCTCGTTCTGAGACGAAACCAAGAAGCTGTACACAAGGAAAAGGATGGCAGTGTTTCACGTTCCTCATAGTTCCATGAAAAGGGAGAAGTGGCCAAGCCGAGCTCTGTGCCACCATTTCTGAAATCCCTCATGGTTCCCTGGGCTGTGGAGTGCAGAGAGGTGTGACAAGAAGCTGTTTTCCCCAATCCACCCAGCTGCCAGGTGCTGCGTGCATCTGGCTTAGGAAAAGCAAGCACATGGAGGGCTGTTTGTTTCTGAGTTCCCTCTAGGTGGCCAGAAACAGCCCCTAGAATGGTTAAATGAAAAAGGAAAAAAAAAAAAAGAATGTCAGAGAAAGCATTCAGAAGTACTGAGCTGCTTAGGAGTGTTTGTGGCTGTTAGGAAAGATTTCTGCTGAGTGCGTTCAAGAGGAGAAATGCCCGATCCCTTCGGTGCCTATCTGCCAAGGGTCTGATGGGGATTCTTGGAAGTGGGAGTGAGTAACTTCCACAACGATGAAAATCAAAACAAAATAACAACACAACTAAACACTGTTTAGCAATGAATAGTCCTTGGGATTGTAGATGTGCTACCGTAGGACAGTTTCCTCATTTTCCTCTTGTGTGCTGCTTCTCCCAAGAGAAGAAAGACAGAAGGGCAGAGGAAGGCTGAATCTGGGGTGCTTGGCATTGAAAGGGAGGAAAACTGGCCCCAGCCCTCAGCCTTAGTCCTTGTGCTCTGTGTAATGCCTCGTCACTTCTGATCCTCTGTACTGGGGATGAGTGGCAGGCTGGCTGACCTAGAGTGTTCTGGTCCACCGAGGGTCACATGAGGTGCCTGAAGACTTGGAGGGGACACTGATGAGTGGCAGTTCTGGGGTTCAGTAACCCCAAACAACCACAGTGGGGCAGTGAGTTAAAGTTGCTCAACCCAAAAAAGAGAAAGCCAGAATTCATTTAAACTAGTGAGTTTTGAAAGCTTGGATGAGGGGAAGTGATTATAATTCATCAGTTACCTGAAGGTTTTACAAAAACCTTCTTCTTATAGAAAAATGGAAACACCTACAGGATGAACAGGAGTGACATCATCAAAAATGACAGAATGGGGAACTCAAACAGTGTTTCTTAACAAAAGCAGTGATTAAGCAGGCAAAAACTGTCAGGATCAACTTTTTCAGGACTCTGGAACCTTAATAAAAAACTTAAAATGACTAGGGGAGTCCTTAGTGAAGAAAGAACCTGCTGAATTTCAGGAAGAGAGCACTACGTTGTGTTAAGTTAACCACTTCCCAACCCCCACTCCTCAACTGGTCTGCTGGTAATAGAGCAGGGCAGACCTTCTTTCTTCCTTTCTCTCTTTTTCTCTCTCTTTCTCTCTTTCCTTCCCTCCTTCCTTCCTTCCCTCCTTTTTTTCTTACTTTTTTTTTTTAAGATTTATTTGTTTATTTTAGAGATAGCGAGAGAGAGAGCATACATGAGCAGGAGGGGCAGAGAGCGAGGGAGAGAGACTCTCAAGCAGGATCCCTGCTGAGCGAAGAGAAGGCTAAGGCAGAGTTGTAAATGCCTGGCTAAGTACAGAATGAATAACACACAGCCAATATGCAAAAATCAGGATAACTTAAAAAAATTTTTATTTATTTATTTTTTAGAGAGAGAGAGCTAGAGAGCATGTGCACATGGACGCGCGCGCGCACACACACGGGTGGGTGAGAGGGGCAGAAGAACAGGAGAGAATCTCAAGCAGACTCCTCACTGAGTCCCAAGGTGGGGCTCAGTCTCATGACTCTGAGATCATGACCTGAGCTGAAATCAAGAGTTGGACGTTTAACTGACTGAGCCACTCAGATGCTCCGCAGACAATTTTTTTTTTACTTTTTTGCCTCGAGGTGTTTAAGGACATCTCTGTCAAATCGCTAGCTAAGCACTAAGCCAACAGAACAGACGTCAGTGGCCACACATGGCAGAGGATACAGTCTTGACATATACACAGTAAACGATATAGTCTATGTGCCCATTATCCAGTGTCAAAAATTATCAACACTTTGCCACCCTTGTTTCATCCATCCCTCTACCTGCTCCTCAACTTACACTCCATTTTTTATCGTTTTACAGTTATAACACTTATATACATTGAAATGCATAAATTTTACCTGTTCAATTTTGACAGATAGATAAGCCCCTGTCGCCCCCATCCTTATCATGATATAGAACTTTTCTATCTTCTCAGCAAGTCCCGCATGGCCTTCCTAGTAAACCCCCTCAGATTTTCTTTTAATACTTCACATGCTCCAATATCTTGCCTTGTCTCCTGCTCCCCCCGAGGCTGGCAGTCACTGCCTGGAGGAGCCAGGGTGGCAGATGGAAATGCGGGAGGCCGCTTACATATCTGCCTGACCTGTCCGCTATTCCGTGTACAAGTAGAGTAAATATTCATGAAGGCTTTGGGAGAAATGGCCAGAGGTAAGTGGTGTCCCCAATAGATTGGGTAGATGATGTCACCGTAGGGTGTGACTGGTGGTTGGGTAGTAACAGCACCAGAAGCTGCAGCAAGGGGCTCCTGAATAGGGAACATTGGGCTCAATGTTTGGTAGAAGATTCTGGAATGGTTTAATTCTTCCAAGCCTTTTCATATACCATTCCCTTGTCCTGTATCACGTCTTATCAGACTGCCTCTTATATATCCCTCAAGACTTAGTTCAGCATTCCTGATTAGACCAGATAGCCTCCTTTTTACTCCCAAATATGAACTTCCATTATGATAGCCTATCATACTAAAACTGAATGTGTGGGTACCCTGGAACAGACTTAAACTTAAAAAAAAAAAAAAGCAGAGAGCCTGTTGTAGGGCTCGATCCCAGGACCCTGGGATCATGACCTGAGCCAAAGGCAGATGCTTAGCTGAATGAGCCACCCAGGTGTCCCCAGACTTAAACTTTTTGAAGTCAGGATGTTGGTCTTATTTATCATGGTCTTTTTTAGCCTCTAGAGTGCTGGTATATAGTAAGCATAGAATACATGTTTTAAAAATAGATTCATATTGCAAATGTGGCCTTTACCTTACCTCAGTCGATGGACCATTTCATGGACTAACTCCTCACCTTTTATCTTGGACTGTTGTACTGCAAGAGCATGCCATTTATCACAAGAGGAGCTTGATGAGACAATGGTCTGAATCAGTTTTGATAAGGTTTTGGGAGTGTATGCAAAGGATAGTTGATTTTGAAGTCTGATGCACTCTACTGAAATGTAAGCTCCTGAAAGTCGGGAACAATCTTACTGTTGTATCTTCAGTAGGGCCAAGTGTGTCATAAGGACCCACTAATGCAAGCACTGCTCCAGCAGAGGCCAGCTGGGAAGTGGCTTCTCATGGTGCTCTAAATTGAAGGGAACCTTATAGCTTCCCTGCCTTCTCCCCCCTACAGACACCGTCATCCTCCCCAAGAACTTAAGATAGCAGTTGGTGTAAGTCATAAGCTAGCTTTCCTAGTTTGGGACCTGAGGAGCCTACCAGGCTGATAAAGCCTTTTACTCTATTTATCAAAGAGTAAACTTTCTTCACCTTCTATTGTGACTCCATTTGGAAAGTTCCTGGTTTCTTCTCCACCATGCAGCAGGGAGCTGGCTCTGAGGCAAAGTCTGAAGCAGGCTTTGTGGAGACAGGTTGAGCAGGGCAGCTAGGAGGTTAGGAAGTTGTTAGGAAGTTATTTTTGGTTATTTGTGATTGAGAAGGATTTTGGCCTGAGTTCCCTAGGAAACAGAGCCTGAGGCAAAACTTATGAGCTAATGCTCACAGGGGTGCAGGAATGCAACCCCAGGGAAGTTAGAGTGAGAGGAAAGTGAAATGATGCAAGGAGGAAGGGAAAGCAAATATGAGGAGGAGTGTTACCAAACTGGCTACATTTAACCAAGAAGCATTACTATTGATCCATCAGATGGGAAGCCCCTGGAGGGGTTGTACAGAAATTCTGTGTCTGGGGCACCGGGGTGGCTCAGTCAGTTGAGCATCTGACTCTTGATTTCGGCTCAGGCCATGATCTCAGGGTCCTGGGATTGAGCCCCGTGTCAGGCTCTTGCTTAGCAACGAGTCTGCTTGTCCTCCTCTCTCCCACCTGCCCCTCCCCTTGCCTCTCTTAAATAAGTAAATAAATAAAAATTTTAAATAATAATGATGATGATGATGTTGATGATAAAAAAGAAACACTGAGTCTGGTAGTAGTCTGTTGGGAGAAAGAAAGGAGAAGAATTGATCCACTGTCTCCTTCCTGTCGTCCTGCTCTGATCAGCCAAAATTCACCCATGAGGCCTTAATTCCTTTGTATTCTCAGGCTATGTTACCTGCCCCTGTGGGCAGCTGCTGGGGAAGCCAGAGCCCATGACATAGGTGGTTGTGGTATGAGCCAGCAGCACACCTTTCCTCCCTGCCTGCCTATAGCAGAAGCCTGTGAGCCAGCCAGTGTGTTTGCACAGTGGCTCAGGGAGCCTCAGTGGGTGCTGCAGTGTGGGGGTTGGAGTGCATGAGGCATGGGACATGACATGCGAGATATGAGTGACACTGCCACATCAAGCCCGGAGCAACATGTGAGACCAGAAGCAGCTGCAGCAGTGGGTCCAGTTGCCCGTGCTGATGAAGGGGGCATGGTGGTTGATGGGAGACAGAAAGAAGCAGGGGCTGGGTCCCTCTGAGAGCAAAGGATACAACTGTGGTATTGGCTCTCTGCCTCTTGCTGATGGTTTATTAGCTCCTGGAAAGCTGGAGCCATTTTCAGGTCCTGACCCTGAGTGCAGCATCTGATGCAGAGTAGGGGCTCTGTAGACAAAGTGAGAAGGAGACAAAGTGAATCCACTTAGGAAAAAGCCATCCACATCATACCACGCAGCACCTGAGCAGGGTAAATGACTCTGGTACAGATGGAAGTCTGCCATGGTTTCCAGAGCCAGGGAGGGAGGGGTCGTCCCAGTGCTGCTGGCGGCCTGCACAGAGTTGTGATTTACAGGATTTTATAGCCCTGTTTTCAGATGTTCACTCACCATTTACTCCTCTGCTGCTAATAAATATCTTGTCATAAATGGTAAACGGGGCAACTCGAGGGGGACGTGGGAGCCATGTTTAAAGAGACTTGTTCTGCAGAATAACCAACCTGCCTGTGGATTAGGTGGCCCCAAATTTATTTTTTAAAGTCTGTCTGCTTTATTGTTTATGTGACTGGACTCCAAGAGAAGCAAACAGCCTCGCTTTGTTGGAAATCTGAAAGACTGGGAGGCATGGCGGCAGGGAGCTGTCCAAGGTACTGGATGGGATGGACAGGGGCTGCTCAGGCGCTGTGGGCCTTCCTTCCAGGGTGCCCGGCAAGATTTGTTCAGGAGGAAATGGGAGCCCTTCTGGAGGGCAGATTTCCTTAGGTTCCAGGAGGGTAAAGTACCACATTCCTCTGTGCTCAGCCGCTTGGTTGGAATTTGAATTGAGGCAACCGGCAACAGTTTGGCCCTCATGGTACAGCAACAGGTGCTTTAGGCTATGACAGAGAAACTTCTACAACCTGTGCTTCTAAGACACCGCTGGTGCTGCGTGCCACTACCCTGTGGATTCAGAGTCCTCTGTTGGTGCCCTCTTGGCCCTTCTCCAGATGCTCCTCCTCTCCTTTTCTCCTCTTTTTTCCTTCTCCTCCCCATGCCCTATCTGTCCCTCCCATCTCCTTTTTACCATATCCAACCTTCACACCTGCTACATGCTGGAGGGCTGAAATGGGAGAAGGGCCAAGCAGCTGCCTGCAGGTGGGTATTGTGTTGTTCAGGGTGGGAGGAAAGAAAACATCCAAAAGAAATAGAAGAGCTTCAAAGTGACTGGCAACTGGGAAGCGGCCAGTTTGGGCTTGCCAACTTTGGATTCAGGCAGATATGAGGCAGCTGGTGGAATGCCTGTTGCCCCGACACTGGCATTTCTTGAGAAATGAGGAAAATGTAGAGCTTTCAGTCCATTCAATAGGCCTCACTTCCTTAAATTGAGGTTTTCATTTGAAAATGGGAAGAGATATACTTTACTCTGATGTCATCAGAAATGGAAAGAGAAAGTTAGTTCTGTGGTCATGGCAGGAACTTGGAGTTTTGGGCAGCAGAGTTCCTTGGTTTAGGACAACTCTTAGCATCCCTGGGTTGCTAAGAGTTGGGTTGAGCCTCCACGGGGTCTGAAGAGACCGGTCAGGTTGTGCAGTCATAGCTTAAGGGCCTGGGCTCTTTCTTCAAGTCACCTTATGCAGCAACGTGTGACTTCCGGGCAGGGTTGGCACACTTCCAAAGATGGGGGCCAAGGTTATACCCTCTTCTAGTGTAGAAGGGAAGTGACTTTGGCAGCCGCTTGGAGGTAGAAACTATAAAGTAGAAACTACAAAGACCCCAGAGACCTGCCTCTCCTTAAAATATTGTTCCCACAACTCAACCAATTATAGATTCATCTGGGTAAAAAATGTTCTTCCTTTAAAATTTAAATATTTTCTGGAA
>CM052893.1:51304000-51329503 GCA_028534135.1 Potos flavus | reverse complement strand
TTTTTTATAGGGGGAGAGAGTGAGAGCACAAGCAGGGGGAGAAGCAGACTGAGGGGGAGAAGCAGAGTGAGAGGGAGAAGCAGACTCCCCACTGAGCAGGGAGCCGGATGGGAGGCTCAGTCCAGGAACCCTGAGATCATGACCTGAGCCGAAGGCAGACACTTAACCAACTGGGCCACCCAGGTGCCCCAGCAGCACTGGTTTTAAACATACTAATTTGCCTCTGTCCTGGGCCATATTCTTCTCCCAAATCTTTTCTGAGCTACCTCTTTCTCATCAGTCATAATCCAACTCAAAGGTCACCTTTTTAGAGAATGGATTCCTGAGCTTTCTGGCTAGGCAGCTTCTCAATGCCTCTATATCATTCTATTTTATTTTCTTCTTGGGATTTAGTGGTGTCTGAAATTACTTTATTGCATTTTTTTGTTTGTTTATATGCTGATCGTCTATCTCCTCCTGCTAAATGTTTGTGCCTTGACAGCGAATATTTCTGATCTGTACTGGTCACTGCTCCTAAGAACTGCTGACTGGTAAATGATGTGCAGAGTAAATAGATTCACAGGTGCAGTTGGCCTATTATATTCTTGACCTTTTCTTTTTTAGTCCTTTGTCATCTTCCAATAACTGCAAAGCCTTGACTAGTTTTCTTGTCATCTTTTTCTTTGACTGGGATCACTTTACGTAGCACAAGACCCTCAGGGTGTAACGGGACCTTATAGATTATTTAATTCTTGGACTTGTTCAGTGCAGGAAGCTTGCTGTCCCATCCTAGAAGATGACCATCCAACTTTTGCAGATCTTTTTAGGAGCTGACAAGAGTATGAAATTGCTCTACTTCCTTTCTTACTTTTCAGGGGAAAGGATGTTGCAATGGGAAGACCTGAGGACTTTCTGAGACTAATGGTAGGAAGACATGAGTTAAGCCGTAGGGTCTCTTGTCAAATAAGGGAGGCAGATGTCTGACCTGAGTTATGTTTTACATGCCATAAATGTTTTTGAGCTGTGGCAGGAACCCCTGGTTATTGGAGCCAGTTTTCCCAGGACCTGAGTGGCTGTGACTGAGTGGCTGTGCCCTCTTATATCCTCTAAGCTTAGTTTGGGGATTCCTGTGCTCACACATAGCTATAGAATTTCCTTTTCTCTTTTTTGTTCCTGCATTTATTATTACTTTCTTCCTTTATCTCAAAAACATTTTATTATTTATCCATCACCCTTATGGCACTTTAGGATCTTGAGGACATTGGAAAAGAAGGACACTAAAAGAAGTCATTCAGGTGACTACCCACCTCTGTTAAGGAATCTCCCACTTGATGGTACAATTACTCTTGATGTCTTTGTTTTTATTTTTCCTCTAGACTCTGAGCCCCTGGGAGAGGGATGGTCTTATTTGTCTTTGGATGCTCAGGACCATCTTAGTGTCTGTCACAGAACAGAGACTAGATTTGTGTTGGTTAAAGAGACTCACATTGTGAGACCACCATGGCAACTTGGTATGTGTGTGGCTCCCCAGAAAATCCATGGGCTCTCCCTTTGGTCAGACTAAGGTTTGCATCTTGAAGCTGCTACCTACTGCCTGTGTGATCTCGGACATGTTGCTTTAGTATTTTCTGGGCTTTCATTTTTTTTCCCCATGTAAAATGGGGGTCACAAAACCGATATCTCATGGGGTTGTAGGGAGGATTAACCAAAAAAAGGTTTGTAAAATGCCTGTGCTTAGTAGGTGCTCCATGACCAGCAGCTACTGCTATTAATATTTTATGCTCTCCCAACCTTCTGAGCAGGGCTCAGTTTATTTATCCTGACTAATTATCCTCAGCAAGGCGGCTTCCCAACACCCTCATCAGTCGTAATTACCCCGGTGAAGTCATCCGCAGGGTAGAGAACTGCCATCTGCTCGGAGGCCTCCCGGGCTGGGCTCCTCTCCCCCTTCTGGAGCCTGGGAGCAGATGTGGGAGGCTGAGCAGACAAGACTTCCGCTGCTGCTGTTAGCAGCTGAATTTCTGGAATTCCTGCTAATAGCTTAAATCAGAAAGTGAGAGCTGCTGTATATTCCTTGGGACCTGCCAGGGCTTTGTACATGTGTGATGCCCCTTTCTCATTTTTCTCCACTGCCTACCAACTTTCTTTCCTTTTTCAATTACTGGAATTTTCTGACACTGATGATAATATAGGAAAGGAGATTGCTGTGGGTGTGTGAACTTTTGTAGGATGAGGACACCCAGGGCAAGGGGGAGAAGGAGATAGGGACGGTGGTGCAAGGTGGGCCCCAGCAAAACGGCCTTTGGGGCCTTTCGTCTCAGTCTCCAGGAGATACATGGTATAGGAAGAGCAATAAATAGGAGGTGGGGGGGGGGTGCCTGGGTGGCTCAGACGGGTAAGCGTCTGCCTTCGGCTCAGGTCATGATCCCAGGGTCCTGGGATCAAGTTCCACGTCGGGCTCCTTGCTCAGCAGGGAGCCTGCTTCTCCCTCTCCCTCTGCTGCTGCTCCCCCTGCTTGTGCTCTCTCTTTCTCTCTCTCCCTGTCAGATAAATAAAATCTTAAAAAAAAAATGGGGTCAGGAGGTCTTGGACAGGGAATCCACATTCTTGTTAGTGGACCGTGGACAAGTGCCTCCACATCCCTGGGACTCAGTGTCTTCATATACAGGATGAGAGGTTGACCTAAAGGACTTCTAAGGTCAGCTGTCCTCTTTGAGGTCTAAACGCTAATGATTCTCTTTCCATATTTCTGGGTCTCTCTCCCCATTATCCCAACAATGGCATAGTGAGCCTTAACCTATGCCCCATTTCCTAGGTTTGCTTCCGGCTACAAATCTTCTATTAGGTATTAGGCGATGAAAGCTTACTTGTCATATAAACTTACTTTCATTTCCTTGGGGCCTTGGACAGATATAATATTTCCAAACATAAGGATAGAATTTCTAGTGTTGGAATTTCAGACACTATGCAGGGAGTAGGGGCAACTAGCATGTGAGAGTGTGTGTGTGTGTGTGTGTGTGTGTGAAGGAGAGCGAGTGAGAGAGAGGGTGAGTGAGCGCCAGGGCTGGAGGGGCATGGTGAGAAGGCAGAGGCCTTACTGATCATCCTTTCGATCCCACCATGGCCACTAGGTTAGGGCACCTGTGTGTCCACCTGTGGCCTGACGGAGGCTACTTTGTACCAACAGTGGCTGTCACTTGTCACTTGAGTACCTGTTGTGTACTAGGCATTGCCCAGACTGATCCTCACAAGAACCCTGGAGGTGGGAATTACAGTATTTATCGCTTACAGTTTCAGCAGTTCTGGAACAACGTGGACATCCACGGGGTGCGGCAGTCTGGTGCTGCCGAGGCGGAGTCTGTGAGGCTGGGTGCGGAGGGAGTTCCTCAGCCTGTGAGGGAGGCGTTCTCGCTGCCCTGTGCCCACGCCTCCACCCAGCAAGAAGTCATAATCATTCAATGATAACAGCTTCATGTCTTGATGAAAAATGGTCTCTTTGAAAGACAGCAACAGCTAGTGTTGAGGATGGAGGCAAAAGTGAAGGTTAAGACAGTGGGCCGAAAAATAGAAATTTGAGATACAGACTGGAGGGTTGAGTTTAGTAGTGGCCTAGATTTATAATGGGACTGAGAGAGCTCACCGTGTTTTCTATACATACACACAAACACTGGTTTAGGGAGGGTTCCAGCCTGTGCAAGTGATGTGGAAGGCACTCAAAGTGCGGGTTACATAGAGTGTGGGTCCAAAAGATCAAGGAGACCCAAAGCCCTGTTCTTGAGGAGTTCATAGGCTAGCAGGAACACAGTTGACAAATGACCAAAGATTCTGGAAAACTCCATAAGATAAATACCCATGAATGGGACACTGAATGGGGTTATTGGAATCCACAGGAGGACTCATTTTTTAACTCTGCTCATCCAGGAGGGCCTCCTGAAGAGGGAGTTGCTACGTGGATTTTATAAGCTGGTAGGATTGAGATGGGAAGAAGGCATTTCAGGCAAGGCCATGAGCATGAGAAATGGCCAGCTTGTCAGATTTTGCTGGATAGGTTTGGAGAGTCATAAATAGACAAGTTAGGCTGGAGTGTAGGATTCATGTGAATATTGTGAAAGAAAAGCCTGGAAGGGTAGGTGCTCTGATACACAGGGAGGCCTTCGGTGCCAACCTAAGGAGTTCGGATGGACCGCACTCTGCTGCAGGGATAAACAGACTAAAATTGTGGAGACTTCGAAATCAGCAAAGCTTCATTTTAACTCATGCTACAAATCTATCTCAGGTCAGCAGGGAACGTGCTCCTTGTGCTCCTCACTCTGGCTCATGATGGTGATAGAGTTCTCACCATTTAGTCTTGTCATTTGTACAGGGCAGGGACATGGAAAGTTTTACATCATTGCTTAAAGGCTTCCTTCCACTCAAAAATAACATGCCATTTCCACTCCCATTTTACTGATCCGAGGAAGTCGTATGGTCATGGGGAGGGCAGGGAAGACCAATGCCACTGTGGACGTGGAAAGAAGAGAACAGGGATATTGGTGAAGAGAATCTTTTTTTTTTTTTAAGATTTTATTTATTTGACAGAGAGAGAAAGATGGTGAGATACGGAATACAAGCAGGGGGAGAAGCAGGCTTCCTGCTGAGCAGGGAGCCCGATGCAGGGCTCAATCCTAGGACCCTGGGATCATGACCTGAGCCGAAGGCAGACGCTTAATGACTGAGCCACCCAGACGCCCCTTGGTGAAGAGAATCTTGAATGCTACAGTTAGGGAGGACATGGGATGTGCTTGTAAGCTTTTGGACAGGAGAGTGGCATGACCTTCTGAACTTCCTGGGTGCCCAAAGTTCACATGCCCATTGTCGCCCACAGTACACCGAATGGTCTGCTCCATGTTGGTTTACATGGTTTGGTTTATTCATCTTGTCCCTCGATGGTCCACAGATTGGATGCTCAAACAGGATTTGCTAGGTAGACAAGTTAATTTATTTTTGAAGGATAGATTAGAGAGAGGGTAGATTGAAACCTGGGGAGGTGAGTCACTGTACTTGTCCTATTTAACTTTAAAGAAAGGAAGACACTCTCCTTAGAGTTGTCCTGCCTTTTTATTGGGAAACATTTTGTCATTTCTAGTGTTGCCATGTTAATAATTAGAAATCAAGCAAAATAGTTATTTCGTGGAGGCAGAAGCGAGCTGCTTGCTCTGCTCGTCAGGCGCTTCCCGAAGGGGCCTACACCCAATTTCATCATCTGGGGACTGTTCCCATCTGGTCTGGTGTGTCTGGAATGCTGTTCTCCTTGCCAGTCCCTGGTCTAATGGGCACATGAGTCTGGTAGCTTCTGGCTCGGGAGAGATTGATGGGGGCAGCTCTGGCAGGGACAGCTCAGGAGAGCAAAGTGTCTTTTGAAAGCTGCTTTGTTGCTGACAGCCCCAAGCCTGATTAGATTGTGACTGGATTAAAGGGCCCTGATGCAATTAGTGGCTTCTCTTCCTTCCCCGCCCAGGGCAGGCAGAGGCTGCCGTGCAGGGCCAGGGGGAGACAGGGGTATGAATCCCCTCTCCGGCTCCCGGGGAGGGTGATTTGGTTTCAGTCAAGGCAGTTGTCCTGCTTGGGCTGCCGGTGTCACTGCCCCTGTCACTCCCCGTGTCACTGATTCCTGGCAGCCCGAGCAGGACCCCAGCTGTCGCACCTGGTCGCAGAGCCGCCCTGGTTAAGGACTCAGCAGAACGACAGCCGCCGTGTAGCAGTGTTTTATTCTCCAGCAATCCATGAGCACGGATACACAAATACATTTATTCGCTCAGCTCTCGGCTAATATTTTTCCAGGATGTACTATGTGCAGGGCACTCTGCTGGGCTTTGGGTCTGACTGGACAAGGCGTTTCCGGTTCCTGCCCTTCTGGGAGCTTCCGTTTTAGTAGAGGAGGCAGATAATAAGGGAGTAAATGCCAAAATAAACAAAATTCTTGGAGATTGTTATAACTGCCACAAAGAAGATAAATGGAGGGCTGTGATATAGAAGAAAGGGAACCTTTTCCCCTTAACTACTTGTATCTTCTTTCTCCTCACCCCCAGGTGATCATGGAGCCTCATGCCATATTGAGAAAACAGGCACCGGCATCCACTCTCTCCCCCTTTCCTCTTCCCGTACTTGTTCCCCACCTGCTTATTTGCTGGCTCTTTCTGCTCTACCTGACCTCTAGATGCCAGTGAACTTTAGGAATTGCCTTGGGTCATTTCCCAATCTTTCTCTAAATTCTTTCCCTAAATAATTTTCATCCAGTTCCATAAATTTAAAAAGATATCTTGGGGCACCTGGGAGGCTCAATAGGTTAGGCGTCCAACACTTGATTTTGGCTCAGGTCGTGATCTCATGGTTATGAGATCAAGCCCTGTGTTGGGCGTGGAGCCTGCTTAAGATTCTCTCTCTCTCCCTCTCCTTCTGCCCCCTCCCCTGCTCACACACTTTCTCACTCTTTATCTCAAAAAAAAAGTAAAAATAAAAATAAAAAGACATCTGTATGCTCGTGATGACCCATTGACCTCCCCGGCTCAGAATTCTGCTTAAAACTATAGAATTGCCCATTATGTACTTTCTTGATATTCTCGCAGATTTCTTTAACCATGTTTGAGGGGGACACTTGACTTCCTCTCCCTCAGCTACTCTACTGACCCCAGGTTCTTCATCTCACTCAGTACCACCATCTACCCAGTGACTCAGTGCAAAACCTACACGTTATCCTTGGGTTCTCCCATTCCTTTTCTCTTAAAAATAAATCTTGAAACTATTTCCTTTAATCTTCACTGTCACATCTTAGTCCAGGAGAAAAATAAGTCTTTCCTCGACCTCTGTAACCACCTCTTCCTGTGTCTCCCCTCTTCCAGTCTTGTCCCTCTTGCATCATTAAAACAAATTGAACAGCATCTTGACCCCAGTTTCCAAATACTCTAAGGATTTCTAACCTTTGTTTCTAACCATTGCCCATCAACTTATATATTATTGTTCATTTTTTTAGTTCTAACCTTTTTTTTTTAAAGGCTTTATTTATTTATTTGACAGTGAGAGAGAGATCACAAGTAGGCAGAGAGGCAGGCAGTGAGAGAGGGGGAAGCAGGCTCCCCGCTGAGCAGAGAGCCCGAAGTGGGGCTCGATCCCAGGACCCTGAGATCATGACCCAAGCCGAAGGCAGAGGCTTTAACCCACTGAGCCACCCAGGCGCCCCTAGTTCTAACCATTTTAATCTCACAAATTAGACATGATTATTATTTTACTTAGACAGTATTTGTTTTAATTTGTTTCTGTTTACTGTTTTCTTTGCTCTCCATTCTTTTTTGTATCTAAGTCTTCCTTCCTTCTTTCTTTTTTTGAAGAATGTCCTTTAGTTTCTTAGTAGTAAACTGTCCCAGTTTTTGTTTTTCTGGAAATGTTATTCTTTTATTCTCTTTCTTTAAAGATAATTTTGCTGGGTGCATACTTTTTTTTTTTTTTTTTAAAGAGAGAAAGAGTGTGAGTGGGAGGGCAGTGAGGGGCAGAGGGAGAAGGAAAGAGAGAATCTTAAGCAGGCTCCATGCCTTACACAGGGCTAGATCTCACGACCCTGAGATTGTGACCTGAGCCAAAATCAAGAGTTGGACACTTAATTAACTGAGTGATGTCCTTCCATAAGTGACAGGGAATAGGATCCACTGTATAAATGGAGGCTTGGCCTTAGATTAGGAGCACAAATAGACTTATTGTTGGCAACCATTGGTTCATGGTTGAGCTAGGATCAAGGAGGAGCTCTGGGTTGCATTCTTCTTGGAACATCCAAAAACCTCTGACCCATAGAAAGAGTACTCCTGTTCTGCATGATACCTATCATAATTGTCCTCTACCTCTCTGACTGCCCCTAAGCCTAGAAAGATCTTAGACTGGTTACTAATTTTTTTTCACAACCCAAGGAGGAGTTTATCCACATGGACTGAGGAGAAGATACCAGTCAGATGGCAGCGTGTGGCTATAACTTTGGGTAGCTAGACACAGAGAGAGTGTGTGTACCTACTTAAAGAGAAAAGCTAGAGAGACTACCTCGCACTGTTGACCAGCAAGACCCTTATCAAGTTCTTCTAGTGGAATGAGAAGTTTAAATTTAATTCTTAAGCGTGGCTCTTGGGAATTTCGCTTCAGGTTGTGATATCCTTTGTTGAACATTAATTGGGCACCAGCTCTATGCCAGGTCCTGGGGATATATCATGAGTGAGCGTTGTCCTTGCCCCTTCAGAATGTAGACCCTGGTGGGGAGACAGATACCTAGTCCAGGAAGCAGACTGAGAGAAGCTTCCCGGTATAGACGTGAGCAAAGAGCTACAGGAGTCATGGGGAAGTGGCTGCAGGACTGGGAGCTAACTGTAGAGGGGTGACACCTTCTGCTGACTAATGGGGAGGGGAATGAAGCAGGCATGACCTGTGCTGGCTTGGCCCGGAGAATGCCCAGGCCAGCGGCTTCAAGGCTAATTAAGTGAAAAACGATGCGGTTGATTTGTTTGCTTCCAGCTGAATAGAACTTGATCAGCACAGAAAACCAATGAGTGTAAAAATTTCTCCACTCTGAGCCCACAAGATGACTTCAGCATCTTCCCTCAACCCTGCATTCCAATGGTGAAATGTGATATAATTTAAATATTTCAAAATGCATCACTGCAGCTGTGTGAGTGGACCGCGCCTACCCACAGCAGAGTATGATGGTTACCCTTGGGTGTGTGGAAGTGGAAGGGGAGGTGGGGATGTTGAAGGGATGGTAGGAAATGACATGAATGGGTCTGTTTATGCAAATGATTCTGGTGGTGCTGAGAGGGATGAACTGGAATGGCTAAGACAAGAGGCCAGAGGCCCAGGAGGAGCACCTTGCAAGTCTTCAGTCAAGAGCTGAGGAAGGTGGTGGCAAAGAGGAGGAACAGATATTTCCCAGGAGTTGACAGGACCCAGGATCCTATTTCATCCTTGGCAAATTCGCCGTAGAAAAATTAGATGCCTGCTGTTTCATTATGACGGTCAGATCTGGAACTCAGGTAGTCTAAGTTTGCTGAATTCGAACAGTTATTACTACTACATATTCCTCTTTAAATTTAATTTCAACAATTTTTAAAATGGCAGTAAGGTGCTCAACCCCGAGTGCTTGGTTTTGGAGTTACAAAGATGAAGACTGCATAGACCCGTGGCTGTGGATCTCGAGTCCAGCTTGGTTGGGGAGGGACGTGAGCTGCACTCACAGTGGTGCAGGAGTAGCTTGCTAAATGGGCAACAGGAGCAAGAAGAGCAGTTTAGACAGAAGAACCCGGACAAAGGCACCGAAGTGTGACAGCATCTAACAGGCTCAGGGACATACGGTGTGATGGTTAAGGGTGCAGAATCTGAAGTTAGCGCAAGATACTTAACTTCCTATGCCTCAGCGTCCTCATGTCAAACGTGGCTATTAATAATATGTATCTCATAAGGTTGTTATGAGGATTAGTGATACCTATAAGTTACTTAAAACAGTGCCTAGCACATGGTGAATCCTCAACAAATGCTCACGGTTATCATTTGACCAAATATTTAGGAATTAAAGAAAGAGGGATGGGGGAGAATGGGAGGCACGGCTATTCTTGCTTTTCCTTAAGAATACTCATGGGTGTCAAATAACATAGGGGAGAGGGTCCTAGGACCAGGTGAAGATTTAGTAAAAAGTAGCTGTTAAATTATTGCTATGGACTCAGTTGTGTCCCCCATCCCTAAATTCATATGCTGAAGCTCTAACCCCCAACGCGATGGTATTGGGAGCTGGGGCCTCTGGGAGGTAATTAAGATCAGACAAGGTCATAAGGAAGGGGCCCTCATGATGCGATTAGTGGCTTTATAAGAAGAGGAAGACAGAAGGAGATATCATGCCACCATGTGAGGACACAGCAAGAAGGTGGTCATCTACAAGCCAGGAAGAGGCCTTTCGCCAGAAACTGAACTGGCCAGCGTCTTCATCTTGGACCTCCAGTATCCAAACTATGAAAAGCATATCAGGTAGAGGCTGGAAGAGTGTTGAGGCATACTATAGACATTTTTAAAAAGATTTTATTTATTTATTTGAGAGAGAGAATGCACATGAACAGGAGCAGGAGCAGAGGGAGAGGGAGAAGCAGACTGCCCACTGAGCGTGGAGCCTGATGTGAGGCTTGATGCGGGGCTTGATCCCAGGACCCTGAGTTCAGGGCCTGAGCCTAAGTCAGACACTTAACCCACTGAGCCTCCCAGGGACCCTAGAGGTGTACTACAGAAATGTTGAAGGTGCTTCCGGTGAGCTATCAGAAAAGAGGAACATGTTGGAAATTGGAGGAAAAGCAATCCTTGTTATGAAGTGGCAAAGAACTTGGCTGAAATGATGTTCTAGTGTTTGGTGGAAGGTAGAACTGGGGAGCAAGGGAATTGGAGATTTAGCTGAGGAGGTTCCTATGCAAAGTGCTCAAGAAGCAGCTTTGTTCCTCCCGAAGGCTTAGAGAGAAAGGGAAAGGAAAGAGGTGAATTAAAGAAGGAACTTTTCAACAAAAGGGAGCCAGCACTTGGAGATTTGGAATATTCTCAGCCTATCCATATTGCAGAAATGGAGAAAGTTTGTGAAGAGAACAGTGTGGCTGAACAAGCATTTGATAAACAAATCATGGGTGTGACTCATGGACTTAATCAGCCATTTCCACAGAAGGCAGGAATAGCGCTGGGATTACGCCAGCGAAGGCACTGCCAGTTTGAACTAAAGGGAAGGAAGAAATGAGACAGCGTGAAGGCGGACTGTCAGCCTTCTTAGATGGTGTGGAGCCAGTCAGCGGGGAATGTGGGCCGCTCTTCAGGAAAGGGGAAGGACTTCGAAGGCGATGGTCAGAGATGATTGGGGCCACCACATGTGACAAATAAACACTCGGTTTGTGGCGTTTCGTGGCATTTTGTTACGATCATTTACAACTCGGAAGAGGGCAGGCGTTCGAACTCCATACAGCTGGCGGAGCCTGGGTTCTCATCCTGGGCATTTTCCGTGTGTTCTCTAGAGCAAATCAACTCATTATTCACAAACGGCCACATTGCAACAGCTGGATTCAAACAGTATAGTCCTCTGCAGAGCCATTCCTCACTCTTACTAAATTTAAGGCCAAGGCTTGTCTCGTAAACTAGAGGAAAATAACAAAATGTGGGCTCCTGATGTGGACTGCGGGGGAGCAGAGGACAGCACGTGGGGTTTCACTGAGCCGACCTTTCAATTGATACAAACTAATCGCACCTTTTTTATCCCCAAGTTCTGTATAATGACCATGATGCTGGGAACTGTTGGCCTAGCTGAGACCCCGAGGCCTCCGTAATGGAAAAGATGGATGTGCTGAGGTTACTCACTATTTCGCTCGTATAATACTGTGTCTCTCGGGCCTCCTGTTGGTCAACTTGCTGAACAGATCATGTCTGCTTTTGGGGCGGGGTATGAGAGGATGACCATTTTAGGATTTCTCTGTGTCTGTCCTTGGACTAAGAGGTGTCCATGACCAGTGAGAGCTTCCCTCTTTCCTTCCCACCACCCCCACCTTCCCGTTCTGGACCCATCAATGTTGGCCGAATCTCACTAGAGTGACGTTGTTGGGGAGGGGCATTCAACCACACTCTCTCTACCGGGGCTAGAGCCTGAAGCACTACCATGGACCGAAGAAGCAGAGTTACACACCTGTTCTGCTCTCCTCCCAGCAAGGCACCATGAGGAAGAGCAGCTATGATATTATCGAGTGTTTGTGTGTATATGTGTATATGCACATGCCAGTTTCTAAGCACTTCGATTAATTACATGCATATTCTCATTTAATTTTCCCAATTCTGTGGAATAGGCATGTTATGCCCAATTTACTGATGAGGAAGCTGAAGCTCAGAGATTTCGAATAATATATCCGAGGTCACTCAGCTAGGAAGAGGCAGCCTTGGGACTTGAATGCAAGTCTTTCTGACTCCAGAGACTTCTCCCTCGACCACGTTCATGTCCTGCCTCCCTAATACTAAACTAGTCCAAGCCGTGGTCCTTGCCCACAAAGAGAGACACTGTGCTGCAGGCCTGCTTCTCAGGGGTTGTGACCTGGGCAGATGCCCCACACGGCGGCCACTGAAGAGGAAACCGAAGGACCTGGGTGCTCAGGTAGCCGCTGTACTTCCTCTGGACGAAGGCTCGAGTTTAGAAAAGAGAGGAGTCGGGGAGTCCTGGAAGGTTCTCAGTGACCACTTGGTGTGACCCTTCTCGTTTTACAACTGACAGAATGCTGGCTCAGAGGAGGTGACCTCCGAAAAGTCACACAGCGTGTGTTCGGGAAGCAGCCAAACTGGGTAAGAAGCTTGAGAAGGGGCCGCACCCAGACAGGACTTCAGCCCCAGCAGCGTCCTCCGGTGAGCAGCAGGGGGGCTGGGAACCAGTCTCTTGAAAGACAGGCCTTTGGTTAGACACCTTCACTGAGCTCTTCTCACCCTCCAGAGACGTAAGTCGGGGCGGCGGGCAGCTCTTTCTCAGCCTCCGGACAAGTGTCTACCGTGTTTAAGCCACTCCCTGGTCACCTGCAAGCAGTCTCAAACATCACTTTGAGATGGAGGGCTGATGATGGTCTTGACGACTGTGATGGGGTGTGTGTGTGTGTGTGTGTGTGTGTAGGGGGTAAGGATTCGGGCTGGGGAGGAGGCAGCATAGCATAGAGAAGCGGCTAACAGAATCAGTTCTGGCAGTGGAGAGGTGTACGTTCAAACCTGTGTCTTGCCACACACTGTTCCTTAGCCTCACCAAGTGGAGACTTCTTCATCTGTAAACCTGGAGTGCCACCACTGTCTTCTCACAGTTGTCCTGAAGGCCGACCTGGGTCAGGCCCCAAGCACACTACCGAAGTGTCCAGCGAGCGGTTTTGCAGAAATATCAGCTCCGTTCTCACAGGAGAGTTTATAAACTGCCATCCTAATCCCAGCCACCACGGCATTGGGCTGGGAGGGACCTCCCCGCCAAGGTTCACAGCCAGTCATAGCAGAACACTGATCTACACGCGCTTGCCCTGAAACATAGAATTCAAATAGTACAAAAACACAAAGGGTGGAGGGTACGCCCCTCTCTTACACTGTGGCTGTGAGCAAACTCTCTATCCTCCTAGGCGTCTCTGCAGGTGACACGTTTGCCTTTGGAACCTCCCTACATCATTATAGTATTTTTTTAGGGTCTGAGTGGAGAATATTCCCCGAGACTTTTGGCACCGGGTCAGGTGCCTCCTCTCTGAAGAGCCTATGTCCCTAGATAGTGTTCATCTAGGCAAGACCGGCTTTCCCTTTTCTCTCATGAGGGGGGTCACTGGGACTTCCTGCTAGAGCAGTTGACATCAGAATTTGGAACTCTGAGAACAAAATCCACGCCCTGGGGCAGCCCTTTATTCCTGCCTGTCTCCTTCTGCCTCAGTATAACAAGAATAAAGCAGGCCTAGAAGCCCAGACCTGTATGAGATTCTAGCTGTGTAGATAGAGCGTCAGAGAGAAGCGTGCGGTTTAGAAATCCATGAAGTAGGATGAAGCAAGAACTGACAGGCCTGCTGCTTGGAGGGGATGGCAGAGAAAGACAGATGGACTCATGGGAGCATTTGTATGGATGGCTATAGATTTCTTCCGATTTAATTGTCACAAAATGACAAGAAGTAGGAAGGAGGTAGTTACGCACGTTACAGACAATGAACCTGAGGTCTCTGGAGGGGAGAGGGGATTTTGCTAGTGCTGTCCACGTGGATGGCTGACCCATTGTGCGTGCCTCGAGCATCCCACCTGCTCACCACTTACTCAGCAGCCAGAGATGCTCGGAAGGTGAGGAAGAACGTGTTTTGCAAGAGAATTGTTCACCTGACCAAGGTGGCTTTAAAAACTCAGGGATAAAGAACAAAATACCAGACTACTAATTGTTAACTGTAGAGAACAAGGGTCCTGATTTTGAAGGAGGAATAGTGGACGTGTACAGCTATTCTAAGGAGGGAGAAATAGGGAGGCGTGACACGGACAATAACTAAGATCTCATGTACAGATCTAGTGATATGCAGGGTACAGTGAATTAATAAGGAAACGCTAGCATTTTAACAAAAAAAAAAAAAAAAGATCGCAGAGTATCTCAGATACAGAAACTTGATGAGGAAGCAAAAGGGCAGGTATAGCCAGGGGGAGACTTGGGGGCAAAGTGACCCCACAGAGGAGTCCTGCATGAGGCTCAGATATATAGCCTTGCATAAAAGATAGAACAATTGCAAAACAACTAGGAAAGCACAAGAGAAGTACGAAGGTACAAAAACCGTATCAGAGTAGGTAAAGCTCAGGATGAGCTGCAGCTTGCAGAAGTTGTTCCTGACCAAAAACAACAACAACAACAACAACTCCAACAACTCCAACAGAACTGAAGCTACCTCTGAAGCAAAAAGCTGAAACAAGGGCCGAAATGCTAGGCCGGGGCTTGGAGCCAGTAGGATGATGTAAACAGATGACGGAGAGAGCAGTTGGTTTTGCTTCTGTCTTCTCTATCAAGCAGGATGACCTTAAAACTGCAAAGGGTGGAACAAACATGATTAAGAGGGAATTGAAATCTAAGATAGGTCAAGTGATAGTACAGAGCAGCTTTAAATGAGTTCAAACCCACGTGAATTACTTCCAAGCGAGCTGGAAGAAATTGCAGATGTGACATAGAAATGCTGCCCTGAACTCTGAAGAATCGTGGAGAATGACAGGGCCACACAACCGTGGGCTTCCCTCTCTTTCCTCAAGGGAAAGGTTAGGTTCCCAAGACTTGATACCGACACTTGGCAAGATCCCAGAGCATACCATGAAGTCGAAGTAGACTTTGCAGAGGAAACAGTGTCCCTGTGGAGCTGGTATGAGTTCACCGAAACAAGGCAAAGAAGTTGAGGTAACCACAAGACCTCTTTGGGATGGAACTGGAGTGGTGGATGAGAGGAGCACATGGCCAGAGAGGTCGGTGCTGCTCCTGTGAATGAACCTGTGAATGAGAAGGAGTATGGTCTGAACGACATCTCCGGGAGGAAGCTGGTTGGATGCTCATTCCCAAAATGTGTTGGTAAAGGGACTGATGGTGCTGGGGTCTCTGAGAAGGCTCCATGAAGAGCTCCTCTCTTCCCCACCTGCATTCTGAGCATGGGGAGATAGAAGACAAGAGAGTCGGCAGATGAGAGCTGAGACGTCATCTGTGTTAGTGATTAACAGCTAAGTTTGGAGGACTTTGCTTGGTGTGAGAGCCAATTAAACCCCTCAACTGGACAGACCTCTCCAGTCAGCCACAGGCAGAATGGAGGAGAGCTGGCCTCTGGAGAAGAGCGATGAGAGGTGGGGGGGATGGCAGGAGTGTCACAGCCACACATTGACAGAAACAACAGGAGCTGGAAGAGGTGTTCCAGGCCCGGCCCCCCCGCCGCCCCGCCCCATGCCCTACCACCCGCCAAGTCATTCTTTAATTCTGTACCAGTCTCACTGTGACTTCCATTTACTTGTCTTTCTCCTTCATCAACTACCTCTCTCAATCACTTCCTGGCACATGGGGTGTCCTCCATTATATACAGAATAGCATAATGTTTTTTGAAATATTAACTGATATATTTTTCATTCTTGGTAAATCTTATTTGTTCCTAGTTCCTACTTTCCCCAAGGGCCTCTGCCCATTAAATCAATACATAGTCAGTTTCTAGAGAAAAATAAACATGGCCTAGACAAAAGAAGCATTATTCAGTTTTGTTTCAAAATAGTATTTTGTTGAAAAATAGAGTTTAAGTCCATAGCAGAGACAGTCTGAAAACTGATTTGCAAAAGCCAGGCTGACAAACCTGTTGGCATCCAGAGAAATAAATGTGGCCTATTTTTATTTATCCAGTTTGCACATTGGGTAACTTGGACTTGAATTGTTCCTTAACTCCGAGTGTCAGGGATCCCCGGCCTCCTGGATTAGTTTGGTTGTAGGAAGCACTTTGCCAAGACGGAGCTGGAGGATTATATTCTCCTATAGTTCAGCTGAATGGGGGTGGGGGAAGCTAACTAAAAAAATCTCTTTGCTTCAACATCATATCCAGTTAATGGTGGAAGCTTCATGTGCCAGGTCCAGGTTGGAATTTAATCTCTCTTGGTATGACCTTGGGCAACCTGCTTAACCTTAGGAGTTGAATGCTGTGCCATGGCTCCCTGGACTAATGCCAGCCTACCCACATCAGTAGCTGTGGGTGCCACATGAATCCAGCCCCAAACTCCAGCTTAGGGAGCCCTCCAGATGTTGACTTGTTGGCATCCTCTTCAAATGTTCTCATGAAGAGGGTCCCCTGGGCCACTCACTCTCTTGGCTGGATATCTGTCTTTTCTTGGTTAGCCTAGGGGGATTTGGCAACCTTACATCAGACTGTCACTTTGGTTCAGGCCAGATACCCTCATAGAATAGGCTCAGAATCCAGCAGATCTCCTTGGACACAATTAGCCAGGCCACTAGGGCCATGTGAGCCAGGCTTTCTGAATGCTCTGGCCTCTGCCTTTCTGGGACGGAAGCCAGACAATTTATAGGATTGTCATGAAGAGTAAGTAAGATTTTTACAAAGTGCCCCGCACTGTGTTTGGTATATAGTGGGTGCTTACAAATATTGGTTCCCATTGTTTCATAGTGCATTCCAAGGGGCTCTCAGTGAGGAGAAAGATGATGGATTTTCTTAATTAAAATTCATAATTTCAAGAGAAATGGAGAGCAGAGAGAGCCAATGTGGGAAAAGGGCCAGAGAAGCAGGGTGTGTAGCTCTTTACCTCTGCTGAGATGTATCTCATAATAGCTACTTGGCCCACTGACGCTTAGTCACTTAATTTGTAGTCACCTCCATTAGTCACTGCTCCTGGGCTAATTCTTATCACAATTATGATTCCTTTGCTTTATTTTTAAACCCGATCTTACTGCCATTGGAAACACCAAGTTGGAACCCAGCAAAGCCAAATGAGCAAAACCTGCAGGAGAGATGAAATCTTAGGATCAGAAGGACTTATCGGTGGAGGGTTTTGAAAGTAAAGACAGGGTTTCATTGGGTAGGGGATCAATCGGGAAGTCAAAGTAAGGTAGGCTAAGGGTTGGTCTCAAAGAATCCAGCAGGGCAAACACCTTGATTTGATGCTTGCAAGGGAAGGATCTGGTGGAAGAGCCCCAGGCCAAGCTGTTCGTCTCAATGCAGTTCATCAAGGCGGACACACATGGCAGGGCTGCAAAACTGACACTAAAGGATGTCAGAGGGTTTCTGGAAAACTGGAAGAATAGCGTTAATGCTGCTGCCTCTCTGGCATGGGGGGAGGGGCTGGCTCTATGGGCGAGAGAGCTGCACAGTCTGCTCTCAGAAGGAGCCAGGCTCTTGGTTATGCTCTGCTGTTACCATCTTGGAATTTGTAATGATTTTATCATTGAACTTGTGTTTTGTAAGAAAGTCTGTTGGTATGAAGGAGCGCATATGTGAACAGAGGAGATAATCCAGGCAGCACACATGCAAGTGTAGGCCAAGCCTCCAAACACGGCAGGCAGTGGGCAACACACATGCTGAACAGTTGGCCTGACCATCTCCTGTGCATGCCTGGGGCAGTCCAGGGCACTGAGGCCAGACGGGCGATGATGCTTGTTGCAGCCACAGTGAGAGTCCATGACTGCGGGAGACAGGAGGAGCTCCCTGTTGGCCGGTGCTGGAGTCTGCAGTGGGAGCCTGTCCCGCTGGCCTCTGTGCAGATATTCACTCTGAGTGCCTGGATAGGAACTGCAGGCACAGGCAGTAAACTTTGCGAGCAAATTATTACAGAATAAAAGCGTCCATATGGGCATTGCAATAAAGCATACAAGAGAGCTATTACAATTCTTCAAAGACTTTCAAACCTCTGGGTTTGAAAGCTGTTGCAGCATTGCAAAGTAGACATCTACAGGCTTAGAAATAGAAATTAAATTTAAAGATCATCACATTCAGTAGAAAAGAACCATATTTTCTTCTTTTAAAAACAGATTTTATTTATTTGTTTGAGAGAGAGAATGAGCATGAGCAGGGAGAGGGGCAGAGGGAGAAGCAGGCTCCCTGCTGAGACATCCTGGGGCCCGATCCCAGGACCCCCGGATCACGACCTGAGCCGAAGGCAGATGCTTAACTGACTGAGCTGCCCAAGCACCCCTAGAACCATATTCTCATATGATGCTTTGGATGAACCAATTATTAATGGAAAAGATAATTTAAAAATTGTTTTTTCCTTGTAATTGAGATCCAGCCATATAATGCATGCGCAGACATTTTGAATGATATACAAACCATGATGCCACTTTTGGTTTGTTGTACATCTTCATAAATTACAAGAAATGTCAGAGGACACATTAAAATGCCATTGTATAAATTTGTATTTAAAATTAAATTCAGACTTACACAAAACTGAATTATATGAAGAGTTAAATCTTTTTAGAAAAATTATTTTGCAAGAATTATCAGCTCTAGATGGACTAACATTTCTATCTTGAAAGAATTTATCAGAAACGCATCCCAGTGTTGTCACAGCTTATAAAATACTCTTAACAGTTCCAGTAACAGTTACATCATCAGAAAGATCCTTCTCAAGATAAAAAATTACCAAAAGTTATTTGCAATCTTGCATTTGCCAAGAGAGACTATTCAGAATAGTCCTACCTAAAGCAAAAATGAAGGTGCTGAAACCGTAAATTTCAATAACCTAGTAAATGAATTTCTACTAAAGCAAGCCAGAAAAATCTCAACCAAGGTGTTATGTTAAGATTATTTATTAATTTATGTTTATTATACTTATTTATATTTATTATAGTTACTTTATATTAATAATAAAGTATTATTTAATGTGTTATATAAAATTATGATGCCAAAATATTAGTTTTGCAACTTATAAATTTATGTTGTTGTTCACATATTACCATTCCATCTATTAAGGTTTATAGGTAATACAATATTTTTAAAGGAAAAAGCTTTATATTTTAGTACCTTTAGTTGTACTCCCCCCTGCTTTTTGAATAAGGGTCCCTGCATTTTTGTTTTGTGCTGGCAGACGAATTACGGAAATAGCCCTACTCTGAGGGCTGCATCTCAGCTAGCCTTAAGACTCATTGTGGAAAAATGATCACTTTTCTCATCTGCTTTGGTAAAAGTCTTCAGTTCATTTTTATAAAAAAGAAAGCTCTAGAAATTATCTAGGGGCAACAGGTAGCCTCCTCCTCTGAGGTGAACGCAGGGAGCCAAGCGGTCAAGAGCCCATTCATTCACTGCTGACTTGCCAGTCCTATTACATGGCCTGGCACAGCTCAACAAACATTTGTCAAATGGAGGAAATGTGAATGCCATCGTAGGAATGGGGAAGCTGAGTTTCAGAGCGTGTAAGCACAATATTCAAGGTCACAGAGCAATAGGGGTATGGGTGGAGTGGGGAGGGGTGAACTGACAGAGAGGATGAAAACTAAGGTATCCTGACTTACTCACATGTGGCATTTTCAAGCCTATTCCTCAGAACACTAATTCTGGGCATGTTAATGGGGCAGCTATAAAATCAGGGTGCAATGGCAGAGCAGATTTGGGAAATACCACATTAAACAAAAGTAGATGGATTTTGTTTTATTTAAACTACAGCGTTATCCATTGTTAGCATTCCAATGTGCATTGTGACTCTCCAAGAAAAGAATATGCTATGTAGTCTTTCTTCGGGTTGGTGATCATGAGATCTTTATTGGGTCATCACTGTTCCTCAGACATAGCCTGGGAAATGATCATCTGGTACCTTCCTTTTTGGTTTCTTCTGGGTGGGGTCTCTAGCAAAAGACTAAAAACTGATGCTGAAATCCTTCAGCAGCCAAACTCTGGGACCCAGGCTGGAGTGCAAGGTTAGCTCTTGATTCTTAAGCCAGGCAACATGGTGCCGGGGGAATGAGCATGGATCTAGAATCTGGGAGCCCAGTGCCTCTCCTCTCCTTAGCTGTGTGATATTGGATAAGTCAACTCACCTCTCTGAGTCAGTTTTCCCAGCTCTAAAATGGCAACAATAAAACCTAATATCCTGGGTTACGGGAAGCTGGTGTGCAATAATGGATGTGACATGGTGGAGTACGAGGCCGGGCACAGGATAGCTGTTCAGTAAGTGCTGGCTCTCAAGTTTCTGCAGCCAGCATATTTTCACTGGTAGCTATTTTGCAAATACTTCCGAGGTGGCAGAGTCATTAATTCAGATGACATCTTTCAAGGAGACCAACTTAGAGAATGGGTATAAGTTGGTATAAAGCATGTTATTCTTGTTGCAGTGGGGGTGGGAGGCTGAGTGCAGGGGCATTTTCCATAAGCTCAACCTGTGTTTCTAACTGTCTACTTGGCAGTTCCATTTTGATTTCTAATAAGCACCTCAAAACAAATTTCTTGATTCTTTGCCCTCAAAGCTGATGCCTCCTCCAGTCATTCCCATTCCATAAGGTGACTCCAGTATCCACCCAGTTGCTTATTAGGTTCCCACTCCAGGAACCATCCTCGACCTCTCTCTTTCCATCACTCTCCACACACAGCCAGCAACTATGTCAGCTCAAGTTCAAATCTATCACTTCCCACCATCTGTAGCACTATCTACTATTTCAAGCCATCATTACACTTGACATGGTATAGCAGATGATGTTGATGCCCACACTTCTCCCTCCGACTTGGTATCCCAGTGCCTGAGGGCTGTGCTCCTCCAGTCCTGAAAGGCCACTCTGCCCACCTTCTGTAGGCTGGAAGTGCTGGGAAGTTAATACTCACTGCCCCCCAAGAGCAGCCTCAATTTGGGAGTTGGTGCCTAAATACCCCAGCACTATTGCCTTTTAGGTGGGACTATTCCGAGGTGTGTTTTAAAGCATTCCTGAGTTTCTCTGAAGGATTAAGCTTCATCTATTCACATGGTAATGGTTAATGATGAGCCTTTGTTGCTTGCCTCCCCTTCTCAGTATCACTTTCCCACAGTCCTACCAAGGCACTGCTTCTGGGGGAACCTAAACTAAGACCGTGTTTTGTTGAAATAGCTTCTTCTCTCCTACAAATCCTTCTCTGCATATTAGCCAGACTGAGACTCTAAAAATGTGAAGTGGATCATGTCTTCCCTTCTAATAAAGTCTTTGTTCATTTCCCACTCCACTTAAATTAATACCCTCAATCCTTCCTCTAGCTCAACGTGGTACAGATTCTGGCCCCATCGCATATCATTCTTTCTCTCTTTCATTTCATTCCAGCCACACAAGGTTATTGTGTCTATCTTGAGCTTAACAACTCACTTCTGCCTAAGGCAATTTGCACTTGTTCCCTCTTGTCTGGAAAAGTGATTCCAGAACTTCGGGGGCCAAGCTCCCTTTAAAATTCCAATCCCAGTTCAAATATCATCTCCTCTAAGAAGTCACTCTAAAGTAACCATACCTCTCCTCCATTACAACTGTTTCCAATTATCTCGATATCTGTATATTTACTATTTGTTTGGCTTCCTCTTCTATAAGGCCCCTGCTGTTAGGACAAGAACCTTATGTGGCTTGTTCTTCTCTTCAGCACCAAGGACAGGGATTAGCACTTAGGAAATGGTATTTATTGAGTGCATGCATGTATGTACAATATAATATCTCATCTGTCTTTAATTATGTCAAACAATGGTCCATCTGTTAATAATTATCATTTATATTATTATAATTATTTTACTTAAAACCTATTTAATAATTAGAAATAAAACAAATGATCACTAATAATGAACAGACTCATTCACCCAACAATTATGGAATGTCAGAGATATACCAGGCACTGAAGATATCAGAGGAATAAGACAGTCTCTAGTCTTTTAGGGAAAAACTTGTGACATAATCGAGAAGAGAAAACTGGAAAAGCAGAAGTCGTCTTATGTCTAACAAAAAGAGCAACAGCAACGGCTTCCCCCTGAGGATGATTTTCAGTTTTCCCCAGCACATTCACTTCACTGTTGTGGTCAGTCCTCGTGGCAGTACTGATTAGGCAGCCTATTCTTCAGGCAAGGAGAGTAAAGCTTAAAGGGGTGGAGAGCCTTGCCAGAGCTCATGCAGCTCCCAGGAGACAGCAGTGGGACAGGAACTGGATTTAGGGATTCCAGAAGCCAAGACTCTCACTGCATGTCCTGCACACGCACAGCCAGGGCACAGAGCAGATGTCCTTCATGTGCTCATCGATGGGTGGAAGGATGCTTACAAACATCATAGGGAGCATCTACATGGGAGCCCCTTGGGTGGCTTGACCAATAGACATGCCATCTGCTGCTGATTGTCCAAAATTATCTGGTCACTGTGAGAAGCGACTGGCTTCTTGTAAAGCAAATTTTCTATTGGTAATGAATAGTTGGGGCAGGTGCAAACCTGCTAGGTAGATAAGTTATTTTTTTGTGTATTGCTGGTGGAACTCATTAATGAAATACTTTGACAAAATAAATAATATGTGTAATCTGATAACGTGTGTTGGTGCCTAGTGCAGTAAGCCAATCTTAAAGTAACAGCTATTAAGAGAACCAAACTGTTTAAAGCATAGATTTGCTCTGTTTGAGGACAGGGAATTAATAGATTTCTTCTTTTTTATAAATACTAGATTGATCTTTGCTTTACGAAGTTAAATCTGTGATGTAGCATTTGCCTTTCTACCTATTGCTTAAACAAAGCCCTGCCACATGTTTACCTGAGCTGAGAATGCAGTATTTTTTGTGAATCAAATAACATATACTGCAAGGCAGGGATGAAGGGAGGAGAGTGTAGAGAAGAATGTACCAGGGAGAAGTCAGGTGGAATCAGAAAGGGCCATTTGCTTGGTGATTTCTAGGTGGGATATGAAGGTGAGGATGGGTGTGGGAATTTAACTCTTTTTGAGGGATGGGATGCCACAGTGGAAAGTCAGTGTGCTGTCCAGAAAGGACCCTTTGACTGAAGAGTTACGTGCTTCTCTGGTTCACTGATCCCATTATTTAGAGGGAGTAAAACCCCTCAACAGGTCCTATAGGCCACCTGGTCTCTCTTTCCACTATCACAAACCTCACCAAAAAGAAAGGAAGACCAGGGACTGTTTTGGTCATCAAAGGATGATGTCTTGTTTTCATTAAATGTGTTGTAAAATGTCTACCAGAAATACACAATCAAAGGATCATAGTTAGATACAGGACTGTATCTATTCCCACTCCTTAGAGCCTTAATAAGTGTAGGGATTTTCCCAGAGCCCCACAGACTGTGCCTATCTCCCTGTCTAGCTCCTTCTTTCTCTTCTCTCTCTCTCTCTCTCTCTCTCTCTCTCTCTCTCTCTCTCTCTCTCGCTTTGCAGCCCTTTCTGTCCTCAGCTGTCCTCATGGAACATGATGATTTGGGCCCTATGTGGTCCCAGGGAAGCCAGAGCAAGTTCCCTCCTCGGTTTTCTGGCTCTGGATGCACTAAAGCAGGGAAATAATTGCAGCCTCTTGCATAGAACACATAGAGCAGGTGGAATGTGTTACATGATGTGTCTTGGGGCATTCTACCCATCTCAGGCATTCCGTTTATACTGCCAGGTGTTGAGCTCTTCTTATTTTTGTCCATAAGTCTAAATTCTTCAGAGGGGCTCTGTGTCAATGCTTGGGGACAAAGTGACTTACTGCTACAGAAATTTAGAAATGGGAGAAACAGGAATGCCCTCTTAAAGGTTAAACAGTGGATTGAGCATGCCGTGCATATACACCATGCCCCTCCCCACCCCCTTCAGCCTCATCTGCCACCCTGCTCCCCCAGTACTTTGCATCCCAGCAAACAAACATCTTTCCACTTGCTGTCCCTGTCTGGGACATGCTTCTCCTTCTGCCTGAGATGCTTTCCTTCTCTCCTTCTCCCCCTTCCCTTCATCCTTTCTCTTGACTGGGTCCCCTATCCCTGGGGGTAGACACTATAAGGATCTGCCCAGATCTCCTTTTGGGGGTCAGTGCACTCACCCCCCAATGTTGTTGCTGCAGCTGTCACTGGAGCCACAGGAACTACCTCCCCAAGGTCATGCCCCTTTCCAGGGGCAGCACACCACCAGTGACTAGCTAGTTTGGGGATTCAGAGGCTTAGCTCCCGTGCCTCAATTTGGGCCCTCTCTGCAAGGCTGTTTCAGCTCCCGAGTCCCCATAAAGTTGGCGGGGTCCTGGGCCGCAGCCTCACTGCTGGCCAGCTTCTCCCTCTCCCAGCCCTGCCCTCCTCATTTTCTCACATGTGTATCTCCTTCGGGAACTCTCTACTCAACTTTCTGTACCTGTCCATCTTAGTCTGTTTCTCCGAAACCCAAGCTAAGACAGTTGGCGTGAGGTAGTCCTGGGAAGAAGATGCTAAAATGCCGCCTTGGAGCTCCCACTGTCCAGTCATCCAGCAATGAGGACCCCCACACTGACGGCAGGAGGAGGAAGGAGGGCCCCGGGGTGTGCAGCTGTGCGGTTGTCAAGCCTAGGATAGGATACCGGTGGAAGGGGCTGCACTGGCTCATGTGGTATCTTTTTTTTTTTTTTTTTTTTTTAAGATTTTATCCATTTCTTTGACACAGAGAGAGAGAGATCACAAGCAGACAGAGGCAGGCAGAGAGAGAGGGGGAAGCAGGCTCCCCGCTGAGCAGAGAGCCCAATGCGGGGCTCGATCCCAGGGCCCTGAGATCATGACCCGAGCTGAAGGCAGAGGCTTTAACCCACTGAGCCCCCCAGGCGCCCCAGCTCATGTAGTATCTTGGGAACTAGAGAGGTTTGAGGGCCATAGTAACCGGGAGGACTGTGGAATTGGTGCCAGTCACTGAATGCCATTGTGTCGTTGAAGAGAGATGATGGCAGGCTCAGAGTGGGATTAATCACCAGTTCTAGGCAAAATGTGAGAGCCAGAGACCTCCTTGGCAGCATTTAAGACAACCCTAATCTCTGTAGAAGGGCCGGGAAGAATGGAATCAGGAGATTCCTGATTCTCCTGAAGAGAATCAGGCTCAGGCCTCAGTTGTAGGAGGAACAGCTCTTCAGAGAAAGATGAATTCTAGCCTGACGGGTCTGTAGTGCCAGAGTCAGGGCCCTGAGAGAGAGGACCCCGAGACTCCAGATGGGGGAAATTTGGGTTGATGCAGTTGGGAATCTTCAGCTTACGGATTCCCCTGGAGCCACAGAAGCGGCCCACTCCTCTGCTGAGTGATCATGTGGATCATGTGATCATGTGATCAGTGGGTGCTGGTGATCATGGGGAGGCTTCCGTGGAGGCAGGTGTCTTCCAAGGGCATGCTCGTTTCTCTCAGAATCTACCTCTGGCTCCTCTCCTGGCAACCAGACCAATCATCAGGGCCACATCCCAACACAATTTGACAGAGGGTACACTGGGCCCACTAAAGAGGAGAAGGACTGACTCGACACGAAAGTTGCTGCAGGGTCCGTCTGACAGGTACCAGCAGGAGTCTGGTAGGAGTAGGGACTGAATCCCGAGGCGCTGGCTCAGGGCACCAGAGCATAAAGTTG
>CM052893.1:51218074-51303500 GCA_028534135.1 Potos flavus | reverse complement strand
CCGAATCATGTGCATTTTAATAGTGGTTTACTAGATTCACAGTCTAAGGGAGCGCCTCTCATCGTGGCCCCTTAGAGGCATCAGTGACAAGCTGGTAGAAGCCAGGTTTTAAGCTATAGCTTCCCTAAAATCACACCATTTATTATGGGAGCTCAATTTTTATACTGATTTGTGGCTCGCAAAACATATATTGGCAAACATTCTTTTTTAAGATTTATTTATTTGAGAGAGAGAGAGACGGTGCGGGGAACAAGCACAATAAGGGGGAAGGATGGGGAGAAGGAGAAAATCTCAAGCAGACTCCTGGCTGAGCATGGAGCCTGACACAGGGCTTGATCTCATCACCCATGAGATCATGACCTGAGCCAAAAATCACGAGTCAGACGCCTAACTGACTGAGCCACACAGGCACCCTGGCAAACGTTTTCTTATTAGAGGCTTACAAAACCTGGTGAAGTAGGCAGGGTAGACTCTACCACTGTTTTTCCAATGAAGAAGCAGAAGACTGGAGAGATAAAGTGTTTTGGTCAATGACATTCAATTGGCTAATGGAAGAAATAGGACCAGTCATGGGAGGGGTGCCTGGATTCTGGAGCCATTGTTCCTCTTTATAGGAAGGAGACCCCCTTCATACAGCTGCTTCCCTTGCCTCTGACTAGATGGGCTTCAAAGAAAGCTAGATTATTCAGAGCCTGGTAGGTTAGGTCAAAGATGTGTGTCTTTATCCCAAGAACCCTGGGAAATCACTGAAAGATTGTAGGTTTTTGTTTGTTAAAGAGCTATCTGGGTGCAGTGCGGAGAATGGATTGTAGGAAGGCAGGAGTGGTAACATTCAGGAGGCAGTAGTTAAGGCAAGAGATGATTGTGCCTGGTCTAGATACACGGGGAGACATGTAGAAGGAATTCTGGGAAGATGGTGGCTAGAGCAATTATCCTACCGCCTTTCTGCGCTGGCTCCAATTCAACTACCAGCTGGAGGTGTAGTGTTCCAGGAATAATGTTCAGATTTCTGGGCATGTTAGGAGCACATCAGGAGATAGAGGAAAAGCTATGGGGCAAAAAGTAGAGTTATTACGGGAGCTTGATCCGTGGAGCCCATAGAAAATCAGTGCCGGCCCCGTGTGGTTCTGAGAGCGCCTGCTGCTGTACCTGCTTCCAAGGAGCTGAGGTAGATCTGCAGCAAGGACTGGGCTCTTCCATCCCTGAGAGATGTGGTCTTTATTGCTGAGGAGATGGATCCCAGAGGCGCTTTCTCCAAAGGGTTCAGCAGGCGAGAGACGAGTCCTCACCTGGGTCAGGGGCTGCTGTGCTATCTCTCCAGTGCTTCCAAGTTCATTGCCATCCTTGATAGGCAACGACCTGGGTTCTAAGACGGAACAAGCCAGGAGATCACAAGGGAAAATACAAGGAGCCCAGGGATTCCCAAGAGCCGCAGAGAGCAATAGTGAGTAGAACATTCCGAGAGGTAACTCCTGTGGAGTAAAACTGCTAGAGGAGATAGACATTGATCTTAACTTAAAAATAATACAAGCACTTAAGGAGAATTGTACAACATTAAAAAAAAAGTAAGACCTCCTAGAATTGGAGAAAAAAGAGAACCCAAACAAACAATAGTTACAATTTTTGAATTTAAAAAGTAAGGAAGGGATGATCACTGTGGGAAACAATATTAATGACCTAAAAATTCAAGTGAGAGAAATATCTTAGTACAAGATCAAAAATACAAAGAGACCGAAATCATGAGGGGAAAACGAGATTCAGAGAGCAGATGCAGGAGGCTTCACGCGGCAATGAGAGGAGTCTGGAGGAGGCAAACTAGGGAGAGTTTGGTGATCGGTGCCAGCAGGAGTGGATGGAGAAGAAATGTCAAGGATGTCTCGCCCCTTGGCTTCTGGCTTGGACAGTTGGATGGACAGCAGTGCCACTACCTGAAATGGGGTGTCTTGGAGGTAAAGTGGGCTGTGGGCAAAGCAGGCAGATGGGGGAGTGATGGGTTCAGTTTAAAAGTATTGAGCCTGAAGAGTGTATGGACACAGAGGTGATGTCGAGTGGCTGTCGGATGCGCGTTCTAGAGAAGAGATGTCTGGGATGGAGACAGATGGGAAACCAGCAGCCTATCGCGGCGGATGGAATAGAAGGCAGAGACGAGAGTGCCTTGAGCAAGAGGGAGAGAAGCTGTCGAGAGACAGACGGCCATGTATTCTTTCTCTTCTCTCCCTCTCCTTTGGCTCCCCATTCTGGAGGCCACACTGTGCCTGCATTCCACATCCGTTCTTAGCACGCGACATGGCGCTTGGTGGCGGGGGGGAGGGGAAAGGGGAAGGAAAGAAGGAGAAAATGGAAAAGGACATGAGGAAGCATCGTGGGAGGGGCGCCTGGAAATGGAGAAGCGTTGTCATATCTGCCCAAAGAGTTACCAGTTTTGATCACCTGTGCGGAGGGCTGATGTGTGAGAACAGAGTCTATCGACAGGAGCGGCTTCACAGTGAGGCTCCCAGGACATAAAGGAAAAGGTAGACTTAGCATTTATTGAGCAACTACCATGTATGGAGCACTGGATATGTTCTTTCACATTCATGCTCTTACTTAATTTCCTCCAAGAGCCTTATAAATAAGGAAAGTAAAGCTCAGAGAGGTCAAGACACTTCTCCAAGATCAAAGAGCTTGTAGCGGCATTGGGGGACTCTGTGCAACTCCAAAGCCCTTGCTTTTTCCCCTGTACCATGAAACATCTCTGCAGGAGAGACACCGGCAGCCAGGAGATTCAGATCCTGACCCATATGACTCTACTCGTATTTTCACAAGGCTTTTATTATCTCAGGACTTTCAAAGATTTACCTTTTCTCTTCACACAGAGTTGAGTACACACTGCCAGCCTGACCTTTCAATCTGGACTGCTCTCTGGTTCTTCCAGGTTACTGGCCAGCGCAGGCGAAGGGAGAAAAATGAGCTATAATTCTTTCTGGGAGTCGAATGGGTACTTCTTGTAAATACCTAGAAAATCAGTCCTCTGTGAATTAAACTCTTTCATCAGCTATCAGCCAGATTCTAAATCATTGATAAGATGGAAAACCTCCCAATTCCTGGATCCAATTCTTGGGGTCTTCTCAACGCAAATAAAATAAAAGCAGTAACCTTGGAGACAATACACAGCAGTTATTCACTTTGAGAGAAGAAATTCTTGCTCGCGACTGGGAAAATGCCTGATAGTTTCAGGATTGACATAAGTGACATTTTTCTAACTCTATTTATCATCCAAAAAAGCCACATTAACAGGCTTTCTTGTAAGTAGAGCACGCTGTATTAGGTGCTGGAGAGTCAGGGGAGTAGCAGGTTAAGCCAAAGTGCTAGATTTCTCAGGATCATCCAGATTTAAAATATTCACTCACATGGTCCTCATCAGTGCATTGGAATCTGTCAGAAATTTCATCCTAACTTTAGTTTGAAGACTCGGGTTATTATAGGCATATCTTCATAGGTTTCCTTTTTTTTTTTTTTTTTTTTAAGATTTTATTTATTTATTTGACAGAGAGAGAGAGACAACAAGAGAGGGAACACAAGCAGGGGAAGTGGGAGAGGGAGAAGCAGGCTTCCCGCTGAGCCGGGAGCCCGATGTGGGACTCGATCCCAGGACCGCGGGATCATGACCTGAGCCGAAGGCAGACACCTAAGGACTGAGCCACCCAGATGCCCCTCTTTATAGGTTTCCTTAAGGACTTGGCAATTATCTTAGGGTGCCTGAGCATGCATAATATGCACTGGGCAATCCTATTTAATTCACGGAACACTGAAGGATTGATGTTTAGCCACATGTGTTAGGCACTCAAGTTAGAGAAGAAAAAACATGTGGTAGCTCTTTGTTTACTGCCCTATAGGAGGCAAACAGGTAAGGAAATAGAAGCTGAGCATCCAAGTAAAGACAGGAGACTGAATATGAAGCTTTGTCTCCTCTCCCCCAAGACCCCTTAAAATAAGATTAAATCACCAAAAAAAGTTATCATCTCTCTGCAATAAAGAGAAAGGTTTCAACACCTTCTGGAAGATGGAAAATAGTTGGAAAAGGGGTACCAGGTGAAGGAGAGAAAATGAAGGACTACAAGGAAGGGGGAAACGTAGAGGCCCACAGGCACTGGAAGGAGGACACCAGACATAACAGGGGGGAGTGCTGTGTGGGTCAGTGAGGGGAGGAAGAAACTGCAGCTACGTACAGACACTCAGCCTCTCCCTTACTCCCTACACTGAATGCCTTGCATCGAGGCACATATTCCCTCAACTCAGGCAAACACATAAAAACAAAAAATGGGAATTACTGTTAAAGAAATTAAATGAACCGAATGGCAGATCAGTGAATACAGGAGGTTCAACATCTGATTACTAGGAGTCCCACGAAAAGGATAAAATCGAGGAGAGAAAATTGTCAAAGAAACTCAAAACTGAAGGCGCTCCTAAAAGCTTCCGAAGAGGAAAGAAGCAAACAAAAACAGAAGGTCCACAGGGAAACAAGAAACAGCCTGGCATCGCCTTCTCATCAGCGACCTTGGATGTGGGTAGTCCATTGAGATGTGTCCTCAAGGTTCTGAGGGAAGAAGAATTTTAAACCTAAAGTTCTATATCTTGACAAACTGATGTCAAACATGAAGGTAGAATTATTTTTCGACTTGTAAGGACTGGGAAATCGTATCCCCCATGCATGTTTTCTCTGGAAGTTGCTTGAGAGGGCATTTCCTGCTAAGACAGGAAATGGTGCATCCAGCCCTGGAGAGTGGCGGAGTCCATCAGCAGGCCTGGGGTGTGGCTCAGGAGATTGGACTCGGGGAGGTCTTTTGAGGGGGAAAGTTGTCAACTCTATTGCATGATTGCATGGTATGGTGTCTTTTTAAAAATAAAGATTTATTTACTAATTTGTGTGGGCACAAGTGGGGGGAGGGGCAGAGGGAGAGAATCTTCAAGCAGAACTCCCTCTAGTGCAGAGCCCAACATGGGCATTGATCTCACAACCATGAGATCATGACCTGAGCCAAAACCAAGAGTCCAACCCTTAACCGACTGAGCCACCCAGGCACATCTGGTATGGTATCTTTTCTAATTTATCAGTGGTTTAGTTGAATCCCAGAAGTTTTGGTAAGCAGTATATATATATATATTTTTTTTACTGTTATTTAAACTGTAATCTAATTTTTATTGTGATTTCTTCGTTGGTTATTTAGGTGGTATAGTTCTTTCTTTCTAAACATATGGAGACTTCCTGTAATCTTTCTGTTATTGATGTCTGGCTTAATTGCATTATGGTTAAAGATACTCGGTTTGATTTCTATCCTTTGAAATGTGTTGAGACTTGCTTTATGGCTCAGCATATGGTTAATTTTTCTAAGTGTTCTGAGTGTGCCTGAAAAGAATGTGTAATTTGCAGTTGCTGGGTGCAGTGTTCTAAATATGTCAATTAGGTTTGGTTTGTTAAACATGTTGTTCAAAGTTTCTATATCCTTACTGATTTCTGCCTACTTGTTCTATCAATTTCTGAGAGAGGTGTATTTAAATCTCTCCTTGTTTTTATAGATTGTTTATTCTCTTAGCAGTTCAGTTAGTCTGTCCGTCCTTCCTTCCTTCCTTCCTTCCCTCCTTCCTTCCTTCCATACTCTTTGCTCTCATGTACTCTATGCTGGGCCTCATGATAAGGGAGCAGACACAAAGACATGGGGCATTCAGTTTAGTGGGAGAGACCTTTACAAGGAAGGGGCATCCTTGTCAGCATAGAAGATCTGGGTTTGAGGTTCTCCAGTGTAAACCCATCAATGTAATTGAATATAATAATAGGGTAAAAATAAAATGAGTAGGAGTGGAGAGGAAGGGATGGTAATTCTACCTGAGGACATTAAGGAAAATTCCATGTGCAAAGTTTTGGTGTATAAAGGAGTATTTTCTTTTTTTCCCCTAAGTTTTTATTTAAATTCTATCTAAATAAAACATATAGTGCAATATTAGTATCAGGTGTAGAATTTAGTGATTCATCACTTCTGTACAACACCCAGTGCTCATCACAAGTGCCCTCCTTAATTCTCATTGCCTGTTTAATCCCCGCCCCCCACCTCCCCTCTGGTAACCATCACTGTGTTCTCTATAGTTAAGAGTATTTTCAAGTTACTTGGAAAACTCTCTTACATGTAGAAAACCTAATTTCCTGATTGTGTTCTATAACTGAAGTCCTAAAATACACAGATGTCTTATAGAGATCACTGAAGTTCAACAAACATTGATTGGTCGCCACATGTTTGTCAGGCACTGTGCTAGGCACCGCTGCTGCCCTGAGGAATTTGTGGTGTAGTGAGACAAACCCTATCTCCTGTGAGACAGTTCCATATACATATAACAGAAGGCCTGTGACAAGACATAGCTTTTGCTGTATTGAATTATTCTTTTTAGAGAGATATTGGTCCCTGGACCAGAAAATTCCAGGCTTCAAAAACCATTTACAAGGGAAGGCAGATAGCTTTGTTATGCATAACACTGCAAAATCCTGATGCTCACATGTTGGGACTTTTTTCGTTTGCATTCAGAACATTTCCATTCATCTTTCCAGGCTTCTCATCCTTCTTAAGAGAAAAAGAGAGAGAGAGGGAGAGAAAGAATCTCTTATTTTACAATTAATTCCACTTAAATGTTTAAGATGGATCTTTCAAAATAGAGGATCTGAGTTACAGGAAGACAAATATGTACCTAGCTATGGGACACACACCATATGCCTTTCCCCCAGTATGAGGGGATGATTCAGTTGGCCCAGCTTCAAGGTCACAATCAGACCCAGATCAAGAGGTGCAAGAGCAAGGCTCCAGTCCTAGCCCTGCCTCTTGCTAAATGTATGACCACAGGAGAGTCATCTGTGTGGTCCTCCCTACCCACACCTAACATACTGCCTAACAGGGAGTAGGTCCTCAGTGAATGTTGAATTAAGGATCTCCAAGTTTATTTTCTATACTGGAACATGGGACTAAGTGCTGTTGTCAGGAGAAATTAAGTGAGAGCACGGGACAGAACTCTGTAAATGGAAAGGGCAATACAGATTTGAAAGGGTTGACGTGAATCCATACCTGGTCATGTCAACTCTGAGTTGGTTTCCTCATCCCTAAGAGATTTCTGATGAAAACGAGTCTTGTTGTCATTGGTTTTATGAATTTGGGTGAGGTTCATGGTATTTTTCAAAGGGGGGTGGATATTGAAGGAAGTGGTATACTCGTTAGAGCCCCAGTGAAATGAGTGGAAACCAGACCATCTCCACCAGCAATCTTAGTGAGGACTAAGGAAAATCAAGGGTCATCTCTGACTCAATGATCATATTTTCTCTCTGGTCCTAACCTGATTTTATTATTGAATGTTCTGGAGCCCTCCTCACTTATTTAAGTATTATAACCCTTTACTTATGGGCTTCAAGATGTAATTATGGTCTCCTCCCCCTAATGAAATGAGAGGTTAACTGAGTTAGCCCAACCACCGCCCCTGCTGAAGCCTGACAGATCTCTTTTTGGACGACATGCACTTATAACAGTAATTCCAGGGCCCTTTCCTTCCCCCACACTCACTTTCCTGTGCTGAGTGAGTGATAAGAAAGCCTTTATGACATCCTCAGACAGAATGGAATCAGTGCCACTTATGGTTCTGCCTTCTAGAGACCCATACTGGATCTAATAGTCTTAGAAAATTCTTTGTATGGATGGAGCCACAGGAACCAGCCTTCTGAGTGGGTGGTATAGGGGTTTGATCTGGAGACAGGCAGGAGGGAGGGGGCTGAGCAGTATCTTCTTGAGGTTCCCCTGGGAGAGGCATGAAGGCCGCTGCTACGCTGTAGAGTTGGTGAGGGTAAAGTCCTTTCGTGAAGGGAAGGTACTAAAGGGCCCATCAGTCAGAAGTCGGTTTCCTAATAGGGCTGGAAAAAGTGGATAATTTTTCCAACCTTGGGCTAGGAATGGCGGTATTGCGATGCACTGGGTGGTGGGGGCTGCAGGTGGATTCTGGGGATGGACGTGGCAAAAGTGAGGCTTGGAGCCGGAGAGCCCCGGTGGGGAGGTGCTGCCAAGGCAAATATTAAGCAGCTGGAGGGCGGTGGAAGGGATTGTTGGATCTACCACATGGCCTTCTCCGTCCAAAATCCACCTTCCACAGATGCCAATGCTTTTGAGAAAGAACCCGCCTTCCAACTATCAAGATACTGATGATGTGCCCTTCTGTCGAATCAATGTAGTGATTCTTCCTTTCTTGGGTACATTCTCTCTTCCAGACTTTCTGCTAAAGACTTGATAAACATTATTGTCTTTTATAATTATTATAATCCTTTTGGGCTAATTACTATTTACAGATAAGGAAATTGAGGCTCAGCATGGTTAAAAAACCTGACCACTGCCACTCAGCTCATTTCCACTCGACACAAAAGAAAAGGCCCATTATTCATTTATTCATTCCACAAATTCTCCTTGAGATACTTACTGTGTGCAAGACAGAAATTACCAAAAGCTCATCACCTGGTTTCTTTCGACTTAGCTTCATTTCTTTCTAATTTGTTCAGCTAGCCTAAGAGCTCCTAGACAAATAGGTATTAATGTTATTTTGAAAAGGCTCCAGGGAAGAATGTTTCTTATGTTCTCTCGGTAAGTGAAGTTTCCCAGAACTTCCAAGGATTTCTTAAGGCTAAACTAAGACCCTCCTGCTATAGTTGAAGCCAATTCCTTATGAGGAGATGGGGAGCAACTAGAGGCAAAGGGCAGTCTTTGAGAATAACCTATCCTAGAAGGAAGGTAGACACCGTGAGATGGGGTCCCAGGGTCAAAGAATGTTAGTGTTAACTGGGGCTAAAGACTCTAATTTTCTACTTTACAGGAAAGAAAATGAACCTAGAGAGAATGAACGACTTCCCCGAATTACTGAGCTATTTAGTGGCAGAGCTAGAAACCAGCATCTGAGGCTCCTTATTTCCAGGGAGGTAGAACATTGTGATAGAAAGCTGGAACTTTCTGAAGCAGACAGGTCACAGTTCAAACCCTGCTCTTCATTCCCTAGCTGTGGGACTAGGCAGGTTTTGCAGTCTTGCATACTTGGTGCCTTGGTTTTCTGATCTGTAAAACGGAGCTATCTACTGCATAGAGGTATTGTGGGGATTAAATGAGATAATATATGTGAGTCCCTGAGGTGTAGTAGTCTGAGGTATGGTAGTAGGGGCTCAGTTACTAGCCTTCCTTTCCCTACCCCGACCCAGTCTTCTATCTGCTGTATTAATGTAACAAATTACACCGAATCTCAGTGGCTCGGGACAACGACAATCATTGATTGCCACTAACAGATACTATGGTCAGGCAGGAACTTGGCAGCCACTTCCCTGGGTGGCTCTGAGGTCTCGTCAGTTTCCCATCAGGTGTCAGCTGGGCTGCATCATCTGAAGGCTTGACCGAGGCTGGGCTGTTCAACATGGAGGTGTCTCACTTACGTGGCTGGCTGGTGGCTGGCGGTCTCCATTCCAGACCATACGGGCCTCTCCACAGGGCTGCTCGCGTGCCCTTACAACATGGTATCTGAGTGAGCAATCCAGGAAACCAAAGTTGAATCTGCACCGTTATTTTGAAAAGCATACCCTTCTGTTTTGTTCTATTGGCCATGCAGGGCTAGCCCTGATTCCCTGCGGGAGGGAGCCACACAAGGGCTCTACAGATCCTAGAAGGTGAGGACCACTGGGGGCGGGCTGGCCCACTGTCTCATGGACGAGGTTCTATTTCGAGGTCTGCAATTGTGCCAAAGTGTCATGTCCCCTTTTACCTTCCTGTGTCCTGAGTGTGGAGTCGATACGATTCAATAATTCCTCCTGGCTTCTCGGGGCAGACAGGGGCTGTGCCCCCCTTAGCGTCTTCTGGAGTTCTGCGAATGCTGTTTATAATTAGCCAAGCAATAATCCCCACCGCTGAGCTAACGCCAAGGCTCATCTGCTTGCTTCTCTGGAGGTTTTTAAATAGACAGGGATGTGTTAATGACACAGTACATTATCTTTCTGTTACCGTTTTGGCAGGCAGCGTGGAAACGTGACTTTTTTAAGGAGGAGTTAATCAGTATTTAAAAAGCAGCTCCCCTGGCAGAGGCATGAAGCAGGTATCAAAAGGCTGCCTGGGAAGGCTGAGGTTTCCGAACCCTGGGCCCTGACATCATGCCCTGTGAGCGGCTAGTGGACATGAGCAGCTGGGCTCATTACGACCGACATCTTCCCACTTCCTCTGCACTTTGAACACATTGAAGCTGCTCCCCAGCTCAGCATCACCCTCACAGAGGAAGCCTGTGAAGTGTGATTGCTGCTTTCTCGTTGATCACTCTCAATTCTCTTTGCCCCGCCCCTGCCAAACCTATTTCCTGGGCTCCAAAAAACCTGCTGCTCATTTTCATTTGGATGCTCCCCAAGCATGTGGGAAACTGAACTCGTAACTTCCTTCCCACCCAGACTCATGAGCCCTCCTGTTTTCTACCTCAGTACAAGGCACCGCCATTCTCCCGGCCGGCCGAGCCAGGCACCCGAATGCTGTGGTGCGATGATCAAGATTCGGCCCCGGGCTCTCAGCTCTGCCGTTTACAAGCCGAGTGGTCTTGGGCAGTGGATACATCTTGACTTGCTATGTCTCCGTTTCTTCTTGAAAACTGGAGATGATAATAGAAACAATCCAGGGGGACTGGCGGGGGAAGTAAGTAAGAGAGTTCCTGCCTGGCATACAGCAAGAACTCAGTAAGTCTCCAAGAATTCTGAAGCTCTTTGCATTCCCTCTCCTCAGTATTTCCCGAAATCATCAACATCTTTCCGTTCGCTGCCCCCCAGCCCGGGTCAGCATCATGGCTCAGCTGGACGAGGGTTTCCTGATGTGATCTCTGCGGCCAGAGACATATTTCAGAAGTACAAATGTGAGTGACATCATGTCCCTGGTTAAACAGGACCCCTTTATTCTTAGGATCTGGGGCAAATTCCTTACATGGCTGGGAGGTTATGTAGGCTTTGCCTCTGCCTGCCTCTCCACCACATCTCCCCTGCCTCTTACTGAGCTGCCCTCAGTCCCTCTGATGGACCCCACCGTCTTACCTAGAGGCCTCATGCAGGTTTTTCCCTCTTCAAAGAAAAAATTCCCTGTCAAGCCCCTTCTCAGCATTCACTATGGAGCTTATTGTTGAAAAAGAAAGGGAGAGGCAGCTAGAGGTGAATCAGATCAGCGTGTTTTATCTCTTCTTCGTCTCAAAGCACTCCTAGGCCTTCAATAGACCCAAGGATGCAGGCGATGTCGGCCTCCCAGGTGTCAGTGTTTGAAGAGCTATGGATGGAAACTTGGCAGCTGGAGCTTAAGTGTCCCCAGACACGTCCCGTGACACCTCCAGTTGCACCCCGTTGCCTGGCCCTCGGTCCCTTTCATCCTTTAATCCAGTGACACATCTCTCCGCTGGGAAACTGCAGATCTGGACTGGGCCAGCCTCCCTTCGCCTCCTCCCTCGCTGATGCTGGCCAATCTCCCCCCCCCCCCCCGCCCCCGCTCGCTCCGTGGATTAGACTTTGTTGAAAGTACATGTCACCGGGCAGAGACCCGGCTCCCCTCTGCACCCTCGGAGCCCGTGGAGTGCTGGGTGCTTAACAAGGACGGCTTGGATTAACGTAGGAGGGGTGGCGACAGTTTTCAAGTATCTGTATGCTCAGAGTATCCAAACGGCCTCCAAAGCTTCCTCTTTGCTAAGAGTTTACTCTTATTTTCAGAAGCGGGTGCATAAATCAGATCCTTAGCTTGAATATGTTTGGCACTTTGGGAAAAAAAAAAAAAACCAAAACCAAAAAACAGAATTCCCGTTTTCACCCAACAAATATGTATTGAGCATTTCCTGTGTACGAGATGCTGGAGGTGCAGAGGTGAGTATGACGTGGTCCCAAACTTCCAATTATCCTGCAGTTTCCAGTCTGGAGTTAAATAATGTGTCGAAAAAACATTCGTTGGGTGGATGAATAAATAAGGAATATGAGTATTTAATTTAAAAAAGCAAAGCTTTTAGGGGGCATCTGGGTGGCTTGGTTGGTTAAGCGTCTGCCTTCTGCTCAGGTCATGATCCCGGGGTCCTGGGATCGAGCCCCCATCACATCGGGCTCCCTGCTCAGCGGGGAGTCTCCTTCTCCCTCTTCTTCTGCCCCTCCCTCCAGCTCGCTCTCTCTCTCTCTCAAATAAATAAATAAAATCTTAAAAAAAAGAAAAGCCTTTAAACTTTATAATTGCTTAGAACACCTGCATGTGTGTGGCTACTGTGCAGTGAGAAACCTATCTTTAAATTCATTTTGTTTATTCATTCAAACTCTAGTTACTGAGCATCTATTATGTATTTTTAAAATATTTTATTTATTTATTCGAGAGAGAGAGAGAGACAGGAGTGAGTGAGAGAGAGAGAGAGGAGGAGCAGAGGGACTGAGCGCTGAGCCCACGTGGGGCTCCATCTCAGGACTCCGAGATCATGACCTGAGTCGAGACCAAGAATCAGACACTCAAACTCCTGAGCCACCCAGGCGCCCCTCTATTATATTTTCAGTACGTGACTATATGCTCCTTTCTGAATGGGAGCCATTAACCCCACCCAAAATATTATGGGTCTTTCAAGACCAAATGCAATGTCAACACAGAAGAGCTATTTGCAATGCAGAGAAGTCGCCAGCCTCTGCAATACACTGGCTGAGGAAACAAACCCCCGAGAGCTTCTGGCGAGAAGATCAGGTTTAGCAGTTTTAATGAATTACAAAGGCAGTGGAAACTGCTTCTAATTTGTTTATCGTCCGTGTCTGAGGTCACGGCATCCATCTGTACTTGGGCAGGACTGCCAGACCGCTGGCCTTGTTTGTAAACCAACACATCTGCCTGCGGAGCAGTGATTTTTAACCTTTGTAGGGACACATTTCCTTTGGGGAATCTGCTGAAAGCAGTGAACTCTCTCCTCAAGAAAATGTAGGCCCAGCGTGCTTGGCATTCAGGTCTGGGGATGCGTCCCTGGGAGCCCAGAGTCAGGGTTGAGGTCTCTGGGGTGGAGTCACAAGTCTGATTCCAAAAGTGGTTCCCCAAGGCTTGCTTTCACTCCTTTGGAGATGGAACTTGGATGCACATGAGGGACTTCGGAAATGGATGGAATGCTTGGGGTGCATTGGGGCATCTGTCGGCTGTGGTCCCTGGAGCACGTTAGGAGCACCTCAGGACGGGGCGACAGCCCAGGATGCAGGCATTGTGAAGGAAAACTCTCTCACTGTGTTCACTACATTGCCAGTGGATCTTCTCTGCGGGAGCGTGGAGACCCAGAACTAAAGCCCAGAGAGGCCTTTTCATGGGCTTTCAGGCAGATCCTGGTTGTCTGGTTAGGGCTGGCGACAAGCAGCCCCCGGGTGGGGGTTGGGCTGGGGGAGGCCAACAGCCACGGCCTCACCGGCTGTCCTCTCCGTGATCTCTCCTGTGACCGTCTTGCTCCTCGCTCCGAGGGGAGGACGGGAGAACAGCATCGTCCCATCATTGTCCACAGAGATCTTTGTGTCTCTGTGAGTCGGGACCCTTCTCTCCCAAGGAGCCGGGTGCAGTTTCCTTGAGGGGCTGAGCTAGAAGCTCATGGGGAGGAGGGGTCTCCATTCACCCAATTCCATGTCACCCCAGGTTCCTTCTCAGTGGCACAGGGGGAGCTTGGGGACGCATTTCCCTGAGGTCCGGGTGACGAGGAGTGCCTCTGGAGGGTGTGGTTCCGTGTCAGCCCAGCCCGTGGGCTGCTGTCTTGGGCAAACCCCTCAAGCCCGGGCTGGCCCACCCCTCTTCCCGGACAGGCCCAGCGGGCGTGCCAGGCGTGGGTCCGAGGCGCACAGAAGTGTCAGCGTTCGTTAAAATCCCCGATTGCTCTGTGCCTATATGTGTCTGAGCCCTCCTGATGTCCTTCTGTTTCCGAAACCCCTACGAGTTTTCTGGTCCGACACGAAATGCCTGGCAGCTTCGGTGACCAGTCAGGCGGGAGGACGTCGGGCCAGGGCCGGCGAAGAGCTGCGAACAGCTGGAGCTGCCGGGGTCCCGGGCCCAGAGAGCGCCCACCCGGCCCACGCCGCCCTGGGCTTCTAGCCCACCGTTCACTCATTCTTTTTTTGACAAAAACGCAGCTTTTCCACGACGAATGTTGCATGAAACTGGCTGTTTGAAATGTATTAGCAGCTGCTGTTATATCCAGCTGGCAGGGTGCCAGGGAAGGAAATTAAACTTTGCATCTCCCCAGCCCTCCCGCCCCACTTCCTACTAACCCATCGATTCTGTGCAGAGCGTGCCCGGGAGTGCCGGCTCCTGCCGTGTGCCAAGGCCGTGGCGCTTGGATTTCTCAGTGAGTTCGGATATTCATTTAGCCCCTGCCAACCCACTGACGGGCTTTGAGGATTCTAATGTTATTCCAGAGAAGGGTCCTCGCCTGCCCAGTGTCTGACCCTGACGTGGGTATGGCCTGCGGGGAGATGGGGCGGGTGGTGGCCAACATCTCAATTTGGCTTTTCAGTGACAGAGAGGAAATAATTTACAGAAGTCAGAAAAGCCATACATGTCAACAGTTTAAGAAACCAGCATGTGAATAATAAATACGGTTCTCTCTATTTCCTGACAATATACTGTAATCGTTCATTGGGAGAGAACACAACGTATGGCCCGAGTGTCTTCTTATGGCGATAGTTACGGCCCCCGCGCCCAAGGAGCTCTGCCCCCCTTCCCCAGCCGTTCTACCCAGACCGCCTCTTGGCTCATGTCTAGGGCCAAGGGGGGGCCACAGAAATGTGGAAGGCCTCTCCTGGCCACTGGGGAGCTCACGACTCCCCAGGGGAGACAGCAGACCTGCTCCTCATCCCCGTAACACAAGCCGTGATGACGCCCAAGCGAGAAAAGGCCTCTAAGTGAACATGGCGCACAAGTCACACCCAGTCCTTCGTTCAGCGAACTCTGAGCTCTTATCATGCTTCTTACAGCATGCTTCTTACACTTGAGGTTCGAAGCCTAAAAGGTATTTCTGTCTTGGAGGAATTCACAATGAGTAGACAGGGAAAAATACGACTTTTGTAGAGAGAAGACAGGTTCCCATCTTGGCTCTGGCAAGACACTTTGCCACTCTGAGCCTCTGTTTCCTCTTCAACAAGGTGGAGGAGATTGAGAACCGCCTCAAAGGGATGGGGAGGCTGATGGAAATGAGATCAGGCACGTGAAGCGCTTTTTTCAGGAGACAGTAAAGCACTAAATGGGAGTTGCTCTGAGACCCCCAGGTGGGTTGGGAGGGGTACACTCATTGGGGCCCCTCGGTGGTCCTCTCTCCACAAGACCCGACTGCTCTTCCTGCTGATGCTCCTCGGGATTCTGCCGTCTCAGGGCTGCCCCCTCTGCTTCTCTGCCTGCAGGACTGGCCTTCGGGGGCATGAGTCCTCCTGTCTGCAGAGCTCGCCCACCTCTCCTCCCTGCCAGGCATCTGGTACCCTGGGAGGGCGGGTGGGTTGCTACCAAGATGTAGTGTGATATCTGCTGAAAGCTTTGCCCCTTATTTGTTTATGATTTTTAAGTTTTATTCTGGAAAATCTCAAACACATACAAAAGTAAAGAAAATAGTGTAATGAACCCTAGGTACTCAGTCCTCAAGGCCAATAATTATCAATACATATCAGTCTTGTTTCGTTCATAGCACCACCTATGCCTCTGGTGCCGTGAATTATTTTAAAGGAAAGCACTTAACACACACACACACACACACACACACACACACACACAGAATCACAATACCACTATCACACCTAAAAATTTAAAGATCGTTCCTTACTATTATCAGACATTTAGTTGGAGTTCACTTTTCCCCGATTGTCCCACAAATGTTTTCATGGGGTAGATGCCTTCGGATGAGGATCCGAACAAGATCCACACCACGTGCTGCTGTTTTGGCACGTGTGGGTGCTCCCCTAGAAGGGGGGGATAAATAGTTTGTGCAGGAAAGGGAGAGTGATTTCAGGACCAACATGCTCCAGTGCACACAAGGTCCAGAGCACAAGTAGAGAAGTTGACTTTGGAGAGGCGCGGAGATCCTTTCCCACCCGAACACAAGAGGAGGCAAGGGCGTGTGGTCTCAGAAGCTGGCAGTAGGAAGGTGAGGGATGCTTATCTGGTCACTTCTAATTTCTTAATGAAGTATGAAGATAGGCAAATAGCTTTGGGCTGGGGAGAATCTGAGGGCTACTCTGAACAATCTTCATTTGATAGGTAAGGAAAGCAAGACCCAGAGAAGAGATTTGCCTAAGTTTCCCTGGACGGGATAACTGGCTTAAGATCAGAACCTAGATCTCCGGGTTCTGAGCCCCTTGTTCTTTTTACTCCCTGTCAGTCAACAGGAGGACATGTCTCAGGTTTCCCTCTAGAGATGGTTGGCTGGACTCTGGTGAGCTACCAGGGAGCTGTGTCCCTGGGGATTGTTAGTGATATTTCCACGGTGGCTTTGGTGAGTCTGGATATTGGGTGGCATGATTTATTTGTTTAATTTAAAGATTTTATTTATTTGTTTGAGAGAGAGAATGAGAGAGAGAGAGAGCGAGAGCAAGCACAAGCTGGGGGTGGGGAAAGGGGAAAAGGACAGAGGAAGAAAAGCCTGATGTGGGGGCTTGATCCCAGGGTCCCAGGATCATAACCTGAGCCGAAGGCAGATACTTAACCAACTGAGCCACCCAGGTGCCCCTGGGTTGCATGATTTAAATCCAAGTGTTTGGTCAAGGAGGAGACTCAAAATTACAGAATTTCAGACTTAAAGAGGCACCGCTAGGTGCCCCCAAGATCCATGCTCATGGCTAAGATATCCCTCAGAGCCCCTTATAATTCTCCAGTAAGTCATTGCTCAGCCACTTTTTTTTTTTTTTTTTTTTTTTGAGAGAGAGAGAGAAAGTGAGCACAGGGGGAGGAGGGACAGAGGCAGAGGGAGGGAGAGAGAGTCTTAAGCAGGCTCCTTGGCTAGCGTGGATCCCGACATGGGGGCTCGGTCTCACAACCCTGAGATCATGACCTGAGCTGAAATCAAGAGTCAGACGCTTAACTGCCTGAGCCCCCCTAGGTGCCCCTCAGCCACTTTCTGATCACGTGCAGTGACTGGGCCGCTCCCCACCTCTCAAGCGGTGTACCCTACTTACTGTAGGACATCCCTAATGAAGAGAAAACATCAGGCTAATGTGGGGCTGAAATCCGCCTCTGTATAATTTCTACCCACTGAGTCTAATTCTGCCTCTGGAGCTGTACAGTGAGACTCATCTCCCTTCCTCTTGACAGCCTTTCAATTACTTGGAGCTTCCTCCCGGTCCCCCTGCTGAGAAGTGACACTGCTTCTGAACATCAGGAAGTAGAGCTGTCCCCAGAACAGCAGCCTCACCCCAAAGCTTGGAGGACCAGAGTCCCTGGTTAGCTCAGTTTTTGTTGCTTGTTCTGATTTATGCCAGGAAGTCAACTCTGCTGCTGGTCCCATTTTCTGCTTCTTAAAAATGCGTTCTCTTTTCATTTCGGTGCCCTGGGACCCCAGTCAAAGCTCTCTAGTACGCCCCACTTGTCTTGCCCGTACCGCAGGCACACCGCAGGCAGGACCTGCTTGCTTTTCCTTCCCCCGTTAGGGTTAGGAGAGTCCCGCAAGGTGGTCCAGGGCCCCAAGCCTCCATCAGGGCTCCTCCGCTGGCTCACTGGCAGATTACCAGTAGGAAGTCTCCGACAGGGGAGGTGGAGATGCTCCTCGATGGGGTGATGCAGAAGCGGAGTCTTGTCTGGAATCCCTACACTTATCCCTCACTATTCACATTCTTCGCACACAGCAGGGTTCACCCTCGGACCTTCCGCCTCTGTGAAATCTTCCCACCGTGCTAACTTCCTCTTTCTTGGGGATCTTCATCGTAACAGCCGTGGCGTGTGGGTAGGCGCCATCTTTACCCATGGGGAGGAATATTTTACGACGGGTATTGTTTAGAGTTACAGCAATGATGATCATAAAAAGCAGACCTTCTTTTAGTCCATCTGTTGTTTGTAAATCTTCGGTGCACAGCTCACCTCCTCATCGCCTGCACGGGGATGGATGCCCCAGTGCCCCCCACCTTTGGTAAGGCACTGCTTAATGGTGACTCGAGGCTTGCCGTATGGTTTCTCTGATTGTTGCGTGAGCCTTAGTTTTCTCCCCCAACTCAGGCATGAGCCGCTGATGGCTGGGATGAGTCTCACTAATCTTTAGCCAGCCCTTCTGAACCTGGACGCGTATTCGTGGCTTAAAAAGTAACGGCGAGATTCCGCGAGTGCATGATTGGAGAGGTTCCCATTCCCAGCACCCACAGCAGTGCTGTGCACTGTGGTTCTCATCGCCCTTGGAATCATCCCTTCTGAGCGGCCTCGAGGAGGAGAGAGACCAGAGTGAGTGGGCGTTCGTGTGCGTGTGAAGGAAGAGAACACAAGGAAGAGAGCACAAGGGGAGAACCCTGCACGCTCCCCACCCCGGCTGTGGGAGAAGGAGGAACCGGAAAGCTCTCTGGCCCGTGGGTCTGCATCTATCGGAATCCTCTATGCTAATCAGGGGCAGGAATCCTACTTCTCCTCTTCTCTCATCCTTCCCCCTCCTCACCGCCCTTTCCTTTTGTAATTACTCCCATGGGATTTCAAAGACGAAAGCATCCCTTTCCTGACCTCAGTAGTCCGTGTGATTTCATTTTGATTTGGCTTTGGCTGAGCCCTTGACCTATTGTAATTATTTTCCCAAAGTGCCTGCGGTCCCCAGGGCACACAGCTAATTATCTGCAGAACATGCACAGAGTGACCTCTCAGCTTCTGATGGATCAGGGGCTCTGCAGCCCTCGCCTGTTGGTTACGTACTGGGAGCTCCGGCGGGACAGCTTTGAACCTCCCATTCAGGGTTTTGGCATGTGGGAGGTTCGGTAAGGGCCCCATTCCTTCCGGAGGCTGGCCACATGGTGGCTAGCCCGCTTTCTGGGAAGGAGGCCGCCATGGGAAATCATTTCATTCAATTACTTATTCAGTCATTCCTTCATCTATTCAACATCTTTTGAGACCCTGCTACACGGTAGACATTATGCCAGGTGCTATGTATCCGATGAATGAATAAGACTTGGCCTTTGCTTTCAAGAAGCTTGGTCTAGGCGAGGAAATGACAAGCACACAGGAGAGTCCTATATGCTCTGAGGGAGGCACAGATCGAATGCCACATGAGTTCACACGACAGGAAGGGGAAAAGCGCTTTTAAATGAGGGGACAGGGAGGTCTTCTGGGGAAAGGGTATGTTTAAGCTGGGCTTAGAAGATGGGTTTAATCTGGCTCTTGGGAGGCAGAAACTAGAAGCCCATTATGTGGGTGAGTCTGTAGGACTTTCTCCTGAAGGCCCATCAGGGGACCCCAGCTCCCTCGAGTTCAGCAGCAAAGCTCTACAGAAACCTCGCTGGCCCCCCGTCCTCACTCCCTCCCAACGGAAGCAGTGATCCTCTGGAGACTGATGCTCAAGGTCACGTTCATGAAGTCCCATAGGCTTATGGCTCCATGGTCTTCTTTCTGGCCCATGTCACAGAAGCTGAGGAACTTCCCCACTTCCAACTTCTGCCACCTCTTTGCTCCCCCCGTGCCCTCTCCAGGGTCTGGATGAATCACTCTAAGTGTCAGAGATGCTGCCACCACAGACGGAAGGCCTGAGAAACACACCTGTCGTGTTCCCAGACCCGCCACTCCCCGATGCTTCCTCACCTTTGTTCCTTGGCTTAAGCTCACCGTCCCTCCTTCTCCCTCCTCCCAGGGCTTACTCCTTAGGCCCTTCTAGACTCAGCTCCAGTGCTGCCTCTCCCTCGGGACCCCTTCCCCCCAACCCGGGATGTGTTACGTGTCTCTCTTGGCATTCCCATCGATGCCACCGTTTGCCCAGAACTATCTGTATTTGAACCTAGGTTCTGTTGGTTCTCTGTGGTCAGGAGCTCTGTGTTTCTCCATCACCAGTGCTTACATAGTAAGTGCTTAATTGGTGTTTGTTGCAGACAGGGTGCTCTATAAAGCAGATACCTCTGCAATGAATGCGGGTTGAAGAAAAGGACTTTGCACATTTTTCTTAAAGCTCTCATGATATTTAAATGATGTCACCGCTGTGGCCGTATTCCGGCAAGCCAGGAAGACCAGGAACCGGGCTCAGAAGTGGGAAAAGCTTATGGGATGCGATGGGAGGTGGTGGTCCAAGTGGCCTGTAGACCTGGCTGTGGGGAGACCTTCTGGGTGAGACTCTTACCCGGATGCGTGGCCTCAATAGTCTTGAGGCCAGTTGTTCTTCGAGCGGAGTCCCCAGACTCCACTAATACCACCTGGCAGCTGGTTGGAAATGCAGATTCTCAGCCCTACCCCAGAGCGACTGGGTCAGAAACTCTGGGGCTGGGGCTCAGCCATCTGTGTTTTAACAAATCGTCTAGGTGACTGAGACGTGCTGAAGTCTGAAAACGTCTGGCCCGGTTCAGCGCTCCTTAGACTGCACTCTGTGTAAGAATCACTTGGGGGAACTTACTTAGAATGACGATCCCCGGACCCCATCGCAGAAGCTGTGATGCAGAAAGTCAGAGAAGCCGAGGCGTGTGCGCCCTGGGAGAGTCGGGACCCAGCTCCAGATCATATGTTTAGTTCATGCACGGGGCAAGAGTGGATCGCTGAGGTCCCTGCCGTGGTGGCGGGCCTCTGGTCCTGGTTGGCGAGGAGCTGTTGGTATAATGAGTGGCAAAAGGTGGGCCTGGGGGGCGGGTGCTCCGCCGGCCGTCCAGTTGGCTGGGAGAGGCCCTGGGGGGCGGGGGGAGGGAACTGTCATGACCATCCTGTGGGACAGGACCCGGAAACGAAAGGGGCCCCAGCCTGAAGTGGGACAGTCTTTCCCCAAAATAGCCTAGAGTGGTACTAGGGGGAGAGCCTGGCACTTCTACCCCTTTAAACACCCTTGTAATTTGCATTTAAAAATAGAAAGACGCTCATGAATAATTTGTGAGTCATGAGCAAGCCCCTTCAAAATACAGTCATGAATAAAATATCCCGCTTTGCCTCCTCTAATGGCACCGGCCTTTGATGTTTTATTGATGGCTTGCCTGCCCTCAGTGCTGCCGGGCTCTGGGATTACTCATGCACTCGACCCTCCCAGGCTGGGGGGGTTGCCCTTGCTTGCTGGCTGGCTTGCTTACACACAAATATACCACCCTGTTTTAGACGGTTGGAAAGGGCCCCCTCAGCTCCCTTTGGAACAAGAAGCATAATCACAGGACTGTGGGAACCCCTGCCTTCGTCACTGAGAGGGTAAGACCTAAATCACCAGGAGCCATTGTTTGTAGCAAGGTGAGCGTTTAGAGCAGGTGCAAGTGTGTCTCTCATTTTATTGCTTCCTGGGAAGCCAGGCATGGAAAGCAGACATTAAGGAACTATAAAGAATAATCCCCTAAAGCCTGCACGAAGAGGTGCCCTGGAGGCAGGTGCCCCATGTAACAGAGGTTCTGCCTTCCCGGGGTGAGACGGGGGGCGGGACAGGGGGTGAGTGGGGAGTGCGTGTGAAACAAAGGTGGAAGCCCCCAGTGCAGGAGCTGGAGGCGGGGCTTGGCTTCGCATCCTACCTGGGAGTCTAGGCCCCTGCCAGGGACCCTCTCTCCAGGCAAGTCCAAAGGACGGCCTAGAATATGTCGCTGTCTGCACAGGCATAGGAAAAAGTGGGGGAGGGTGGAGGAGGGCAACTTCATGGCCTTTTAAAGTAAAAATAAACAAACCAACCACATGAAGAGAAAAAATTGCATGGATGAAGAGGATGCTGATGGTGCAGTTCCAGACACTGGATGTCCTGACTCAGGGGAGCCCCCAGCTTCCCTCCGCGAGGACGACCTGGATGGGCTGGGAATTCACCCTGGGACAATAGGGAGCTGAGATGCTTTGGGTCTGTCCTGGGATAGAGTGATTGTTGGAGGTAGGACAGTTTTGGGGTGGGAATGTGAAGACCCTACCAATATCTTTGACTTAGGTCTTGGGCCATGTCCCAAGTTTGCCGAGAGAGATCTCCAGAAGAGTGGAGGGAGTTGTAATAGGTGGGGACAGAGCCCTTCAGGACCTCAGCCCTGTCAGAGTGGACAACTGCGGTCATCCAACTAGGGATCCACGTCTGGTGGTGACGAGAAGAGCCAAGGGACACTGGGACGTGGCAGAAGCAGTTGAAGGCACTCGGGCCAGAGAGTGGGAGCACCTTGACAGCCGGAGACCACAGTGGTCAACATGGAGCTGGCATGAGCTCCCCTGGATCCGGCTGCTCTCTCCTACCCCTTGTCCCCCATTCTGTGACTGACCACGGAGTCCTGGGCTAGAGTCCCCAGACTAGTCTCCCACGGAGGGTAGGACACTGGTTCCCATCAAGATGCAGAAAGAGGGGCATCTGGATGGCTCAGTCAGTTAAGTGTCTGACTCTTGATTTCAGCGCAGGTCATGGTCTCAGGGTCATGAGATCGAGCCCCACATTGGGCTCCAAACTGGGCATGAAGCCTGCTTGAGATTCTCTCTCTCCCTGTCCCTCTGTCCCTCCCCCCAGTGCACGCATGTATGTGCATGCACGTGTTCTCTCTCTCTCTCTCAAAAAATAAAAAATAAAAAAGATGCAGAAAGAGGTCATGGAGTGGAGGCAGACTGAAACGATGAGGGAGCACAAGCTTTGGTGGAAAGAAGAGACCAGGGCAGACAAGGTTCATGAACCTGCATCCCATCCCCTCCAGTGAGTCAAGGCAGCAAGGTGGTCTGGGTCAAGTGGGTTCTGTCCTGACGGGCGGCGGGGGTAACACTAGTACTAGACCTCGGACTGCTATCTGCCAGGCAAGGGTCACAAAAATAGAAGAGATCCCCGGGGATTATGATGTAAATTGCAGCCCTAGGGCTACATAGTATAGAGTACGCAGCAGCCCAGGGAGGTGGGCCGGGCGTGTCGCCTCTGCCACGGGCTCCCCTTCCAGGGGCAGGTGTACTGAATAGGATCACAGCCTCATGCAAAACGAAGTCATGGCCTTGCCCGCTGGGAGTAGGAACTAGGTATTTTTTAGGGGGTCTCTTAGTCTGTTTGGGTTGCTCGAACACATTACCACAGACTGGGTGGCTTACAAACAGCAGGATTTATTTCTCACAGGGGCTGGAAAGTCCCAGATCAGGGTGCTGGCAGACTCGGTGTCTGATGAGGCCTGATTCCTGCTTTCCAGACAGCCATCTTGCTGTGTTCTCCCATAGTGGGAGGGACCAAGGAGCTCTGTGGGGCTCTGCTCCCTTGACTCTGGGACTGTTGTCCTCTTTCATAGAGGATTCACGCCCCCCTACCAGGCTCTGGTCACAGGCTTCCTCTCGGGCTGATCTGGGGGCTTGGTACTAACCAGGCCGTGTCCTGCTTCCTCTTCCCATCCCCCACGTAGTAGGTGCTCTTAGGAGGTTTGTTCAATGGAATGGGCCCCCCACTCCCTGTTCTCTGAGGGGCGCTCATCACAGGCAGTATTTCCCTAGCGTGACTTGGCAACAGAGGTGTTAAACAAGGATATAAGAACGTCCTTGTTCTCAGCCTCTGGTTTCTGCCTCTGCGAGCTCACCAGCAGGGAGATCTCTCCCTAGAGGGGAAGGAGGCAGTGCGGAGTTGAGGTCCCTAGTCAGCTTTGTTGCTGTTTCTCCTGCTGCTTTGGCGGCGGCCTTCCTGCCCTGGATCCTAGGCTGTGTGGTTACTGAGTGACTCAGCGCCCCAGACCCACCACCCCCAAGTTCTGTTTCCTACTAAGAGGCACTGCTCCTCCATGGGATTTGGGGGGGTCCTTATAACCATCAGTTTAATACATTGCAATTCAGAAGAAACAGCCCAAGTCAACTCAGCAGTGCCCAGGAACAAATTCTCCAGCCTGCTGTGTTTGCTGCTGCCTTACGGACCCCTCAGTTTGGGACGGTACAGGCGTATTAGGAAGGGAAGAACAGCTCCCCACCAAAGGCCATTTTTCACTCTCTCAGAATCTTAACAAAAGATCCCTACAGCTTCGGCTAGAACCCATTTCTCTCTGTCTTTCCTCAGTGATAGGAAAATAATTGGTTTCCATCGTGCTCGATGTAGATAATCTCGCTGGAGTGAACAATTGCTACATTCAGACGTGCAGCACCGCTGGGTGGAGACACAGACAAGTTCCAGAACTTTGCGGATAGATTCTATTTAAACTATTTTGTATCTTTGTCAGGCTATGCACATGAATTTTTAGTTTGGAAAATATGATCATTGAGATTCTAGCATCTCCCACATTCTTCTTGCTTATTTCGGGATTTGTTTCATCTTCCATCTTGGTTCATTCTCTGTCCTTCCCCTTGAGAATGAGACTTGCCCACTTCTTTCATGTTGACCCTGGGCTTACCATATATCTTTGTGTTTTGGGCGGTTTTGTCCCACTTCCCTTGGAATCTGCAGCGAGGAACTGCGGAAGCAGGGAAGGGATAGTTCTGCCCATCGTCCAAGCTGGGAGGATGGCTGAAGAGGCTACCTACTGTCTTCCCTTATTGTTCTAAAGTCTCTGACATTGACCATGGGGAGAGGAGAGCAGGCAACAGCTGGCAGGTCTACAAACCATTTCAGAAAGGAGAGTATGCCTCCTGTCTTAGTTAGTAGGGACCACTAGGAGAACACCATAATTGGATTGCTTAACCAACAAACATTTCCTTCTTACAGTTCTAGAGGCTGGAAGTCCAAGATCAGAGTGGTCGCATGGTGTGGTTCTAGCGAGGGAGTTCTTCCTGGTTTCCTCGCATGTGGGAGAAAGAGAGAGCATGTGTAAGTAAGTGAGCTAGGATCTTTTCATCCCTTTATAAGGGCACCACGCCCACCATGGAGGCTCCCTCCCCATGACCTCATCCAAACCTGATCAACTCTCTAAGACTAAAGTACCCCCCAAACCTAATTACCTCCCAGTCTCCACATACCATCTCTTTGGGTGATATGCATTCAACATATGCGTTCTGGGGGACACGCTCAGTGCATAACGCCTTCCTGCCAATGGTTTTTATCTTCTAAGCTTTCCCAGAAGCTGAATTTAGTCTTACTTCCTAGCTTAGACTGATGGGCTCAGGACCAGCTGCCTTTCCGGCCAGTGTGAACTTTGCTTTCTTCTCCATGGTGGACATTCTCCAAGGGCTGAGATAACAGAGGGAAGCCAGAGGCCTGGGATGGGACAGTGCATCCAACTGGCTGTTCATCGCCACACCCACACTCCTGGGATCTGTCACACGAATGTCCTTTCCGCCACACAGGGTGCTCAGAAGCTCCTGGCACGTCCCCTGTATTCACGCACGTGCTTTCATAGAATACCTACAAGTGGGCTTGCTCTGAATCCAATTGGAATCATATAATTAGTTTACAGACAGAAAATATATACTGTTTTAATTTTTCCAACTTGAGTAAGGATTGCTTTGGGAGTTGTGCGCAGCATGCTGTAAAAATAACTCCTTTTAATTATATTTATTTACTTAATGAATCACACCAATAGTAGGTAAGTGGAGTGTTGAGGCAGCCCTCGGAGTTGCCCAAAAGCATCATTTGTCCCAGGCCTTCTGATTTATGATGTAATTTCACATCCAGTCTTATCTTCTGTTTGCAGGGAACATTTTGAGGTTTTGTACACCTAGTAAGAGGCAATGCTGGGTCTTAGTTTTGAATCTTCGGACTTCATGTCTTGTGCTCTTTCCACGTGCATCGGGAACATCATGCAAGGGAGTGAGGAGAGCGTCCTTGGAATCTTCACCCTGATGCTTAATAGCCATGTGGCCCTCAGGGGCCCCTTCACCTTTCGCAGCAGCAGTCAGTGAAGGCTCCCTGAGTTGCCCGAGATAGGAGACAACCAACCTGAGACCGTCTTGCAATGTGTGAAGTGAGATCTCGAGCCTTCCATGGCCCGGGATGCCTCCTGACACATAGGTTAAATGGGAGAGGCCATAATTACTATTGTTATTAGTGAATGTGATTGGCAGCTGCTTCTTGGCACGTGGCCCAGACAGAAAAGCACCTGGAAGCTGATCTTCCTGAGCTCTTGATCCCCCTTCTCTGTTCTTTTCCCCCCATTGAACCTCTCACCACACAACATATAATTTCCTTATTCATTATGTCTATTGCCTCTCTCTCGCTCCACTAGAATGGCAGTTCCGGGAGGGATGGGTTTTTGTCTGTGTGATGCTGAGGATTGCTCAGCATCTAGAATAGTGTCTGCTACGTGCTGGCCACTTAATAAGTATTGGTTGAAATAATAAATCTCTTGCTCTGCAGATCACTCCAGTGGTCTCCTTACTTATGCAAATAGGGGCTTCAGAGAGGGGGCGTGGCCGGAAGTCAATCAGCTGGCGGAGGAAACGGGCCTTTCTGTAACACAGGGAACGAGGGCCAATCCCCTTCCCCAGGTTGGAGGTTGGGACACCCGTGGGGATCTCCAAGGGACCCATACCTGGGCTCAGAGCAGGTAGAAGGCTAAGGTCACTGACTGGGTGGGGGGACAGGACATTAGGTCGTTGAACTGGGTGCAACATAGAGGCTGAGGAATTTGTGAGGAAGATGGTTTCAGCACAACATGGGGTGGATTTTAGAAGGGCCTCCCGTCCCAGCACCCTTGGCATCGTTTTTCTTTGAGAACAGCGGCTGAGCAAAGTATGGTGTCCGAAGCCGTACCAAGGTGACAACTTGTGCCCTGGGCATCTTCCCTCAGCTAGCGGGGTGGGAAGGGAGGGCAGAAATGGGTTAACACGGCCGTGTTCTTTCTGTTTGGAGTTTGGGCTCTCTTTAGGATGAGTTCGGGATGCAGGGTTCCTGAGAAATTGGGGGCGGGTGGGCTGAGGAGCTTCAAGAAGGTCACCAAACTCTCTGCTAACAGGGCCTAAGAAAGTTCAGGTAATTATTTGAAAAATAAAAGAAATGTGACCCTATTTGTACCATAAGTTGATTGGACAGGTTGTACCATTTCTTCACATAGGTAACAATAAATATATAGTTTTCGTTGGAATATTCTGTCTTTGTTCCCCCAAATTTCTTCTTTAAGTGTGTGTGTGTGTTTGTGTGTGTGTGTGTGTGTGTGTGTGTATTAAACCAAATACATCATCATTTCCTTTTCTAAACCATTATAGAGTTTAACATAGAATTTTACAGTTTCTTTTAGTGAAAAAGAAATACCACTTATTTTCAAGTTTGCCTCAACTGTCACTATGTTCCCAACCCTCATTCATACATTTGAGCTTTATACGTGTACACACACACACGTGTGCACATGTGGTGTGTTCGGCCATCGCCAGGCATTATTTATTTCTTAAAATAACTGAATTAGGAAAAAAGTGCCACTTGCCCATTCACACAGGATGCACTTCAAATTACGCTTTTTAATGGAGAAGATGCAGGAATCCCTTTTCTGAAATGTGCCTTTAAGGCTGCTTCCCGCAGAATCGCTTCTGTCCTGCTTGGCTCACTTGGGGAGGGGGTGTCCTAGTTATAAATACCTATGTTTAAAAATACCCCCCTTATCCCAGGAGATGCATGATAGACAAATATTTTTTTTTCCACTAGTGGAAACCACTATTTACCATTCTTTGAGTATCTGGGTCTCCTTCTTGCTTTTCCTCTTTTGAATAGTGTGTGTGTGTGTGTGTGTGTGTGTGAGTGAGAGAGAGAGAACGAAAGAGAGAACAAATATGAATTTTTGACTCCTAGCCCTCTTAAAACTGCTGGCCCCTCGGAAGGGTCCCATCTCTTGTGGCAAACAGCCATGATAGCTCTGAGTAAAAGGTCCAGTAGAAAGAACAGTTGTTAGCCTGATGACCCCAAGCACTTGCCAGCCAGGTGCTGGCTTCCGGCAGAAAAGCAGGGTGAGGAGGCGGCGGGAGAGGCAGGGGTAGAGGGGGCGGCTGTGGCCAGCCAGGGCTGGAGAGCTGTGCTCCTCTGTTCCTTCCCACCCACAGAGTGTTCAGAATTCACATGCGCGCCAAGATGTCCATCCCAGCTACACTTCCCACTGTCGCCGAGCTAGGTCTGACCATTAAAAAACACGACTCGAGGGAGAGAAGGCAATACCCCAGAAGCCTTAACTACCTTCGGGAGCTCAGACTCCTCACGTTATCTTGTTTTAGTAGAATCCTAGGTGGCAAATGTTGAAGGGGAAATCATTTAGCAAAGGCAAAGCAGAAACTGGCCAAAGGGTGCCCTAGAGAGAAGTAGTGGTGGGGAGGGGATGAAGGGCAAGGTTTGTCCTCTGAATTTCTGGAATGTTCTCCTTCCCCCAGTTTCGCAGCACCGAGTTGGCCTTAGCCCACCAGTTGTCCTAGTGGGCAGGACCCTTGCGTCTGCCCTCTGTAAGTCCCAGAGCTGCTTGTTCTGAGGCCTCCCTGAGGCTTTTTAAAAAAACCCAGCCGCTGCATCTTTAATGACCAAATTAAAGAGAAAAGATACTTTGTTGTTGTCGAATACATACTGTATTTAACTTTTTTTAATCCCAGAGAAGTGAAATGCAACATCTGTTTGAGCTTATGTAACATCCAAAGACTGACAACTCAGAATTTCCTAATTAAAGTCATTTTTAAGGCACTCTGCAGAGCCAACTTTCGTCTCTTCCTTGGGTGGCTTTTTCTCCAAACTGCAGCAGAATACCTGGTTTCTCTTTCTTCCAAGCGATACACACATGCTCATGCTTTTCACCTGCTCTTTGTCCAGACGACACGGAAAAACAGCACGATTCCAAACGGGAAACAGTGAAGGAAGGAAATACATTTGTTGGAGGGGGTGGGGGGAGGGACAAAGAGGACGCTTTTGAGTAAATTAACGGATGGGTAGTCACAGAAAGGAGAAGGAGCAGAAGGGAAATGGAAGAGGGTGGGGGCAGGCCAGGGGGCTGGTGGCCAGTGAAATATAGGCTACATTTCCCGGTGAGGTTTAAATTAATTTAGCTGTTCCTTCTCCTTCTCCTTCTTCTTCTTCTTTCATTTGTAAATTTCGGGCCAATACAAGGGAGGTGCGTCAACATTCTGGAAATTGTACATAGGTAAGTGTGCTTGCTTGTGCTCATGTACTTATGAAGGGTGGATCTTAGAGATAGGTATGGTTGGGGAGTGCTCTAAAGAGCTCCCCCGATAAAAAATAATCTCCCTTACTGGCCCACTGCTGTGCCTGAGATGCCCACCATTAGAGCCACTCCGTCGGATTAAGGCATTATCTGTAGCCCCAATTAAAACATAAATGTCACCCGGAAGGGGTAACACTCAACTCTTTAGCACCCCCTGACTGAACTGTCTGTCACCCATCAGAGAGTAGGACCCTGAGAGATGGGACATAGGGCAGGGACATTCTGACTAATGGGGAAAGAAGGCTTGGTGGTATGGAATGCAGGAGGGGACAGGCTGGGCAGCAAAGGGTGTGTGTGGATTAGTACTCCAGGAAATTAATCGGATGAGGGAGAGCAAGTACTAAAAAACACCTCTTCTCACATCCCAGGCTTCCCTAGGCTGTGTGTGTGTGTGTGTGTGGAATAGTTTGTATGTATCACACCGTTCTTGTGTATGTATCTAATATGGAATTCACCTGGGCCCATGATGAACATGGTACATCTTTATGGATCTCGGTGGTTTTATGCAGCAAATGAACATCACACACATACACACATTCACACACGCATTCACTCACAGTCAGCAATGGAGAGCTTGTAAGTGTGAAGGGGGAGATGTCGCTTCTCAGCCATTTGGGATTTGGATGCCGCGCAGTTGTCGGGGGAAGAACTGGCCTGGGGCGATGAGACTCCTTCCTCTGTTAGCAGTCGACCCTCGTCCAATTCAGGTGGCTCTGCAGAAACGGCCAAGGTTAGCAAGACTCAGCACAGGCCTTCCCATCAGGATTGGGATTCAGAGTCACCGAAGGGCCCTTTAAACCTCTGGAGTTGGGGAGTCTGGGGCAGGTGGAGAGAGAATCTGGTGGGGAGCAGGTTTCTGTTCCTAGGAAAGCTGGACACGGTGTGAGAGCCCGTGGGCTGGGTGCAGGCACCAGCCTCGGGGTGCAACATGGTGGGTGGGTGCCAACTCTCTGGGGATCTACTCAGGCTGGCCGACCTGATGGGTAGGGTTGAGGGAGGAGGAGGGGCTGGAGAAATGGGAAGAGAGTTCTCATTCCCCAGTGGCCACTCCCATTCTTGGCGAGGCAGAAAGCTCCGGAAGGAGAGGATAAAGGATGTGGATGGGTGGGGGGACGAAGGGAAAAAACATTAGAAGTGCTTCTCAAGCCTGGCCTCACATCAGGATCGTACAGGGTACTTTTTAAAAACACCCATGCTCAGGCTCTAGCCCCAGATTCTGCTGTAATGACTTGGAGAGGGGACCGGGTGTGGATGGTTTTTAAGCTCCTTAGGCATCTCTCCTGTGCATGTGGCCTTTAGAAGGTGGCACCAGAGCAGAAGGAGAAGTCTAGATCTGAGGTGCCCCCCCAATGCACACAGAACCCGGGAGGGGGTACTGCTGGGAGGGGGAGGGGGGTGGAATACTGGGAGGGGGAGGGGAGGGTGGGATGCTGGGAAGGGGAAGGGGGCGGGATGCTGGGAGCTTCTACTTGGACAGTTGACCCTCTCTCTGCTGATTTGTGTGGCTTTATCGCGACTAGAGCTGGTGGTTTCTAACCCCACTTCTGGCTGGAAATCTGGTTGGGGTGGAAGTGTGTGGGCACAGATAGAGAACTTCCCCCCTCTGTTTCTTCTGTGGCTTCAGAGAGGAGTCACTCACGGTGCTCCACGGGGCCAAGAAAACAGATTCCAAGGCTGGACGCCTCAAAGATGGGAGTGGGTTTTCTGCTGTATAATAAATACATATTTCATAAACGAATCAACTAGTAAGCATACCAATCAATAAACGAATAAATAAAAGAATGCACACCATTTTTGCCCTCTTAGGGTGACTCTCCCCTCACCCCATCGATCCTGCTGACATACACTTTGCCCTTGGTCGCCTGAAGACACCCAGCCTGGTCATGCCGGGGAAGCAGGACTGCTTTGGCCCTGGCTCCGAGGATCAGAGAAATCTCGAGAAGAGTATCCGCATTGGCCCCCCGCGTGGAGAAGGGAGAAAGAGGGGAGATATGCATTCCTGCTGTTTCCCACCCAAAAGCATAGGGAGGGAAGGCAAGAGTTTGGGAACCAGGGCTGGGCCATGTTAGGTGTCTGAAGGCCCCGCTGACCGGTTCTTCCTCCCTGGGCAGCTTCACTTAGAGGGTCGGGGATGGACCCAATCTTTCCACACACAAAGATACAGCAGGCATAGCTGCCACTTCAGCACAGGGCCAAGCAGCCAGGCCAGCCAGTCCACGGGGAGTGCTGCGTGACCCGCGGTGGGGGAGGAGGGGGTACAGGTCACAGGGTGGGAGGATGGCGAGGAGACAGTTAGAATGGCACTCGTTTTAATGGGAAATCAGCTGTCCAGGTCTTCAGCTTCTAGAACCACCAGCCATGGCTCACTTCCTCCTCTTTAGTCTCTGCCATGTGGTTCTGCTTGCTCGACGTGCCTTGTCCTACTAGGTGACCTGTATGTGGACATGGAAACATGTAAATAAGACAGCATTAAGACAATGACCAAAGAATGTCATTCCTTAAAAGCAGATGTTTATAATCTGGCCTTTGTAAATAGATTTCAAGGGGACAACGACCCTGCAATTTTATGCAAAGTTACTGGGACTTATTTACCTATGCGTTTCTCTGTAAAGATGGTCTGTATGATTAAAAACTAAAATAATATTAAGGGATTCCAGATCACCCATAGGTGTAACCCACCAGCAAGCCACAAAAGGATCTAAAGAAATGGGTGGGAATTCCAGACCCTCCTCTCCCCCCATCCCCAACCCAACTGCATGGCCTTGAGTCTCAGCATCTGAAAGCACAAGGAGATTTGCAAGAATCGCTGATTTACCAGAACCCTGTGGCTTACCCCACATTCCTGTGCCTGGGTGCACACTCCAACTGCACTCAGATTTGTTGAGTGTGGTCCTACACTACTCAACTTGAAGTTGTCAGTCAGTTTTCCTTTTGAAGACGACTTGCTGCCACTATTTTTGTGTGGGGGTGAGTATTTGTATGTATCGCTTTATGTAATAGTTGTGGTCCTAAAGAAGGGGGCAAACTGAACCTTTCAAATAAAAAGAGTATTTTTGAATGCATGGAAGGAGGAGTTGCCCCGAGGTAAATCCAGGCACCAGGCATCCTCCTCTTTCTTCCCTGATCATTTTTTCTGCTTTGTGTCTTTGGATTTTTGATACATTGGCTTTGCTTACAGGGATGCGCGCCTGTAACGACAGAACACGTTTTTCCGAGAACAAATGAGCACCGTTGCATTTTCAGAATGTGTGCATGGTTTCAATTTTAGGAAGAAAATAAATCCCCAGTTCTTACAAAGGTTGTCAAATCAACTTGTCCCAGTTGTTTGAAGTTTGCAAACAACCGCATTATACCTACAAGTGGGGACTTAATAATAGCCTATCGGCGGTTCTAGAAAGGGTTCCTCCATCCGCCTCGTACTCTAGGCTAGCTGCTGTGCTCTACCGTCTACAGTGCCCGTCCCCGTCCTGCAGTACGTGGGCGCTCAGAGGCACCGATGGGACCAGGCTCTGCCGGCCCTTGGCGCGCAATGACAGACGTGGGGGATGATGGTGGACGAGGGGACATGAGGCAGGCACGTGTGGGCAGAAGCCTTGAGACAACCTCAGAGGCTGTGTGCTGCTCGTGGACCATACTGGAGAGAAGCCTGTGTGCAAAAGTTACATCATTGTGACGACTGCTTTATAGGACCATTCCATTCATTATTATAATATTCATATTATGTTAACTGTATTCAACTTACGCTACAGTAAGGGTGCCTTTGGGTTAGTGTCATTTTCTTTTTTTTCTTTTTTAAAGATTTTATTTATTTATTTGACAGAGAGAAAGAGATCACAAGTAGGCAGAGAGGCAGGCAGAGAGAGGGGGAAGCAGGCTCCCCACTGAGCAGAGAGCCTGATGCGGGGCTCGATTTCAGGACCCTAAGATCATGACCTGAGCCGAAGGGAGAGGCTTAGCCCTCTGAGCCACCCGGGCGCCCTGGGTTAATGTAATTTTCGTACAGGAAAATTTTTAACTGCATGGTTGAGTTTTGTCCCTCAGTTTCCCCAAGGAAACTCTGCCAGTGTGTTCTCACAGGCTTAGAAACTGCGAAGGGGGTGACTGCGGCCCTGAGAACAGGCCTTCTTCCCATTTCACAGTTGGAAATGTGCCTCGCATGAGACCTGTGTATTACAGTCCCTTCGAAAGGACCGGTCTCCCGGTCCCTGGCACCTTCCTGAGCATTTGAAAGAGGGAGCTCGCTTGGGAAGTGCCTACTCCTTTCCTGGAGAGGAAAAGACAAGATGAGTGTGTGCTGCAAAAAGTCTGGACTCCAGCTGAGTTTAGAGCTGCTTATTCTCTCACAACAAAGGCCCTATTTCCCTTCTGATGAATGTGCCCAAAGAGGGCGTTTCCCTTTGTCTGATTTTGTGAGTGACTCTAGGGAGCAGGTGTTTTTCGTGCTGTTTCACAAGACCCGTGAAATTCCTCAGGTGAGACAGCAGATGAGTCTTCATCCCTGAGGCGTGTGTGTGTGCAGGCGTGTGTACGTACGTGTGCGTGTGTATGCACACGCACACTGCACAGGGAGGGCTGGGTGGCATGCAGCCTCAGTCCCTGTTCATCTGATATGCATACGCAGGGCCCGTCTTTCTTTCCTAATTAATTAGAAGTAATCGCTTTCTATAGTTTCTGGTACGTGAGGGAGTGAAGTGGGAAATAATTTAATAGGCTGTCTTGCTTTCAAAGCCCAGTTTAATGAAATAGTTCTCAGCTTGAAGTGCATGTATTATCTTTCCTGTTATTTTTCCAATTAACATTTCATTGGATCATGTCTGTGTGGAATATTCTAATTGGTTTGGAGGGTGGGTAAGGGGACAAGAGCAGATAGAGAGATAACCAGCTGTTTCTCCCGTCACCAGAGCCCTGAGTATGTATGGACGAGGCTGTAGGCTCTCCCTGGTGCCTTTCCTTGGAAGAGATCAAACTACGCGACAGAATGCGGCTTGTCACCTCACCCGTCCTCGCCAAGTCCTTGGGCCAGAAAGGCGTCTTTCCCTCACAGGCAGACTGAGGGAGCGCTCGCTAAACTTCTGGGGTTGCTTGGGATGCGTGGCGCCCAAGGAGAGGATGAGTGGTGCCCGGAGCTTCCTGTGAGCATCATCTCTGCCCCCGGGCAGGGCCTCTCTTTAGTCTGGCACATAGTAGCTGCTCATATAAACACTCGCTGGAAGCATGAGTATCCCGGGGGTCTCACGGCAGCCACCCCCAGCCTCTCTGAGAAGGAAGCAGCGCCTAGACGATGCCCGGAGCGGGGCTGGGAGCAGGCTGAGGGGAGCCAGGCGGCCAGGGCAGACACCGTGGGCCACCCCCTCTCAGCAAGCGTAGAGTCGGTCTTCGCAGAAACTTGCATCTAGGGCCTTCTAAAATTTTCGCTCCCTGGGCACCTTGGTTGGCTCACCCTCTTCCTGGGCCTGGCCTGAGGCCAAGTATTCTGTCCTCCTTCCTGTCCCCTCCCTGTTCCCAGAGACCTGAGGCCTCAGCCAGCCTGAGGCCAGCCCCCCATGCAGGCATCTTGCTGTTCGAACGCTTCGCATGCGCCCCCAGAGCCCTTCCGTGGTCCCCAGGGGCGTCCGAGGGCAGCCGGGCCCCTGCTCGGGGTCTCGTCCTTCTCCCCTCGGTGCTGTAATGCTAGTGTCTATTTTCCCTTCTCTCGGGCATTTCTGACCCACACTCGGCCGTCTGAAGGACTGAGCCACATGTTCTGGGTTAGCTAAGGACCACTAGGAGCCTGGAGGCAGAGGAGAGGCTCCTGCGTGTGGCCATGTGGCCTGCTGTCCAGGGGCCTGGCTTCATATTTATCGTGGTGAGAAGAGCGGGTGGGTTCTCTTCAGGACCACTCCCCAGTTGGGCAAGATTACGTCTCTCCTCAGAGGGCCTGTGGTGCTGGGCCCGGCTGGGGGAGGGGCACAGCGGTATGTGGGGCCGGGGGCCTTTGGCTGGTCCAGGTGGGGCCATGTGCAACGAGGCCACCACGGGCAGGGCGGGCAGAGAGGGGGGCCCTAACCAAATATGCCTGCCATGTGGTGGGACAGCCTGCGGGGTAGAACATTTGAAGAAGTATATCCTTCTTTTCTGGGTACCCTCAGCGCCAGATCTGCAATGCGACCTCCAAACTGTGGAGTCCTAGCCAGGATCTGGGGCATGGGAAACTGTGGAGAGACAGGACAGTGGGAGAGCCCCACCCCCGGCACTGTACATATAATTATTTTCCCCTCTGTATCAGTGGAAACCCACAAAAAGGGGTGTGTGTGTGGGTGTGTGGGTGTAAAATTGTTATCATCATTTTCCACCTCTGTATCTCTTGCCTGAGCTCACAACAGGAAAAGTGTCCCTGCCCCTGGCTGGCTTCTCTAGGCAGCTGAAACCAGGCAAAGTGTGCTGGGATTTCAAGTCTGGCCCAGATCTGATGTTCAGCCTCCTTTCCTTTCCAAAAGTCTTGTTGGAGTTGCAGCTACAAATTCTGCCCAGAGCTGCTTTCTACAGGGCTACGTAGTGGTCTCCTTTCTTTTCCTGACTGCCAGGGTCCAGGCCTCTCCAGCAAGGTGTTTGGGGGTGGGGTAGGCGGGAGCTCAAAGCCCACCACCCTCCACTGAGGCCAGGCTTACTTGGCGGACAGAGTCGGTTTCCCTGAAATGGTTTTGGCCTTCCCAGTAGGTGGAACTCGAGATTGTGCAACTAGCTTTGGGCCCTGTGACTCTACCAATGTGACAATGCCTTACATCAGGCAGCACGTTCGACATTTCGGGAGTGTTTCCGGACATCATCCCACTGTGTCTTCCTGACTGTGATGTTGGCTGCGTTGTGTTAGTGGCTCAGTTAGCAGCAGAGGAAATAGAAGCCCAGGTGAATTAAATGATTTGCTCAAGGTCTAGTTCACCAGCTGGATCTCAAGTCACGCTGAGGTCCTGGGCTCTGGCCTCCAACTTCAGAGCAAGCACCCAAACGGGCCTCCCTTCCAGCGAGGAATAGGAGACAAATCACCCGAAGGCACGGAGCCTGGGATAGTTGAACCCAGACTCTTCAGGAGAGCTGATTCTGGCTTGTCAAACTGCCTCCGGGGCTCGATCAAAAAGGATCAACCTCTGCATTCCTGCAAAGACACCCTCTCCTAGTTAGTCAGCCCCGCCTGAAGAATAGCGGCGGCTGGACAAGCAGAGGAAAATGCCGGCACTGAACGAGGGAGAGAATGTTCCATGAGAATGGAGTGCAGGTACATCCAGGGACGTCCAGACAGACGTACAGCCACAAGAAAGAAGCTCAAATCCTCTGTGCACTACTGACATTAGGGTGGCCCTGAACAGGTCACTTGACCTGTCTCCTCAAATGCTTCATCTATAAAATGGGGACATAGGTCCAGCTCTTCCAGGATCGTTGAGAACAAAATGACAGAATCCCTGTGTCTTTGCTGTGTCAAGTATAACATGCTAATCAAAGGGGAGTTGTTGTTAATAAGCAGGATAGAAAGATTAGGCCAATACTAAGATTTCCTGTCTTCAACAGAGCTCTGCATAAAGGACAGTAAAAACCCTTTGTAAACTGTGAAGCGTGGTACGCCTGGAGGGAATCGTTAGCAGGGCTGAGGCTAGCGGTAGGATCCGTCGTGGGGGGAATCACGGCCATGGCCCTCAGCTCCCCAGACGCGTTCCCGTAGAAGTGTTTGAGGATGGCCAGATAACCTTGGCTGTCCTCCGGCCACTGAGCTGGCAAGTCTCCTGCAGGCCTTCTGGAGGCAGATGTCCTACCGGGAAACTGGAACCAGATGTACTCAAGATCTCAAAAGAAATTAATGGCAATAAGACTCTGGGGTAAAAATATCTGTGTGCACTGAGCTTGCTCACTCAGCTCCCTTTCTATCTGAGGATCATTTAGGCTTAATTATAGAGTTCAGGCGTTCATTGGGTTTTTGATTAATTTTCTTTTCAGCTTGAGAAGTGTGTGAGTGTAGTGGGTCCGTGTGTGTGTGTGTGTGTGTGTGTGTGTGTTTACATCTTTCTTTGCAGCTCAGTTGGGAGTTGGCTCTGGTAAGGTCTAATTGTGCCCTCCATTCTAACAAGAATGTTCGAGGTGCCACCCGGAGCTTGGAAAGCCATTGTGTGCGCACTGCCTCCGCCCCGGGGGCTGCTCCTGCCGGGTCGAGGGATGGCGGCCGGCAGGGTCTAGCTCAGCTGGGACCCCAGCTTCGGGATGCATGCTTTCCTCCTGCTTTCATGCTTCTGAGCCGTTGAAGGGGCTCTGAGACTAGGAGAGCAGATTTCCTCCTCTACTAATGACCAGGGCTGTGCTGAAAGCCACCAAATGACAGCAGCTCCCCCCGCCTGCAGCCCCTGAGAGGTGTTTTTGGGGGCCGGTCTCTCTGGGGATTACAAGGTTCTCTGCCTAAGAAAACAGGGTTCGTCCTCTTATTTTTAATACGTCCACTCAGTAGTTGGTAGGGACTACATGGCTGTGGAGGGGAACGCGACTTGCTTTCTCCCCCGGCTTCCTTCTCTTTGGTGCCCTCCAGGCAGGGAACGCCTGGGGAGGCCGCGCAGTGCAGTGTCCTAGCGTGGGATTTGGAGCCAAATGGCCCAGTCTGAATCCTAGCTCCTGACATCTTCTGTGTGTGCGCCCACGGATAAGTCACTTAACCCCTCCGGATCGCAATTTATTGTCTCTAAAATGGGGACAGTAATATCAACAACGAAATTACACTCCCCACAATACTGTCCGGGGACAAGAAGAGGCATGTAGAAGAAGCCTTTGGTAAAATACTCTATAAATCACAGTTCTCTTATTTTACTGCTCAGAATTGCTGCTTAGAACGCGATTTTGCCCTATGAGCTATCATTCCTAGCACCAGGAGACAAGGGGTTGTAAAAAGCCCATGGAATGGGAGGTGGAGAGAGGACTAGCCTCCAACCTTCCCGTGGGCTGTGGACCAAAGCACTGACCTGAGAATAAAAAATCCATGCTGCAAAGGGCCCAGATTAAAAGTTCAATCTCAAAACAGCTGTCATAGATAAGAGGGAGTCTGGAATATTCATTTTTTTGACATAACGGTAACAAAGATTTCACCCTATTTTTTAAAGGGGGAATTCACTTCTCTAGTGCTGGGAGGGTGAATGGTTCAGGGTAGACACAGGAGAGGACTATGGGTCTCAGGGAAGTGTGCCCATGCTGTGCTATGAGACTGGGGAGACCCAGGCTCTTCTCTCTTGGCTCTGTTGCTAATTAGGCCTGTGACCCTGAAGAGATGAGCGATTTTAACTGGACCTCAATTTCCTTGAGCTTGTGGAAGAAAAGATCTCAAAGGTGACTACATTTAAGATCTATTACCTGACAAAATGCTCTTTCCTACACGGAATTAAAAGCTCTTGTGCCACCAGAAACCATTCATTATGTGTGTGTTCAGAATCCAACTATAGCCCTAAGACCACCCAACTAAAACCTGATCGAGGCACTGAATGAGCCTCTCTAAACTGATGGCCCTGGCGTCAGACCCCAGGGACTCTCAGGGGAAGAAAAGCCTGGTGGGAGGATGGGTGACCCCAATAGAGATTTCAAGGTGAATTCTCTCTTGCTGGAGAGCCTTTCATTTGGCAATATCCTGACTAAGCTGAAAGGTAACGATCTAAGGATTACAGAAAGAAAAGGGATTGTTTCCTTGCAAAACCACTTTAACTTTAAAATAATCGGCTGCAGGGCAATGGAGCATTCTGCCTGGCTCATTCCAAAACCGAGAGACCCACTGCAAGGCTCTCAGTAGTATCACCAACAATAAACATAATGTATATTTGCCCAAGGGCTTTTGACTTTTATAAGCACTTTCTTCTCTATTTTTCTCACTTTGTTATTACATAATTTTCCAGAAAACTGGCCAGGTCGTTTCTTTTCAAATTCTGAAAAGTGCGAATTTTCAGCAGGAACAAGCCTAGCTATGTATGCTGCCCCTTGCTTTCTGTAGATCTGCCCTTGAAAAAGTTATGCTATATGTAAATGTGATTGTGGAAGTCATATCTTGTTTTAATGGATGGGTGAGGGGAATTTAAAAACAGAAATCTGGTACAGGATTTTGTAATTCAATGATCATTTCTCATTAATCGGTTGTTTGTTGCAATTTTGGAATTTTAAATATCAAGTTTTCTTAGGATAGGGCCACATGGGTTGGATTCCAGGGTTGGTGTCCTGGCATTCTATAAGGGTGGCATCTAATTCAATCAGAGAGAGAGTCTGTTGTTTCAGGTGTCAGAGTGGAAAATAGGAAGCTTTATTTCAGCCATGGAGCTCTTTGGAGCTCCCATAAAAAACAAGGAAGCATGGGAAGGACAGTGGAATCCAAATGTAACAGCTGAATTATTTTTAAATGGAATGTCTCTAGGTCTTCTGTGAGTCGCTGGTATGTCATTAATGTGCTGTTATAAATAGCTCAGTTTGCCATCAATAACGAATCTATGAGAGAGTAGTGGTGGTTGGGGTGTGAGGTTAACACTACATGATTTCGAGTGCATCTGTTGACCTCTCTTGTAAATAAGCACCATCCCCTGGGACTAGAACCTGAAAGAAATTAGACTTAGTTGCATTTGTAATAAAAGTAATAAAAAAGTCCTCCTGCTTTTCCCTCTCCATTCTCAGACCCTGGTAGAACACATTATTGGAGCCAACTACAGGACTGTAATAATTACTCTGAACTTCAACTCTTTCACCTCTGAAATTAGGCTGCCAGTATCCACCCACAAAATCTACAATGACATTGTGACAGTTTTATAATTATTTTGCTTGGGAGATTTTGAATGAAGAAACGTGTGTGTGTGTGTGTGTGTGTGTGTGTGTGTGTGTGTGTGTGTACCACAATTTGCATGATTGAGAATAAAAGGAAAGGCTCTTTTCTGGGTGATGTAAGCTAGAACAGCTGGAAAAATCCTAATCGTAAAGACTGGAAACTCTTTAAAATGTTTGATAGTGGCCTGACTAAAGGAAATATGGTCTCTCATCCTTGATGGTTGGATCTCAGCCATATAGCCTTGCACAACGTGAGCCACTGAGATTTTCATTAAAGAGCTTTGAAGTTAAGCAGTATGAGGCACTTCCTCACACGTGCTCAGTTAAAGTTGAGCTTCTGTGAAATCGAGCTAAAATAAACATACATAAAGTGTATGTCCTGGGCTACAAGGACATGTGTAGGGACTGCCGGCCCCTGTGTTGGTCACGCTATCAGCACCCTGGCGTGTATACTTGCATGTGGGCGTGTACATACGTGTGTGCATTCTGTATATTCACATCATTCAGAAGCTAAAAAGACCCCAGAAGAATGAAAATAGTCTTCTTATTTGCTAAAGCGTTCTCGAAATCCTACATGGATTCCATGGTTTATAAACAATTCTCTTTTTGTAAATTTAGGGCTGGCAATGGGAACAGGATAAGCAGCTGTAAACAAAATCACAATTAACATTTCACCAAAAAACATGGCGAAGTCCCCAAATATCATAGCTTCTGCGGAATACAGGAGCTGTCTATCCAAATACTGTGATTAAGGACACTCGGAACTAAAATCTTTAAAAAAAAAAAAAAGGATACTCGGAGCAATGAAATTTTGGAAAGAGGCGGGGAGGTGGAACCCTCGAGGCATCATCTGCCTGTTCCCGTCAGCACTCTGGACAGTTCCCAGGAGGCTCCCCTTCAGAATGGCGCGAATAGCAATAGCTCTCTAGTTCTCTAAGCGTACCTTTCATTCCACTGAGTATGTTGAAGATCTGATTGTCTACTAATAAATTCATAGGTATTACTTTGTAGTAACAACTCATTCCTCCTTCTCCCCATTCTCTTCACCGCCCGACTTCCATTCCACCCCCTTCCCCGAGCACCCTCCAGTCAGACGGTGGGACTGTCTTACAAACACCTGGTGTGGATGTTTTCACTCCCACTTCTAATGGGTTGGGAAGCAGCATTTGCCACAGGCACTGTTTAATTTCATTTCCATCCCCTGCATCTCACAGGAAAGAAATGGTCAACAGTTCAGATAAAAGAATCATCCTGGTCAGCTCCAAAATATGGCTACTTGCATGGTAATCACAGCAAGTCTGTCAAATCAGTGATTTCTTTATTCCTAAAAGGAAGGGGCTTTTCCTAAGGATTATGGTTCTGCCACCCAAGAAGCAGCCCTGCTCTTCATAAGTGGCTGCAAAGGCTGGCAGACCAAGAGGTCTGCTTTGGCTCAGAAACTCAGTTTGGCTCCTGCCACCCCTGGCAACCTCACTGCGTGTCATAGCGCCATGTGCTCCGCACACAGTCAGGCCAGTCTGCTTCTACTTAGGAGGGATCACAACCAGAGGTGGTCCTCGCTTGGGCCTCCACATGAGGACCTGGGCATCGTTGGCATTGGGTTTCACTAGTGCATTGGGGGGGATGGGTTCCATCCGGCTCAGGATCCGGGGCTGCTCCTGCTGAGTCCTGCCCACCAGCCGGGCCCGTTGCCCCAAGAGCTGAAGAGGGTCCACCTCAATGTCCACCCTCATCCTCCACTTGATGGTCTGTAGAATGATCTTCTCCTTCGTGGTGGTATTCATGGCCACCAGCCAGGTAGTGAAACTTTGGTCCCTCTTGATCCTTGTGAGCAGTGGCACATTGCTGTCACTCACTGGCACTGCCCACGTCACACTTGGGTAGAAGTTGTCATTCATGCTGACGGAGAACCTGGAGATCTTGTTGGTGGGACCAACCAGGGTCACAGTTTCTGTGGTGTTTCCGTACCAAGGGTAGCTCACCCCATCTGAGTCACTGATGGCTTTTACTCTCCCTTCCCTCAAGTCAGGTAGTTCCCAGCTTGACCTGGCAAAGCAGAAGAGATGCACAAGAAAAGAAGAGGCTGAATGAATTTTTTAACAGCTGGAGAGATGCCCACCACTTACTAACTCGGTCAACTTGGGCAAAATGGGAAGTTCAGAGGGGAATTCAGGTCAGAAAGTTCTATGCTGTGATGCTTCGGGATTAAATAGGGACAAATCAAAACAACACAAAGATTAAAAAGCAATACCAAAACAAGTTAAATAAAATCATAGCTGGTCCAACGGGAAACAGGAAGCTCAGAGAGGCATTTGTGAGCCCCACGGAGGCATCGACTAGTTGGGATGGTGCAATTGTAATCAGCTGGTTAGAGGCATTCCACTGCAAGAACCACTTTCTTGGGAAGCATGAGTGAGTGCAAGGTTTGTTTGTTGGGAAGAGGTGGTGACAATTTGATGTAGTTGGAAGGGAGTATCAGGTGGAAAGGAGGGCAAAAGGAGACAGAGTTAAGGGTCACATCAATTTCCTAGGAAATCACAGTAGTAGAATTTCTACTCAATGAAGAAGGTTGCTTAAATACCAGTCGTTGGCCAATCTAGCATTGGCAAACAGATGTAGAAGCTGATAACACAAGGAAATCATGGTCACCTAGGAAACCACCTCAGTGCAAATGTTGTGCCGTAGGCTGGCATACATAGTCTTTAATGTGCTGTTCTCCCGCTGACTTCAGGTCCAGCCTGGAAGTCCAATTTTTTAGCTTAGCAAACTTGCCATTCTGGATACTTTGCTAGTCCTCCTGGCTGCTCCTGACCTTAGCCCATGTCTCTCCCCTCTGCTCATCATCATCATCATCGTCATCACCCGCCCCCCCATCATCATCATAGCTGATACTCACTGAGCACTTGCTCTATTCCAACCACTGTGCTCAGTTAAAATTCAAAATATTCCGCAAGATAAATGAATATCTATTTCCATTTTATACACAAGAGGATGGAGGTTTAAAGATGTTAAAATCCACACCAAGGACTCTACAGGTTGTAAGAGGTGGAGTTGGGAATTATCTGCCTCCAGAGTCTATGCTTTTGACCTCTATACTTTACCACCTCCTGGTTCTGGAGAAAGCCAGAGTGGAGAGGACTCAGGCTGTCTAGTGTGATTGCAGCTCCCAGAACGGCCACAGGGAGCTGGACTGAACCCAAGTAGAAGCAGAGGTTTAGTCAGCAGAGGCTGGCTATGCATTCTCCATATATCAGTGCTGGGACTGGGAATGATTCTCAGTGACATTGCAGAAGAATTTAATAATTAAAACAAAATGAGATGCTCCACTCATCAGCTAAGACTTGGTAACCTTGTTTGATAGAAAGTTCTTCCTCTTACGAAGTGACAGAAGATCCTACAGGGCTTTATACGAATGGCTTAAGAGAGAGTTGCATTGTCAAGTTGAAGCTCAAATGTCTCAGCATCTTTTACTGTCACACGGGGACATGGAGACACTAATTGCTGCCCCTGGCTGGTCCCGGCAGCACCCCCTGTGCTAGTCAGCCCCAGTCTGAGGAGAAGGGAAGGCAGGGCTGCCTGGGGCGGAGGTGGCCCCACAGCTACAAGAACCTTTTCTCTTGTCTCCATGCCCCTGGTAACTGCTGGGAATAACTGCAGTGCACCATGACTAGAGAAATGAAGAAGAGGAAATGACCTCAAGTAGAAAGTCAGAGAGAGCCCACTTTGCTGCACATGCTCATCATAGCTGCATCGACGAGTAGCTCCCCAATAATGCCTCAGCCATTTCTCACTGTACAGAGGGACTTCAAATTCCACATGGCCCAAAGTGAATGCACGACCTCCAGCATCCACTTGGCCCTTCCCCCCGTGTCTGCCAGGGGTGACCCATGGCTCACCCAGTCTTCTAGACCAGAAAAGTAAGGGTCATCTTTGGCTTTTCCTATGCCCTCCCCTAGACTGTCTCAGCTATTGCATCACTGTGTCCTATGAATTTTGCTTCATAAGTCATGCTTTAATTTATCTCCTTTTTGCCATCCAACTGTTACTGTCCTCATTTAAATGCAAGCCCTTAGCATCTCCCACCTGGTCTACAGGTAATGGTCCACAACTGGCCCCTCTGCATCCAATCCTGATCCCTTTCAAATTGATCTTTTAGCTGCACTGGTGTTCAAACACACAGACACAATTCTGTCCCTGCCACACCTCATGCCCTGCAAAGGCATCATTGGCATCACCCACATGACAAGATTCAAGTTCTTTAATATATGGCCCTCCATGGTCTGGCCTCCCCACCTCCCCACCTCCACACACCATGCTGTTTTCACCTCTTCCTTTTTCCTCAGGCCATGCCCGCTGCCTAAAGCACTCTTTCCCCTGCCGAAGTCTCACTGGATCTAATCACTCATCCTTTGAGAATCATTACCTGCATCACCTCCTCCAAGAAGCCTTCTCTTCCATGCTCCCATGGATATATCTAGCTCTTTACAGGTCTCGGCTTATATTATAATTATTTGTTTCTGTGTCTGTTTTCCCCATTAGATTTTTATTTCCTTGAGACTTGGGATTGTGACTTATTTTTGAATCATTAGTATCTAGTACGTTGTTGGCATTTGGTAGATCTTAATACATCTTTGTCAAAGGAATAAATATTTTATTTGAATCACTTTCATGCCTATCTACCTGGAGCTTGGTAGAGCTTGTATACAACAAAGTGCTTTATTCACAGTTTTAGCCTTTATATATTCCCTCACCTTTAAAAAGACTAACATCTACTATTCATGTATTCTATTATTAGAATTAGCACCATGCTTAACACTGAAAGTTATTTATCCTTGAGGAGGAGGCAGACAAGCCACACACAAATAAAAATGAGTGAACCGGTGAATATAAATGTATTTAATGACTGTTCATGCCATTATATACCTACATACAAAAGTGAATGACACAGACTTGGAGTGATACAGGATGTTGGAGACATGGACATCCATGCAGGCTATAGGGAGAGAGCTTTGCGGAGGAAATGGGATATGTATGAGCTGTGGGAGCAAAGAAAGGCACACCCTAGTGGGAGGTTCCACCATGGGCAAACATGTGGCCTTAAGCATGAACATGGAGTGTCCAGGAAACAGAAGGACCACTTAAGAAGAGTAGAGACAAGGCTGGGTGGGCAGGGCAGAGTCAGTCTGTGAAGTAGCCTTTAATAATGGGCTTAGGCACAGGGCTTGATTCCAGGGGTGGTAGGACTTTTGAGCAGGGGATAATGTGCCAGGAAGTAGGGTGATGTAAGAAGGAGAATTAGAGGCCAACGGGAGGGACCCTGGATGTTCAGGAGCTTTTGCAACATTGTAGGTGATCTTTAATGAGGCTTCCATCTAGGCTGGAAGGAGCGGAGGGGCGGGGCTACATATAGGAGATGCGGCAAAAGTAGATACTCTATGGCTTGGTAACTGCCTATCAGAGAGAAAAAGAGGGATAAAGTAAAGCACTCAGAAGAGCCATGCACAGTTGACTTGTGTGTGTGTAAAATCATTCTCAGAAGTAAAAAGGTGTGGTCTCACTGCCTCTGACATTCCACACCCAGCCCTGGACCCACCCACGGTGGTGTGGCCCATGGGGCACACGCATGACTCCTGTTGCCCTTGTGTCTCATGAGCTCTTCCTCACCATCCTTTGCTGATTCTGCTTCATTTCTCAACCTTTTGCCTTTGGAAGGTGCCAGGTCTCAGTTTTTGGTCCTCTTCTCCTTTCTATCTACTCGTGTTCCCTTGGTGAATCCAGTCTCATGGCTATTAGGTACCATCTACATCCTGACAACTCCCAAATTTCTATCTCCAATCTGGATTGCTTCCCTGAGCTCCAGATCCATAGACCTAACTGCCCACCTGCCAACAACTTTGGAGACACTCTTGACCTCACTCTCACATTGCACGTACTATCAGCAAATCGTGTTGATTCCATCAGCATCTATCCAGAATTCAATGCCTGTCCATCCATCACCTCCATTGCCTCTGCCCTGATGCACACTAGAGCTGTCTCTCCTGGATTGCTGCCCTAGCCTCCTAACCAGTCTCCTCCTTGCTAAAACCTCTGCTATGCTGCCCTGGTCTATTTTCAACATGGTAATCACAGTGATCTTGTGAAACAAATGTGCAATTATGTCATTCCTCTACCCAAAATGATTCAACGGCTCCTAAGCCACCCAGGAAAAGCCCAAGTTCTTAAAAGGACCTACGCGGCCCTACATGATCTGGCTCTCCATTTCCTTTCGACCATCATCAACTTTTCTTTCCTTCTTGCCCATTCAGCTGAGCATGCCAAGCAAACTCCCACCGCATGGCCTTTGCACATACTCTTCATTTTATCTGAAGCATTCTTCTCTCAGGATCTTCAAGGCTTGCTTTCTTGCCTCCATTACTCCTGGCTCAAGTATCATCTTCTCACTGCAAACTTTCTTGTCAACCGTATTTAAAATAACAACTTCCTGCCCCGACGCTCCTCACCCCCGACTCTGCTTTATTTTTCTCCACTGTCTAATACACAACATTACTTACTTCGCTTATAGTCTCTCTCCCCTCACCCTGTTCTTCAAAGGTAACCCCAAAGAAGGCAAGAATTTCCTGTTTTATTCACTGCCATGTCTCTAGTACCTAGAACAGTGCCTGGCACATAGAAGGAGTTCAGAATTATTTCTTGAGTAGGTAAGTCCTGAAATGATCTTAAGTGAAAGATAGGAAGAGATTGAGTTTCAACTCGGAGGTGCTGCTTCTGTGGAATTGCATGGTTGGATTGAGAGCTTAGGAGAAAGTCAGGCAACAGGTGTAATTTGGCAACTGTCTGCATGGAGAGAATCGGCTGATGGTGAGATCACTGGGGATGAAAGAGATCCCTTAGGAGGCTTGTTCGGATGGCCAGGAGACGAACAGGAGCCTACAAAGCAGAAAAGCCAGCAAACGGGGACAACTCGCCTCCGACGTCAAGAGAATTTCAGGAAGCCATCGTTGCCGAAAGCCACATGAACCAAAGAGAATCGGGTTAAGAAAAAGACCGTGAGATTTATTAATTATCCAGACAGCAGTGAGGTTATGCTGGGGGAGGCCGTCCTGTAAGGGGTTACGGAGGGAACGAGCAAGCACAAGAAAAAACTTGGGAGTTCAGGTAATTCCTTCAAGCAGTTGGGCAACAAAGGGGAGGAGAGAGCGAGGTGGGGAGAAGGTTGGCCAGAGCAGCCGAGAGCAGGCGTTCTGGACCCAAGCGGCCTTGGCCTGTGAACCGAGTGCTACCACCTACTGGCGGTGTCGGGTAGGCAAGTCACTTGTCCTCTCTGTACCAGTTCCCCTCACCTACAAAATAGGACACAGTAATAGGATTTACTTGATGTACTTGGTGTGAGCATTAAATGGGGTAATGAATGCAAAGTATGTAACACTGCGTGTGGTACAAGTGAGATCTGCCTTCAGGAATTAGTCAGGAAGAGCGATGGGGGCAGGGTTGGGAAGGAAGGAAACTAACAGCCACTGCTCCTTCCCTGGGCAGGGATCTCACAGCAACCGAGTGAGGCAGGGATGTTGATACGCTGGTCACACAAGGAAAAGAAGCTCAGCGCGAACTGTGCGAAGTCCTAGCAATGGGAGGGGCAGCGCCAGGATCCGAAGTCCGGTCTCTCGGACAACAAACCCTGCTTTCTCTCCTTCACCACACTTGTGGGAAAGCGCCTTAATCTTAACCTTAACCTTAAATGAGTTCTTCATCTCATTTTTTCTCTTCAAAGTCTTTGCCGTGGTGAGTGGAAGAAACACTCACGCTGTGCTCGGTGGCTTGGGTGTCAGTCCCAAGGTCACGGCTGGCTGGCCTCAGACAAGCTGCTCCTGTCAGCCTCAGGCTCCTCGTGTGTAAAATGGGAAGGAAAATAACTCCAGGCTCCTTACATCTCAGAGCTGTGACAAGGATTAACTGGAGTGAAGGAATGCGAGCACTTCGTAAGCTATAATATGCTGGATCGACGTTAGTATCTCTTTCCCCTCCTTCTCCTACAGCCCTCTCCTCCCGGTGATAAACACAGTGTTTTCATTTTAGACAACCAGTCATTGACCCAAAGCTCACAGCTAATGGACTCACCAATGGAGCTAATAATGAAAACATCGATTATTGCAACCTTCATGCTTTCTGCATCCCCTTTTTAGAAGAAAAAGGCAAATCTCATTTAAACAAGCTCATGTGAAGCATTTCATTCAAATAAGTGGTCCCTGGGTTGAGGTCCAGGTTCCAGCCAGTTCTTCCAGTGCCCACGAGGGGCAGAGCAACCTCTCTGAAGGAGCCCTGCTTTGCTCCCCCCGAAGCCTTGTGGTCACCAAGGGGATGGGAGGCCAGCAGCAGCATTCTTGAGGGCAGGGAGAGGCCACATGTTCAGGGGCACTGCTGACACTGATGTCCCCTGATGGATGGGTCCTTTCAAGCCTGTTTCAAGCTCCAAGGGAGGCTTGGGATCCAAGACGACACTGCCCCTCAGCCCAGGCGAGAGGAGCCCTTGCTTGGCCTTACACTTTAAGGGCCCCCTCTGGTATCTTCCAGCTATGCCAGTCCACATTGAGCAAGGGGCCTGTGGGGCTAAGAAGACATGCCCACCTGAAGCCTCTGCCCTTCTTCTAGACCACAGTCTGGGTATCTGGGATCTCAGTGTTCCCAGTGCAGAGGGCCCCAAACGTGCCTCCAGGGTCAATGCAGGCCTTTTCCCTGTTCTGTCGTCCAAAGGGCAGCCTACTCTACCTGTGTGGGCCGAAGCTTGGCTGTTTGTTGGGGGTGCACATGGAGTTTGGACGTGTGTGTTAGGCATCCACATGCATATGCGTATCTCTCGATATGGTAATGAGCCAGGGTGGGAAGAGGGGTGGGGCCAGCCACATGAGGGCAGCCCTTCCTGCGCCGCTACACTCTAGCACAGAATTCTGAGGAGTCCAAGAATTGTAAATCTGAACCTTGTTTTCTAGGTTGTTCTAAAGGTATATCTGTCAGGGTAGGAGGACAGAACTGACATGATTTTTGCACAGTCTGACTTACACCCTTTGCTTCCCATTAGTTAGAATTAAAATTAATATTTAGAAATATTTAGAAATTAATTAAAATTAATATGTGGGCCTTCATTTGTGTTCTTTCCTTGGGCCCTACAAATGTTGGGGACAGGCAGAGATCTGGAGGCCCCCCCCCTCGTAGCTTCGGAACCCTGGACAGCTCCAAATCAGCATTTTCTTTTGGTGTGTGTGCTTTTACTCACATCTGTTCAGTCTTAACATTTACAAAGTACTCTCAGAAATAGCTTTGCACGCACTTCTTACATCAATCTCATGAAGTGGGTATCGTTCGACTTTCCATTACACAATAGGGAACTTTCTCAAGGTCATACGGCTAGCGATGGGCAGAGCTGAGTTGGGAATGCAGGATCTGATTCAAAATCACATGCTTTCCTCACAATGACTCCCTGGTACTAAATTAGTGGTCCAAAGGCTCTGAAAAAATAATGATAATAGTCATGGGTAATATCAGCTGATAGACACTTGCTATCGCCATACCAGTTGTTGAAATATTGAAACATTTTTTTAAACAACTGCTAAACAGACACCCTCTGCCCTCCCCAAGTGCCTTCTCCCTAGCTACCCAGTTTCCGTCCAGGGACCCGAATCTCTCTGAAATCTACACACCGAAGGGTTAATGCAGGCAGGACAGGGCACCTCGGAGACCCCGCTCCAGCTCCGAGGCTGGATATCAGCCCCGATCGTACCACAGGCACTGCTCTGAGCGTCTGCGGTCTGTCCATCTCACTGAGCCTGCTCCCCCAGGAATTTGGCTGCTCTGTTAATTTCACTGCACTCTGATGGTGAGAAGGGGTTCCTGGCTTCCCTCTTCATCTTCAGGGCTCAAACCTATGGCATTACCACTCGGGAGTGTGGAAAATTAAAGAGAACCTCATGTTATCTGAGGATTCAGGCTTTTCTCCAGCTAGTGCTGGGACGAGCAGTCGGTGCCACATCCCAAAGAGTCTGCAGCTCAGGGTCACTTCTGACTTGGCAAAGGCAGGTCCTGACCTTCACGTCCCTGAAGCCCCCCCCCCCCCACGTGAATTGCTGGAAGTAACAGCCCATGGCTGGTGGGTGAAGGGAGAGGAGAAGAGGAAGAGAAGCCCCTTTCAAGGAGCGGTGGGGACAGGGCTCGGGGCTGGGGAGAGGGCTGCAGTGGGAGGTGGGGGAAGCAGGAGTTCAAGGCCGCTGCCCCGTGTCACCTGGTGAGTCCAGACGCCCGCGGCCTCTAGGCAGCCTCTCAGCCTGTTCAGACAGCAGTCCCAGCCCCGGCCCTGGCGTGGCTCCCGGTTCTCAGACGGTTTGCACCATGATTACAGAGTAAGTTTTAAAATTAGGTTTTTCCTCATTCTGCACTGTTTATGTCAGACTCCAAGAAGCCTCCCACCTCCTCCTCCGCCCCTTCCTTTCTGACCACATCCTTTTTTCTTGGCACACAGAGAGGTATTTTTTCCCACAGCAGAAAAGGCAATTTCCAGTGTTTTTAAAGAGCCCTCCATGTGGGGAGAGGCTCCATGCTTAAGTGAAAGGCTTCCCTTGCAGCCACACTCACGTTCTGTGGAGACTGGGTCTCACTAGCATTAGCGACACCTTCTTATTACGTATTTATCCTTCACTACTTTCTCCAGCGGAACCCCTAGCCCAGTGGGGTTTTCAGAGGCCTCTGCTGGCTTGTTTATATTTGACAAGCCTGAGGTCTCGGGTCCGTGGCCAGTTTTCTGGGTCACGTCTGAGGATGGTTCACCTCTGACTCCAATTCTGAGCTTCTTGGAGCAAAGCGCCCTTCCCCACGGACAGCTGCAGGCCTGGGCAGCTGAAAGAGTGGGTGTCCTCACTCACGCTTGTGGGGCAGGTACGCGGGCCCAGGCTGTGTCCCGAGGGAGCACGGTGTCTGCTGTCCGGGCACAGGCCCTGTGCTGGGCACGGCGGGGGTCGGAGCCCAGCCTCCAGGAGCTCCCGGCTACCTGCACTCAGAGGCTCCTCCCCTCCTCCTGTCCTTGGAATGAGGGCTCCGCCTCTCCCTCCCAAAGGCGGCTCCAAGGACACAGCCTTGAGTTGTGCTGTGGCACTAAGGCCATCTGGCTGGTTCACAGGTGCCAATGTCCAGAGCTGCACAAAGGTCAGTGTGAGCCCCCCTCCCCCCCACACTGCCTCCCCAGATCAACGGCAGCCACCCCTCAGCCTGCTCAGCTCCAGTCCCAAATGCTTCACACTCAAGATTTGCAATCCTGTTAAGGAACTCATCACTTCTTATTACAGAATAAAGACAATTTTTTTTAAAGGTAGTCTCTACACCCAATATGGGGTTTGAACTCACATCCTGAGGTCGAGAATTGCATGCTTTTCCAACTGAGCTGACCAGGTGCCCCAAAATTACTCATTTTTAAAAAATAAGAACAAAATAAAAATAAAGGGAAAGACCCATAATCGTGTGATCATAGGTAACTACTTTTAACTTCTTGGTGTATCCATCCAATATGGATGGATACAATTTCCCAATTTTAACAGAGCATCTATCTATAGTAGCAAAATCCCAAAATGAGAGGAAGAAAACACATGTCCACCTTCCCTCTCCTCTTGTCCATCATTTGTCTGGCTTCTAGGGATGAAAACACACGATTCAGTTGGCTGCCATGGCGGGAATGGTTCTGAGCCCCCGGTTGTCATGCTCAGGGCGGAAGGAGACATGGCTCCCGTCACCCTGCCTGGTCCCAGCCCCAAGCCAGACTTCCCGGGAGCTCCTACGACCTAGAATCCAGCTCCCGTGACGATGACAGGCCTCCTACCGTCTGAGCACCCAAACCCTTTCTTTGCATTTGTTCCTCCTGTTCTGTCGCTGGCTGCGAGGAGGCGTATTTCTTTTTGGGTTCTTCAAGTGAGATTCCTAGTGTGGGATCTTCTGGTGGGTCCCTGGAGGAGGACACCTTGGGGCCCTCCCACTTCCCCAGCGTCGGGGAACTGACAGCCTGGCCCTGCGTGCTCTGCGGTCTCATTGACTCTTAGCAGAGAACATCTGCGGCTTCTACTGTTGTTTACAAAGACACGACTGGGTTTCTGGGGGCTGAGTCTAATGATGGCGCACGCATCTGACAGAGACAGGGAACCCTGAGGATGGCTGGCAGGGGGCCCCAGGCAGCCCCGCGGGGGAGGCAGCCTCTCTGCCATCCCACCCTGACATCTGGACCTGCTGCTGACAGAGGCTGGGGCCAGAACTCCGAATTCCTCATGTTTGTTGGCCTAGATAGTAGTTGTGATTTCTTCCCATCTGGTTTGGGAATCATTATGGGGGACAGTTCCTCAAGGTCAAGGACATACTGGTAATGACGTGATTGCTAAATCTTCCCCAAGAGGAATAGGAAGTCACTAGATATTTACAACTGAATGAATGAATGAATGAGTGAATGAATGAACCAGAGTCCGAGCAGGCGTCCAGGGGCTCCACCAACTGCAGAGATGCTCGAGCCTCTGATCCCAGCCTGGAGAGGAGAGGTCGCCTCTTCCCAGTTCTGCCCACCCCATCGGCTCGCCCCCAGGGCTCAGGCCACTGTGGGGGACCAGAACTGGGGAGGTAGGCAGAAAGGCCAGCAGACCAGGGGAGAGGCTGAAAGACCTGCTCTGGGCCACCAGCCAAGGATGGGACTCAGGAGGGACCCGCGGGTCTGGGTACGCGGGATGGGGGGTGTCAGTGCAGAGTCTGGGGTGCAGGCTCCTTGGCCTCTGGTCTTGTGGGGCTTACGGGCTGGAAACTAGAAAATGAAGTTGAAGATCTGTTTATTGGAGCAGGAACGAGACCAGAGAAGCCAGGCTGAGCACAGTAGCTACGGTGACAAGGTAGAAATCAAGGCAGGCAGAGGGGACTCCAAAAAGTCGAGTGTTAGTAATACCGCTATTACCCGCGAGAGCCGCGGATGTGAACCGGGGGCTTCCTGGGTGCCGAGCATTCTACTGGATACTTGATACAGCAACCCCAAAGTACGTACATGTTACTCCCCGCTACTTCCCCCGCCCCCCCAATAAGGCACTGAGGATCAGGTTAAATCATTTGGTAAAGTCACAAAGCAAGTAGGCAGCCGACCTGATGTGAGCCTGACTCTCCAGCACCCGTGCCCACTTGTGGCTCAGAACCAGAGGCTGTTGGCCGCCAGTGCTGACCCGAGCGCCCTACCCTGCTCCCCTCACCCCCGCCCTCCCAAAGCCCCAGTTCTCCATATGCGTGACACTCCAGCGGAGGCATGTCCCCAGGGGAGGCATGGTGGCCGAGGGACCGGACTCTGCGGGGTGCCGCTGGCCGGCTGCTGGGAGCACGCATCTCTCCCGGGGCCGGGCAGCTGTGGGAGGGAAGGCGGAGGATGGGGATGTGCCTGTGCCCCTTCTCCCAGCGGCCCAGCACTCCTGCTTCTTCTTCAAGGAGATCCCCGTTCCTACCGGGTCATACCCGAGCTGGGAGCGGGGAAGGGTGGGGAACGGTCCGGTTCCTGAAGCGAAGCAGAGGAAGGGGGCAGACAGAGGGACACAGAAGGGACAATGAGGACGTGAAGTGATGTGGGCTAGCGGCACCGACGCTTCAAATCAGAGTTTATTGTTTTCATTAACTTCCCACCGTGTGTTCTTCACGCGCCGCATTTCACTGCACGCGGAGCCGGGCCGCAGATGGGGGGGGGGGGTCACCAGCACCAGCGACGCTGGGGGCAGACGGTATGCGGTTGCCGACGGCTCTGTGTGTGTCCTGGCGACGGGGCCATGAAGATGGTTTATTAGACAGGTCCCTGCTTAGCACACGGAAGAGGTGCCTGTCTGCAGGGACGTGGAGGTGGGCACATGTGCGAGCACAGAGGAGCTCGCAGAGGTAGTACCGACCTGGAGGGGCAGAGCGATTCCAAAACGCGTTCCCCCCGCGCTCGGTCCAGGTGGGATGGCGCGTGGCTCTCGGCGAGGGACGGGCTTCACACACCTGCTCTCGCTTAATCTGTAACAACGCTCCCAGATGGCTTCTGTTCTCACCACCCCAGTTTGCAAAGGAGGAAACTGAGTCACAGAGAGAGGAAGTCACGTCGGGATCAGGCAGCTGGTAAACCGTGGAGCCAGGATTCCCACCCCGGTCGCCTCTAGGGCCCAAAGTAAAGCACTCGGCTCTCCAGAGATGGGAGGGAACTACCATTTCTCAGGCTCCTACTCTGTCTACCACGCTCAGTACTTTCTAGGGAGTCAACTCATTTCATCTTCATAACCTCCTCGTGAAGGAGGCGTCCGTAGCCCGGGCTTACCAGGCGGCAGCCCAGATGGAGAAGTAGCTCGTCTGTATTCTCCCAGCTGGGAAGTGCCAGAGCTGGGATTTAAACCCAGGAGAGACCCCACACTCTTTCCCCTGCCCTGGGTGCCTCCCACTTGGCCGTGGTGTGTTTTCGATTTTAAAAAGTTACGTTATTTATCTGTCCCCACACCCCTGTCTCCCCATCTGCTTTCCTCGTGACTCGATTAACTCCTTTAATGCATAATTTGTGAAGTTCTTCTGTGTCCAAGGCCATGTGGGGGGAGGGGACGCTCCGCTGGCTGTGGCCTGGCTCCTGGCGGGTGTCAGCCGTATGCACATGGCCTCGGTTCGAGGAGGAAGGTGAGCAGTCCGCTGAGGCCAGAGAACGTTCCGGGGCGCTGGGGATGCCGGAGGGCACCTGTTCCTCGGTATTTTAGTCATTTTGATGCTGTTGTAAAATGGACTGTTTTCCTAATTTCCTTCCGAGAGTGTTCGATACTCATGCGTCCATAGAAACCCAGGGACTTAGGGAGTGTGTGTCAGCCGATGTGTCCTGGGGAAGGTGGCTCTGAAGTCATCCTCCCCCAGCGCGGGGTCCAGGCTGCAGATGCTTTGAGCCAATGCTGCTCAGGCTGTGGGTCCCCTTGTCCAACCCCCAGGGGACTGGCGTTTGGCCTTGGATGGATCATCTCTGCTCTGAAGATGCCGGCGTCCTCCTGAGAGCCAGAGGGGGGCTGACTCAAGACAGAACCCCCTGGCACCCCACTCTCTTCAGATGTTAAGCTGAAATCCAGAGCTGCATGCCTCTTCCTGCCTTTGGGAGCCCGTCAGAGCTGTGTGACCGGAGGGAGCCACGGAGCCCCCCTGCACGCCGTGCTCCCCTCTGGCCGCACTCTCTTCCCGGGGGAGTTTCCCTCTCCTCTGCAGACCCTGCTGGCAGGGCGCAAAAGGCATTGGTCTCGACGTCCGGAAGATCCGGGCTGGCATCCCAGTCTGTCCCTCAGCTGCACAGCCCCCCAGAGCTGCACCCTGGCTCCCCTCGGCCTCAGTCGCCTGAGCTGTAAAATGCAGATAATAACGCCCCCTCACAGAGCCAGGAGCCGCCGTGCAGGTTACATGGGAAGTCTGCGGAACGCTAGGTTTTGTGCCCATTACAATTTCCCGGGTTCACTGAGTGACATCCAGCTGTGGCCAAGCCATTTCCACCCCACCGTCCTCTGGGAAGTGCTTCTTGGCCATCCCAGCTCACCTGACTTCTGGAGGGCTGTGTCACCTTTGCCCGCAGCACCCAGCCACCCAGATGGAGGGGCAGCCTCCCCAGCTTGCAACTGTTCCTGTTACAGGCAGAATAAATCCCAAACCCCCCACTTTCTCCACTCACCCTGCCTAATCCGGCCTCTGGCTCTGGCCCAGCTTCATCTCACACCACGCTCCCCTGTGCTCTCAGTGTTCCATCCCACCCGCTCACCCTGTAGTCCTGAAACATGCCAGACTCTGCCCTGCACCAGGACCTTGGCACATGCCGTCTGGAAAGCACTTTTCCCCGTTATTGATGTGGGTAACTCGGAATAACCCTTAGCTCCAAGCGCCAGTGGTACTTTCTCTGGGACCTTCCCTGATCTGCACACACCCTCCCTCCCACCACGCTGAACTAAACTAGGTTTCTCTTCCAGAACCCTGTGCTTTTTCTGATTCACAGAACGTATCACCGTTTGCAATTACATAGGCATGAGTGTGTTTGTGCTTTAACGTCCTCCCTTCATGCGGGCTAGAACACGCGGACTCCGGTTACCACCACAGACCAAGTACCGAGTAGGAAGTAGCACACTCGGGCACACGGTGGGATTTCATAAGCACGTGAGATGGGGGTAGTGAACGTCTGCAGGAGGCAAGAGGATGGAGAGTATTGGAGAAGGTGGTAGGGCTGATTGCCTGAGAAGGGAGGAGGAGGAACGTGGTGGGGAGCACGGGGAGAAGGCAGAGGGCTCAAGAGATGAAGGAAGCCTGCCGGGAACCCCTGAGAGAGACTGATTGAATTTAAGAGTTTGGAAGAGCAGCGTGAGGGGTGGTCTGTTTTAGGGCTCCCAGCCGGCGTAGGGGCTGCCTGCGGGGCCTTCAGGGTGCCCAGGGAGCTAGGAATGGACCCAGCAGGAGGACAGGGCTCCATGGAGGGGCCCGTGGCCCGCGTCCCTGTGGTGGGGGTGGCCCTGCCCTGCAGGCGTCTGAGGGATACTTGGAATTTCACCGCGATCCCTTGGATTCTGCGGGAGGGAGCTCTGTGGGAGGCACGGGGCTCTTGCACATAACTTTGGCGGGGATTGAACAGCAGCTTTTCCCCCTGGGCTGCAGCCCTGTGGCCAGCAGCGCTGCGTGCACTCAGCAAGGCTCAGCTCACCCGGTTCCTGAGCCGCACTGGGGCTCTGGGTCCGCCGGGCAGCAAGTATAAAGCCGAACAGTAGAGGCAGCGATGGGAAGCCAGACAGGAAGCTGCCAACAGCCACTTGCAGAAGGAGCTCTTTTTAAATACAAAGGTTCATTCCAAGGTCAGTTATCCAAGGCTCCTCCTGTCCCTCCCAGACCCTCCCATTCCCAGTGCCTCCTTTCTGACCCTGTGCACTCCTGTGGGTTGAAAGATGTCAACGTGAAAACCCGAGGCACCGAAAATCCTATCCCACATGCGCCACTGCTCAGGGCTCCTGAGCACACAACCCTGGAGATAACGCTCCATTTTCCAGGCCAGGACCTCCCAAACCAATCACCGATGCGGGAACCAGCCCAGCCCCTGCACGGGCACATAGGCGCCCAGCCGCGGAAACGGACCCCTTATTCAACAGCAAGAGGGGCTGAAAAGTCAGTCACAGGGAAGTACGTGCCGTGCGCCAAAGGAGGCGGCCGCGGCGATGGTGACAACAGGAGAAGAGCCTCCCAGCACCACAGGTCAAGTCTATCCCCCTACGGCTACCCCCGGCCCCGGCGAAGGGAATGTCACCCCAATCAAAATCAATAGTAAAGAAAAACCACCTCAAAGATACGGCTCATTTTAAATTTAGTCCCATGATGTCTCAAGCACTTGCCCCGTGCCTGGCGCTGTCCTCGGTGCGGGGACACCGAGACTTAAGACAGGGCTGTTGACATCCCAGGCAACATTGATGGTATTTGGGGAGGACAGGCTTCACGGCAGATCACTTCAATGCAGTGTGGGATATTTGGGGACAAAGACATGTCATCCCAGGGGAGGTAGGAGACGCGTGGAGGCCAGCTGGGGAGAGGAGCAGGTGGTGATGGCGACAACGGCCAGCGCTGATCGAGGGCCCGCTCTGCACGGGCATCCTTCCCAGCGCTTCACACACATTCACTGATTAATCCTCACAAGCACCCAGGCAGGCTGGAAGTAGCGCTGTCCCGTTTTAAAGGGGACCGCAGTGTGGGAGGCGAGTGACCTAGCCTGGGGTAATGCGGGGTCTGCACACGTCCCGCGTGGAATCCCGATGAAGGCTGAGTGGCGGAGGAGGAAGCCGCGTGGCCCAGGCAGAGAGGGCGCGGGAGGTAGCTTCTGAATGACTTGAACGTGGAGTTGGGCCAAGAGTGAGGGAAGACCAGGGCGCCTGGGTGGCTCAGTGGGTTAAGCGTTGGACTCTTGGTTTCAGCTCAGGTCATGCTTTCAGGGTCCTGGGATCGAGCCCCGCGTTAGGCTCTGCCCTCAGTGGGGAGTCTGCTTGGGATTCTCTCTCTCCCTCTTCCTCTGCCCTTCCACCAACTTGCACTCTCGCTCTCTCTAAAATAAAGAAATAAATCATAAAAAAAAGTGAGGGCAGACAAGAGGGGAGGGGAGTGGGTGGCCTTGTCCATGTCCCCACGATGGTGTGGTCTGGTTGATGCAAGGAGGTGGGCTCTCAAGCATGATTCTTTGTGGATCCCCCACGTCCCGCCGCCATGGAGATGCTCTGCAAATGATCGGTGACTGAGCCAGGGGGAAAATCACCATCGCCAAAGACCGGCTTAGCACCTAACACTTGAGAAAATACTCCTCAACGACCCCACTTAATCCTCACAATAATCCGATGAAGTTGATGGTATGTCCGCCATGTTAGAGCCAAGGAAGCCAAAGCGCAGAAAGGTTAGGGGATTTTTCTTAAGGCCCAACAGTGAGGAAGCGACACAGACCGGTCTCGAACCCCCACCCGCTGGAGAGCCCGGAAACGGGGGTCCACATGGCTGAGCTACCATTTTCTTCTGAAACGCAAAAAGGGTGGGAGCCTGTGGACCAAGATTCTGTTTTTCTGATGAATTTTCCAGAACCTGGCTCTCAGGGAGACTATCTGTCCAAACTGCCTGTAATACACTTAGTAAACATGAGCCAGAAATAATTAGGTAATAAGCTGGCATCAGTGCTAATTATCTGTGCCAGTGGAGGTGAGCACTGGTGTGGAGAATAGGCTGGCTGGGACCCTCGGGGTCGTCAGTGCTCTCCACCGCCACTCTTCCTTCTCCTTGCACCCAGGGAGTCCTGCTCTGCCCCTCCTGTAGACCATCCATCATGGATTCAGGTCTCGTTCTCTGCCCATTCGCTTCCTGTTGGTCTTGGAGCTTCGAGCCTCCTTAAGCCTCTCATCCAGGACACAGACTTCGGTTTTCCTTTACTCCGTGCTCCTCAGCTGCAAGCCAGCCTTGCCCCCCCTAGACATCCAGTCCTGGCCCGTGGAGCCCGTAGGGAGTGGGCTCCCCAAAGGAGGATTTGTGTCTGCAGCCTAGCTTTGATGATCGGCCCAACCGTCGCAAACATCCTCCCTTAAATTTGGTGCCGTCTGTCTGATCATTTTTGCGCGCTAAGGTGAGAGTGAAGAAGCCCTGAGGAATGTCATTCTAATCCACGTTTTTGAGAAGGAATAAGTACCTTTAATCCTCCAACGATGCCCATTTTATAGAGGAGCACACTGCATCTCCGAGACTTTCTACCTTGCCACTAAGCAGCCATGCTAGGATTAAAGCCGGGCCTCTCCGAGCCCCAAACCTATGCTCCTTCAAGTCCACTTGCAAACTTCAGCCTGAGTTAAGGATATGACGAGGAACAAATACACGGGGGGCAGCTCCTCACTAAAGGAGCCTTGCAGAGAAGCGTTTTGGAGCCGAAAACTCTTGCTGTGACATACAAATGAGCACCCATTCATTTTTCCCATTTTACAAGTTTCTTTAAAAATAGATACTCCATTTTTTAAAGTGGGGCACGTCAGTTTGTAAGGAAAGACCGAGAAGAGGTACTGGGTGGGAAGGGTGGTAGGGACACACAGCCAGGCGGCGCCTCAGGTCTAGCTGTATGCGGTGGTTGTGAACCGCAGCACAAACGTGCAGATGCTCATAAATTCTCATTTTCATGGATCTATTCCAAGCACCTGCCCTTCCCATTACTTTTACGTAGAAAAAAGTGGTCCGAGTGTTCCCTTTTGTCCTGGGCCAAAAGCAGAAGGAAAAAGAACCAAAACATCATCAGATGCCCGGCCCACGCTTTCAAGCAAAGGGCTTGCTTCATTTTACATAAAATGTCTTCCTGTCCCTTGTCACATGCAAAGGCTCTAAGACATCCAGCCCGTGCTGAATGAACAGAGGACAAACAGGAGAGGAAAGTGTGTCAGAGCAATTCTTTGTGAAATAAGGCAGTCCTGTCCAGTGGAGACTTTGCAGGGGCCGGGAGTCGGCAGGCAAGAGGGTTGCAAGGAAAGTGTTCTTTATTATTTTGTTAAAGCAACAGAATTAGCAGACTAGTTGAGGCGCTGGAGGTCGGGCGGCCATTGATTTTTGGGGGAGAATTGATGCATCCTGATTGGCTGGGATGCTACCAGGACAGGGCTGCTGGGAAGGGAAACTGCCTGGTCCTGAGGACAATGGCAACTCCCTGGGGAGAGAAGGGAGCATGGGGACCAGGGGAGAGGGCACAGGGAACAGAGGAGGGGCCGCGGGGGACCTGGGGTGAGAGGTCATCGGGGGGGCTGTGTGTGTGTCCTGAGGCCACATTCACGAAGCCGGACGTTGGGGAACAAGCAGGAGGGTGGGATCAGGGCTGACCTCACACAGGAGGCCCTGAACGTAGCCCCAGAGAAGACGCTTTCTGGGGGGGGGACAGTGCTGAGGAAAGTGCCTGTGGTCACCGCCAAGAGAAGAACGGTGGCCGCTGACGAGCAGGAAGAGGAGTGCTGGGAATTAGAGTCCTGTGTGGCCCGATAGGAGCCAGGAGCTGCAGCCAGGAGCAGGGGGACAGAGGCAGGGGGCCCCCACCCTGCCGTGGGCGGCGGGACCTCTCCACCTGGAGGAGCGCGTGCCCACGGGCTTCTCCCTGACAGAGCGCGGCCGTGGGCATCTTCCGGGAAAGGTGGACCCGGCGGAGCCCTTGGCCGTGCTGCCCCGGGCTGAGTCTGGCCCCATGCTGGCCCGTGCGGTCAGGGCAGATCGCCCTCTGCTCCAGGCTGCGCCTTCCTTAGAGGGCCGCCAGTGCACGCGTGTCCAGTAGCTGTGGGGACAGAACGAGCTGGAAACATGCTGGCCTCGTACCGATGCTGCTGTGAATCACAATGGCTCCGTGTTCTGGAGGGAACCCTGAGGGTCGCAGAGGCCGGGCGGGGCCGGCAGAGGCTGGCGGGTGCAGGGAGGGACGAGACTTCCTTTGCAGTGACAGCAATGACCGCAGCAGTATTCGCTGCTATGGCTTCTGCACTTTGACATGCCTGAGGGTGTAGGGCATTCGATACACTTAATCCCCGTAGTCCCCCTTCTGCACAGTGGCTGTTACTAGAGCCATTTAACATATAAGAACGTGAGAGCTAAAACCACCCGTCCGACGTGACGGCTTGGAGGTGGCCGCACTGGCAGGCCACTCCGACCCCCAGACCCTCCCGCCCATCCTCATCAGGCACCGCGCTCTCCATCCACCTGCACCCGCCGTCGGGGGCCTGCAGGAGCTAGCCCGCGGGCCCGCACTGCCGGGCCCGCACTGCCGAGGACGGCGACGTCGCCCCCTTCCCAGAGGGCTTGCCTGGGTCCTGTGGGCAGGGCGGCTTCCGGGGGGGGCAGCTTCCTTTCCTTTGATCACGAACAACTCCATGACAGGCCCTCCAACTGTCCCCATCCCACAAGAGGTGGCAGGCCAGGGCAGCTGGGGTGGCCAGGCCGGAAGGACGTGGGTAGAGGCACACCCAGGCATCACCGGGGCTGGTGCCGGCCCGCAGTGTGGGCGCATCTGGGGGTGTGGGCACTCTTCCTAGCTTCCCAGTGCTGCGGCCCGGGCTGCCAGAGCCAGCAGTCGCGGCTGCCCTGCCCCTGGCCCCAGGCCTCCTGAACCCCAGGGACGCCCCCCCTCCCCCCGCCAGGCCGCCTTGGTCATGCCTCTCCTCACCCCCGCTGAGAAGAGGGCACAGGGAAATGAGCAGGGAACCGCCCGAGTGCTCGACACAGTCAATGATGCACAGACTCTCCCAGGCAGGAGACAGTCTCTGGGGCTGGAGCAGGGGAGCAAATTAGGAACCGTTCTGGGGGCTGACACTCCCCCAGCAGAGAGGAGTAAGATGCGAACTCCTGAGGACCAGTGACGGAATAACCACAGAGACGATCGGACCCGAAGTGCGGCAGGCTGCAGACCGAAATGAAATTCGCCAGCTGGGAACGGCAACACCTAAAAATACGGAGCCGTGGTTCTCGCAGCAACGCTCAACGGCCCTCGTGCAATCGAGACTGGCTTCTGGATTATGGGTTAGAGTAAATAAAGAAGATCATCTAAGTAACATAACCATAGGTTTTTAGCTTAAAATGACATCTGGTACCAACATATTGTCTGTCTCTTAAGAAACTCAAATTGCCAGTCGTCCTGGGAGCCTCTGGTGGGCTCAGCAAGTTTTCCTCCTGAGTTGTTCTTCCTGGTAGGAAGGAGCACACGTGCGGACTTCCAGCCGCCCTTTGGGCCTCCGAGTCTCTGTGGCAACCCCGGAGCTGGCGCTGGGGACAGGCGGCCACCGTCGGCACACGGGTGGCGGCTCTGGAAGGGACGGTGAGCTCGCCTGCTCTCACCCATGGGCCAGAGGCCCCCACGGCCCCCACGAGGGTCACGGCGCACCTGTCTCCTCTCCAAGGGAAAGAGCTCCAAGCGCGCCCCTTCCCCATGGTTGGTCAGAGGCAGCAGTGTCTCTGGAAGGAAGGAAGCCCCGCCCCACCGTACATCTAAGTCCTGGCTCTCCAGGGCCCGAGCCACGTGGCCCAGGGCGAGTCACTTCCCCGCTTTAGGCCCGTTTCCTCATCTTGGATGGGGACTCAGGAGAAGAATATTTCGGACTGGCCTGATGTCACCCGAGAGGCCTGCTTTTGTGTTCTCCCGCTCCTGTCCTCGCTGGGGGGCCCCCCAATACCACTGTGCAAGTCTGCCTGCACCCCACCGCACGCTGACCTTTCCATGGGATGTCAGCCCAGTTGCCAGGGAAATCAGGCTGGAGTGTTAGGATCCAGAGGAGATGAAGAGGTGTCTTCAAAAGGAAACGAGGGGGCTTGATCACTGGCCCTGGCCCTGGGGGTCGTGAAATCCTGACTTCACCGCCTCCTTCGGCACAGCTGGACCTCTCTGAAGAGTCGGGAGGTACGAGGTTGTACTGCTCTCTTCCTTCTGCTGTTCTGGACGCTGTGCATTATCTTCTCTTCCTGCGGCCGAGGCCAGGGCAAGCGGGGAGCAGTCACAGGGTGAGCCGCTCATTAACACCCCCACCCCCTCTCGCTCGGCCAGTCCCGGGCGCCGTGAGCGGATATCACAAGCACATCGGCTGCTGGCTGGGTGGGCCTTGATCACTGCAGACTCCATGACCCTTGGGACAGAGTCCCACAGGAAACCCAAGGAGGGAGTCCCCAGTTTGGGAGAGGAGAACTGCAGCCCCCAACTATGGGAGACGTGGCTTCCGGCACCTCGTGTAGCAGGGCTCAGGCTGTGAAGATCCGCCGAAATGACACAATCCTAGGACAGGCGCAAGGTCCGAGGGCCTCTGCGCGTAATACTGGGCATTCGTTGTAGGGTGAGCATCGCTAACACCATACAGTCATGCTTTGGGAGGTCCTGTGCCCCTGAAATGTGAGGAACGACAGAGATGGAAGGCCCGTGCTGAGCAGTGGAGAGGTCTCTCTGGCAGTGGAGAGAAACAAAGTGACCGGCATGAACTCTTGGACGACCAAACCTGGAGGGTGGAAGGTTAAAGGCCTCTGTGGGAAGGCCAGCTACAGGCCACTGTTGACAGGGTTCTCCTGACCATCCCCAAAATGCTGGCCTGGACCTGAGCCTTCTCTTTCATACGTCACTTGGATCAAGCAACTGCAAGGTGCAGGTGGCTGGGCTCTGTCCAAGGAGAGCCCTGCTCGGGGCACGTGCTGTTCTCTGCACCAAGACGATCCCACATTTATAAAGCTTGTTAGAAGTAAGACTCTCTCCAAGACTGATGGGCAGGGACAGGAAGGATGGGCTTATAACGGGTTCACATTTGCTCTCTGCACCCCAGTCAATGGGCCTCTGCTTTTAGACGTTGGCTGTCAAGTCGAGACACTTGATATGAATGACCTCACCCATGCAGAGAGAAAGCTGGAAGTCTCAGACGTGTCCAGGGCTACCTGGGACAGAGGCCCGAACGGCTGGTGGCCAGCAAGGACAGGCTGACTGTGAGGTTCACGCGCAGTGTCCCTGCTGTACCCACAGTCTGCTCTGGGAAAGTACTAAGCCTCTTGCTTTCCTTACAGGTAACTGGGACTCACTTCTTTTTGGCCACCTGTGGTGGGGGAAAATTCATACAAGGTCCAGGACAATGCCTTTCCATATCAGACAGCTCTCAGGTGGTTACTGGTCTGGGAAAGCTCCTGCACGGAGCTTTGGAGGGGCCCCAGTGAAGGCAGGTCGTTAAAGTTTGCAGCCCAGCTCCTGGTACCTCATATGTACTCGGTAAATGTTCGATATCATCTAATTCCCTATTATATTTAAAATAGAACCAGCCAGAAAGCAGGGCTCCCGGCTCGCCAGAGGCTGGTTTATTACCTATGGCTTACCATTCTTTATTGCTCTCTGGCTAAATTTCCACCTGGGTCCTAGAGATCTTGCCTAAGAGAATATAACTTGAGTTCAGGAGTTGCATGATCCAGGTTCTCACGGACTTGACTAACGTCAGGAGACAGGGCTCAGCGGCCTGGCCTTCCCCGGCTGTAAGTCTGCCGCTCTGTCTCTGGAGGGGGCCGGGCCTCCCTGGCTCTATTCCTTCTGTCTCGCTTCTTGGGTGACTGTCTCCACTGCCTCTGCGATTCCCTTTCAGCTGAGTCATTCCCATCTTCAGAATGTATTTACGAGGGATTAGTTTTCTTAGTCACTGATCACGTTTCTGTCACAATGGCATTCACAACCCTGGGCCCCAGACAGACACAAAACAGAGGCAGGTCGAGGGAAAATACAGGTGGGAGCCCGGCCTGTGGCTCGGCGTCTCTTCCTCACCTCACTTCACCCAGTTTCTATGAAAGCACGAATCTGGTTTTCCGGGCCCAGAGTCTGACTTAGCCGAGGAGAGGAACTGTGGAGCCGGAAGGGCCACTTTCCCCTGAGAACCTCCAGCTGCTGCGAGACCCAGACCCACGAGGGCATCGCCTCCTCTGGGCCAGCTGAGGAGAGACTGCCGGGGGACCCTACGACCCGGAGCTCGCCGATGAAGAGCAGGGCGCCGACTAACCCCCCGGTCTGCACTACCTGCCACAGACGCCCCCCTCTTCAAGGGTGGCTGGAAGGTGCCAGCTTCCCTGTCCCCCAAGAGGCGGGCGTCCCCCGGCTCCTGCCCTCAAGCCCAGCAGGAGGGGGTGCGGCACCGAGGCCCCGGCCTGCCCGCACGGTTCCACGAGGGCTCTCTGCACGCCGGGCCCCGTGCTCGGTACCCTGGACAGGCACTCGCTTCCCTTTGCAGCGGTCCTATCAAGTACATACGGGGGTTCCTCCCACTTCACAGATGTGGAAGCTGAGGCCCGGAGAGACTTTGTCATTTACCCATCACTAGTCACATCACTAACAGGTGCCAGGGCTCGGCTAGGAACCCAAGTCACTGGACTCCACCTCGGTATTCTTGGGAAATCCATGTATTTGTCTATTTACTTATTTATTTGAGAGAGAGAGAGCGTGCATGCAAGAGTGGGGAGAGGCGGAGGGAGAGGGAGAGAGAGAATCTCAAGCAGACTCCCCACTGAGCAGGGAGCCTGATGCGGGGCTTGATCCCAGGACCCTGCGATCCTGACCTGAGCTGAAATCAAAAGTCGGATGTTCAACTGACTGAGTCACCTAGGCGCCCCCAGGAAATCCATTTAATGTGCATTGTTAAACTGGCTAAGTTACAGAGATGAGAGATTTTTTTTTTTTAATGTTTTCTAGTTAAAAAAATAACACTAAGAAACGAACTACAGTGAGCCGGGCTCATCTGTGCCCCGTCCGCAGGCCTCTCAGGCCTCAGAGGGTCCGAGGACCCAGACCTGCATGCCTTGTGCCTTGTCCTGGTCACAGTCGTGAGGAAGGTACGGGCGTGGGGGCCACGGTGAGCAGGCTGGCTGTCACCGTGGCCCTCTGCCTGTTTTGCTCTCGGCCGCGGGATGCCCCCACCGTGGGCCCTGAGTTCACAGCACGCCCCCCCCAGCAGGGTCCTGCCCCCACAGCCTTCCCGGGAAGCCATGTGGGGCAGCCAAAGGCAACCTGCTCGGAACAGACCTCCCTTACTTGTCATCGTATGTCCAGATGACAATCCTGTGACACAGTCTGAAAAACTACATGGCAGAGTTATGAAGATGAAATTAAATGTGTGATGACAAAAGCTGTGTCCAAGCTTTACACACACTGGCAATTAAGTATGTAACTAAATTTATTTTCATTAGGGTGTGAAGGACCATTAGGATTTACTCTTCTGCATTTAAAAAAAAAAAGGATTTACATGTTAATTTGAGAGACAGAGAGAGAAAGAGAGAGAGAGAGTGTGAGTGGGGGCCGGGGGAGAGGGAGAGGGAATCCCAGACACCCAGATGAGTGTGAGCTGGGCTCCATCCTATGACCCTGAGATCATGACCTGAGCCGAAGTCAAGAGTCAGACGCCTAACCGACTGAGCCACGCGGGCGCCCCTACCCTCCTGCATTTTAGAAAAGAGGAATCTGATCAAAACAAGTGGCACTCAAATGAGTGGCTTGTCGATGCAGCATCAGAAACTCCTTCCAGCAGGAGGGAGGACTGGATCCTGCCCCTACCCCGTCCCCCAGAGGCTCCGGCCCTGCCCCGCGGTCCAGCTGGCCTCCCCGGCACGTTCACCTGGGCGCTCGGCTCTCGGTAGCCTGGCACAGGGGGCTGCTGACCGGGCGATACGGAGACGGGCCCGTGTGCAGGCGGGCACAGCTCTGAAACCACACGCCCGGCCTCTGTCAGCTGTGCCATGCGAGCTGGGGAGGCTCAGGAACACACCGCCTCTGGCAGGAGCAGTGTCCGGATCCAAACCGAGGTGAAACGTGAAGGCCAAACGGCGGCCAAAAGGAGGGGGCCCAGCAGAGCTGGCGACACGGTGCCCACGATGGGATCCACCAGCCCGCGGGTACCTGCTGGCATGCGAATTCTTTCTAGAACAAGATATGGGACAATAACTAAATCAGATAGACTCCGTTAGCCACAGGCCTCCTCTGTGCACGTTCTATGCTGGGCAGCTTTGGGGGTACCACGGATGCTGACAGAAGGGCATTTCTGTTGCACAGTAGAATCTGGGAGGTGCTCCCAGCGGCGTGATCGAACTGGATTCGTGAATCGGACCTGTACCACAGTCTCGTGCCCATCGAGTGGTTGGGAACGTGAAGTTCAGGGAGGAAAGTTGTCCCGGGTTCGTAGTCGATGGCACAGCGACGGTGAAGAGCCGCTGGTCCATCGGTCAGTCAGTCAGTCACGGAGTGGCTGGAACTTTTTGGAATTGATTTTGGTATAGATCTCCCACCTTTCAGAAAAGTCTGGCCCTTGAGGCCAGAGGGTGCAGGGCCTGAGAGAGGTGCGGCCACCCCCAGAAAGTGGCTCCTTCGACAGGAGGACAGGCAGAAGGCAGAAAAGGGAACTTTCACCTCCTTCCGACGGTTCCTCTCCCTTCTGCTCAGGAACCAGTAGTCTGGGGCCTGATCACACTGGGCCCCAGGGACACCGAGGCAGCCTAGCAGCCGTCAATCCCCCCGGCAGTGAGCTGCCACGTTATAGTCTCATTTCATCGGTGCGACACCCCTGGGAGGAAGTGCCGACGCCTCCCACTTCACGGAAGGCAAAAGCAGGAGAGGAACGGGAGGCTGGGTCCTGCTGCGCCCACTGCTCTGCGGGTCGCCAGGAGCGCGGACGGCCCTGGGGTCTGCCCGCCGTCCGGCCTCGGCCTCCCGTTCGCGTCCCTGCTGGCAGCGCTCTGGCTCCCCAAGACCCTAGTTTTCTCTCTCGTGCAATACTGCCGTCGTTCCGTCTGACATTTGTTAAAAATACACACGTCTAATGGATATATTCCGTGAGCACCGGCGGTGGCCCGGGCTCTGTGCCAGGCCCTGGGGAAGAATGACGAGCGTGACACAGAGCCCGGCACGCAGGTGAGCACCAGGACGGGAGCGCGGGCATCCTCACCCCGCAGGGCGAGCACCTGGGAGACGCACCCGGCGCAGCTGGGGGACGAGGGGGTCGTGGTGTGCGGGGGTCAAGGGACTCTCGGGACCTCTGTGGCGAGTTCAAGCCAACCGACGTCCTAATGACCCCCTTTTGAAAATGGAAATCCAGCCACACCACGCCTCTTCTCAAAACCTTTCGGCGGCTCACTATCACTGACAGAAGGAAGGACGGGCTCCTTAGCAGGCCTGCAAAGTTCGCCCGCTCTGCCTAGATATGCACCTGTCTCCTCCGTGATGGAAGCACCCAGAAGGCAGGGCCTGCGTCCAGTTCTTCAAATCCACAGCCTGTAAGAGGTGCCCGAGGAATTTATTATAAAAGAAAGAATCATTCCTGAGATCTGAGTCACTGTCCCCAGAGAGAGGGCCAATTCTGCTTTCCCTTGGGTCTCACGGCAGGAAGGGCCCGAGCTCCCTGTAATTTTGGTCAGTGAGGGGAGAAGAGGAGGGTAACAAGGCACGAGAGGCAGCTCCGGCCCCTCTATTTCCTACGGAGAACCCTAGGAGGCCTGTGCACAGTCCTTCCTTCCTCTTGACACAGAGGAGTCAGTTTATATGCCCTCTGACTGCAGAGTCCCCGGAAACTTCTCTGTATGAACTGCCCCTCCCCCCAGCCCCTCCCTGGGAGCCCCCAGCCCCACACGGTGCTCTGCGCGCACCAAGCGTTCAGCAAGTTTCCGTGTGCAGGGCGAGCCACCTGGATGGGGTTTTATAGCAGAGACAAACCCTCCTGTACTAATTTTCAAGGAGAAAAGAAATGCACTTCAAGCAAGAAAATTGGGTATCTGGGAAGGTTTCCAGGTGGGAGATTTCCAGCAGGACTGGGAAAAAACCTAGTCCATCCTGCATTACAACAGAGTGGGGGCGGGGAGGTGACCTTTGCTCATCCTTTCCCCAGCTCTGTGCCGGTCACCTCCGGGGACACAGAAGAGGTGACACGGAGCCTGCCCGGGAGAATAGAACGATGGGGATTCCTTCTTCTTCCTGGGTGTAGTGTATTCTTTGCTTTTTCCTCCCCAGACTCCGCGTCGGCCACCGTCTTGACGGTAAAGACTGTGTGTCTGACCCACGTCTACCCCAGGGGCTCCTGACTCCCAGGGAGACAGGTTTTCTACCAATGGTTCCCCTCAGCCTCCTTCGTTTGGTAGCACAGAGATGGTGTTTTAAATTTCGGGAGGGAGGATGAGGTGTGAGAGATTTAGGAGGGGCACGCGGTACTATGTCCTCTCAAGACGTAGCCGAAAGCAGCTTTTGGTGCCTTAATGTGACGCGCGTGGCTCGTTCGTTCATTCCGCACATGTCGACTGAGTGGCCGAGACTGTTCGAAGCTCTGGGGTCACAGCAGGGGACAAACGAGGCTCCTGCCCTCAGGTGGCTTGCACAGTTGGGGAAACAGCCAACAAACACAAAGGACAGAGGGAATGAGGGGTGGGGGCCGCTCTGTAACACAAGTGCGGGGAAGGCCTCTTTGAGAATGTTGTCACATTGTCATCTTAAGCAAATACCCGCACGAAGTGAGGCGAAGAACCACGTGGATACGTGGAGGCAGAGGGGCCAGCAAGGGCAAAGGCCCTGCGGTGGGAAAGCACTTCATGCACTTCAGGTGGGCTTAGGGGAGATGGGTGGAAGTGCGGCACAAGAGGGTGTAGACACCGTGGGGGGGACAGATCCCGTGGGCCCTGGAAGCCACGCTGAATGAACTCTGGGTATTTATTATGCATCTTCTATGCGCCAGGCGTGTCCTCGGACCTGGGGATGCTAAGATGAAGAGGTCGTGGCCCTTGATTTCACACAGCTTAGGATCTAGTGAGTGATGACAGAGAGAGAGAGAGGAGTCCAGGACCCTGTGGTCAGTGCTGGGGAGAGGGGGGCACTGGGGACACGGAAGGCCTTCCAGAGGAGGGGATGCCAGAGCTAGCGGGAGCACCTGTGTCCCCGCCCCACCTCAGTCAGGTCTCCTGATCTCTTGGAGCCTCCACTCCGTCGTGCAGAAAGCGGGAATAACAATACCCCTTCCCTAAAGAGAAAACACGGTCCCAGGTATGAATGTGTTGGAAAACTGTCAAGCCTGAGGCAGGTGAAGAACACTGCTACTCGCCCGCCCCGCTGGTCTCTCTTGCTCTGCGCTTTGTGACGCTGGGTGAGGGCACAGCTCCTACCGCTCTCTGTCCTCCTGGCGCCCACTGGGGCTGGGGGCTCTGGGCTGCCACGGACACCGTGCTGGTGGCATCGGCTCCGGCCGTAACTGGAATCACTCCAACACCGGTGTCCTCTCCACCCAGAGCTAGAGGACCCTGCCCCTGGTCCCCGGGCTCTGGACGAGCCTGGCCACCCGTGGGGCCGTCTGTCCACGTCCGCGAGGGAGGACGCTGTGCCCAAAAGCCGGGCGACTCTCTGACCAGAGCCGCGTTTGTCTGTCACAAGAGGCACTCAGCCAGGGAAAGAGAAGAGCCTACACGCTCTATAGAGAAGGTCCATTTGGGAGGAAAGTTCCATCAGCAGACGGGCACGGTCATTGCTGAAGTCCAAACAAGCCGCCATGAAGTTAGAATGAAGTGCGTGCCACGTGCCCTGTCCACAGTTAAGAGCTCCTCGTCTCCAGGTCCCTGGAGGAGGAGGAGTGTCCTTTCACTAAGCCCAAGGCTGGACATATGTCATCCCCTGTGTGTGTGTCTTCTGCGGAGTTGTCCTCTGGTAAGCTCCCCTCCTCCTCTGGATCGCCCACACCTGACTTCAGAGTCCGATACTGCTTTTGTTCTATTACCCTGAGCACCCCTCGGGCCTCAAGACCCTCTGGAGAAAGGGGGGTGAGAACAGTGGACCCCAAGGTCCCATGACCCTTCGTTTCTAAGGGGTGCACCCTGCCATCTCTCCTGGCCGAGGCTCTGCTGTGTCCCTTGCACTGTATCTTGACCTCTGCCTTTCCGTGTCTCCTTCTGCTTCCCTCCCCAGTTTAGGGAAAGACGCATGCCCCTGGGTAGGATTCGTGCCTAATTTTGCATTTTGTGAAGCCTGCAGCTTGCTCCTGGGGCCCCAAAGTACAAGCAGAATGACAGACCCCCGAGTTGCAAGTTGGTCCTTGTTTCTTTAGATGGTGAGCCCCTGCCGTCTCAGCACCCCTGACACCCCATTTCCTGGTCAGCGCAAGCGGCTGCTTCTCCCGTGTGCTAATAATGGAAGTGGCCATTTACTCCCACCTGAGAAGTGCAGTTCCGGGGGCCTTTTCATCCCAGTCATAATGGCCCTGATTTTTTCTGTGGATATGTGCTTTCGTGAGCATAGATTTCTGTCGAGAAGGCAGTTTGCAGTTTTACTTATGGCAGGAACGGCTGAACTGTAGGTAAATAGGTAGGTCGAAGGCACTGGGGGTCTGATTGGTCTGGAAAAGAGATTTAAAATACCTCAAGGGTTCTCCTATATTCTAAACCTTCTTCCTAGATAAATGGGGGCCCAGGGGCTGGATGGGCCCAGAGTTTCTGGGTGTCTGGGAAGGGCATGGGGGTTAAGCCAAGTGGGGTCCGAGAGAGTCGGGAGTGCAGCTGGAATGGAAAGCTAGGCAGGCAGCCCACAGGAGCCCTCACTCCCAAAGGCTGGGGAGCACACACTCCCAAAGGCTGGGGAGCCCTCACTCCCAAAGGCTGGGGAGCACACACTTCCAAAGGCTGGGGAGCACACACTCCCAAAGGCTGGGGAGCACACACTCCCAAAGGCTGGGGAGCACACACTCCCAAAGGCTGGGGAGCACACACTCCCAAAGGCTGGGGAGCACACACTCCCAAAGGCTGGGGAGCCCTCACTCCCAAAGGCTGGGGAGCCCTCACTCCCAAAGGCTGGGGAGCACACACTCCCAAAGGCTGGGGAGCCCTCACTCCCAAAGGCTGGGGAGCACACACTCCCAAAGGCTGGGGAGCACACACTTCCAAAGGCTGGCTGGGCTGAGCAGACCGCACCGAGGCAGCTGGGAGGGGTGTGAGGCCCAGAGACGCCAGGCCAGGAATGCACCAGAGGGAAGGAAGCAGAGCTAAAGGGATCCTCGGAGACAAGTGTGCTGGGCTCTGCAGCTCATCTGTGGGGAGGAGGGGAGAAAGAGAAGGAGGGAAGGAAGGAGCGCACACCAGGAGGACCAGTGGATGAAGCCTCAAGGACACAAAGTCTGCCATCACCGCTGGAGGGGCGTGGGTAGAGGGGGTGCTGTCAGAGGTGACGGGCCCTTTGCTACGGATCGCCAGGGCTCAGGAAGGGGGAGGGGGCTTCCAGCACGCGGGGCGGGGGCACTCCGTGATCTCGAACGTCCCTTGGAGCTCTAGGAGTCTGACATTCTATGCAATTTTTATCAAGTATATCCCAAGATAGCCATCTAATGTATAATTTCAGTTAATCACACAGCAAATAAAAGAAGCAACAATTTCATATCCTAATGGGTTTTATGCGTTCATTAGATAAAACACATAACTTTACTAAGTTAGAAAAAGGCTTGTTGGATATGTTTTCTCCCTTGACTGTGGTGGTGGTTCATTTTCATGCAGATGTCCAAATTCGTCAAATGAAATATTAAATGTGCAGTTTTTAATATATCAGTTACATCTCAATAAAGCTGTTAACTTAAGAAAAAAATTATTATTAGAGAACTTATTAGTTCTCTAATCCAGGATCTAGGGCCTGCGGCCTGTTTTTACAAATAAAGTTTTATTGGAACAGCCACACCCATTCACTTACATATCCTCTTTGGCTTGTCATCGTGCCACAATGGCAGACTTGAGTAGTTATGATGGTGACCATATGGCCCATGGAGCCCAATATATTTATGGTCTGGCTCTTTAGAGAAAAAGTTTGCCACCCTTCTCTCTACTCCAATCCCCCAATTTATAGGTAAGAAAACTGAGGCTGACAGAGTTCGGCGACTTCCTTTAGGTTGAGCGAACTGGTGGCTGAGAGGGGACAAGAACCACGACATCATGCCACGTGCTCATTTTATAGACACAAGGCCCAAGGACAGAGGGGCACCGATGGGCCCAGGGTCACTGCCACCACCCGGCCGCAGGACAGGGCTGACACTCTGAGTTCTGATCCCATGGGGCTGGCTCCCAGGTGGTCTTCCAGGAAGGCGGAGGCCTGGGCGGGCAGAGAGAGCTTCTGAGACAAGAACTCTCGGCATGAGCATTCACCTTCCTTTAGCCGACAAACGGACACATTTACAACTGTCTCGAGGTCAGCTTGAAAACCCTTTCCTCTGGTTTCCAGGGAAATTACTGCAAGCGGCCCTGATGGGTTGAAATGATTTTAACACACCCAGTTGCCTTCAGTTCCTTCCGGGGCATCGGCTACAAACAGAAAAGCACATGAATACCCGATATTTACCTTCTTTTGAAGTAAAAGATTCCAAACGAGAGCATACATGGGGGGAAACCACGATCATATTTGAAAGAACAGACAGCCAATCGGAGGCCCACGTTGGGCCTCGGTGTTCTGCGTGGGAGATTTCTCAGAGCTACGAGATCAATCGACCGCTCGAATCATCTACATTTGTCTAGGAGAGTATCAATTGGAAGCCGACCCTCCCCATCTCCCTTCTCCCCGCTGCCCCTCAGAGGGCTGTTTTCCTCCTCCTTACCATTTACGAGCCTTTACATTTTCTGCATTTCCACTTCTATCAAACATCTCTCCTGGACAGAGAGCGATCAATATTCATGGGAGAGATTAAAGAACATCAGCACTCGCAGCGTTAAGTGGTCAAGAGAATAAAGTGCTGCTGCCAACAGCTCCGAGAGACCCCCCCGCCCGCCCGCCGAAGCCTGGCCAAGGCCATACGTTTCACACGTGCATGGTTCCCTGGGCCCAAGAGCTCCCGACTAGCTCAGACACAAGCTCGAATTTCAAGGGTGACATTTCCCGGCCAAAGGAGGAAAGCCCAGGACCAGAGGGAAGCCAGTCACCCGAGGCAGCTTTGCGTGGGGTTCAGCCAGTGCACCCCGTTACTCATGGCTCTGAGCTCGGCCTGCCCTTTGCAGTGGACTCCGCTCCTCCCGGCTTGCCGAAGACGACAACCAACACGTATTGCGTCAGGCACCGGGGGCGGTGCTGGCCATCAGAGATGGAGAAGGTCCTCGTCTCTACATCTTTTGAGAACTGTGTCGGGGCTTTGCCCATTCCGCCTATTTAAATCCTCACCCAACTGAAAAGATCAGCGTTCTTATCCGCGTTGTATACACGCAGCATCCCCAGCTCCGAGAAGCTAAGCAACTGGTCCAAAGACGCGCCGAAGGAAGTGAGGGGGCTGGGCTTTGAACTCACGTGTGTCCGTGTGCCTTCCCTCACACCGTGCCACCTCCGAAGTCTGGGGGCTGTCTTTCGCTGCAGCTGCTGGCCCATGGGGCGTCAACGGGGCCCAGCGGCTGCAGGAACCTGCAGGTGCCGTGGGTGGGCTGCATATCGTGTGGAAACCAGGGCAAGTTGGACGGGCGAAGGTCATTGGGAGAGGAGAGGCCGACGAGGGAAACGAGGGGAGAACTAACAGGATTTGTGTGGAAATCCAATTGTGTATGTTGGTGTGAATTATTGGGATTGATCTTGGCTGGTCAGAGTGCCTGATGTACAGACAACTGTGCTCGCTCAGGCCCCAGGGGCTCCGGACGAATGGGGGATGTCCCAAGGGCCACGGCGAGGGCTACCGAAGACGGCAAAAATGCAAGATTCCAGCGGCCCCTGGAGTGAGGCGGGCGGGTGAAAACAGGGGCTGAGAACTGTTTCCAAGAGGAGGGGCAGGCGGTGAGCGGAGGACCCCCCCCACCCCTCCCACCCCCCGGGGAGCTCGCAGGTAACCCGGATGAGTGGATGCCCGCTCCAGGCAGAGGGGTCAGCCTGGCTCCGGAACCCCCGGCCGCACCGGCAAACATCTCTGATCTTGTTCCTTACAGCTAAGTCCCCAGTACCTCTGCCTTCCAGCCACTTGGCCACAGTTAGCGGAGGGAGGAAGCGAGGACGGAAATCAATACAGCGAGGCAGACACATCCCAGAGCCTCAGCTCAGAGTAACTGCTCTTGATCTCATGCCTTGCCGCGATGATCACCGCCAGGCCCACCGCAAAAACGTTCAGGGTCTGGGCCGAGAATAAAAAAAGTCCACACGTCATATGAGTAAATATTTAAAAGTTACAAATCAAGGCTACCAACTGCTAGGTGACCTGCTGGATGCTGTCCTCCTACCTTGGCCACTGGACATCTTCCTGTCTGGGAGATTAGATTCCAACTCAGAATTTTTGGACCCCACGGAGTTCCGTGTTGGCCCATGGTGGCAGGGGACACCCATGACACACCCATGGACATGGACCTCATGGTCGGGGAGGGGCCAGATCCACGTGGTGGGACAGAGAAGTCCACGGTCCAGGCTCCACCCGCACCCTCGCCTTCACACACCGGGGACCTCTGAGGATTCCCAAGGCCATGGAGACCACCCCCAGGAGGCTGACCAGGGGCGAAAAGCTCCCCACGGGTCCTGGAAGCAGTTTGAGGCTGTTTCGGCAGGGAATTCGGGGGGGCTGAGTCCCTGAAGCATGGCCTAGAAGGAGGGGTACGGACATAGCCCAGGCTGGTCCAGGGACCCGAGGAGGCTGGGACTCCAGGCCGAGACACAGCTGACAGGCTGCGCTCGGTCGCCTCAGTGTTTCTGGGATCGTCTGCCTTCTCTGTTCCTACTTCAGGGCATCTCTACGCCCAACGTGGGGCTCGAACTCACAGCCCCAAGATCAAGAGCCGCCTACTCTTCCGACGGAGCCAGGCAGGCCCCAGACTTCTCCCCTGGACTCCGGCGGCCCCTAACGGGTGTCCCCTCTCTACTCTTTCTAAGCCGTCTTCCACAGCGCCGGTCAGCGTGGCGTCTCTCAAATGCACAGGCGACCCCGATTTAACACCTTCAATAGCTCCCTCGATGCTCAGCCGATAAATCCCAGCTCCTTCGTGGGGCCTACCAGTCAGGCCCGTTTCATTTGCAAATGTCACAAACCAGCTTGAGAAAGCTTGGACATTTATTTTAAAGGGTTTATTGGCAGGATACTGGGACGCTCACAGCACAGAAAGAAGAACTGTAGGAACCTGGGCAGTTCCTGGGATCTTGGGGGCCAGGACTGGGGACTCGTGCACGGGGTGGGGCCTTGGGGCTCCCAGAACCACACGTCTCCCGCAGCACACGCATGAGGGGCCTGCTGGACTCTCGAGACCCGGCTCCGGGGGAAATCCCAGGGCGCATTATGATTGGCCAGCTTGGGGTGCATGCCTGCCCCTCGCTCACTCTGTGGCCCATGGAAGGGGGGGGTGACTGGTATGTGAGCTCCACTCCGGGGCCTACCAAAGTGGGGAGAAGAGTGCCATTTGGGCTAAAAGAAGTCGGAAGGGTAAGGACAAAAGCTCCCCCCCGCCCCCCCCCGCCCCCCCCCGTGATCCGAGTTCATGGGCCGCTTAGCACCTCACTACTCGGTGTCCCACTACTCGGTGTTCCTCGGTGTCAGGAACCTGACATCCTGGCGGCACCGGTCTCCCCGCACTTCCCAGCACACACCATTTTGTCTTGCTCATGGTTTTCGATACCCCTTTCCGGGGACGTCTAGACCTTCGCTGCTTGGAGAATGCCTGCTCATCCTGCTAGATTCAGTTCTTCGTCACCTCTTCCGGGAATCCCTCCTAGAGCGTTGGGTTAGATCGGACGTCTCTTTCTGGCACCTAGCCCACCTGGCCACCCTTACGGTACTTACACGGCACGATGCCACCCAGTAGTAATGATGGTAATGAAGACAAACACATACAATGTTTACCATGTGCCAGGCACTGTTCTAGGCAGCGGATCCACTTGAATTCATTTGCTCCTCACCGCGACCCTACGAGGCAGGCATATGACTGGTCCCCATTTTATGAAGCAAAGAAACGGAGGCACAGAAGCGAGACCACAGAGCTAGCAATCAGCAGAGCCACGTTCAAACCCAGGACCCCTGGCTCTGAGTGTGTGGTCCTAACCACTGTGTCCAGGACTGGCTGGAAGGGCTGCAGTCTGCCCTCCTGGGCTGTGAGCCCTCGAAGGGACAGTGACAGTCACCCTCACACTCCAGGCGATGACAGAGTCCACACTCACAAATACTGTCTGACAGAATTGAATCGAACTTTCTCCGTGGGGTGGCAGGAGGACGAAGAGGGCAGGAGAAAAGATCCCCTGAGCTGGATTTTGCAGACCTGTGGAAGGCCTGCGGTCAGAGGCCGAGCTGCCTGTGCCCCGGCAGACCACACGAGCCAGCCAGAGCTCTGCCGCCCACCAGCCCTTTCTGTGAAATGCCTCTGGCTGACTCAGCCACGCTTCCTTTCTCTGCAACTTGTCTTTGAACCCTTGACGCAAACTTGGCTTTCTCTGTGGGTAACTACGTCTTTGCCTCGTGGCACAAAAGGAGGCTTCTACACTGAGCTCTCACAGATGCAGTTTTTTTTCGACATAACGTGATAAAGCCGGCGTTGGGGTGGGCAGTGCTGGGCTGAATTTCACCTGCAGCTTTGGCAGGCCTCGGTTTAGCTTTGCTTTCCCTCCGCTGCTGGCCCAGCGGACAGGCAGGCCTCTGGCTCACCAGCTTTCCTAAAGAAGCTATCGCACGTCCCCTGACTTGATTTCTTCAGTTGTGTACTGAAGTTGACTCTAATAACCAGCCTCAGTGGGCCACCAGGCTCAATAGAAGGGCCTACTTGTCTCTAGTAGGAAGGCCAGTTAAACATGGCCCGTGTTTCCCTCCAGTAGGACCTGAGCCCAGACTACATCCCAGCAGCAAATGAATCAATATTAAAGTCCGAAACGATGAGAGCGGACTTTTATTGAGTCCTTCCTATGGGTCAGGCTTTGAGCTAAACTATTAACAACTCCTATCTAATTTAATCCTCGTAAATCTGTGTCAATCCTTTCAACGGTGTGACGAGCACCCGTTTATGGCAGACTCTGTCTATAGTGGGTCCCTGGGACGCAGCAGTGAACAAAACAGACAGAGATCTTTGACTTGTCTACAGACAGCAAGCAGTAGACATAACACACAAGCACACTACAAGGTAAACCACAAAGTAGGCTAGGGAAAATACGGATAGAATAGTGGAGCAGGCGAGTGGCTGGGAGCGCTGGGGGGATGGTCCAGGAGGGCCCCATCGAGAAGATGCTATTTGAGCAAAAATGTATTGAAGTGAGGGAGTCGGCCATCGGGGTATCTGGTAAAGATCATTCTGGGCAGAGGGAATGGCCAGTGGGAACAGCCTCTAGGTGGGGTGGTGCCAGGGGTGCTCAGGGAAAGGCAAGGAGGCGGGAGAGGCTGGGGAGGTGTGAGCACGGGGAGGACGAGCAGGAGAGGCAGGGGCCATATCGCGCAGGCCCTTGCAGGTCGCGATGCGATTCACTGTACAGAAGAGGAAACTGAGGCAGAGCAAGGTGAGGCCCAAGGTGACGTGACCTGTAAGTAGGAAGTATCAGAGCTGGGACTGACCCCAGGGGTCAGTCTACATCAGAGCCCAGGTGTACCTCCTGAGGCTAGATGCCCTGTCCCCCTACACATGGCAAACCAAAGCTGCTGCTGCTGCTGCTGCTTTTTAAAAGAGATTTATTTATTTGAGAAAGCGAGTGTGTGAGTGTGCGCATGCGTGGGAGGAGGGGCGGAGGGAGAGAATCCCTGGCAGACTCCCCACTGCGCATGGAGCCTGCTGACCCTGAGATCATGACCTGAGATCATGACCTGAGCTGAAATCAAGAGTCAGACACTTAACCCACTGAGCCACCCAGGAGCCCCAAGCCAAAGCTTCCTGATGTCCTCCCATGTCAACCAAGTTAGGTCTGATGAGACCCAAGACTCAGAAATTTCTGACGAGTACCGACAGTTCCTCTTTCCTGTCCTGCCTCCTTCCCCAGCTTCTTGGAGCCGCAGTCACTGACAACCCATCTCTGACCTCAGTCCTACCCCCGACGGGGACCGGATGCGTATCAGTACATTCCACCCAATCGCCACCAATCCGGGGGGCGCTGGGGATTTTCCTGGGACTGTGGAGCGTCACCCCCTCATCTGTCCCCACACGGCAACTCCACTTTCCACGCAGGGGGCCAGGATCTGGTACCCCAGGTGTCCCCAACCTTGAGTCTCTATGGTTCCTCTTTCATTGGCTGGGGCCCCACTGGTTGGGCTCAGAGCTCCGCTTAAAGCATTAGACACACGTTAGGTGCTCGATAAACGGTTGTCTCTGTTGTTACTAATAGTACAGTGGGATTTGCTGCCACCAGAAATGTATGGACAAGTCATGCACCACTGTGCAGCCCAGTCTTCCCTGCAATATGGGGTTAATACCCAGCACGGGGCTGTCTTTCCCACGGTGGCCCCACGGAGGCACGCAGCATCCCTTTGGCTGGTTAGCAGATAAATATTAATGACTAAATATGTACGTGGGGTGGAAGATGGATGGGTGTCCTGGGAGCCATCGCTTTGATTGTCCCTTCTCAGATGCGTTTAAGGATCTCAACGTGATAATTGTAGAGAGCTGGGACGAAATAATAAAAAGCCTGCGGGGAGGTAAAGCAAGGTCCAAGGGAGGAAAAATAAAGCCTTCAGGTCACCCACTGAGAGAACACGATGCCAATGTGACTGGTGGCCCTGGGAGGGCAGAAGCCTTTGGAGGGGATACCCGCTTGCGCTCCCAGCGTCCCGGCCCTGTTTCCCTGCTGGGGGTGTGAGCCATGGTGGGAAGCCCAGCGGTACAAATTTGGGCTCGGAGCCCCTGCCACGGGCACACGCCAGTGTACATAGACTCAGGGCGTCCTGGGGTATTGTTAGAATATTCGGAAAAAACAGCATATGGCCTATGCACCGTGTGCGGTTCTGCTCCTGCTGTTAACTTAGTTAATTCCAAACTCGGATTCTCTCTGCTTATAAAAAGGTGCTTTTGGACAAGGACCGAGGCCCCAGACTGAGCTTCTTCTCTCTTTTCTCACCGAACGTTATTTTTCGAGGGTCACATAAATCGTCCCTAAAAAAATTATAAATAGATCTGAGAAGCCCGTCTGCTCTGGAAAAACAAAGCGTTGAGCAAACAAGCGGGTGTCTTTTCCCACAGGAAGTGGGGGAGGCCGGTCCAGGCACGGGCGCGGCCGCCTCTGGGAAACCCGCTGGTTTAATGCTTTTCCCGGGCCCCCCTCCAGGGCCCGAGGCTCCTGATTCCCAGTCCCTCCTGTTCCTATAATGGTCACATCTTTCTCAGGGAACCAGATTCCATATTTTTGTCCCTCCGCCTCCTCCCCGTCCTCCTTCACCCCTCACTAGTCCTGCTGCCTCTTGGCCCCTCTTCCTTCATTCGCCCGGTGCTCCCCACTCCCGAGGCCGTCGCTCTCATTCACGCCCCCAGACACCTTGTACCCGGCTTCCCCTCACTCCAGTCCACTCCGGACACTACCACCAAACAACCCTGCAAACACAGCTCTGACCACGGCACTCTCCTGCTCAGACACCTCCCAGGGCTCCCCATTGCCGACATTGAGGACGACTGGCACAGCGGACATTTAGAGCCTTCGGAAACTGGCCACCAGGTCTTATGTCCGGCTACCTTGTCCTCTCAAGCTGTGTGCTTCTGTGCCCTCCGTCACACTGCTCCCTCTGCTCAGACCTCCTGCAGGCTCGGCTATGCAGCTCCCGCAGGCCGAAATCCTACTCAAGCCCCGGGGCCTCTCCCCAACATCAGCTCTTCCAGGGAGAGTTTCCTCTTGGCCATCGGCCATCTGAGCACCTCCCGGCGGTCTCAGGCATGCACGCTCTACATTCTAGTCCTTCCTGTGCCGGAAAATTCCTCCCACTAGAGGTTATCACCCATGAAAACAGGCACTGCTACTCATCTTTTTGGCTCTTCCCTTCACACACTGTAGATACGAAACACCTTAACAGAAAGACACTTGAATGGCGTGAAGGGAAAGCACAGACCTATCACGTTTCCTGCTGGATCACAGAGGGGTCTGGCTGAGAATACGCTGTTTCTTCTTTCTGCTTCGGCATAATTCTCGTCAGACCAGAGAACAAAAACGCTGAAGGATGCAGACGGTGGCACCCACGGCGTGTCCTGCAGGGCACACGTGGTCATCCCATGTTTCCTGGTCATCCTAGGGATTAATGCCGTGGCTCCGGGTGCCAGGGGGACACCTGGCAATGTCTGGAGACCCTTTCGGTTGTCACGATGGGGAGGTGCTGCTAGCTCTTAGTGGGGAGAGGCCTGGGATTCTGCTAACCGTCCTACAACTCACAGGACAGCCCCACCACAAAGAATTATTCAAGCCAAAGTGTTGATAATGCTCCTGCGGAGAAGCCCTGAATTACTGTAAAATCGGCACGATTAACCCCATGACCGAGCCAGAGAAACTGAGGCACCAACAAGTCAGGACACTCTCCTGAGCTAACACGGCTACTTGAGTGGCAGCTTCCCTCGTTCCCAGCAGCATCCCTTCTCCTAGTCGGCAGGGCCAGCAACGCCACGGGGCCACGCTGGGAAGCGCGACAGGGAAAGGAAAATCCGTCCCCCTCCCATCCACGGATAACGAAGCCCTCCGGGACATGGTGGCTTTGCCGTGAAGAAGCCTGGGAAGCAGCCCAGGGTGAGCCACGCTGGGAAACCCGACCCCACGCCTCGGTCACTGGATTCCTGGACTCAAGGGAGCAGAAGGGCAGCCCGCTGGCACGGAGGGCGAGGGGGGCCCCGACAGACACAGATGCCACTTCTTCTGAGTATTTGGGCCCGTGTCCCGGAACCTGCCATCTGTGGGAGAGAAAAGGGCTGAAGAAGATGGACGGGCAGAGGGCAATGGGGGCGCAAGCGCTTCCTCAAGTGTCTACGGGGCGGCCACGCGAGAAGATGCTCTTGGGGGCTCTAGGGGGCGGAACTGAGATTCCTGGAGAAGCCGGCATTTGGCAGATTTGGGCGCAATGTGAGGAAAATAGGGACAACTATATAAAATAACATAAAGTTCCAAAGTCACCGGGATCCAGGGTAAGCGGTGTGATCTCTAGGGTGTGTAGAAGTTCCTAACTGGATGCCCCCCAAATCCTGTATGTTTGATAAAGGAAAACGCAAAGGGGGTGCCTAGGTGCTAACTGTAGGGCCTGAGCCTGTGGCCCCGGCAGCACGGCTGTCTGGGACGGGAGACGCTACCTGAAAAAGCCCGGCCCCGCAGAGCAGGAGATGCTCAGCGGGACGCAGAAGACCTCAGTCCCAACAGTGACAGGGACACACGGGCATCGCTTTCACTCGGATCAGAGCCATTGGCTGCAGTTGAGAAGGTTCTGTTCCAATCCGAGGCTGAAAGTCAGGAAGGCCCTAAAAACTCCTCTAAGTACGGCTTTCTCCAATTCTTAAAATTTGTTAGCAGATGTCTCTGCAGTAAGAGCAACAGGCTATGAAGACCGGGCACGGAGTAGCTGTCGCTGGGAAATAAAACTCACAAAATCAATATGGCACGTTCAGCGGTATCGTTCCTATTGGTTACATGGGGGTGGCGCCGTTCACACACCGAACTGGGAAGGGCTTGGCTTTTCTGTTCTCACTTTGCTACTTAGAGGGGTGATTCCAGACCTCTCCTCTCCCCCCAGTACTCAGAGGGTGAGGACGGGGACACCGGCATTGCCCGGCATTCAAAATCTGGCACTGCCACTGAAGTGTGACCTAGGCTGAGTCATTGAAATTGCACGTTACGGCTCCGTCATCGGTCAAATGGGGATAACTACTACCACTACTACCACCACCACTACTTACCTTTACGGGGTAATCGTTGAGGATGAAATGAGATGTCTGTAATGTGCACAAAACAGGGAATGTGCACGGTGAGCAGCTGGTGAATGTCAGCCGTCATTACAAAGGGCTTTCCCATATGTCATCTCTTTTCCCCTTGTGCCACCATAAGCTGCAGCCGCGGGAGGTTCCCCCACCCCTCCAGTGCCTGGTTCTCCACCCTACGGTTGTTGTGCCCTCTTGCCAAATCATTCTCCCTAATTAGGCAGAGACTCTCATGTTAGGATGAAGGCACCAAGTTCTTGCTTCCAGTTGCTTTCTATGAAGGAACCACTATAATATATATATATATACATATATATACATATATATATGTATATATATATATATATATATATATATATATATATATAATATATCTATTGCATCAACCACATGACCCAGTAAGGTCAGCTTTGTTGCTAACTGCCCGGAAGTATCATGAGATAAGCACTGGCATGAGTCACAACGCCAGCTCATTAATGCGATCAAACAATGCGTCATGGTATCTGCCCGCTTCCCAACATGACCCATGACGAAAGCGGTAAGAGCAGTTCGTAGGGTGTCCACAGCACTACTTAAGCCTTCTGGGATATGGAAACAATCTCTGGGGCCAAGGTCAGGTCACCAGTGCGGCCAGGACTTTGTTGGAGATCTTGCACTTCCAATAAGGAGGGAAGGTATGGATGGTTTGTTGGCTAAACTGGCAGGATCTTGGCAGGACAGGAGGCATTGCTGACTCTGGGGATGGCCAAGTGGCCCTCTTCTTCTCTTTGAGAATGGATAGCTGCTGGAGGCTGCACCTGTGTTCTTCTCTTGGCTTCATATATGGGGAGCAAGGGCAGAGCTCTGCAGAGCTGGCTGATCCAGCAGCTGCACGCAGTGCCTGAAACCCCTAATAAGGCTCCCTATGGTCTTCCGCAAGGTCAGGTTATGAGAACTCTAGGGAGGGGATGCTTGTTATTTCAGAATTCTAAGTTTAGAGAATTCTGAACTTTCCCAAAGGTGCACGTTAGAAGAACAATATCTTTAATGAAACAAAAGAACCTGCAATTTGCATGTTCTGCCAGCAGGTGGCAGCCATGTGACCCAGACGGGAAGACTTCCTCCTGCAGGATCTTTCCCTAAACTCTGCAGGTGTGCTACTGCTATTTCCACGGATTCAATAGAACATATGCAACTTTAAAGCAATATGAATCTGCCAGGCTGAGAAATCTTAAAGAAAAAAAAAAAAGAACCGTGGGTATAATGTGGAACACCGAATCTGATTCGTACTGGTTAGAGATGGTTTCCGATGCAGACCTCATGCCCATCTAACTAGAGTTTTGTACAGCTGCAGTTGGACCTTTCTCTGCCAGCCACTGGCAAGGAGGAACTTGCCACCCTAATGACCCTGCTTTGGAGCCCCTGCCTCCCTTCCGTGAACACTATGATGTACTGAGCACTCACTTTATACCAGGAACCGGACGAGACTTCGTGCTCACGGCCGCCTCATCACAATCCCACGAGCTCCACATCATCATCCCCGTCTTACCAGTGAGGGACGGACTCAGCTGGTGACAGAGCCACATCCAAACTCAGACGTGCCCGACCCCCACACACCGGGCTCTCCCCTGCATGTCACTCACTTCCTCTACCAGGTTGGAAGAAAAGATCCTGGGGTTCCCCCCGAAGCTGACAGTTCTTTCCTGCACTGTCCCTAGAATGTTCATTTCCTGTCTGAAGGGAGAAGTCCTCTACTTCATCCTTCCTGAAAAATAAGGCAAAGCAAAAGAATAATCCAATTAAGAAATGGGCAGAAGACTTGAACAGACATTTCTCCGAAGAAGATACACAAATGGCCAATGGACACATGAAAAAGTGCTCCACATTGCTCGGCATCAGGGGAATACAAATCAAAACCACAGCGAGATACCACCTCACACCAGTCAAAATGGCTAAAATTGACAAGTCAGGAAATGACAGATGTTGGCGAGGATGCAGAGAAAGGGGAACCCTCCTACACTGTTGGTGGGAATGCAAGCTGGTGCAACCACTTTGGAAAACAGTATTGAGGTTCCTCAAAAAGTTGAAAATAGAGCTACCCTACGACCCAGCAATTGCACTACTGGGTATTTACCCCAAAGATACAAATGTAGTGATCCGAAGGGGCACGTACACCTGAATGTTTATACCAGCGATGTCCACAATAGCCAAACTATGGAAACAGCCCACATGTCCACTGACAGATGAATGGATAGAGAAGATGTGGTATATATATATACAATGGAATATTACTCAGCCATCCAAAAATTGAAATCTTGCCATTTGCAATGACCTGGATGGAACTAGAGGGTATTATGCAAAGCAAAATAAGTCCATCAGAGAAAGACAATTTATATGATCTCACTGACATATGGAATTTAAGAAACAAAACAGAGGCTCATAGGGGAAGAGAGGAAAAAATAAAACAAGACGAAACCAGAGACGGAGACAAACCATAAGAGACTCAATAAACTGAGGGTTCTTAGAGGGGAGGGAGATGGGGGGATGGGGTAACTGGGTGATGGAAAGAGCACCTAGTGTTATGTAAGACTGATGAATCACTGGCCTCCACCTCTGAAACCAATAATACATTATATGCTAATTAATTGAATTTAAATAAAAAATGGGAAAAAAAAA
>CM052893.1:51175244-51217974 GCA_028534135.1 Potos flavus | reverse complement strand
GAGTTGGCAGAAGCCGAGCGGAGCTCAGGGGTTTCCTCTCTTAGGGTTGGGCTGAAGACCCCCACCGGTTTCCAAATCCTTTCAGAGGGTTCTAAAGAAGTGGCCAATTGAAAGAGACCAGAACATCAAAAAAATAACCATAATAATAGAGATTAAACTGGTTAAACTAGCTTAAGGAGAGTGGAGAATGAGAATTTAAAAATGTAGGTCAGACCAGCATTCACCCCATCTTACAAGGCACCCAGACTGTGGTATCCCAGAGGGTCATGGGAGAATATGGGAGATGCATCTAGAATGCTAACTTTAAGTATTTCCGAAATGTCCCCTAACTTCCATTTAATAACCCCATTTATATCTGTCATCCACGACTCTCTAAGAGTTCATTCCTGGAATCTATTTATAATTTCAGCCCATACTGCTTCTCGGAGTAACGATTTTTGTACATTGACTACCTACAGCGTAAAGTACTACTTCTTTTTATTTGGCCTAAAACTATCAAGCTCTCTGGCTCTGCTCAGCAGGGCAGGACGAGAAGTCATTAACATCTTTCACCTGAAGAATTATTTTTAAGGAAGCTAATTAAGTCTACAATGAAAACAGATATATTACTATGCAAAAACATTAATTAGGCCAATTTTGAGGTTGCTACAAGTGCCCTGAAAGAGTTCAGTCCCCCTGCAGGGGCTTACCTTCTCCAGAAGACTTCCAGGTAGAACCTATTTGGAGTAGGATTTTTCTTTAGACACCGTGTGGACACGATTTATGGCTGCCCCAGAAGGAAAATGAAAAAAAGTCCGTCGAGGGACAGGAATGTATAATCTCTAATGACAGTGTACCAGCAATGAAATCTTCAAAACACATTCTTTTGTTCTCAGAGTCCAAAACTCTGAGAACAATTCCTTTCCGAATGAAGAGTACATTGGGAATGACTCCAGTAGCTCAGGCTGGGAGATGGGCTAGGAGGAAACACCCTCCCGATGGAGATTCAGGTTGCATTACCTGAATCCTTCTGGATCCCCATTTACAATGAAAGCCTGCATCAGCCCCTGTCTGTTTCACTCTCAATGAGGGATAAGCTTTCATTGCTTTTCTATTCAGTCCAATCATACAAGACATGCTGGGTGAAGATATTCTCCTTGAAGATTCAAAGAAAGGGCAGATGGATGGCACCGTCTGAGTCTCCTTCTGCGGCCAGGCGAGGAGAGAGATGGAGAGGCACCCGAGCCAGGGAGAATTCCAAATAGAACAATTTCCATCGTGGTCTCAGGATTCTGGGACCAGCTCCAGCAAGGCCCAGACACAGTGCTTAACGAACGCCATGGCACCTGTCACTTGCGGGGGGGGGGGGGTGTCAGTGCTTAAACAACTTTCTCTTTCCCCTGAAGAGTCACCTTCTGTGTGCCTTCTGCAAAGGTAGTGCAAAGGTGACTCATCCAGGGTATTTTAGAGTAAATACAGACCAAACCCGTTTTCTAAAAGTTGGTTTTGATACATTAGGGAGAGATCTAGTCTCCCAAGACCACGGAAATCCCCAAGGGTTCCCGCATTCACAAGACGGAGCAGGAAAAACGCAGCAACATGGCAAGCCTCGGCACTCAATCTTCTCCAACAGTCCCTGGGAGGGAGACATGCCGATCACCAGTATTTTTAGGTAGGCTAAGTACCCTGTCTTCACCAAACTCTGCCAGTAATGGGCTTGTCTATGGGAGCAGCTGGGAACTGGCAAAGGACACGGAGGATGTAATAGAACAAGGTGGTGAGGATCCTATGGCATGGAGCGGGGCAGAGATTCGATGAGACTTCAGTCTTCTACCCGTGTGGGAGTTCACAGCATGGCTTTCTCCAAGAAGCCCCATGTGCTTTCCAGAGGGCACGTTTGTGTGCCCAGAGCCCCGGGAGTGGGAAGCCGGAGGCCTGGGCGGGGCAGGGTGTGGGGCTGGGGAGGCAGACTTCTCGTCTCTCGGTGTGCTGCCCCCGAGAGCGGATCCGTGGGGGGGGGGGGGGGCGTCGTTCAGCTCTGGCTGCTGCTGCCCTTGCTGCCAACTCTCCCTGCCAGTGTTACTACCAACCGTGACCCTTCCTTCTCTCTTTTCTCAGCAGCCTACCTTTACCGATAAGCAATAATCCCACATAAAAGACTCAAAGAGCAGATACGAGAGGACAGGGGCCGCTGGCAGATCTGCCGAAAGAAAAAAAACAATGAGCTCAGGCAGCACCTGTCCCGGGCCGCGGGCTACCCTGCCCATAATTGGGGCGGTGCGTCTGCCCCAGATCCAGAGGCCTGGCTCCCTTCCCGGACTCCGCGTGGGAAGAGAACCTGCATGTCTGGTGGCGGAGGCTCGAGATGCCCACCTACTCAAATACGGATAGGGCTCGCGCCTGCGTGTTTGTGCAGTGCCTGGTGCAGAGTGGATGCTCCGAGTGTTGGCTCCCGGAATGCCCTAGTCCTGCATTCCACGGTTTAGAAACATGCTGGCTTACTCTCTCCCCGTCACTCCTCAGAACCAGCATACGGGAGGGGCTCTACCCTCCAGCGCAACACGAGCGGACGAAGGGCAAGAGAAGGGCCCCAGACCCGGACCCTCTCATTCTGTTACTCTAGTATCTCCAGAAAAGGGAGGTTCCAGGCTGACCTGGCTGACAGAGGAGAACAGGTTTCTATGCCCAGATGATTAGAAGAGAACCCAGAGATCTAGTGGAGGGATGTCAAGCAATTTCATTTTATGTGCCAGCTCTGATTTTCAGCAGTGGCTGCTGGCTCCGGGAGCCAGGAGGACCCTGGGGCTGCTCCGTGGGAAAGTGTGCTGTGATCGATTAGCTATGTCTGCCCTAGGCACGGAAAGGGCTAATGGGACCACAATGTCACCATGATGTCACCATAATGTCACCTATTGGCTACATTTTCTTCTTCTAGTGCCTATTAATTTTGTATAATAGTACCTATTTATTTCGTAGCTAATAAAGTTTATCAAAAAATTAATGCATTCTACGTGACACAGCTGGACCGTAGCAGAGCTGAAATTTGAATCCAGGACTCTGAGCTCCCAGTCCAGTACTGTTTTTCACTATGTCATGCTCTCCTGGCCCTACCACCAGTCATGGCTCCACCAACACGGATGAATGAGTTCTCCCCCGACTCCCGTTTCTTCACTTGCAGGTCAGAGGAGACTATTCCTGTTTTCTCTAGCTCGCAGAATTACTGGCAATCAAATGGAAGGCCGGAATCCTGGAACTCGGAGCTCGCAGGCCGGTGTTCCTGCTGCTGCACCCTGATGCTATCAGTAGATGCGAAAACGCGGAGAATGCAGAGCAGTGGTACCGGAAGCCAGGAGTCTGAACCCCGAGATTCTGCTTCACTTGCATGCGCTCCACACCTGCCGGCTTTCCCTCTCCAGCCCCCCGTGCAGGAGCTCAGGAAGAATGAGAATGGAAGCGAACCAAGGCCGACAACAGAGGCAGCCCCCCGCCCGCCGGGGGCAGCTGGTTCCAGGGCTGTGGCTGGAGGCAGAAACCGTGTCCTCTTGTATCGCTCTCACCCCTCCACCCTGCTCTCCGGGGTCTGTCCCAGACCTAGTCACCGCACAGAGCCGGGTCGCTGCAACCTGGGACGCTGCAGCTCCGAGAAGAGGATGATGGCAGTAGGGCCTGCGCAGAGGGAGGCTGGGGGGCCCGCGTCTTGCGTTGGGGGCTCCCCTTTGTCTCCTTCTGCTCGCTCCCCATCAAAGGCCTCATCCTTCCTTCTGCGGCTCCCAATCCCGCCGCTCCCTCCTCCTGACACCCTCATGGATCCAACCACGTCGCCCGTCCTCTGGGGTCCTCTTGCTTCAGCCTCACTCTCACGGCAACCTCAAGGAAAGGCAACCCCCTCCTCTCCCCGCCCCCGCACTGTTCCAGGAGTGGGTGTTGGTGCCACGCATAAAAATAGCAGCTGTACCCGCCTCAGGGCTCCTCACAGAGTGGGAGTTGCTGGAGAGTGGAGGACATGATTTGGTCTGGAGGCGTCCGAATAAAGAGACCACTCATCTTAACTAGCCTCAGACTCACGGGATTGTAGGGCTGAAAGGAACTAACAGGTCGTCTTGTCTACCCAGCAGTCACAGAAGTCCCGAAAGTATCCCTGAACGCAGAGACCTGCCTGGCTCCCAGGCAGCCCACGGTGCGGTTCCAAGAAGCTCCTGCCCATCATGTTTATTTGTCGATTGTCTCCACTCGCTAGAATGTAAACTCCACGAGGGTGGGGATTTTTTGGTCTGTTTTATTCATTACTGCATCTCCCTGGCCTAGAATAGTGCTTGCCATCTGGCAATGCTCAACAAATACTTGTTGAATTAACTAATAATTGGTTTTGTTTCTAGCCTTTGGGCTCTTTCAAGGGTTTAAAGCTTTTTGCCTTCTATAGGCTGGTGCCTCAAATAATCCAAGACACCGGTCACATCTTCTCCCTCCCTGACTGAGCTCTTATAGTCCCTTGAGCCTAAAGAATATCCAGACCCTTCGCCGCCTCGGGATGCTCTCTGAAGGTGCTCCAGAATCACAAAGCAAGGAGGACACCTGGAGTTTTCCCGGCTAGCCCAGGCTCTCATGTTACTATCTGGTCTCTGGACACCAAAGCCCAAGGTGCCTCGCTGCCTTGTAAGCAAAGTAGCTGTGTTAGAGGGGTATGGGGTATTCCCAGAGTGGACGCCCTCTTCACGGGTGGGCCAGCGAGCAGGCCCTCACCTGCGGGGGCCCAACAGGTGCCTCTGGGGCAGGGACACACGAGATGCGTGGAGACGGTCTCTGCCCTCAAGGTTTCCAGTGCGACAAATGGACAAGTCAACACGCAATTACATCCTCGCGAGATCAAATGGTTGATGGGGCATGTGCCATGTTTTGGGAACGTGCCAGGTTCTGTGGGTTTTACTCCGGTGATTGAGCAAGACATTCCTCTCGCTCTCTGCTCTTTTTTTTTTTTTAATATTTTATTTATTTGACAGAGAGAGACCGCGAGAGAGGGAATACAAGCAGGGGGAGTGGAAGAGGGAGAAGCAGGCTTCCCGCGGAGCAGGGAGCCAGATGTGGGGCTTGATCCCAGGACCCTGGGAGCATGACCGGAGCTGAAAGCAGATGCTCAACGACTGAGCCACCCAGACGTCCTGACATTCCTCTCTCTGAACATCCTCGGAGCATTAAACAATTGAAAGGAAGACAGCAGAGTATTTCTACCTGGACATTTTCGACATCACTTTGAAACTTCCTAAGACAGATTTCCCGAAAGCTGTTGTAACTATTTACTAGATGTTGGGACCTGGGCTTAGCAGAGGTCCTCAGCAACTGTTTGTTAGATAAGTAGATGCAGGATCTTTACAAACACTCTACAAGGTACGTGTGATTATCCCCATTTTATAGAAGATGCAAGCGTGTTCCTGCTTGGAGGTGATGAGAGGTACATGTGTACGTGCAGGCCGGCAAAGGGAGGCCGCGGATCGCCGGCAGCTATGGGATGCATGGCCCATGACAGCTCGTGTTGTCTTCTGCGTGTGCTGTTGGCTACAAGGCTGCACGTGCCAAGCACGGTCTGCACGTGTCCTGGACGCTGGAGGAGGGAGACTGCTCTGGGCTGTAGAGCGTGGAGATTGAGGGGGGACAGGCAGGCTTCCGGGTTCTGGGCTGGCATCGAAGGGGACCACTGACTTTCAGAGATCTCTAGGAAGGTAGCTCACTAGGGGACACGGGGCAATGGAAAGTGACTGTTGGAGGGGGTGTCAGACTACGCTTAAAGAAGGTTCTAGAGCCCTGAACAACTCAGGTCTATTGCAGTTTGGGGCTGTGCCTCCAGAAATCCTCTTCCACCCTGGGATCTCCCAGATGCCTGACCACTACCGTCCAGACCTGGGAAGAGTGTGTAACCAAGGCTAAGACCCAGAGCGGCCGCAGACGCCTCGAGCCCACGGAGAGGCACTTGGTCCCTCTCTTCAGGGGGCCGGGGGTCCCGCTGGGACCACAGGGAGACTCTATGTCAGGACTGACCATAAATCAAAGGAACTGGCTTTGTTTGTGATTTGAGGACTCGTTATCACGACTCTAGGTTTGTGTATAATCTTATTTCCTCAACCACGTCGCAAGTTCCCCAACGGTGAGGTTTTGTCTTCTGTGTCTCTGACCCCATGGTTCTAAGCCCTGAAGGCATTCTGGGCCTGTAGTGGAGTGATGGGGGGCAACTGGCCGCATCAGGAGGGTTAGTCTTAAACCCACAGGCCGACAAGGATGGACTGGCTGAAGGGTTAATGGAAAGGAAGTGAGCTCTGACCCAGAGCTGGGCGGTGTGGCTGCTTCCAGGATCAAGCATGTGTAGCCCCCGGCTTCTTAGGTCAAGGAGCTCAATCCAGAGAGGGCCGTGGTTCGATCAACAGGCCGGGAGGCCCAGAGCCTGGTGGTTATGAACGCAGACTCGAGCCAGATCCCGGGTTCCAGTCCCAACTCTCAAGAGCTGCGTGATCTTGAACAAATCATTTTATTTCTCTCCGTCTCGAGTTCCTCACGCCGAGGTGGCCGTAATAATAGCTCACAGGATCATTGTGAGGGTCACATGAGTCAAGATTTAGGAAATGGCTGGAAACACAGACATGCCGGCTATGAACATGTGGTAGAGGCTGGGGCAGTGGGAGGGAGGGAGAGCTCATCCCCACTTGGGGTGGGGGGGATGCCAGAGAAGCTCTCTGGGGAGACGCACAGGTGTCTTCCGGAAGGGAGGGGGACCGGCAGAGGAGGCGGGTTACATGCCCCCCACCCCTCCCCCTGCAGACGTTCGGCGTTACTTGGTAAGGAGTCTGACTTTTGTTTTGGAGGGCACGGAGACCCTTGGGAGGCATGTAAGTAGGAGGATGTCATGACCAGATGTTTATGCTGAGATGCCCACTCTGACTGGACACAGAGGACAGGAGGCAGAGGGAAGGGCGTGGGGATGGGCCACCTCATTTCGTCTCTCCCCAAACCCTCCAAGCCTTCCCCGGGTGGGGTGGGCGGGATTGGAGGGACTGGGGGCCCTCGGGGGCTGCAGGACAGAGAAGACACAACCTGCCAATTTACCTTTGATGAGAATAAGGTCAGGGGCTTTATGAAGGAATCAGTAACGACGAGGCAAAATAGCTGACAAAAGGCAGCAAAGAAATCCTGAACCCAAATTAGTGGGTCTGGCAACCAGGGTTCCCAATAAAGGGACTGGTGAGTGCCAACTTCTCATTATTCAGGAAATGAATACCAACACTCAAAACTGCGTGACAGATGTGTGTGTGTGCACTGTGTGCGTGCATGTGTGCATGTGTGCATGGAGAGAGAGACCGAGAGACCAAAGGGGGGTGTGTGTGAATGTGTTTTTCACAGACCCAGGCAGGCTCAGGCATTTGGATGGGGGAATGTGCTGAGTAAGGGTCTAGGAACGGTTCTCCTCTTTATGAATGATCTTGATGTGGGTGTCATAGGAATGAAATTAACAGATGGCAATAAATTCGTAGGAAATGAAAGAGACGGATTTAAATCCAGGATCCCAAGAACCTTTAAACTGCTTCTAGGCAAGAGAGGCCTAGGAACATTAAATATGTCCTAAAGGATTAGCTCAGTTCCCAAAGGGGGGAGGCAGGGCTGGGGAGGAGGAAGAGGGCTGTCCTCACGGCCAAGCAGAAGCGGCAAGGGGCAGGGGGAGAGGGGAGCAGAGAGAGGCTCCCATTCATCCCCGGGAGCCCAGGGCTGCTTCTTGTTTCTCTCTCAAACCTCAGCTATTTTCTTCAGTAACAAGGTGTAAACTAACTTTCCTCCGGGCTGAATCTTCCGCTTCAAGGGGGAAAGAGCACAGGAAAGGTAGAGAGCCTCCAGGCGAAGGCGGGATCTGCCATTTCTTTACGGAAGAAACTCCCTCTCATTTCTCCCCCACGGGACCCCACCCAGGGGCTGCTCTGTGACTTCATTCATCTTCCTACAAAAAAAGAAAAAAGAAAAAAAAGGCAACCCTCTCTTCCAACCCCTGCCTATGAAAAGGAGTAGTTTTGAGTTTCTTTGAAAGGCCAGAGACGGGGAGAGCAGTGGGCGGATTCGACACCCCCGCGAGACTGGACTATCATTTCAAAGGCCCGCGGCAGACTTCAGTTCCTCGGTTCTCAAGCTTTGCCAGAGAAGACAGGTGGTAGGGGGCCCTCCGGGGTGGATCTGTCTTAGTCAAGGTAAAGGAGGTGACACCTGGAGGGCCCTGGGACAAACGCGACCCCTGTCTGATGGCCACAGACTCAGGAGGCCAAGGACCACAGGAATTGCCATTCCTGCCTCAGATTCTCATCTTTTCCATCAAGACTGTTTCCAGTTTTTCCAAATCGGGGTTGCCTCCTACTAAACATGGAACCGAGGTGAGACTCGACATTTTGGATGTGTTTCCACCTGTCTCATTAACCTGTCTGAATGGCAAAAAATCATCCCCAAGCACATCTGGTGTCCTGCCTTCCAGGGCATTCTGCAGGTCAGGTCCAGAGGTCACCATGCCATCAGCACTTTGCTCAGGTTTTCAGAGGGGAAGTAGGGTGTTCAACGGGAAAAGCGGAGGGTGGAGTGTGTGGAAGGGCCTGGGTTGTAGAGGACGCCTGGGGGAGAGGGAAGGATGAGTCCGATGTTTTCTCAAATTCCCTTTCAGCTGCTTTGTGACTTTAAGAGAGGCCACAAAGCATTATCTTAGCAGAAGTCAGCGAAATGCCCGCCTTGGATCTGCATATTGTCAAAGACAAGCTCAAGTCAGACACATTTCTGGCACCAAATGGAGCCCATCTCTGCAAGTTTTCCAAATGAAAGGTGACGGGCTCTCCTTGGTTGGCTGCCCACCAAGCTGACGTGCAAAGGCAGAACCCGAGGGCCAGAAGGGGGGCAAAGTGGACGACGCCTGCATCGCGAGTTGGAAGAAGCTTGTCTAGTCATATCCCTTGCCCTCTGGCCTTGGACATATCACATAACTCTGCTGAGTCTTGGTTTCTTCATTTGGAAAAAAGAGATGATACGTCCCCACCTTCCTTGCACAGCTACGGCAAGGAGCCGAGGAAATGTTACGAGCCGAAGGTCTCTGTAAGTTTCTGTTACCAGGATGAAGGATGGTTATTATTAACATGGCCCGGAAGGTCCAGAATCTTCCCTGAGGACAATTCACGGGAATGCTCTGGGCCTTTAGCTCAATGGACTGATGTTCCACAGTTACTGCAACGGCCACTTTGTTGAAGAGCCTTTTGACCTCAAGGGCCAATGTCTCCCTTCTCCACTGTGGGTTTTATGACATCTGGGACCACAGAGCATTATGTTTATTGAGGATCGTGTCTGAATCACTTTTTTATGTCTGAATTAAACTTACTGATTGTTGGGTCAGGGTGGCACATTAAGCTGATGTTCCAAGTCAGAACCCAGAAAGCCAGGAGGACGGTCGAGTGGACAAACCGTGGGGGACGAGTCTCGGGGGCAGCTCCGTCCACCTGGGCACAAGTGAACAGCCTCGCGAGCGTCAGCAGGCACTTCATTCTGGCTCACGGGGCCTGCGGTTATCCTCGGCTTCTCCTTGGAAGCTTTAGGTCCTTTGCCTTCCTCCCTATTCAGTGCTCAGGCTCAGTTGATGACTTTTGGATAAGGACCCTCTACTCTGTCTTTGTAGGTCTCGTCCCCAGCCAAGCACATGCACAGAGGCATCAAGGTTCCTAAAAATTGTGAGCTCATAATTTAATCCAGGGGCTTTGAGCTCTGGGTCTGGGGTTCAGGAGACAGCAGACCCAGGAGGCGATGAGCAGAGGAAAATCTGCCCTGGGAGAGGCGGTCGGGAAAGAACCAAGTGCAGCCTAGTCAGTGCAGCAATGGACACGGGGAAGGTGGGCTGGCGTGAGGCGAGGATGGCCAGAAAAGTCCTCGGGCCTGTTGAAGGTAACACCTGACTCCTTTTACTGGAACGCTGTGGTTCTGGAGATTCAAAGCAAGCACGAGGCTGGGATAACAATGTCTAGATGGAAAGTCCTCCCGTGGTTGCTGCCTGCTCGTGAAGACCTTCTCTGGGAACAGAGTCCCAAGGATGAGCAAGATAGAACCTAGTAAGGACACTTTAGGGAACTGGTATAATTCTGCCTGGAGAAAAGGCAACTTATGGCGGTCTTTCAGTGGTCTCTACTGGTCTATCGGGTTCCGCCTCCTCCAGGCAGGCCTCCCTGATTACAAAGCCTACAGTGGACCCCACGTAGTGCCAAGCACCCAGGTGCTTAATAACACCAGCTGGCTGAGTTAGCTGTATGAAGGGCTTGTACACAACCACAAGATTTTCTGCACAGGGTGAAAGATTTCCTAGCGTAGCTCCTGGCACGTACTAGATATTCAATGAATACTTGTCCATTTAGTTATTTGTTCACCCATTTGTTCACCCTTTTAAAGAGTTATTTAGTTTGAGAGAAAGAAAGAGAGAGAGAGAGAAGTTTGAGCAGACTCTGCTGAGCATGGAGACTGATGCAGGGCTCCATCCCACGACCCTGTGATCATGACCTGAGCAGAAATCAAGAGTCAGATACTTAACTGACCTGAGCCCCCCAGGCGCCCCTCACCCCTTTTAAAAAAACATTTAACAAAACACAGGGTGCCCGCAATGCATCAGGCACTGCTATAAGGATGTTGTAAATGTTAACTCGCGTAATTTTCCTAACAACTTTATGAAGTAGGTACCCCCTTTTATGGATGGGGACGCAGAGGCACAGAGAGGTCCCCGAACTGCCTGAAGTCACACAGCTAATAACAGCTACGTACAGAGCTACGCGCATAGCCCGTGTACGGGGTCTCCGAGTCCATGCTCTTTCATGCTCTGCGGCCTCCAGTGAAAGGGGAGTTAAGGGCAGTGAGTGTCAGGAGCCGGATGGCTCTGAACCCCGTGCCCTTCTCCCCTGGGGCGCCCTCTGCCCGGGAATCCATGCGTCACCCGCCACAGTGACAGCAATGACGCCGAACTTCCAGCTCCACCCCACTCCGCCATGCGCAAATCCCACCTGAATGCCGCTAACGCAAAGAGCACAAGTCTTCGATCAGTTTTGTTTCAGGAGTGCTCTGTTGGCTTACAGAAAAGTCCTGAACTCCCTCTCATGTATGTGCAGTTTGGGAAGAATGTTCGTAATGGTTCCGTGATCAGGCGTTCGCATCATCTGCCATTCCCAGCCTTCGCGAGCCCTGCTGCTCATCTTGAGGTTGCTTTCCGTGGCCTGGGGCGGGGCGGTAGTACTAGAAATGCCGGGCAGGTACCGCTGGTCAGAAGCACAGCTTCGAGTCCTTCGAACCCGGAGTCCTTGGCATTCTGGTTCTAGCACCGCGAGTTTGGGCAAATCACGTGATCTTCGAAGAGCCTCGGTTTCTTCATGTGTCTAATGGAGACAGTGGGAAGTTCAGCGGGTATTAACGAGACACGTTTGGGTGAAACCTCTGGCCCGTCGTGTTCATCCTGTGTCTATCGGGCGGCGAATCAGTCGAATCAATGAACGAACGGGTGACGGCATGCCAGTCAGACGGGGGAGGTGCGGCTCGGCTCTCCGACGGGCACCGCCTGCACCTGAGGGAGGAGACGACTCATCCTGCCCCTCGGAGCCGAGCCGGGAGGCCCAGCCGAGAGGGGAGGCTCAGACCCTCGCCGGTGCGGGCGAGGTCACTCCTGCGGACCGTCGCCGCCTTGTGGAGTGTGTTTCTCAGAGGACTGACAAGCTTGCATAAAAAATTAAATTCACAGAATTGTTATAAAAACAGACATATTTCACACTAAACTCCATCCTTGGAGGATCTCAGCTGGTCTGCCGCTCAGCCGTTTGTATGACCGGGGTCGATTCCCCTGACCTCTTTTCGCACCTGTGCTGTGGCTGGACCTGAGAAATACAGCAGTCGCATTGGGGAGCTCCGAGGCCTTTCCAGCTTCTAAAGTTCTGTCGCCTTTTCTTTTTCTACCATCAGCTACCGAGAGGGAGCGACCAATTCAGAATCAGGCGGCAAGTGTGGCCACTTCCTAACCACGTGAACCTGCCAAATCGCTCAAGTTTCCCGAGCCTGGGTTTTCTCCCTTGTTACAGGGACAACGACAGCACGAGCTCTAAGAGTAAGTCTGAGCCTCAGCCGAAGTACCTCGAGAAAAGCACTTTGATGCTAGATGCTAATAAAGTTCCGGCCTCGCCTTGTGTCACTGGATTCTAGTTTTATGTGACCCCCAAGTGCCTTGGGATCTCCCCACCCCAGAGCAGCTCGGTGCAGGAGTCCCCAGCCTCGTCCCCACGTCCGGGCAAGTCAGCCCGAGGAGTGCCCGGGCGACACCTGGCACAGGTGCCTTCTCGGGGGCCCCTGGTTACACCTTCCAAGCAGCAGAGAGCGTTGCCTCCCTGCCCCCTCCCTCCTCCTGCTGGTCCTTCTCAGAGCCATCTGGAAGAGAAGGCGGCACATAGGCGCACCACCTGCCAAGGGCCAGATGCCTGTGCAGAGTGACCCTCGGGGTCACGTCCAGGCAAGAAGAGCAAAGACACCTTGAGCAAATCCTTCTGAGCCTCGGGTCCTCTGGAGGGACACTGGGGACGGCTGTGCTCGGACGGGGCCTTGAGAGCTTCCTCTCCAGCAGAACACTCTGGCTCATCGAGGCAGACTTGGGGCCCTGAAGTGTGGACGGATGGGGACCAATGCCACAGTCACTGAGCACTTACAACACCGCAGAGAAACTGAGGCACTGAGACGGCCGTATGGCTTCGCTGGCTGCGGCCAGTGCACAGTACCGGTCTTGCCAGACTCCCTCAGTCCAAGACCCTCACCGTGCCTGGGCTCCTCTCTCCACTCCCAATGCTGGGGGTGCTAAGAAACCTCAGCTCTTTGTACCAAAGGGCCTTGCCTCGCCAAGCAGCTTGCTTTGAAAGATATTCCTTCAAACCAGAAAAAGTAGCCCCTAAAAGTTTCTTGTTTTTGCCTTACTTTTGCCTATAGTTAAGGAACGGAAGAACCTAGTAAGGAAGTCATAATGTGGTTAAACAAATATCTTGAAAAAGCCTCCATTACAGATCTCTTATGGAATCCATGGTTGAGCTTGCAAAACAGATTCCGCAGAGGTCAAATACGAAGAGGAAGCAAGAGCAAAGGAGTAAGCAGGCTCGGCCTCGAAATGTATACAGCAAACCTGAGCGGCCTGCAGGAAGAGAGTCAGGAACACACCGGCACGGAGAGAAGTTTCGACGGACCTCCTCGGTAACGAATAGAGCGAGCAGATAACACTCAGCAGGAACACAGAGCATTTGCGCAACACGACTAACAAGTCTGATCTTACGGACGGAAATAGTGACTCTTCAGGAGTCGGATGGAGTGACCCAGAGCTGAGGTTCTGAGCTTGTACTGAAGCTGATTTTCGCCAAGGAGCTGAGGGTCAGGGCACTCCCTCTCAGTCCCGTCCTGGGTCATGCATGCGTCAAAATGCTGACAAACAGGGATAGCAGGACGGAAGGAATCGAGCCGCTGAGACTGGAAATGACTGCAGGTGCAGCCGTAACAGCTCAGGAGTTCGATGCCACCCTGTAAGCAGGTCTGTCCTCTGGACTCTGGATAGACTTAGCCCTTGACCTGTCCCCGTGAAGACGGTCTCGCCATCTACCCACTTCCTTCTCTCCGGCCACTCTGCTTCCATTTAACCAGAGAGCTTCCTAATAGAATATTTTTTCAGTGTCTTTGCGCTCTCGGAATAGCATGAAAGCATTCCAAAATGCTTTTCCTTTTTTTGTGTGGCAAGTCGTAAATACTAAGGTGAAATTCTAGATCCTAATTCTGATGCCCAGACATTTCAGGAAGCACCAGATGCTGAGAGTAAATCTTAGAACAACCCCTCTCAGCATCCAAGTGAGGATGGATTTCCCTCGTGAAGACCTAAGCACACCTGCCGCGGATCCAGAAGCATCCCTAGTGTTCTCGGCTGCGTGGTGGTCCGTCCAGGGTGGGGGTACCTGGCCCGGGACTCCTCCAACCCGAGTCTGAAGCCACTGCCACACACGACGGAAACGGTGGTGCAATGTGAGCAGAGAGGAAGCCACCTGAAGCCCCAAGTGTTCACAGTCCCTCCCCAGAAGGTGCGGTGCCCAAGCATCTCGGCTTCAAGTCCTGGGCCCGTGCGACCCTTCAACCGTTTGGCTAAAGAGAATTGGCTGCTTCATGGAACAGTCTGCACAGATCCCGAGGTTAAGGGTTGACAGCTAAGGTTTCTGCGAAAACCTTACCAGGTGGACTAATGCCGAGTCTCCCCTTCCATTCTGGGCCAAGGGCCGGGGGGGCTCCTGCGGGAGAAACGGGCCCTTAGCTCCAAATATGCACGATGACCCCTTCGAGGCAACCTTCAGGTCCGACCCTTGGTTTCATCAGCAACAGTGCCATCTCTGAGTCTTCAGCAACCCCACAAGGGCGCCCCGATGGTGCGATGCTCTGGGGGACCCGGGCTCTGAAAAGATGACCTCTCTCAGAGTTATTTGAGAGAAGAAGAGACGGCGGCAGGTGCAGGAGGATCCCACCTTTGCTGCGGGGTAGGGGGCGAGCGTCTCGGGGTGCCCAGCCCCAACCTTCCCTTCCACCTCAGGCACCCCTTAGTCGGGGCCGCTCGGCTCAGCTACCTGACCAGAGACTGTCACCCCAGGGCCTTTCAGCAGAGAAGACTGCGGGGGGCTGGTCTTTGGCATCGGGGTGGGGGCGAGATCAGCAGCAGCCCGGCCTGGGTCTCCCAAGTTCACCCCCGGGAAGGCCGGGCCGGACAAGAGGTCAGGACTTCGGCCTCCCTGGGCAGGAACCAGGCTGGCTGTGGCCCCCCTCGGCCTCGTCCGCCCCCATCGGTTGTCCTCTTTCCCACATCTCGGGGTCTGCTCTTGGCCCCCAGGCCTTCCTGATGGCCGCCAAGACGACACAGGCAGTGAACCTTGTTCTTCAACGTCTTTCATACCCCCTCCCTCTGTGAGCGGCCTGGCCCTGGAGCCTGGAGCGTCAGTCTGTCCCCTCCCCCTCGTCCCACCCTCTCTGCAGTGTCCCCGGCCCGCCGGTCTGGCCCGAGTTTTGGCTGCCTTGCCAGACTTCCAGAACTCTAGTTTAGTTGCCCCTGTAGGTCACAAACAATTTGCTTCATAAAGATTGTTCCATGGCTTTTGAACCCCCCATGCCCACCCTCATGAGGGGAGAAGGGCAGGCTTAGAGGGTACGGTGAGGAGGACAGGGTGGCTCTCGGCCTCCCCGGGCAGAGGACAGCACTGCTCCTCTGGGTTGTCCTACCTCAGAGAGAAAGGGAGGGAGTCTGACAGCGGGGACCCAGGAGGACGGGGCCAGCGGCAGGCACCGGCGGAGGCCCAGCCACCCGACAGGGTGACCGGCCCGAGAGGAGCAGACGGCCAGAAACCAGCAGGGAAATGCTGACATGGACCCAGAGGTGGCGGACCGGGACAGGGACTTGAAAAGGCCACGCAGGCCAACAGGACCACGGCGAGGGGCCCAACTAGGCCAGGAGACCTGAGGGTGCCTCGTCCTCCAGGGAGGGCCGGAGGTGGGTCCCCGTGCAAGTTTTGAGAGGGAGGCCCAGGCTGGAACAGGACCGTGCCAGAGGGAGGGACCCCATTTGACATTGCTGGGAACTTCCTGAGGCCTCATGAGGGGCAGGCTGCAGTGGTGTGAAGACACAGCTTCGGAGCCCCCAGACGGGCCGAGGGGATAGGCTGCTCGGAGGCACACGCGGCCCCCTCTGCAGTCCTTTCTCTAGACCCCCCTTAAATCCCACCAAGGGCAAACTGTGTGTTGACCTTGACCGGCTGCTGTTCCCCTCCGCCCCCCCTTCCTGAGAGTAAGCGGCGAGCACACTTAGATCATGGTCCCGTGCTAAAAGGCCCCAAGTGAACAAAAAATAAGAGAAAAAAAGTGGAGAGAAATCCAGCTAAGAGCTGCAACAGAAACAGTCTCCAGGCCGCTAGGATATCCCTCTCAGACTTGCCCCTTCTGTTCTGCTCCCCGGGAGCCTCCCAGCTGAGCCCTGCTGTCAGGGGAGAGCCCCCGGCCCCCCACAGTCTGTCACCTTTGACACCACTGGGATCTTGTTTCTTCTGGACGTGCCAGGGGCCGTGACGCTACCTTGCCTGCATGTGCGCAGCGGGCCAGGGGGGCCATGGACGGCATCGGCCCCTGGGTGCGAGGGGGCGGGAGGTGGGGGAAAGGGACTCTGAGCTGCTGGGCACCCAGGCAGAATCTCACGTTCTCCACACATCCCTCCTCCCTCAGGCTGCCAAACCCTCCCATTTCCTGCCATCTGTGAGGGGCATCTCTGGGGAGATGCCCCTCCGTTCCTGCTTGCTAATCACTGTCTATGGACGCTGAGAGTCGGCGGGTCCCTCCGCTCCTGCCAACTGTGGCGACATCCCTTGGGCTGATGTGGGTTCCTCCCTGGGCTGCCAAGGGCCGTGGGCTGCTCCCTCCCTTGGGCAGCACTGCCCAGAAACTTGGACCCTCAGCAAACAGGGAGCGGGGTGGTGGGGGCAGGGATGAAACAAGAGGTGGTGACCCAATTCCTACTTCACAGACTAGGGGTGCCTGGGGTCGGAAGGACTCGGGTCACTGGCTGTGTCACGGCCCCTCTCTGGGCTTCAGGGTCACCGTCTGTGAAGATGAGCCGGGGGGCGAGATGAGTCCCCACGTTGCCCTAACACTCCGCGACTCGTGGATGATCCTGCCGACCCACTCCGTGCGCTCTTCTGGGTGTTTCTCCTGAATCCAGACTCTGCTCTGGCTGGTAGCTGGCAGGGTAGAGAATGCGAACTCAGGTGCTGAGCGGGTCCCTGGGGTCCGACCCCAGGACCCCGGCCTCATTAACGTCATGTCCTGACCAGCTAAGCAGACCAGCTGGGAGACGAGGAGGCTGGCTATTTCCAATCTGATTAAATCCTTTGTTCCCCAGGTTTGCTCAGGAAGGACAAAAGCAAGCCCTCAGGCAATATCCTGAACCCCCCACCCGTTCATTAGTTCATTCATTCACTCACCCCTTAAATGAGGCAGCCTCATGTCACAGAGTCTCTGGAAATCTGGTTTCTAATCCCGGCTGTCACTGATTAGCTGGGTAACGCCGGGCAAGTTAGTCAACCTCTCTGGGCCTCCGTTTCTTCATCTCTGATACGCGGAAAGTAACAGCCTCACTTCCCTGATGTGCACGTGGCGCACTGAGCGCGAGACCGCGTCTTCAACAAATGGCTGACTGTCGTTGAGTAAGCTGCTTATGGCCTCATGGGGAGACGGACAATAGGCAAATGCCTGCTCCTTCCCTAAAGCCCCCGTGTGGCCCAGCACCAGACAGCCTCCCTGGCTCCGAAGGCCACGAAGAAATCTTGGGAGTGGCGGCTTAGTTTTCTGACACGAATCGCTTAAAAAAATGTGAAGGTTATTCATGAACGTTTGAAACAGTCTCAATTATTTGAGTTGCTTTAAAAAAAAAATCTGGTCTTGAGGGGTGCTTGGTGGCTCAGTCACTGGGCATCTGCCTTTGGCTTGGGTTGTGGTCCCAGGGTCCTGGGATCGAGTCCCGTGTTGGACTGTCTGCTCGGTGGGGGGTCTGCTCCCCCTTCCCCCGCTCTCCCTTTCTGCTCTCCCACCTCCGCTCAAATAAATAAATAAAATCTTAAAAAAAAAAAAATCCGGTCTTGAACTGAGTCCCCCCAGCCTCTGGTGTGGAGGCTGTCATTGGGAATGGAGGCTCAGCTGGGGGCCCTTAGGAGGGGGAAAGACAGGGCAGCATCCTGCTGTCCCAGAACCAGCCTGTCTAAGTCCCTTCCAGCCTCACGGTCCCCACGTACCCCAGCACCTGACCCCAGTCCCCTAACCCCGTGCCTAGAGCAAAGCGACATCTCATTGACCTGTTTCTGGCCATTCCCAACTTGCCAAGGCACGTCTAGGCCCCCACTCATGCCCAGAAGCCCCGACCTCCTCTGCCCGCCTGCCCTTCAAGATGCCGACCGCGGAGGCTGGTTTAGTACTTCCCATTCACCTCTGGCAGCTTCTGAGCACCCCAGCCTGACACAGGCCCAAAGCCAGCTTGGAAAGGTCAGGCCCCAGGAGAGAGCGTCAGCCAGAGGCTTTCTGAGGCAGGCCTGTCCCGGAAACCCCAGTGAGGGGCCACCAGGCACCACGGTCTTATTTATTTCACTTTAATCTGACAGCCTGCATGTTTCTCTTTGCTTCTGTGGAATACGCCGAGGTCTCCTATCTGCCTCCTCTTGTCTATAGAGGCCACAAATGGGGACTGGCCCAGGGGTGCCCAATGTGCCCGGCTCTGAGGGTGACCTCTCTCGTCCCCAGCTCCTGTCCAGGGTTGGCTGACTGTGCACTTGGCAGGGGGAGGCACTAGGGCAGAAGCTGAGAGGCCTGGGCCCTAGGCCTGCTCCGGCCAGCGCCTGCCAGGGTGACCTTGAGTGCACTCTTTCGTCCCTTTGGGCCTCCGCTTACACATGTAAAATGGGAGTAACGGTTGTCCTAAATATGCTTCGTGATTATTGTCAGGTTAATTATGGGAGGTCTTTTTATAAAGAGACAAAGTTACTTTATATGGAGAGAATAAAGTATATTAATGACAGCAGACATACTAACGATAATTTGGATGCAAATCATTTCAGGTATCGGTCCTATCTGCCCACCTGTGCTGCGATGTCCGCAGCTACGGCCCCAACAGCATGGCTTACACGCTCTAGAACTGTCCCCAAGTCCTAGGCTCCTCATTTGATTGACACAGTCAATCAAGAGGACCTCCCTGGCTGCTGAGATTTCCCGGGGGGCGGGGGGGCGTGTGTGGAAAGCACTTGGCACAGAGACCTTCCATGTCATCTTCTCCCTCTCCCTTCTTGGCCCTTCGGTAGCGCATCTCCCAGACTCGGAGGGCTTTCCCGGGTGCGAATGATTCTCCTGCCGCCTGGACACATGCACCCCTCTTTCTAAAACCCAATGCAACAAATCCAAGGTATCTTGCTGATTTGGGAGGCCCGGTGAGAATGGCAGGCAGCTCCCCCAAAACCCGGTGGGGGTTTCTCTGCGGCTGGTGTGTGCGCCCCAACCCCTCCCAGGGACCCCGGCACCATGCGGGCCCTGCCTGTCTGGGAGAGGTCAGCAGAAGGCTCTGTTGCTGCTGACCTCTGTTATTTCTCTTCTCAGGACAGCCATTCATAAGCGGCGGCCACTTCCCGTGGCCTGGTTAGCGTTAACACATGAGAAATGGCAGCACCTCTGGGATCCGTGACCCAAGTGGCCGGACGGGAAGGGAGCTACGGAATCACCTACCCGGGGCCTCTGGGCAACCCGGAGCCTCTCCTCAAGGAGGGCTAAAGCAGGAGCGAGGCTCCAGGCTGCAGCAGCCGTAACCACCAGGTTTCCTAATGCTGATGGGAATGGGGTGCTGGCCAGTCCCACCGCAGCCGGGCCAAGCCGTGGCAGCATACGGACAGGCAGGGTCCAGGGTCAGAAGTCAGTCCCCGTGCTGCCACTTGCTAGGCTTGTGCCCTTGAGTCCTCTGACCTCCCTGAGCCTCAGTCTTCTCCCCAGGAAGATGGGCACACTGACAGCATCGAGCTCCCAGGGTCGGAGGAGGGGCAGCCAAGATCGGAGTGCTATACAAATCGGAGGGTGAGGGGTGTTTGGGATCACACCCCACACCGGGGTCAGCAGTTCCCTACCCTATCGCCAGCCTTCTCTCTTCACCTGGAACGCGGAGCATCTGCAGATGTGGCCCCAAAGACAGCTCTTGCCTCTGCTGCCCGGTGGAAGGTCACTGACACCCTGCTGTCGCCACCCAGCCAGTGCCCGGCTGCACTATAGCATCCGGGTTACACCAGCCATATTTCATTTTCACCTCCCCTCCTAACCCTTGTCCTGACATCTCCTCCCGTTCCTCCCATCCCCTCCAGCCCCAGAGTCGTGCTTTATCTCCAGTGAGCTTAATGCTTCCTGATAAGACCTGCTAATCCTCCACTGCTCCTCTTCTCCGAGATAGAGAAGATTAGAGGCAAAGGGTGAGGCCAGCTCCTCTTCAAGGGCACTCAGGACTCTCAGGAGGGAAGGGGATCCTGTTTCCCATCTGAAGCTCTAGACTGAGAGTCCCCGACATTTCCGGAGAAGGGCAGCTTTAGCCCCTTCCAGGTCATGAGCCCCGCCCCCATCCGCGGATGTAATAGGAATGGGGGTGGGTGGGTGTTGGTGCAAGTGGCCTGGGGGGCTCATCAGATGCCCAAAGGTGCCATCTCTATGAACAACGCTGGCCACACTCAAAGCCACACCACACGTGCAGGCAACGTGCAGCCATGGACAAGAAGGGAAGTGCTAGCTTTGGGGGAGATGACCCAAAGGGGTGGGGTACCAAAGCACCCACAGTCCTGAGATTCCGGCCACAAGGCAGTGACGCAGGTGAATGGTGCTCTGACACCATCTCCAGGTTACCTCTCCTCGGGCAGACACCGAATGCCACTTGATCACAGGTGACGTGAAAGTGAGGCTTCGGTGTTTGCTGAACCCCGCTCCTGGTGCACAGATTTGCACGGAGGCAGAGGAAGTGACAGACAGAAGCCCTGCGGTGAGCAGCGGCAGACCTGCTGGGACGACGCTGAACGAACCGGCAGGAAAGCAGAGCGGCGTGACACTGTGTGTGTGCTAAGTGACGCCTGGGATGTCTGGAGTTCAAGGGCTTGATCGGGTTCGCCTTGGGTGTGATAGGAAAAGCTGATTCTGAGGGGCCCCCGGGGCCTCAGTCAGTTAAGCATCTGACTCTTGGTTTCAGCTCAGGTCGTGATCTCAGGGTCATGAGATCGAGCCCTGCGTTGGGCTCAGTGCTTAGCCCCGAGTCGCTCCAGATTCTCCCTCTCCCCCTGCCCCTCCTCACTGTGTTCTTGCTCTCTCAAATAAAAAAAAGTTAAGTCTTAAAAAAAGCTGATTTTGAAGAGAGACATGATTTGTCGAAGATGACACAGACTACTTGAGGTTGGAAAAAATGGCTCATTTATTTTTCAAATGTTTATGGAGTATCTGCTAGGAGCTAAGTAAGCATTCAGAGGGCATAAAATGGATCAGATAGCTGCTCTCATGGGGCTTATGTTCTAGCAGAAGGGTCAGCTGTTAAACAAACGTATAGGTACATTCTTACAAACTGTAACAAGTAAAAGAATCCTGTCTCATTCAAGAGAACAGAGGAACCTCAATATAAACAGGGAATCCGCGTGGCCTCTGAGGAGGTCATGCTTTAGACCTGAATAAGAAGTAGGAATGTGCTAGAAAAGGGTGGGCAAGAAGAGCATTTCAGACAGAGAGCAGCACAAGGAAAAGTTCTGAATTGGGATGAAGAAGCTGTTTTTTTGTTTGTTTGTTTTAGAAATGTTAACAGGCCAACACGGCTTAAGAAGAGAAATTCAGAGACTGGGAAGAGGCCTTCCTCACATTGCCTCCCGATTACAATGAAAAGTCAGTAAAAGAGTATAAGCAGGAAAGTGATGACATTTACGTTTTGAAAATCTCACCTGGCCACTGCGTGGGGAAGAGACGGGAGGGAGGGCAAGAATGAAGGTGGGAAGTTTGGCTGGAAATCCTCTGTTGGAGCAGGTGATAGTGGACAGTGGCCTGTCCTGGGAGGATACATGAGTGGTGGCCGGATTTCAGAGCTGTCCCAGAGACGGGACCAGAACGGCTTGATGATGGACAGGACGTGTGGGAAAGTATCTAGGGTGACACACAGAGGTTTTAGCCTGAGCAGCTTGGGGGCTGGAGGTGTTCTTTACCGAGGTGGGGGGAGATCGGTGGAGACGCAGATTTGGAAGAGAGCTGTGGTGGCAATCAAGAGTTCCGGTTTGGATACAGAAAGCCCGAGATGTCTCGGAGACAGCCAAGTGGAAATCGTCCATCGGCACACACACACCTGTACCGCAGGCGACCGCGTATCACACAGGCCATCTACCACCGTCGGGATGGATAAAATTACCCAGGGAGAGGATCAGATGAGGAATGTCCTGATGAACTATACTTTGAGGTAAGACAGAGAAACAGCTAGAAGAACGGCATAAAGCTAAAAGATGAGAGTGATTCAAGATGGAGGCAGCTGTCAACTATGCAGAATATTGTTGAAAAAGTGAGTGTCTCTCAAAAGCATCTGCTGGATGGGTAACATGGAAATCACAAACGGCGCCCGAACCATTCTGGAATGGATAGAAACCAGCTTGGACTGGACTGAACAGGCAACAAAGGTGGGCAGGTAGAGTCAAATTCTCATCAACATGGGCTCTGAGGGAGGAGCAGAGACAGGCAGCAGCGAACTAAGACCTCCGCAAGTTTCACCGAGGCCAAGGATCCCCCAGCCTGGGCTGACCATGATTCCTTTACCGCTCTAGAAGATGATGCACACGGGCTCAGAGAGAGTGGGGAGGGCCTTTAGCCATTGTCTGTTCTCCCCTCGACCTCAGCCTCACCTCATTCATCCTTGACACAGGAACTCCATTCTTTGTTCAAACCTCACTCAGGAAACCTCTTGGGTGGCGTCCTTTAGCTTTCTAAGCCGTGTCATCACAAAGGTTTTATGTCTCTGTTGAAAGCCCCTGCATGCCTCAGACGTATGAAGAAAGTATGAAGAGCCTCTCCACACTGCTTCAGAAGACCTGACCTTGACCTTCTCTTTTCCAGGTCGTACCGTCCTAGGCCTCTCCCAACAGACCCTGGCCTGCCTTCGGACCTCACCTCCCACTGCTCTCCTACTTGAAAGCGCCCCTCCGGCCTCCTTATGCTCTCTTAAGATAACCTTATATTTTCCTGCCCCCATATATTTGCTGTTCTTCCCTTTTAGAGTGAGTCCCCCTCCTTGTCCAGCTGAATCTTACCCATTGCTCATATCCAGCTCTAGTCCTTCTGTCTCTAGAAAACCTTGCCTGGCCTCCCACCCCTCTCTCCAGCATTTCTCCTACACCGCTTGGGAGCAAAGCCTTGTTCTGCATGTGTCCCTCCCTCCCTCCTACATGAGGATCTACGAAGCTGCCTGCTTGGTCCTTCACTTTCTCCACTGGCGCCCATACCTGAGAGGCACTTGATAAATATTTGTTTATTGATGGGATGATTGACAAACACCAGAGGCCCTTCATTCCCGAAAGATGAAGACTTGGATCAGGGCTGCATTAGTGGGGTTCACCAGGGCCAACGGGCGAATAAAGAGAGGACCCAAGTATTCACCAGCCTGGGCTCTATGCAGTCATGTGAGGATGTTCCAAGTCACTTGAGTTCAAGTTCAAATTAAGCTCCAGCCATCATGATCATCAACTATCTCAAATGCTCCTTCAGAAACCTACTCCTTCTTGGAAATGTTGAAACTTTAAACCACAAAAGCTCATGTTTTCTTTTAAGCCTGTCAGTAGAAGTTCCTTGCCATTTTCAGTTGTGGATTTCCTCTGGCAGTCTCTTTTAAAATGTTGAAAAAGCAGCTTTCTAACCTATACCCTCTGATCATATCATGCTTCATGTAACAAGAGCATTGCATGGGGTGAAAATTCAGCCTCTCGTGTCCCCCCTGCCCCACCCCACTCAAGATACTGGCTAAAGTGGATAATAATAAACAGACTGTAAAGACTTTCATACAATATGAGGTCCCATTAAAAAGTCTGCCCTGGCTAAGTTTTCAGGGCATAACCATTTTGTGGAGATGGGTTCAATCAAATTTGGGCTCCAAAGTACGCTTAAACGTGGCAATTATTGCAACTATGAAAACAGGTGGACTCTGGATCCAGGTCTCCAATAATGTGCTTCATGATTTCTTGGGCACTGTTTTGCTCCCATCAATATGAACACCGAGAATCTTAAAATACCAATAGTGGCAGTTTAAAAGCGAAGCTCTTTTCCAAGCCCCAGAGGCAAGAATTCAGCAAGGGCAGGTCAGGGAGTAAGTGCCCCTCAGACGCAACACCAGTTCATCCCCGTTAAAGCTGGTCCCACTGTGGACACGCTCTCCCCCAGATTCAAGGAAGTTCAACTACCATGTCTGTTTACATCTCAACTGTGCTTTTCCTGAGGTAGAATACATTTCTTTTGCGGAAAGAAATTATTTATTTGTTTGCTTTTGATTTACTGGTTCACAAGAGATACAAAGCAACAGAGAGGCCTCGCTGTGTAGTCTGGGGAAAAGTGAGGCTGTTTTGGCTCAGTCCCTCCTGGCCTCCTCTGCAGGGGCCCCAGACTGCAATTACTGAGGCCGCACCCCCCCACCCCCCAAGGTGTACACTGCCATCAGGGCCAGGACAAAAGGGAAGCCCTTTGCCTGGTCTAGGGCTTTCTCTGACTTCACTGGAAATAATGGGTTTCTAAAAGAACAGCTTTGAAAGACCCCTGTGTTCCGATATAATCATCCTTTGGAGGGTGTGTCTGTTTTTAAATGGCATGATTCGCCCAAAATAATATGTCCCCTGTTGCTTACATCCAGCTGTCTTCCAGAAAGATAAGAACACAGTGAACAGAGGCATATAGAAAGAAACTAGGCTCTCGCACATCTTCCCTAGGAATGAGCTTTCTCCAGCACTGAGTTTTTATGCTTAAAGAGAAAAGTTCAAACTCTTTGAGGGGAAGGCAGGGGGAATGAAAAAACCTGTCAAAATTTCTTTTAGCACCTATGACTAGTGTTAACTTCCAGGCTCTCAGAGTACAGTAAAAAGCCTGCAAGCTACCATTACAAAAGATAGTTTGGCCTTTTCAAAATAGAAACTCCCTTGCCCCGTATATGCAATGCATGAACCTTGGGAGCTCCAGAGGCTCTGGCTAATAAATGAAATGAGGCTGGATTTCCAGAAAAGGGTTTCTCTAGAGGCTGCAGGCTGATTAGTGCGCTCTAGACCAACACCGTTTACACAGGCAGAATGCAGGCCCCAAAGCTTTTAGCCACTGCGGTCGCCAACTGCTCAGAGCCGGCTTCTGCAAGGAGGCTGGCAGAGAGTTAAGCAAAGTGAGTAACTAAAAAGTCTTGGACGCGACAGCCCGCAGCCTGCGCTTCTAGGGCAGGCTGCGGGCTCCGGGTGGCGGCCGCGGAGTCGCCGCGGTGCGGGGTCTCCCCGCAGCCGCCCAGCTCGGCGCGCACCGAGCGGCGCTGCTGAAAGAAGTTGGAGAGCTCCCAGCTCGCCGACCGATTCGCCGGTGGGCGCTGGGGAATCCCTCCAGGCGCCGCACTTAGTAAAGTTCTGGAGCAAGTAAGGACCCTGGACAGCTAGGAGACGGGTACTTTCCCGGAGCACAAGGAAAACCCCGCGCCGCGCCAGCCCCAGGCTGCTAGCACAAGGTGCCTTCCCGCTCCCCACCGCCGCACAACTCGTCCAGAGGGCGCCGAGCCAGACAGGCGGCTCGGCCGGGTTTGCGGCTCCGAATGGCAACGCCTGCAGGCTTCCCGGCCTGGGGCACAAGCGCTCGAATTCAACGGCCGAGGGAACGAGGGCAGAACCAGCAAGTCCCGCTCGGACACCCGGGACCTTCTCCTCCAAGCCCTCTCGGGCTTTTCCAAAGGACGCGCGGCACAGCCCGTGCGCCCCCGGCACTCCACGCCACTCCTCTCTCCACAGGTCCCCCCAAACTCTTCCCGGGAAGCCCCATCGAGCCGAGACGGCGCCCCGAAACTCCCAGGGCACTCGCCAGCCACCCCCACGCCCATCTCTCGAACCCTCCTTGTCGCGTTCTCGCCACCCCGCACCGTCCTCCTCGCGTTCACCGGGAGTCAGAAGCAAACCACGAGAAAATGCCTTCGCGAGGAGCCTCCCTACACCCGCCCTGTCACTGAAACAAAAGCGCAGGGAGGAGGGGGGTGGAAGAGGAGGCAGGAGGAAGGTTTAGAAAGAGGATGGGGAGAGCTCTAAGAAGGAGCTGAGGAGGAGGGTCGGGGTGGGGAGGAGAGACGGGGCCAGGGACCCCGCTCCGCTCCGCGCCGCCGGTCGCTTACATGCCCAGGTCGCTGTAGGTGTTGAAGAACTCCATCTGGTTGCACGCCTGGATCCAGCCCACCACCCAGGTCTCGTGGCGGGGGATGGGGGGCATGACCACGCGGGCCGAGGCTTTGAAGTAGGGGGTCTTGTAGCGCAGGACGATGGGCGAGGTCTCCTCGATGCGCGTGGGGCACTGGTCGATGGTGGCGCACACATCGTACACCACGATGTTCTCGCGCCGGATCCGCGCCTTGCAGGTGATGCTTTGGATACAGCCCATCCTGCCGCCCGGCGCCGGCGCGGCGCGGCGTGGGGCAGCGCGGGGGCCCGCGCGGGCAGCCGGGGGCGCCCGTCACGCCGGCATGGCGACGCGCCGCCCGCTCCCGGTCCGGCTCAGCTCGCGCCTGGGAGCGGGGAGCCGCCGCCGGGCATCCTCCGGGGAAGCCCCCTCCTCCGGCCGCCGCGCGGGGTCCCCGCCGCCCCGACGCCCGCCCGCCGGCCCCCGCCCACGCCCGCCCCCTCTCTCCGGCAGGGCGCGCGGAGCGTGCGCTCCTAGGAGGCGGCGGGCGCCCCCGCCGAGGGCAGAGGGGGGAGCGGCGCTACGCGGAGCGGTGCCCACCCGGGGCCGGAGCCCCCCGCCCCTCGCCGGAGAGGAGGAGGAGGAGGCGGTGGCGGCGGCATGGAGCCGGGGGAGGGCGGCGGCGGCGGCAGCGCCCGGTCTGTCTGCCTCCGCGGCGGCAGCAGCAGCAGCAGCAGCCGCCGCCGCCGCCGCCGCTGCATGAACCTCTGCACCGCGGCTGCCCCCCGCGTGCAGCGCACCCAGCGGCGGGCGAGCGGGCGGCCCGAGCGGCAGGCGGAGGCAGCGGCGGCGAGGGCGGCGGCGGAGACCCGCGCGGCCGCCGGCCCCGCCCCGCGCTCCCCTGCCCGGCGGCTGGGGGCCGGGGGGCGCCGGGGGGCTGCGGCCAGCGGTGGAGGGCCCCTCCGGCCGAGCTGCCCGGGGACGTGATCCGCGGAGGAGACTGGCTGTACGCCATGAGTTTTGTCCCTCTCCGGCTGCCGTCCGGGTGGCGGGCGGGGTGGGGGGGGTGATGTGTAAGGGTGGGGGTGTTTAAAGGGCCGCGGGCGCCGGGGTGCGGCCCTGCACGTGGGGCCTGCGCGGGGCGGGGCTGCGGTAGGTGGTGCCGGGGTGGGCGTGGGGGTTGCGGGGGGGGGGTCCCCGGCCCGGCGTGGGTGGGGCCGAGGTGGGCGCGGCGCTCACGAGTCCGGTGGGAACCCGTCTGGGGCAGCCGGGGGGGGGGGGGGGGTCTTCGGCTGGTCGGTTATTTGTAATGTGGTTTGTTAGATTAGAGTTAGGCTTGAGCTCCCCTAGTACCCTACCTTGAGGAAGCCTCCAGGAGCGGCTCCGAACGCGGTGGATTTACGTCTTTCCCCGGCTGGGTTTGCTCTGGAAGCTTTTCTCTCCACCACCATATGTAGGGAGGGTACCCAAGAACCGCCCCCCACCCCCGTGCCCTAACACCACGTCACCAAAATGCCAGGAGTTTGGGTTGTAGCATGAGCTCAGCTTTTCCTCCTCTCCTGCCTTCATCTACATCTTTTCTTTCTCAGGAAATGCTCTTTCGACAAAACCCCACACATTGGGGAAGAAGAACAGTGGCGGAGTGACCCGAACGCGGCGTTTTGAAAGTACCTGTATACTGGAGACAGGTTGTGCCCAGCATGACCGTCCAGCTGGGTGAGAATGCTTAGCAGCCTTCTTGAGGTTACCCAGGGTGACCTGTGACCTGCTAAGAACAAGGGGAACTTGAGAACATTTTTGGAACCAGGCTGGATTTAAATAGTAATTGCCTAATGATACCAGTCCAGGACACCGGTTTGCAGTAAGCCATCTCCCTGGTAGAAAACCTGGGATCTCAGGGACCCACTCTTGTCCTAGCTTCTCCAGAGCAGGGCACGTGGGGGCTGACCAGCAGTTGTCTGTGAATGAATGAAGGACTAAAGAAAGAACAACCTCGCTGTCATCGTCGTGCGGTAACTGCCACTGTAGATACTGGACATGGTGTACAGTATGACCCAAGCCATGCGTCCGATATTGGGGTCTAATGTACCAAACGGGAAATGATATTTAGCTAATGCCCTTTTGGGGCATCTTCTTATATTTAAAAGCCCAATAGCTTTTCTTTAAGTATTTCTTCTGTGATGATGGAACGTGTCGTACGATCTGGTGCCCAAGTGTGAAACACTCTGACTAATGGGCTGCAGGAGGCTGACTCGGGTTAGTCTTTAGCTAGGACAGATGTGATGAGTAATTTAAAAGTCGGTTGATATAAAAGCATTCTTCATCCTTGTTTTAACTTTTCTGGCACCTTGATTCACTTTGTAGTTGACAAGAAAGCAGTTTTTGTCTTTTGATAACATGCTTCGGTCATTTTGCCAACCCGCTACAGATCTCAATCCCTCAATCCTTTCATTCGGGAGACAGTCACTGACTTCCTGGCAGGGGCCGAGCATTGTGCTACGCACTAAGATTCAGAGATGAACGGGAGCTCACGGATCACTGAAGATAAACCTGTTAACAAGTTGTTAGCGTGTGCTGTGACACGTACACAATAGTGGTGTGCATCCAGTACTGTGGGAGGCCAGAGGCCAGCCCCTGGGAGACATAGCCATAGCTCTCTTGGAGTAGTGACATTTGACTTGGATCCTGAAGGTACCGTAAGAGGCTCTCTGAGAAAGAGGAGAGTTTTGGAGCAGTGTAGGACAAGAGCTGGGCAAATGCAGAACGCACAGAGGTCTGCAAGAATGCAGCATACGCAGGGAGATGAAGAGCTCACAGCCAAGGTGTTTCTCAGTGTTAGGGGCAGACCGTGGGCATCTGAGTCCCTGGCCAGGAACCAGTTATTGATAGGACCCTATCTTGATCTTCAGTGGAAGCCAATGAGTGCAAGATTTGCATTTTGAGAAAAATTACCCGGTATCCTTTTGGAGGATGGAGCACGGAGGGTTTCGAGGTAGGGGGTCAGGGTATTGTGATGATAGATGATTTGGCCCCGAGCTAGGGCAGTGCCATGGGGCCGGAGAGGCCTGGCTGCATTTGAGAGTCATTTAAGAGGTAAAATCGATTTACTTGGTAACTGATTAGATGTTGGGGAAAGAGTCTGGCTGACTCTGAATTTCCTGGCTTCAGCAATAAATACATTTGATTTAGTAATAGTCAAAACAAGGAGACAGAATTGGAAGCAGATTGAGGTCGTGGGTTGTCATGCTAAGTTTGAAGTACGGGGAGGGTATCTGGGGGACGGGGCCAGAGTTTGGGTTTCAGTGGTTATTAGGTTCCAGGAAGTAGACCAAGAGAAAAACACTCATTTGGGGGAATGTAGTTAATCGTTGTTGGTTTGAGTTGCTTGTCAGGCTACAGTGTCATGGATAAATATCATCCTTGATCTTCTGGTAGCAAATGCTAAGCCTTCATAAACGGGGCAGAGCAATGGCAGCCTTCTCCGAGTGGTAGAAAAAGCATATAAAGGAGAATATGCCTTCTTTCCAAACCTAAAACGAGGCCTTGTTATATCCAGTAGAGTACCAATGAAATATAACTCATTATTCATAGACCTGGACCCTTGACATTCTTAAAGGGTTCATCCATGACCTTCATGAGCCTCCAAAATCATGAATGTCACCATGACATATCATTTCCACTAAAAAAGCAGTAAAGTGTGAAAAATGTAAGGGATCCTTTTAGACTCTTAATGGTTCTATAAAGAGGGGACCAAGGTGATTTCTAACGTGACTTAAATAAATTTTGCCATTCAAATAAACTCCTTACTTCATGACATCTGTACCTTATTAACTCCATATTTCCCTGGCTCTGCAAATCAAAAAAAAAAAAAAAAAAAAATGTTAGCCACAGTAGGAGCATGACTTCATAGATGTCACAGAGAAGAGAAGAGCTGAGCTGTGTGGTGACATGAATGTCAGCCATCGGGTGCGGTCCATTCACCAGCTAAGTGGCTGGCAAGTCCACTCTGGCATCCTGGCAAGCCATTCAGATTTGTGTCTCAGCAATTACGTCATGGCGGAGACCTTTCAGATCACGCAGTGGAGACCGTGTTCATCCATGAATATTCAGTCTGCAAATGCCAATGGACTCCTCCACATAGCGCGCATGAAGGTCCTCAGAAGTGCCATGATGTCTCTGTTCTATTCTTCTATAAGCTCCTCTTTCTCCCTTGGAGTAGTCAGTGTCCCTGCCCCGTGAGCCTCACCTACCTGCCTCTCTCAGCGCCTTTCGTGCCGTGGCGCAGCAGAATGCTCCCGCGGATCTCCTTCAGTAAGCCGTTCACACCTCCGGGGAATGTGGCCTCATGTCTTGTCGCCCAGCTCAGGCCCCCCCACCTAGCAGCTGCTCAGGAAATGTTAGAATGATTAAAATTATTTTTTAATATGATAAAAATATTATTTCCCATAACTTAAGTATAAGCTTTGTCTCCTTACCCACAACAAGACTGTATTTTTATCCGAATTCTTTCTGCGTGGTACTTCTTTGTCCTCCCACTCTTCCCTCACAACGTGCCTTCTTGGTGGTAAGTGATGCCCTTTGTCCCTGAGCCCCATACACCGTCTCAAGGGTTATCCACTGTAGGCACCAAGAAAGGGAAAGACTTCAATGATGAGACGTTGATGACAATCATTCCTTGTGAATAACCTCATTCGAGTTTATTCTCAGGGCACAGCACAAATGTTCCTTTGTACGTCATGCTTTTGATGGTCTTGTGCATGACAGAGACCCTCAGTTCCCCCAAGTTAGAGCCCCAGAGCACACTCCCCAGGATGCTGGCCTTTGTACCTCCTTTACAGTTCACTCCCTCAGCCTCCGATGACCCCATGCTCAGTCTTTCCAGAAGCAGGGTGATCTCTGACTTTATTTTTCCTACTGGTTGACTCATTACTCCATTTGTCAAGTGGGCTTTTTAGAAACTCTGAGTTACAAGGGCCTATTTTCTAGTTGACCTTGGCAAGGGTATTCAGAAACTGTAGAACCGATTACAGGTTGTTGCCTCTGGAACTGTTAAAAATGGAGATGGATTTCTACCTAGCTTAGATGTCCTGAAGACAGGCAAGAGGGCAAATGAATCTTCAAGGTCCAAGAGTTCAGGGTTAAAGAAACAACTTGACTTTTTGTGTGAGCTCCTCCTCCCACCACTTCAAGTCAGAGTAATCAGGCTAAGCTCAATAGGAAGTGGACCGTGGCCATGGACTCTTCGCAGAAGGCATTCGGCCCAAGCTGTGACAGCTGCTTTGTGTAGCCAGCATCTACCAAGCCTTTCCCACCAGCCTCGCATTACCTTAGGCTGCAGAGACTGTGAAGAAGGATGCCCTAGTTGCTCAGCTGTCCTGTTGAAGGTCATTCATCCCTGTCTCTGCCATATTCAGGTCCTTTTCTAGATCCTTCTCTATAGGGTTTAATTCTTTTCTTTTAATCCCATGATTCTGCAAATCACAATTCTCCTCCTAGCTTCTCTGACTCCTTCCCCGTCTCCCACAGAGTATTCCTAAGGTTCTCTTCTCCCCTACCTGAACTCCCTCAGGGCATTTACCCATGCTACTGGTTTTAATTATTATTTTCCATGGATGTCTTCCAAGTTGGTCCCTCCAGCCCAAACATTTCCTCAATTCAGGGTTAGCACATTCACCTGCCTACTAGATGTTTCCATTCAGAAGTACTGCCATCTTCTTCATGTTAGTGAATTGGCACCTCTCTCCCTGCAAGCCAGTGTCTCCTCCTGACTACCCTACTTCTGGCTGAAGGCTCTTCCCTTCTCATCTTTGCTACTGTCATCCAACACATCAAGGAAAACAAATTTTGATCACGATTCTTCTTATTGTAGAAACTTTCAGTGTCTTGTTGTCGCAGATTTACCACAAATCTCACGAGTTGTTCTTGAAGTGCTCCATGATGGGAGCCTTTTGAGCCCTCTTCGTCTCTGCTCCCAGCATACCCTGGGCCTCAGCCTGAGCAGACGACTCACCCACCATTTTCTCAACAGAGCTCCACCCTTTCCACTTCTCTGTCTTGCTTTGAGCTCAGTCCCCGACTGCATGTTCAAAGCCCACCTTGCTCCATGACAATGATAATCATGGCGACCGTGTATGTCTCACCGAGTCTTTTTTTTTTTTTTTAGGATTTTATTTATTTATTCGACAGAGAGAGAGAGCTCACAAGTAGGCAGAGAGGCAGGCAGAGAGAGAGGAGGAAGCAGGCTCCCTGCTGAGCAGAGAGCCCGATGCGGGGCTCGATCCCAGAATCCTGAGATCATGACCTGAGCCGAAGGCAGAGGCTTTAACCCACTGAACCACCCAGGCGCCCCATCTCACTGAGTCTTTACGTGAGTCTGCGAGGTGGTACTTTTTTCCTTCTTCATGCATAGCGGTGCAAAGCGAGGGAGGGGCCACCCCAGGTCAAACTGGTAAGTGACTGGGCCAAGATTCAGTTCTCTGTCTGCCCACACGCTGTGACCCTCTGACTCATAGAAACTGTGAGCACTTCAGCCAGAAATGATCTTTTTCACCCCTGAACTCCTACACAGAACACACACTGGACACTGAGTAATCACACATGAATGAACAAAATAACAGGATTTTATAATGGCTTTAAGAAAGAGCAAAGGAGAAGGAAGATTCAAAGATAAATCTAAGATTTTTAGATCAATTACTTAGAATGATAATGCCACTTTCCAAGTAAATCACATGAGAAGAGGAGAAGGGGAGAGTCTGGTGGGTTGGGGGCTACAGTGATCTTGATATCAGGCCATTCAAGTGTTCGAGTGGGGAAGTCACTGATGGACACATCTTGTTTGAGTTGTCATTTTAGAAACTATAGCTTAGTGCAATTCCTCCCTTCTCTCATTTCTCCCTCCTTCCCTTTCTCGGCATTACCTTCCCTCCTTTACTTTCTTCCAGAAATATCACTAAGCCTTTTCTTGGTGCCTGGTATTATGATTCTGCTTGGAGACAGTGAGGCATATGAGATCCTCCATCCTGTTCTTACTTTGTTCATAGCAGTCACACTTTTAAAAATACTATTTATTTACATGGCTCTGCAGGAATACATTATCATCATCTTGAGTTTGTGTCTCATATTTATTTATTTATTTTAAAAAGATTGTATTTATTTATTTGACAGAGAGAGAGAGATCACAAGTAGGCAGAGGCAGGCAGAGAGAGAGGGGGAAGCAGGCTCCCCACTGAGCAGAGAGCCCGATGCGGGGCTCGATCCCAGGACCCTGAGATCATGACCTGAGCCGAAGGCAGAGGCTTTAACCCACTGAGCCACCTAGGCGCCCCTGTGTCTCATATTTAATTCGACTTGTGTCCTCAGTTGTAAGCACAGTGTCTGGTATGTTGTAAATATTCAAGTGATGTTGAGTCAAAGGTGACCTGGTGAGGAGCAGGAGAAAGGGCATTTCAGGCTGAGACCTGTGCTCCTCAAATCATACAGCCCCCCTGCGGAGCTGGATAAATGCAGATCCTGATTCAGCAGGTCTGGGTGCGTCTGGAACTCTGCATCTGTGGTGAGTTTCTAAGTCCTGTTAGATCTGTCCTCGAAATGGGATCTGAGGACCCTCAGCATTGGCATCCAAGTTCACAAAGCATGATGGAGAGGTTGGTGTGTAGGAGGCGGCTGGACGTAGCACGTGGGGACGGAGGCGTGGGGATTGAGGAAGCCAAACGGGGAGCTTGGACCAGGGCCTGCAACCGCCAGGGTCTCCATGAGGCAGAGGGAGGTCTAGTGAAACGTTAATGCAGTTGGAGTCGGACGTACCTGGGTTCTAATCTCAGTTTAGACAAGAACTAGCTGTATAATTTCTTTGTCCCTTAGCTTCATTTTCTGTGTCTATCAAATAGGAATAAGGAGAACACGACGTCTACTTTGTAGGGCTGCTGTGACCATTAATTAAATGTAAATCTCCTCCTGAGGTGCCCAGGGCATGGTAGGTGTTCAATAATTGCTGGTGAGCATTAGCCGCATTCTAGAGGAGGCCAGCGTCAACCTGGGCAGATGGATGAATCTCGATCTCCACCTGCAGGAGCTTCCAGAGCGGACAGGTCATCAGTGTGGATGGGGGCTCCCGGACATAGCCTCTCCAGTTTCTGTTTTGGTGTCGTGACCGGAGGGGACAGGCTGTATGTTGGCTGCACAGCATCCCCAGTGGGATGACCCCTTTCTATTTTTTTAAAAAGATTTATTGATTGATTGATTGATTGATTGATTTAGGAGAGGGTACGAGTGGGGGAGGAGCAGAGGGAAAGGGACAAGCAGACTCTGCTCTGAGTGCAGAGCCTGATGTGGGGATCAATCTCACGGCCCTGAGATCAGGACCTGAGCCGAAATCAAAAGTTGGATGCTCAAACAACTGAGCCACCCAGGTGCCCCCCAATTTCTATTTTTATGTATCTGGTATTAAGGAATGTTTCCATATCATGGTGCTCGAGTATATAATGTATAAATAAGTAAATAAGCAAACCTGTGTGGCCACTATTGAACCAGACAATTGTAACCTCTAGTTTGTTTCCTCGTCTTGATTCCTTCTTGGACATTACACTGAGAATTATTTTTCCACAGTGCCCCTGGCCTTGTTCACTGGCCTGTCTGAAGCTATTCGTTCAATTCACTTATTGTTTCATTCATTCATTCATTCATTCATGTGCTGAGCAACTGCCATCTTTCAGGCACCATATGCAGGAGATACAAAGTACCAGGATCTTACGCCCCTCCCGGTGATGAAGAAGATTTTGTAATCTTGCCCTTTTCTACCCCATAGCATAATCTCCAGCTCTCCCCGTCCCTCGGAGGAGCCACACCGAGGCCCACACGGTTTTTGCGTGCTTTTCATTTTCACATCCCACAAGCATGCCGCTCCATGAGGGTGGGGAGCTTTGCCTTTTTGTTCACTAATGTATCCTAAAGGCTTCGCGTGGTGCCCAGTATACGGTAGGCACCTAATAAATATTTATCGAATGCATGAATGCTCAGCACTTACCTTTTCTCTCTCGTGGGTGCCGTTCACGTAGCCAACTCATCCCTTGGGGCTCAGCCTGCATGTTCAGCCCCCTCAGCCGTGCTTTTGGCCGCCCAGGCCCAGCGAGGGCTCACTAGCGTGCAATATAAAGCCCCTCTACCTCTTCCTCACAGCCCTTATCACCCTAGGAATTACTTAACCACTTCTGTGATTATTTAATTATGACCTCTCTTCCTTGCTAGATTATAAAGTCCACGAGTGTGGGAACTATGTTTAATTTTTTTATGGGTGTTTCCCCGGGCGCCAGAGCAATGTCCGGTACGTGTATGGTTGTGCACAAGTCTCTGTGGAATGAGTTGGGGGCCTCGTCTTGTTAGCCTGCCCGGTATCCCAGTCTTTCTAGAGCTGCTTCCTCGCTGCCCTGAGCAGTCCCTCAGCCCTGCGGTGGGGGACAGATTGGATCCTGACGCTTGCTCACAGACTTCCATCTTGCTGTCTGCCTTGTCACTGCTCCTGGAATTGCCCTGGCTTTGTCCCCAGCCGGGACGCATGTGTCACTCCAGTAGTAGCTCGAAGGCTGAGGCCCGGCCTTCCTGACACCATGCTGTACCTGGGGGACCAGACGCGTTTCTCTCCGCACCTGCTTTGGGATTTTCCTGTGAAGCTCCAAGTCCCACCCCTCCTGGATTGCCCCATCCAATCTGTGGTGCAGAGATGTGTCGAGACACAGCAGGAGGATGTGAGGAGCTGGTGTGAGGATCCCCAGGGACTGATTGCGTAAGGAACTCTAGTGTGTGTGGTATTTACTCAGAGAATTCAGCCTGGGCCTCAGTCCAGGCTAAATAAACACACACACACACACACACACACACACACACACACACACACACACGAGGGTACAAATCTCTCTGAGCATTTACCGGTGGAATGAGTACTTGTATTTATATTTATTACTGCTGGAACCTATTGATTTATGAATGGAAAGCCAGCCCAAATCACATTATAATAAAGGGAATGAGCAGCATAGGAAGAAAACAATACAAAAAGGAAGGAGAAAGGCCGAGAATCTCTTTAAATTGGGTATTGTGTTTACTGGAATAGAAACCAATTCTATCTGTATCGCTCAGTAAGTACCACACACAGTGGAAGCAAAGTAACATTATGTTTACACTTCCTGAGGCAGTTGGCAACACCCACAATCCTGTAGCAACATGAGACAAGCATCCAGCAGGCCACATATCACAATTTCATTTGACAGCCCCCCTTCCCCCCTCCATGGAGCTGGGTGATGAGGACCATACTGTTTCCTTAGAATGTTCTAAGTACAATTGACTGTATCTTAAAAGTAAGCTCAGAGCCTGGCACAGAGAGCTTTATTGGAAAGTTATATCTCAGGCTTTGTGTCTTGCAGTTAATGGAAGATTAGAAGTAATACCAACTCACTGACCATGGGCAGGTCACATAAAGCCTTTGAGACTGTTTCCTTGCTTGTATTAGGAATTCAGAAAGATGATCTTCATGGCTATCTCCAGACTTCCTCCTGTGTTTGTTCTGGGAAACACCTTGATAAACTGCTTGGGGCAGAAGATGAGAATTCAAGGACAAGGAACTTGAGACCTGGTAAAAAGATGTTGGTTGGTTCTTGGTTCTCCCACAGAAATGAACGTGAATTTGGGGGATGGGAAGAGAAGACAGGGAAGGAAAGAGTGGATGGCCAACTAAGATGGATAGGGAGATCCACTCATTAGATCAGGGAAATTTAATGTCCAGTTTTAAAAGGTTTGTATTCATTTTTTTTCATGTAAAAGATCCACTCTTCTCGTCCCCAAACCTTTAACAGAATCTTTTTTATTTATGAAGACTCTCTGTGTGTGTGTGTGCATGTGTGTGTACATAAATTAAAAAGTAATGCTCAGTTCCATATGTGGGTCAATTATAAGGCAGCTACTGGAGTAGAGCAGGAGTTGTAAAGTAACATGAAGTCAGAGACAGAGGATGCTTTGAGGATATCAGCCTCCTGAAACTGCAGAAATCTTGCAAAAGCAAATGAACTTTCTGAAGGCATGGGTTAAGCATTTGAGCTAATCCAGTCTTTCTTTCTCAAGGATAAGGAGGACCTGAGAATGCGAGATCACATGCAAAAAGGTGAAAATAAACACAACACAAGGGCAGAAACTGTTGTGAGTATTTACCACCGGAATAAGCAACTGTTTTTATTACTGCTGGAAACTTCCCTGCCCTGCTCACCTTAAATGGTTGTTAAGGGTCGAGGAGTGCCATCAGAGAGTATGAAAAGCTTTACCAATGTCAGATATTGTTACTGCTACTACTATCTTAGGGACTTATCTCTGCTTGTGTCCCTAAACTTTGTGACTCAGTGTCCAATCTGGAAAGCATTACACAAGGATTATTGTCTGTTCTTCTTGGTTGTCAGAGATCAAGAGCCACCCATCTAGGGAGAGCATCTTTCTAAGCATGCTATGGTAGTAATTAAAATGAATGCAAAACAGGGGCACCTGGGTGGCTCAGTTGGTTAAGTGTCTGCCTTAGGCTCAGGTCATGGTTCTAGGGTCCTGGGAATGAGCCCTGCACTGGGCTCCCTACTCAGTGGGGAGTCTGCTTCTCCTCCTTCTCCCCCAGCTCATGCTTGTGCTTGCACTCTCTCTCCCTCAAATAAATAAATAAATAAATAAATAAATAAATAAATAAATAAATAAAATCTTAAAAAAAATGAAATGAATGCGAAACAAAATAATTCTGGAGAGGTAAAAGGAGACTAAGCCATGTTCTCCTCATACAGGAAGAGATTAAAATACTACATTATACAGATGAAAAAATGAATGATCAAGGGGAAAGGATTTAGCTCCTTTTATACATAAAGAGTGATGGGATCTGAAAAGGGGCGATGGAAAGGAAATTCCCAAGGTGAGGAGTAGAGACAAAAGCAAGAGATTTTATCTACGTTACCCAAGTTTCACGGGGACGGGGACACAACTGATCAGAATATGTAAAGTTGAAGATAGATGAGCAGACATGGTAAAAACCAAAAGACCAACTAGGGAGATTAGTGTGAGAAGATACATGTCAAACAAGAATAAAGGGACCACTCTCAGGAATGTCAGACTGGCCAGTAACCCCCAACCCACAAAGGTGAAGAAGGCTGACTGTGTATGGGTGATTCCATGATTTCTAAGATGTAAAATGGGAAGGCTCACTGGGCTATTTGCTGTACCTGCTTGTCTTCCATTCAAACATTTTCTCTTTTCCATTTTTATTAGTGTTCTAAGTGGTTTGCTAGAGATAAGAGCAATACCCAGAAGGTCTAGAGGTCAAGGGGCAACCAGGGTTTCTGCCAGGCTGGGGAGACCTCCAGTACTTTAGCCTACAGTGAAAATCATCCAGAGCGCACACAGTTCGGAACTGCAGATGGGATGTCTGCAGTCCAGCACCAAGACCCTACTAATTTTCACTTCCTTCAGGTCAGGGAGGTGGGGGGAGGAAACTGCAGCATATGCTCAAAGGAGTAGTCAGCGTGGGGTACTGTGAGCCACCTGGGAGTGGATCTCACTGCTCTGCCACTAATTCACTCCATACTCTTGGGTGAATAATTTATCCTGCCTCAGCTCCACTTTCCTCCTGGAAAAATGGGATTAATCACATCCTCCTTATTGCCCTCAAAAAGAATATATGTATAAATACTCAGAGGTGGTGGGGCTCTCCGAACACATGTCAATTAGATGGTGTAATTTTGAGTGGAAAGATGATCCGTTTCTTTTTGGAACACTTCCAATCTCTGAGGCTCATTTCTTCCTTGTGGATTAGTTCCCTCTGTGCCACAGAACACTAGACTGTATCTCAAGTGACTGTCGGCTGTTCTCTATTAAAGTGTCTATTGATCAGTAATTTATGAAGGGTCTCCCACATGGCAGGCACTGTGCTAGGCTTTGAGGATTCAAAGATGAATTGGACACGATTCTTGCCCTGATGGAACTCACAGTCTGGGAGGAAAGTAAGAATTCTAACAGAAGGTGAAGTCCTATAAGACAGGTCCCATTGGAGTGCTGTGGAGAGATAGGGAAGATGGGGAGGAAGACCCTGAGGCTAAAAGGGGAAGGTTTCTCAGAGCACAAGAAGAGATCAGTTCTGGGATATGAAGAGTGAATAAGTGTCCCCCATGAGAAAGCTAGAGAGGACATTGTTTGCAGGGGAATAGCATAAGCAAAGGCATGTGCATAACAGAGATACTTTATATATTTAGGAAATGCTGAGAAGGCTGATTGCAGATAAATTCTGAGTGAAGAGTGGAATGGGGAAAGGTGACAGATGATATAGGGTGGGTTGCTGGAGGCCAGATCTTTTAAAGGGATTTGGAGCAGGTTGGAAAAGCAATGGAATATTGAGCCATAATAGCTTTCCTGGGTTACACCCTATCTGGGCATGAGGGATTATCTTCTTTATATATTGTTAGAGTAGATTTGCTTAAATTTGCTGATGACATTTAGCGTTGTTATTCTGTGGTTTATTGTAATGCCATTGTCTGGTTCCGGTATCAAGATAATGCAGGCTTCATAGGATGAGTTGGAAGAGTTCCCTGTTTGTATTATTTTCCTATCGCTGCTGAACTAATGAACACAGATTTAGTGGCTTGAAACAATAGAAATTTATTATCTCACATTTCTGGAGGTCAGAAGTCCACAGTTGATCATACTGGGCTAAAATCAAGGGGTCGGCAGGGCTGACTTCCTTCTGGGGGCTCTAGGAGAGTCAGTTTCCTTGCCTTTTCTGGCTTCCAGAGGCTGTTGCATTCCTTGGCTCATAGCCCCGTCTTCCTTCTTCAAAGCCAACAGTGTAGCGTCATCTATTATTTCAACTATCCTGCCTCTCTCTTTCACTTGCAAGCACTCCTGTGATTACCCTGGGCCCACCAGGATAATGCAGGGTAATCTCTCCATCTCAAGATCCATAGTTTGGTCACATCTATAAAGCCTCTTTTGCCATGTGAGGTGACACATCCATTGGTTTCAGGGATTAGGACATAGACATCTGTAGAAACCATTTTTCTGCCTACCATACTCTTCTTCAATTTGAGGGGAGGGTTTGTGTAGAATTGGTATCATTTCTTCCTTAAATGTTTGGTAGAACTTGCCAGAGAAGTTTTCTGGGCCTGGAATTTCTTCGTCCAAAGATTTTTAGTAAAAAAAAAAAAAAATCAATGTCTTTAATAGCTTTAAGACAATTCAGGTTATCTACATCTTTTTTTTTTTTTCCGAAGAAGAAAATATTTCTTTTTTTTTTTTAATTTAACATATAATGTATTATTTGTCCCAGGGGTACATGTCTGTGAATCAGGCTTACACATTTCACAGCACTTACCATAGCACATACCCTCCCCAATGTCCATAACCCAGCCACCCTATCCCTACTCCCCAGCAACCCTTAGTTTGTTTCGTGAGTTTAAGAGTCTCTTATGGTTTGTTTCCCTCCTGATCCCATCTTATTTCATTTCCCTCCGTTCCCCCCATGACCCCCCACCCTGCCTCTCAAATTCTTCATATCAGAGAGATCATATAATAATTTTCTTCCTCTGATCGACTTATTTCGCTTAGCATAATACCCTCTAGTTCCATCCATGTCATTGCAAATATCAAGATTTCGTTTCTCTTGATGGCTGCGTAGTATTCTGTTGTATATATATACACCATATCTTCTTTATCCATTCATCTGTGGATGGACATCTAGGTTCTTTCCATAGTTTGGCTATTGTAGACATTGCTGCCCCTTCGGATCCCTACATTTGTATCTTTAGGGTAATACCCAGTAGTGTGATTGCTGGGTCATAGGGTAGCTCTATTTTCAACTTTTTGAGTAACTTCCATACTGTTTTCCAGAGTGGCTGCACCAGCTTGCATTCCCACCAACAGTGTAGGAGGGTTCCCCTTTCTCCGCATCCTCGCCAACATCTGTTGTTTCCTGACTTGTTAATTTTAGCCATTCTGACTGGTGCGAGGTGATATCTCACTGTGGTTTTGACTTGTATTTCTCTGATGCCCCGTGACGTTGAGCACTTTTTCATGTGTCTGTTGGCCATTTGGATGTCCTCTTTGCAGAAATGTCTGTTCATGTCTTCTGCCCATTTCTTGATTGGATTATTTGTTCTTTGGGTGTTGAGTTTGAGAAGTTCTTTATAGATTTTGGATACTAGCCCTTTATCTGATATGTCATTTGCGAATATCTTCTCCCATTCTGTCAGTTGTCTTTTGTTTTTGTTTTTGTTTTTGTTTTTTGTTTTAGTTGTCTTTTGGTTTTGTTGACTGTTTCCTTTGCTGTGAGAAAGCTTTTGATCTTGATGAAGTTCCAATAGTTCATTTTTGCCCTTGCTTCCCTTACCTTTGGCGATGTTTCTAGGAAGAAGTTGCTGTGGCTGAGGTCGAAGAGGTTGCTACCTGTGTTCTTCTCAAGGATTTTGATGGATTCCTGTCTCACACTGAGGTCTTTCATCCATTTTGAGTCTATTTTTGTGTGTGGTGTAAGGAAATGGTCCAGTTTCGTTCTTCTGCATGTGGCTGTCCAATTTTCCCAACACCATTTGTTGAAGAGACTGTCTTTTTTCCATTGAATATTCTTTACTGCTTTGTCAAAGATTAGTTGACCATAGAGTTGGGGGTCTATGGTTTCTGGGCTCTCTTTTCTGTTCCATTGATCTATGTGTCTGTTTTTGTGCCAGTACCACACTGTCTTGATGATTACAGCTTTGTAATAGAGCTTGAAATCTGGAATTGTGATGCCACCAACTTTTTTTTCTTTTTCAACATTCCTCTGGCTATTCACGGTCTTTTCTGGGTCCATATAAATTTTACGATTATTTGTTCCATTTCTTTGAAATAAATTGATGGTATTTTGATAGGGATTGCATTAAATGTGTAGATTGCTTTAGGTAGCATAGACATTTTCACATTATTTGTTCTTCCAATCCATGAGCATGGAACGTTTTTCCATTCTTTGTGTCTTCCTCAATTTCTTTCATGAGCACTTTATAGTTTTCTGAGTATAGATTCTTTGCCTCTTTGATTAGGTGTATTCCTAGGTGTCTTGTGGTTTTGGGTGCAGTTGTAAATGGGATAGATTCCTTAATTTCTCTTCTGTCTTGCTGTTGGCGTATAGAAATGCAACTGATTTCTGTGAATTGATTTTATATCCTGACACTTTACTGAATTCCTGGATGAGTTCTAGCAGTCTTGGAGTGGATTCTTTTGGGTTTTCCACATAAAGTATCATATCATCTGCAAAGAGTGAGAGTTTGACTTCTTCTTTGCCAGTTTGGATGCCTTTTATTTCTTTTTGTTGTCTGATTGCTGAGGCTAGGACTTCTAGTACTACGTTGAATAGCAGTGGAGATAGTGGACATCCCTACTGCATTCCTGATCTTAGGGGAAAAGCTCTCAGTTTTTCCCCATTGAGAATGATATTTGCTGTGGGTTTTTCATAGATGGCTTTGATGATATTGAGGAGTGTACCCTCTATGCCTACACTGTGAAGAGTTTTGATCAAGAAAGGATGCTGTACTTTGTACTTTTTCAGCATCCATTGAGAGTATTGTATGGTTCTTGTTTTTTCTTTTATTAATGTATTGTATCACATTGATTGATTTGCGGATGTTGAACCAACCTTGCAGCCCAGGAATAAATCCCACTTGGTCATGGTGAATAATCCGTTTAATGTACTGTTGGATCCTATTGGCTAGTATTTTGGTGAGAATTTTTGCATCTATGT
>CM052893.1:51105092-51174744 GCA_028534135.1 Potos flavus | reverse complement strand
CCACCCTAGCTTTCTTTTGATGTCCATTAGCATGGTAAATTGTTTTCCAACCCCTCACTTTAAATCTGGAGGTGTCTTTGGGTCTAAAATGAGTTTCTTGTAGACAGCATATCGACGGGTCTTGTTTTTTTATCCATTCTGATACCCTATGTCTTTTGATTGGGGCATTTAGCCCATTTACATTCAGGGTAACTATTGACAGATATAAATTTAGTGCCATTGCATTGCCTGTAAGATGGCCGTTACTGTATATTGTCTCTTCCTTTCTGGTCTATGTTCCTTTTAGGCTCTCTCTTTGCTTAGAGGACCCCTTTCAATATTTCCTGTAGGGCTGGTTTGGTGTTTGCAAATTCTTTTGGTTTTTGTTTGTCCTGGAAGCTTTTTATCTCTCTTTCTATTTTCAATGACATCCTAGCTGGATATAGTATTCTTGGCTGCATATTTTTCTCGTTTAGTGCTCTGAATATGTCATGCCAGTCCTTTCTGGCCTGCCGGGTCTCTGTGGAGAGGTCTGCTGCCAATCTAATATTTCTGCCTTTGTATGTTACAGACTTCTTGTCCCGAGCTGCTTTCAGAATTTTCTCTTTGTCACTGAGACTTGTAAGTTTTACTATTAGATGACAGTGTGTGGACCTATTTTTATTAATTTTGAGGGGGGTTCTCTGTGTCTCCTGGATTTTGATGCATGTTCCCTTCGCCAAATTAGGGAAATCCTCTACTATAATTTGCTCCAATATACCTTCTGCCCCCCTCTCTCTTTCTTCTTCTTCTGGGATCCCAATTATTCTAATATTGTTTCATCTTATTATATCACTTATCTCTCGAATTCTCCCCTCGTGGTCCAGTAGTTGTTTGTCTCTCTTTTGCTCAGCTTCTTTATTCTCTGTCATTTGGTCTTCTATATCACTAATTCTCTCTTCCATCATTATCCCAGCAGTAAGAGCCTCTATTTTTAATTGCACCTCATTAATAGCTTTTTTGATTTCAACTTGGTTAGATTTTAGTTCTTTTATTTCTCCAGAAAGGGATTTTATTTCTCCAGAGAGGGATTCTCTAATATCTTCCATGATTTTTTTGAGCCCATCTAGCACCTTGATAATCGTCATTTTGAACTCTAGTTCTGACATATTACTAATGTCCATATTGATTAGGTCCCTAGCCATTGGTACTGCCTCTTGTTCCTTTTTTTGTGGTGAGTTTTTCTGCCTTGTCATTTTATCCAGATAAGAATAGATGAATGAGAGAACAAAATATTAAAATGGTAGCAATGACCCCAGAAAAATATACACTAACCAATTCTGAAGAGACCCGAAACTGAGGGTTGAAGAAAAGGGGGAGAAGAAGGAGAGGAAAAAAAAGAGAAAATATATATATATATTAGACTGGTGAATAGAACAGAGCTCCTCACTTGATTTTGGGTGTATTTTGGTCTGTTAGAAGAAACTACCTCCCAAAATTTTAAAGAAAGAAAAACTTATAAATATATAAAAATAAGGGTAAACACGACAAAGGGATGGAATATGAGTATGAAGATGAAAATTTAAAAAGATTCTAAAAAAGGAATTGATAAGAGGTTGGTTGAAAAAAGAAAAAAAAAGGAGGAAAGAATGTGATCAGGCTAGAGACTAGAACAAAGCCATGTGCTAGATTTAGGGTATATCTTGATCTATTAGAAGAAATTGTATCCCAAAATTTTAAAGAAAAAAAAAACTATATGTATACAAAAAATAAGGTTAAATACAATGAGGGGATAAAATATGAATATAACAGTGAAAATTAGAAAAGATTTTTAAAAAGGTATTGATAGAATAATAGTTGAAAAACGTTAAAATAAGAAAGAAGAAAAATAAAAAAAACAGAATAAGAAAAAAAATTTTTTAATTTAACTTTGAAAGACTAAAGGATCATGGGAAAAAAGCCATGAAGTCTATGTGTTGCTTTTTCCTAACTCTGGAGTTCCGCAATTCTCATTGAACGGTGAACTTGGTCCTGGCTGGATGGTCTTGCTGATCTTCTGGGAAGGGGCCTGTTGCCGTGATTCTCAAATGTCTTTGCCCGAGGCGGAATTGCACCGCCCTTGCCAGGGGCCGGGCTAAGTACTCTGCTCAGGTTCGCGCTCGGAGCTTTTGTTCCCTGAACGCTTTCCGTACTGCTTTGGAGGCCGGGAATGAAAATGGCGGCCTCCCAGTCTCCGGCTCGTAGGAGCCGAGAGCTCGGGGCCCCACTCCTCAGTGCGTCCTCAGAGAAAAGCAGTCCGTCCCTCCCATCTCCCTGGTCTCCGGCCGCGCTCCGAGCTCACCCGGCCTGTGACCGAGCGATTCTGTCTCTGGCGCACGGCCCTGCCTGGAGTCTCCAAACCCAGCAGATTCCTGCAGCAAGCTCCCGCGCCGCTCCTCCCGGAGGAGGAAGGAAGGGGTCCCTCTGGATCTGCCCCCCCTTCGAAGAGCAGTGGCTCGACTGTGCCTCAGATCACGGTTCAAGGTAAGCCTGAGCTGAGAGCCCAGGGCTCGGCTCTATCTCTGTCGTTGGCTTCCCTGCTCTGATACCTGGGAGTTCTGCCACCCTCAGACACCCCCAGTGTTTTTCTATCCCCACGGGCCCTGAAACCACGCTGTCCCCACGAGGGCTCCATCCCCGCTTAGCCACTGGAGCGACGTCCCTCAGTGGAGCAGACTTCTAAAAGTTCCGATTTTGTGCTCCGCTGCTCTGCGGCTGCCGGGAGCCGGCCCCTCCCCCCGCGGTCTATCTTCCCGTCACTTTGGATTCACTTCTCTGCACGCCCTACCTTCCAGAAAGTGGTCGATTTTCTGTTCCTAGAATTGCTGTTCTTCTTCTCTTCTATCTCCTGTTGAGTTTGTAGGTATTCAGAATGGTTTGATAAGTATCTAGCTGAACTTCTGGGACGTGATGATATCTCAGTCTCCTACTCCTCCAGCCATCTTGCTCCTTCCCTCTCCCGAGAAGTCTATCTACTTCTTTTTGGTAGAACATTGGTATATTATGCCTTTTAAGAAATTTGTACCATTTCACTGAAATCGCTGAACTTATTGGCATAAAGTTGTTTATCATACCCCTTGCTATTCTTTTAATTCTATAGGACCTGTTATGATATTCACTTTCTCATTCTGATATGGGTCATTTGGGTTCTCTCTTTTTTATTCATGATCACTATGTGTAGAGGTTTATAGATTTCATTGACATTCTCAAAGAATTGGCTTTTGGTTTCCTTTTTCTATTGCTTTTCTTTTTAAAATTTAATTGATTTCAACTGTTAGCATTATTTCCTTCTTCTTACACTAGGGCCACCAATTACACATATATTAACTTCTATCGATTAATTTTTCTCCTCATGAGAGATCATACGTATTTTCTCGCTTGTGTGCCTGGTCATTTTTCATTGGATGCTAAGTACTTTACATTTTATGGTTTTGGGTGCTGAATTTTTAGTACTCCTTTACATGCTTTTGTGCTTTGCCCTGGGATGCAGTTAAGAAAAAAATAGGGAGGTCCTTTTGAGGCTTGCTCTTGAACTTTGTTGAGTGATACCAGACAATCTAAACTGGCAATAGTCTTTCAAATATTTTTCTGATATCCCACATATTTCAGGTTTCTCTGCTCTAATTGTTGCAAACTATTCCCAGCTCTGTGTGAGCTTTAGGAGTTGTTTCTCCTGTTTCTGGTGGGTCTTTCTCCTGTCTCAGCTAGTTTCCTCACATGTAAGCACGAATCGGTATTCAGCCAAAAAATCCAAGGGAACCCTCTGAAGACGCCTGCCGTTTTCTCTCTGCGCAGGTCTGTTTTCACTGACACTTGGCTCTGTGAAATGTAGCTGCCTTGGGTTCCACAATCTTCCAACTGCATCGCCCGAATCAGGGAGACTCTTCGCCTGGGTCTCCCCTCTCTGTTCTATGTCCTGGAAACTCTTTCCTGACGTCACTCTGGGACACCATTGGGCTTCCCTTATTCTTCCTTTCTCAGGGAACCCTGTCCTTTACTGCCTGTTGTCCAGTGTCTGAAACCTGTCGTTCCATACATTTTGTTCAGTTTTTAAGCTGCTTAAGGAGGGAGAGTAACTTCAGTCATTTTGACCCCATCTTGTTTGGAAGTGGAAGTAGACATAAAATAACTTAAAATGAGATTGCTTAGAGACTTGGTTTTTAAAAGCCTCAGATCCAAAAGAATGGGGCCACAGTCATGAAAACCTAGAGCATGGACACCTGGTGTATGGTAAGGAGCAAGAGACTAATCTCAATATACCTAAAATCTGTATAATCGGTTCTACACTGCCTTGGATCAGAAGTCCACACTATACCCCTCTGAAAGCTTAACTAAAGCAAGATATAGAAGCCCCCGTTATCACTGGGACCTGGGGCATCGACCTTACCCTCAATTCTAGTGAACCCACTTACCCCCATCTGCTGGAAGTTGCTGAAATCTGCGGGTAGTGTTGGGCCTGGGCCCCTGGTCACAGTGGATTTGCTTGGCTTCCCTGAAGACTCTTTCTGCCTGTGTTTCCAGGGAAACAGGTCAGAACCCCATGGGGCCTCCTAACCCCTCAACACTAAAACTCCAGACTGAGAAGTGAAGCCATCTGCCCAGGGCCTCACTTCTGCCCTTTGGGTTCATGATTAACTCTGCGGCAGAACTGTGATGAATGACTTTCTTTCCCTGCAGTGATTCCAATCTCCCGGGTGCAGTGGCTCTGCTGGGGTGAGGGGTAAGAGTCGGGCAGCTCCCTGGGCTGCAGGAGAACTAGTGGCATGGACGGTTGAGCATCCCTGAGCATTCCCTCTCAGAAAGACAGATGGAAACAGAGTTATCAGTGGGTTAAGCCTCTCCCCCAGGCCTAGAGTCCTCATTTCAAAGACTAGGTAGCCTACAAGATCCTTTTCTTACATGGCCTTGGAACTCAGTACTTCTTCCTTCTGGGTTTCTTTTTATTGAGAAAGCGTCCATGGAAACCAATGCCAAGGAGGAATAGCCAGGGTGGCCTGCCAAAGGAGGCTCTGACCTCCCTGAATGACAAACGAAGGCCACTTTCCCAGGGCAAACTGTGATTATTCCTATAAGGATGGTGGGTGACCACAGTGATGACAAATGTCAGGCGTCATCCCCGCACACTTCGCACAGAAGGCCCAGTGACTGCGGGGCGTGAGTTCACGTGTGCCCAGTACAGGTGCTGAGTCAGCTGCGGTGCCCGCCACAGGTCAGGACACACAGCAGGTACATGGTGGAGCATCCCCGAATGAGCAAGCGCAGAGGGTTCTGCAGTCGTCGTGGGCTTGGGGACAGACGCGTTTAGGAGCTGCTCCTGGTGTGTGGCATCACCAATGTGGCACACAAAGCCGAAAATGACACCTCGCCTGCCACGGGGAGTTTCCCAGTCTGGGGAAAAGAACTATCGTACAAAGCAAAAAGTTACAATATCTACAAAAGCAGTGATTCGCCAAACCCCGGAGGAAGAGATCACTTAATTCCAGCTGCTGCTGCTTCACACGGGAGCCTCTGGAGCTGATATTTGTCTATTTCCTGATCACATGCTCTAAACCCCTCTTATGTTTGGGGTGTTTTCTGCAACGCAAGCCTCCCCTCCCCAAGGAGAAAGGCTTCCCGGCCTTCTTGTTGCTGGGGTTTACTCACAGATCCAAGTTCTGACAATTGGATACACTGCCTGGAGACTTCGATTAGGAAAACAGCGGACTGAGGAAGCAGGTGCTGGAAACTGCTTTCTGTTGAGGGAAACTGTGGAGCACCGGGCTGCTGGGGGCAGGAGAGTTTGGGGCTTCCGGGGTCGGGGTGTGGACTGTGTCCTGTCATGCCCCCCCCCCCTCCAGTGGGGTCTCCTCAGAAGCCATCTACAGTGTGGTTCCAGGCCGACCCCAGTCTTGTGGCTCCCAGGCCTAGCCCTCCCGCCCTCCTGGACATTTTCTGAGTTACCCAGTATCCTTTAATAAATTCGTTTCCTGCTTTGTGGCCAAAAGGGGTTCTGTTATGTGTACTTGGAAACTTGACTGAAAAACCCAGGACCAGCGTTTCCCGCTCATGTGAACCCAAATGGGACTCACTTGTTCTGTGACTCAGGTGCCACTTCATCACAGAATGAGTCAGCAGGTCTTAACCCACCCTGCAAGAGGGGAGCACAAATCTCATTTCTGGAAGCTTCCTTGCAACATCTGCACTCTAAACATACTGTTAAAAACAAAATTCAGCTGAGTACATTCGATGGGAAGGAAGGAAAGAAGGAAGGGAGGGAGGGAGGGAGGGAGGAAAGAAAGAAAAAGAAACAAGCCCGGAATTTGCCCCAATAACAGCAAACCAAGACTTAATTACAGTTTTAATTGTGACCTTTTAAAAGTTAATCAGAAATTTCCTCTCAGTACTAGTGAGGTAACCTGCATGAAAAAAAGAAAATAAAAAATCCTCCTGTTGCGTGTCAACTATACTTCAATAAAAAAAATATATTTTAAAAATTGTATTTTTATCCACAGCAAAAAAAAGGAAGAAAGTAAGAAAAAGAAAAAGAAAAAAGAAACTGCTGTTTCCTTCCTTGAAAAAAAGATGTCAGTCCTGAAACAATCCTTTCTCTCTCATTCTCTTTTTCTCTCTCTCTTGATTTTTTTTTTTTTCTAATAACTTCCTTGCCCCATCTTCCTGCCTGTAAACACCTTCCATTTCATACAGGTCCTTGGAGTATCTCTCTACCTGTTGGGTGGGATGCTGCCCAATTCATGAATTGCTTAATAAGGCCAATAGATCTGCAGAGGCGCTTCTCTCCATCTGCACTGCTGCTCCCCCACACTGGACCTTCGTCCACTGTATTCATCTCCCCAGTCAGTTCCCTGCTTCCAGCCCCTTCACTTTGCAGACCACCTTCCTTGCCACCAAATTTAATCAGGTCCCCCTTCTAGGATAAAACCCTGCAGTGGCTCCTTATTACTTGTGGTTAGTGTCCAAGCTCCCTTGTGATCTTGCCCCCAGAAAACTGGTTTAAACTCACTTTCTGCTCCTCCCTTGTCACCTCCTGTGTCTAGCCACCCACCAGTCTCCAAACACCAGGTGCTCATAGCTGCCTCTGACACGCACTCCTCTCTCTTCTTGAAATGTCCTTTGTCACATTATGCATTTGGCATACTCCTACTCAGCCTTCAGGATTTCGTGAGAATGCCACCAACTTTGGGAAATGGGTTTTGCCATTTCCAGCAAAGTGTAGCGCTTCTTTTCTGTGCTCTCTAGCCTTCTGGTAGAGCACTCACCACATCACTGTGGTTCTGACTTACCCACGTGGCTTCCCGCTAGATGGTGAGGAGTGAGTGGCAGGGCTGGAATTCCTCTGTTCATCTCTGCATCTTCAGGGCCAAGGACAGTGCCTGGCACTTAGGAGATGTTCAGTTGATGCTCGGGAATTAACTATTAATGAAAGTGATTGCAGGAAAGAATCTTGAAAGTTATCTAAAACATGGGCAACCTGTATTCCCAAATAGAGGTTGTCATCAAAGTAGGAAGATTCTAGCCACTCTGGCCGCCACCAACCCCTCTCCATGGGCCATAGGCATCTCCTGAGGGGAATCTTTCTGCCCTGGCAGCCTAAAGACAGACTCAGGAAAGGAAATGAAGAACCTGCTAATTTACTAGCACCTAGGAATTTGGAATAGTAATTTACACAAAGCTCGCTAATAGTTAGGGAGTAATTAATAGCTAAATGTTGGCATTTAGCAAAATGATGTTTTTCCCTTTTTCTACCCAAGCAATGATTTTGAGTTGAGGATGCTGAAAACAGCTTGAAATGGGAGGAAATTGTTCCAGACAGCACGTGTACTGAAAAGGCAGTGCTATTGGTGGGCGTCCATCATTGCTATCACCCACAATGGCAAGTGCAAGCATTTCCTGAGCCCCCGCCAGCCAAGGCAGAGGTGCAGAACTGAAGGCAGGCCCGCTTTCTCAAAAACCTCTCGGATGAGAACGAATTACACTTGCAAAGCAAATGAATCGAGAAGGAGGCAAGGTTATCATTCACAACCCAGAAGGACCCTTTGCTATACAAAAGGGTCTCCCACAGGGCTCCTTTCAGTAGGGAACTCCTGGAAACACTTAAAATATCATCCGAGTTTATAAAGAATCAATTAAGAACTAATTCTTTCAGCAATCGTTCTGCGGCACAATGGGAGTGTTAGCTACCTTTAGAATTGCTTGCCATCAGCCTTTGCCAGCAACCAATAGGCAGCAACACTGTGTAAAAGAAAATGCATGGACAGGGTCGGGACCCCTGGGCTTGAGCCTGGCTTTTGACCATGCTGGCTCAGCCTCAGTGTTCTCCTCTGGAAGTGGGGCCAACAGTCTTGGGGGCAAGGAAGTGGAACAGAAACTGAGTGGAAATGGCCCATGACATAGGTAGTTGCTCACTCCTGTATTGTTTTGCTAGGGCTACCATAACAAAAAGTAGCACAGACTGAGTGACTTAAGCAACAGAAATATATCATCTCGGTTCTGGAGGCCGGAAGTCTGAGATCAAGGTGTTGGCGGGGTTCGCTCCTTCCAAAGGCTGTTCCATGCCTCTCTTCTAGCTTCTGGTGGTGGGCTGGCAATTGTTGGGGTCCTTAGCTTCTGCTTCATCACCATGATCTCTGCTGCATCATCACAAGTCTGTTCTTTCTGTGTGCATGACCCCAGCTTAACTAATGGCATCTGCATCGGTCACATTCTGAGGTCCTGGGAGTTAGAACTTGAACATATGAATTTTGAGGGGCCACAATTCAACCCATAATAACTCGATAACAAATTATTGTTCTGGCCCTAAGTCCCTGAGATGACAGACAAGCTGTGTTTTTGGTTTTTTTTTCTTGTCAGATATTTTCCTTTTCTTGGTTAGGATGTTGCCAAGTAAAAGACATTTTTAGAGAAACAACAGCAAGCCACAAAGAGAAGATTCAGAACAAAGAAATCAAGACAAAAGGAAACGTTAGCAGAGAGCAGATTGGGGCAGCTGCCCCAGGAGCACTTTTTCTTTCTCCTGCCAGGTTCTTTTATTTCTTGCCTCCCAGGAAAGGGAGTGCACTCATCAGGGATTTGGTCACATTCTCCTTGCCACACTGACGAGTATGAGGGAGGTCTGGCACTCTGTTCTTATCATGACTCACTTTTTACAGGAAGAAGATTTCTCACACCCAGTGGAACCATCCTTCTGTCAGATGGAAACAAGTCTCTGCTTCCAGAGTTCTGCCAAACCAGCCACAGCCACAGGAACAATGAGTCGGTCATTTCTTCCTGAGCTTGGTTTCCAGTAAACTCCAAAAAAAGCCAACCGATGCTCTTGTCCCCCAGATCATATTACTATTGGTGGAGGTTTGGAGGTCAGGGCTGGAAAGTCGATGACACAGTTGTTCTGTGCTCTGGTCCCCAAACAGTGATCCTTGGCTCTTGGGGTAGATTGATTGTAGCGATGACCACATCTGCTCCCACCTCCTGTATCCAAGCATTAGCTAATGCCCTCCCACGCCACTGTTGGCATCGCCACGTGTCTTGATTTGACTGGAAAATAGCTGTGTGCTGAGGTTTCTCTTCTTGCTGCTCTTGTGACCTCAGCTGCTGCCACCGACCCATCAAGCTCAGGTTAGCCTGCTGGAGGAAGAGACACTACATGGAGCCGAGATAAGCCAGTTCAGCCAAGCCGTGATGGACTACCAGCTGCCAGGCAGCTGCGCAGCTGAGGACAGATGCATGCGTGCCCAGCCGATGTTAACAGAGTCTGGCCCAGGCTGGAAGAACCATTCAGCTGTAGGAGGCCCCAAACTGCACACTCTCCAAACCGTGAGCTACGATTACGTTTTTCTTTGCTTTTTTCTTCTCATTGTTGCTATAGGCCACTTGGTGTTGAAGTGCTTTTTTCTGTAGCAAAAGCTCCACGGATATTTTCCTAAGGGTTCTCCTGGAGTCTAGTACTACTCATGGAATCGTGTGTGATGGGATTTTAGGGACAGTTTTCTCTGCAGCCAGGTGTAATTTGGGGAACCTGGGCTAGGAGGTAGAATCTGTTTTCAATCATGCTCTGTGCCCTTTGGGACCACAGGCTTGGAGTCAAACTGGCCTTGATTCGAACTATGGCACTGGTCTCTGTGGTGTAACAGCTGTAAAAACATGAAAATCTTGGTGGCTTCACATCATAAAGGTGCATTTCTCCCCCATGTCACAGCCCATTTATATATTTATATTCTGGGCGTCTCATACATGTGTGAGAATTTGCAGAGCTGGCTGGGGCTGGCTAGTCTAAGATGGCTTGGTGGTGGGTGGGGGAGGGGGGATGGCTTGTCTCTGCTCCGTGTGGCATCTCATCCCCTGATAGGCTAGCTTGTGTTTCATCACATTGGCATATATCCATGTAGAGATTCAGGGACCCAGGTTCCTTCCATCTAGTGCCTCGTCTGAGTCCGCCACAGGATCCTTGGCATCCAGCCAGGAGACAAGAAAAGAGAAAGAGCATGGAGCATCTGGTAGGACTTGTTGTAGGGGCCGGGGCCGGAAGGCACATAAACCACTTCCTCCCTTATTCCATTGGCTAGCACTAGTCACATGACCCCGCCTGAATGCAAGGGGACTAGGAACATGATCTGGAAGTATGCCAAAGAAAGAGAGAAGACAGGTGTTGGTGAGTTCCAGACGTCTGTCTCATGTAGCTACTCATTAACTAGGTACTTGGGCAAGTTATTTGACTTCTCTGACAGCCAGTCCCACGTGGGTTGTGCAATCTATGCAGAAGGTGCTTGCTCCAGTCTGTGTCTCTTCATCCTGGTCTATGGTCATTCAGACTGGGGGAACTGAGGTCGTTTAGTGCTACATCCCTATGCGGTTGTTTTCCAGAATCAGGCTCTGTTTGGCATACCAATGACAAGGCAGTGGGAATGGGCCACTCTCGGTGTAAGTAATAAGTTGGTGCATCTTCTTCTTTTTTTTTCTTCAAGATTTTATTTACCCATCTTTAGAGGGAGGGGAGGGGCAGAAGGAGAGGGAGAGATTGAATCTTGAGCAGACTCCGCACTGAGCTCAGAACCTAATGTGGGGCTCTATTCTAGGACCCCAGGATCACAACCTGAACCAAAACCAAGAGTCCCATACTCAACCAACTGAGCTGCCCAGCTGCCCCTAATTCAGTGCATTTTCTGTGGAGGCTTTTTTAAATTATAAAATGAACTGGAAGTTGGCCTATTTTGTATTATCATCATGTGCCACCAATAATAATAAAATACTCCTTCCTAAATAAAAATTGTTATCTATGTGCTGAACAATAGTGGCATTACTATTGAGATTTTTAAAAAATTCTTCACATAGATTCTAGTTAGTTAGCATTTACTGTATTACTAGTTTCAAGGGTAGAATTTAGTGATTCATCCGTTGCATAAAACACCCAGTGCTCATTACATCAAGTGTCCTCCTTAATGCCCACCATCCAGTTACCCCATTTCCCCACCCACCTCCCCTCAGTTTGTTTCCTAGAGTTCAGTATCTCTTATGGTTTGCCTCCCTCTCTGTTTTCATCTTACTTTATTTTCCCTTCCCTTCCCCTATGTTCATCTGTTTTGTTTCTTAAATTCCACATATAGTGAAATCATATGGTATTTGTCTTTCTCTGACCGACTTATTTCACTTAGCATAATACCCTCTAGTTCAAGCAATCCCATTTACAAATGGCACCAAAAACCATAAGATACCTAGGAATAAACCTAACCAAAGAGGTAAAAGATCTGTACTCTGAAAACCATAGAACACTTATGAAAGAAATTGAGGAAGATACAAAGAAATGTAAAAACAGGGGTGCCTGGGTGGCTCAGTCATTGAGCGTCTGCCTTCAGCTCAGGTCATGATCCCAGGGTCCTGGGATCGAGCCCCATATTGGGCTCCCTGCTCAGTGGGAAGCCTGCTTTTCCCTCTCCCACTCCCCCTGCTTATATTCCCTCTCTCATTGTCTCTCGCTGTCAAATAAATAAATAAAATCTTTAAAAAAATAAAAGAAATGGAAAGACAGTCATGTTCATGGATTGGAAGAACAAATATTGTTGCTATTGAGATTTAATGATGTACATAGCTATGATCTAGTCCTAACGCACAAGCTCCTGCCACACACTTTGGATTTAAGAATACATTATAGAGGTATCTAGATTTCAGATTCACTTAAGCATATTTTCAAATGATCATTCCAGCGACTGTATTTCACTGTTTAAAGTTTTAAACATGAAGAAAAAACTCCAAGTGGTCACATAGAGTGACAAAACAGAAGTAACTTCAGTTCTGTTTTGTTGTCTTCATAGGCATTGTTCATTTTTACTTTATGGCGTTAAGGCAGGAATATCTAGTACCATGGAGATTGGAGACACAAGCTGCTCTCCAGGAGAGCTTGAATTATTCTGAACCACTGTGAGCTTACTGGGAGTTCACCAAGTTCACTTCCATGTAGAATACAGCATCTATTTAAAGAGTAAGTGTCTTAGTCAGCTTGGGCTGCTATAGTAAAATACCATGGACTGGGAAGCTTAAACAATAGACATTTATTTTTCAATGTTCTGGAGGCTGAGAATCCAAGGTGAAGGTGATGACTATTTGGTTCTTGGTAAGGGCTCTTTTCCTGGCTTGTAGACAACTGCCTTCTTGCTGTATCATCACATGGCAGAGAAAGGAAGCTCTAAGTTCTCTTCCTTTTCTTTCTTTTTTTTTTTTTAAGATTTTATTTATTTATTTGACAGAGAGAGAGATCACAAGTAGGCAGAGAGGCAGGCAGAGAGAGAGGGAGAAGCAGGCTCCCCGCCGAGTAGAGAGCCCGATGCGGGGCTCGATCCCAGGACCCTGGGATCATGACCTGAGCCAACGCAGAGGCTTTAACCCACTGAGCCACCCAGGCGCCCCATCTCTTCCTTTTCTTATAAGAGCACTGCTCCCATCATGGGGGCTCCATCCCGGTGACATTACTGCAACCTAATCATCTCCCAAAGGCCCTCCATCCTAATACCATCGCTCCAACAAATGAATTTGGGGGTAGGACACAATCATTTGGTCCATAACAATAAGTAATAACACTGTGCTACTTTGAAGATAATTTGTGGGGAAGCTGGAAAATTATCTGCTTTGGATTCGAATTCACTAGCTTAGTCATTGGCCCCTCCGCAGAGGATTGGTCTTTGGTGACCACTCCTTGTCAGCACTCTGCTCTCCACTGGGGTTTCTGCATCCACCTCGATGTATTAGGATCTTCTTAGAAAGGAGGGTGACTGGAAAGGACTCCAGAATTCCAGGTTTCAGATCCAGACATTAATTGTGACTTGGGCCAAGCCGTATACTGGCAGGTGGGGCAAAGCCATGCTCATTGCAAGTGGGCCAAGCATAGAAGCTCCTGAATCCCTATCTTCCTCTTTCTTACCCATAGTCTGCCGCTCCAGCCTTTTTTGTTTGTTTTACCATCAACTGCTTCTACAATAGCTGTGTTCAGTTGTCCTCTTATCCAAATGAGTAAGTCCAAATCTGGATGGATATTTTCTTCCCATATATGCATGACTCTTATTCCAATTATCCCACATTTTCCCTTCTTTTATTCTTTTCTTTTATTTTCCTTTCCTTTCCTTTCTTTTCTTTTCTTTTCTCTTCCCCTCTTCTCCTCCTCCTCCCCCTCCTTCTCCTTCTCCTCCTTCTCCTTCCTGTTCTCCTCCTTCTTCTTCTTGACAACATTGTTCTCCCAGTCTCAGTAATCTTTGGCATGCTTTCTTTCATTTTCTATAATTCACTAAGTTCTATAATCAAGTTCTCTCCTTTCCCGTCTACCCTGGTTTGGATGCAGGTCAGCTTGCATGTGAGCTCATGCCTCATTACGCCACCCGCACACCCTGAAACCTGTCTGCATGCTGCTGCCAGATGAACCTTCCCAAACACTACTTCATCATGTCACTGCTGCCCCCGGCATCTGTGATGGTTCCTGTCGCTAAGGCATGGAAACCACCTCCCCTCAGGCCTCAGCACACTCCAGCCAGTGACAAACAGACTTAATTTTTTTTTTTTAAGATTTTATTTATTTATTTATTTGACAGAGAGAGAGAGAGGCAGAGATCACAAGTAGGCAGAGAGGCAGGCAGAGAGAGAGGGAGAAGCAGGCTCCCCGCTGAGCAGAGAGCCCGATTTGGGGCTTGATCCCAGGACCCTGAGATCATGACCTGAGCCGAAGGCAGAGGCTTAACCCACTGAGCCACCCAGGCGCCCCAGAGTTAAAAATTTTAACTAAACATTTCAACTTTCAACTAAAGATGTTTTCCTAAATCTAAATCTAAGCTTGTTTTCTGAGGAGAGAGCACATGAGTGGGGCAAAGGAGACACCATTTTCCTCTGCGTTCAAGAAGGATGTGTTGACTGATGTTGGGGCTCAACGAATATTTTTTAAATAGAGAAAAGAAACTCATGGAGATAGTATATGAAAATGTAACTTCCTCGGATAGTGTACTTTGCCCATATTCATCCATTGATGCTGCTTTAGTTATCTATAGCTACACGAATGAACTACTCTCAAACTTGGTGGCTTAAAACAACCATTTTATTATCTTTCAAATTTCTGTAGGTTGACTGGGCTTAGAGAGGCAGTTCTTTTGCTGGTGTCTCTTGGGGTCTCTCTTGCAGTTGTACTTACATGCAGGCTTGGCTGGGATGCTAGTACAGCTGGGCCTCTTCCCTCTTTAAGTGGTCTTACCTGTCCCTCTCCATGTGGCTTCTCCATGTCCTCTCATCTTGTGGTCTTTCCAGAAGGAGAGCCAGACTTCTTATGTGAAAGCTCAAGGTTTCCAAAAATGAAATAGTGGAAGCTTCCAGGCCTATGGAACTAAGGCCCTAGCTGGTACAGTGTCAGCTCTGCCTTATTCTGTTTGTTAAATCAAGTCTTGGGGAAGCCCAGTTTCAGTGAGGGAAAGGTCCATACAATGGTGTGATGCAGGGAGGGGTGGTTCATTGGGAGCCATCTTTGGAGACGAGCTACCATCTTCTGGCTTTTAATGATTCTCTTTCTTTCTTTCTTTCTTTCTTTCTTTCTTTCTTTCTTTCTTTCTTTCTTTCTTTCTTTCTTTCTCTCTTTCAAGATTTTATTTATTTATTCGAGAGAGAGAGAGAGCATGAGCTAGGGAGGGGAAGATGGGGACAGACAAGCAGACTTCCCTTTGAGCAGAGAGCCTGACTCAGGGATCCCAGGATCATGACCCAATCCGAAGGCAGACGCTTAACCAACTGGGCCACCCAGGCCGTGATTCCCTGATTCATGTCCTTTCTATGTGAAATATACACTCATCCCTACAAATCTCAGCCCAATATGGCATCAGTTTAAAACCTAGGATGTTCCGTTCCAATAAATCAGGTGCTGGTCTGGATGGGACTCCCTGGGGGCAGTCTCTTACATGCGCTTCCTCTGGTGCAGAGAACAGAAAAGGATAGGTTATCTGCCCCTCACCCACCCATCATATAATAATGAAAGAGAGACAGAAAAACTACAATTGACTTCCCTGTGTAAAAAGAGAGAAAGGGAGACACAAGCCGTCACTGATTTATAGCGATTCTGAAAAATCCGGCCTGGCACATGTCCCAATTTTTCTGACTCCAGGCAGGGAATGTTCCTTGATTAAGGCACAATTTTGCTTTTTAGGAATGGTTCTTCTCAGCTCCTGGTTGCATCCTCTAGGCTCTGGTTCTGAGTCATTCTTCCTTTTTCATAAGAATGGTCCATGTTTGCAGCTAGGTGGTTCTAAGGCTGCTTCCTGCCTCAATGGAAGTTCCTGGCCTGGAGTAAGGACAAGCTGGTGTGGCTAGTTTACAAAAACTGCCCCAGTGAGCCACACCTCCTTTTCCTATCCTTCTGTAGTTCCCTCCCTTACTGACCCTGGGCTGGCTCTGTGACCTGCTTTAACCCATGGACTATGGCGGAAGGGACACCATGCTTCTAGCTCCAGACCCAAGTCTTCAGAAGTCCTGGCAGCTTCTGATTTTGTGCTTCGGGGATCCCTGAGCCACCGCCCTGTAGGAAGTCTGGCTGCCCTGCTGCAAAGACCACAGGGAGAGTCCACATGCAGAGGGAGAGGCTTGAGACTACACCAAGAAGGCGAGGAGCCTCCAGATAACTCCATTGCCATCTGACTGCAAACACACGAGATAACCCAAGTGAGACTGTGAGAAGAATTTCTCACCGAGCCTAGTAAACCTAGGGAACTGGGAGACTTAAGAAGTCTGTTGTTTGAAGCCATTCAATTAGGGAGGCGTGATATGCAGCAGTAGGTAAACAAAACCCATGTGTTTATTCACTGCAAGCTATTTAACTCTCCCTCTGTGCCTGATACTGTGTTAGGAAACGTGGATGCTAAATTAAATAAAGCATTGATTCCGAACTCTTATTTGCTAATGAAAAATCTTAAGTACAAATATTTTAATTTTACATTTTAAAGGTGAAAGATTCTGTTTCATGAAAATATCCATGCAAGGAATCCTTTTTTTAATTAAAGATTTTATTTGTTTGAGAGAGAGAGAGCACGTGCACGAGCAAGGGGAGGGACGGGGGGAGGGAGAGGGTGAAAGAGAATCCCAAGCAGACTGAGCACGGAGCCCAGCTTGGGGCACGGGGCTCCATGCCGCGACCCTGAGATCATGACCAAAGCCAAGACCCAGAGCCGGAAGCTCAGCCCACTGACCCCACCCAGGGGCCCCAGCAGTGAATCCTTTTGTAAAAAGGCATAATTACTCTGAGACTTTTCATATTTTGCATTTTCTTCATGTCAGAGGTTTTACATAGTAAAGCACATCTGACCTTTTAATAATATAATTCAGCAAATATTTTTTGAGCACTTACTATGTGCTTCCTCTGTATATTTTTGAAAACTGTGCTGAAATTCACGGGCCATTTTCTACCTGGTATCTATTGCCTTGCCTGGCTTATTTTCCTGAGTTACTTGAGGGATCCTGGGGATCCTGTTTTTGTCTGTTAGCATGTATTCCTGTTCCTATTATGCATCCCCTGGCTGTTTTCTTATTGCTTCAGCAAGAATTACTTTCAGTTGTTCAGTTTCTAAATGACCTAATTAGCAGTACCTTTCCATTCTTTCTTTAGAATTCTCAGTCTCCAATTGGACTCCCTCCCCATTACTCTTTTCCTCTCTGAGTTTTACTCAACATCCTGCTAATGAGTTCACGTTCCACTCCTGTCCCTCCATGGATTGCTGCCCAGGCATTTGGAAGCCTCCTTGTCTTAATTATCAGGAAAGAAAAAAAATCTCGTCTTGGTCTTTCCTTGCTAGACTCTGTTTGCCTTTGTAGCTTCTTACCTCGTCTATGTCTGTTTTTCAGGCAAACAGAGACAGTAAAGCAGAGAGGAGCCCTGGAGACCACATAATTATACGAATAAGCAAACTTTGGCCAGAGAGCCAAGTGACTTGTTCAAAGAACCACAACCAGTGAGTGGTAGAGCCAGGCCAGGACTTGTATCCCCCAACTAAGAAGTCCTGGCTTCACTAATGGAATGAAGGCCCTATCAAGCCACATCACACGAATGCAAGCAGATTAACTGATGATTGATCGATCAGACCTATTTATAATTAATTAATGGGTTTTACTTGCATCTCTAGTCTTGGTTCTGGATTAAAACTAGGGGGGAAATAAGAGAAAAAAAAATGAAGTGCAGTGAATTCAGAAGCTGGAAGATGTATAGCAGTAGTTCATAATGTTTTTTAGGGTTTAGGATTTTTTAAAAAGATTATTTATTTATTTATTTGAGAGACAGAAAGAGCATGAGCAAGGGTGGGGAGGGGGAGGGAGAGGCAGAGGGAGAGGGGGAAACAGACTCCCCACTGAGCAGGGAGCTTGACTCAGGGCTTGATCCCAGGACCCTGAGATCATGACCTGAGCCAAAGGCAGGTGTTTAACCGACTGAGCCTCCCGAGCGCCCCCAGGGTTTAGGATTTCAGTGAACACTCTCGAGCCCCTCATTAATTTATTCAGTTAGTATTTGTTGAGTGTCTCCTATGTGCACGCCTCTATGCATGCATGTACACATATACACATTTCAGATCACACATACAGATCTTCTTTTAAGGGGACGCTGCAAAATAGCATACAGTGTCCTCATAAATATCTGTATAGTGCGTAGTATTGCAAAGTCCATGCCCCTAGCAATGTATCACAGATTGTTACTTTTTTGGAAAAATGGACACATTAATTCCTTGTAGATACTTTGTCTTCTTAATCACTCTCATGTTCCCGATGCCTAGAGCCATCTGATCCTTGTATTTCAAACGCCTTCAAGGGCCACGCAGTTAAGGTAAATAAGTGGAGTAGGGAAAGGGAGTGGTGCAAAGGGAGGATGCTGGGGACTCTGGCGGCACTGAAACTATAAATCCCATTGAAAGAGCACGGCTGCTACTCAGTTTCAGGTGACTTTCGTCATGTGGGAATTCAAAGGCCGGTATTTCTAGAACTTCTGCCTTTTTAAGACAAGCTGGAGATCTTTATTTTATGTGAACTCTTCTGATTTTTAAAGTGCTGGTGAGGGGCGCTTGGGTGGCTTAGTCGGTGAAGTGTCAGCTCAGGTCTTGCTCTTACGGCCATGAGTTCAGGCCCCGTGCTGGGCTCCACGCTGAGTATGCAACCTCCTTAAAAAAATAAAAATAAAATAAAATGCTGGTGGTTAATTTAAAAAACTTAAAACCACTAGATGGGCCAAATAAAACCTGTTTACCAAATTCAAATCCTGGGCAAACAGTCGGTCCCACCACCTGGGTGTGCTCCTTCTTCATCAGCAGATGTGGCAGGATTCCAGCTCCCTGGCCGCAAGACTCTACCATTTCCTAAGAATTATGTAAATAAGGGCTCAGGAGCGGGCGTCTGGGTGGCTCAGTCCGTTAAGTATCTGCCCTCGGCTCAGGTCATGATCCCAGGGTCCTGGAATTGAGTCCAGCATTAAGCTTCCTGCTCAGTGGGGAACCTGCTTCTCCCTCTGCCCCTCCCCCTGCTCTTACCGTCTCTCTCTCTCTCATACTTTTTCTCTCTCTCTCTCAAATAAATAAATAAAATCTTTTAAAAAAGATAAGGGTTCAGGGGCAACAGTTCTTATTCACTGACCTCTGTGGAGTAGTTGAACAACCCATTCAGTGATTTGCCTGGTCAGTCTCCCCTTGATGTCACTGAGAAAAATCAAAGTACCTAATTAGAGGAAGTAAATGGGGAAACATTTCTCATTCCCTGCTGCTTTTGCAGAGATCCAAATATGGAATTGTCTTAACTTTTATTAGCTCAAAATGTATTGGTTATTCTAGAAATGAGAATGTAGTATTGGCAGAGTCACCCCATGAGTCTATTAGATGCCCGTTTCTACATGGGTCATGCTACCCCAAACCTATACGTGGCATCTCAGATCCTGCTTCTCCAAATCCAACAGTAAGTGTCTGGTATTAGCTCAAACCACTCGGTTCAAGGTCCTCAATAGTCTCCTCAGCCTCAAATCTAATTGCCTGCTCTCATTGCTTGTCTTATTTCATTTGCTTATTTGTCAGATATTTATAGAGTGCCTCCTGGGTGTCAGGTATGTTTTAAACATTACAGGGATGAAAGACATGGTCTATCCTTTCATGGAGTTTACTTTCTGTGAAGGGGAGGTAGACAGCGGGTAAACAAATGAGTACGCAGCATAGTTGCAAATAGTGGTAACTGTTAGGAGGAAATGGGATAAGAGTGATTGAAGGAAGGCTTTACTGCAGAGTCATTTGAGCTGAGACCTGAATGGGGAGGAGCAGAGAGCAGTACAAATATACGGGGGCAAAGGCTTCCAGCCAGGGGAAACCTCTGGCGCAAAAGCCCTGCAACAGGAATGGATTCGAAGTTTCAAGAACCAGAAAGAAAGAAAGAAAATCTGTGACTGAAATATCTAACTTGAGTTTTTTCCCCGCATTTGGCATTGTTCGCAGAGCTGGTTCTGACAGCACTTGCCTACATCTATTTATTGGCGGCCTCTGCTGTTTCTCTCCAAGGTCCTGAAGAATGAGTGTGCCCTTTTTGGAGAGTTTATCCCTTTCAACAGTCTCATCTATTACCTCAGTGTTGTAGTCACCTGAGTACACTTACAAATCTATGAATTCAGGTAATTTTCCATGCATAGAAATGGCAAAAAGGCTTACAGCATTTATAGCTTTCTTCTCCCTGGAACACAAAAACATTTTGCGGTGGTTCGGAAAGATAATGTCCTGAACTAAAGTAAAGGCTAAGGTAGAATCACTGGTACCTGGTAGCCTGTTAAAATGTGTGTGTGTGTGTGTGTGTGTGTGTGTGTGTGTGTGTGTGTGTGTGTGGTGGCAGTGAGGGGCATACCAAGTAAGGATGATTCCAAAGTGTCAGACTGGAGTCCCTGGGTGGTGCCATTCACTGAGATTCAGGAAATAGGAAGAGGCTTCCATTGGGGCACAGAGCAGGATGACTAGGTGAGTACAGGTAATAGAAAGTAAGACAGAGTTGAAAGGGGGTTAAAAAGGAGTTCCCGAATCTGAAGCTGGTACTTCAGGAACAGAATGTCTCTTTCTGCCATCTCAGATTGGAGCTCCAAATAAATCTTGCCAAGTAAACATAATTACAATGGGAATATGGTTCTATGCTGCTGTTGAACACCTTTATTCTCTACATCGAGATACAAGAATCTTATAGTTGGTCTAGAAACTTACCCACCAATGATAGAATTGCTTTCATTAAGGTCAGAATGCTACCAGTCATCAAGTTAAAAGTTGAGGCAATTTCCTAGGAATTTCAGGCCAAGGTTTTTTGGTGCCATTTTAATTTTCCTTCTGCCCAACTAAGTAGATTTCACAAGCATAATTATTGGTTTTTGAGACTCAGAGCATGGTGGCAGGCCTGACCATTATTATATGCTGGCTAATGTTCATCAATCATTAAACAACTTTTATTGGGCACTGACTGTGCACCAAACATTGTTCTGGGTGCTGGGGGTGCAAAGATGAATAAGACATGGCCCTTCCTCCAAATTATCAACAAATCACACCTGTGCTGACTTTTCTTCTTCACACAAGTGATTCCTTTCTATAACTGAGTAATACTGCCTTTCTAAATGGTCTGCTATGTGCCAAGAGCATGTGGGACCAACTTGTGTTTACTCTGTTATTCCTAAAGCTAATTGCAAATCACCATCTCACCAAAGAGCTCTCTGATCCCAAGTGACTGTAGGTCACTTGGAAGGGGGAAGAAGTCTAGAAGGGGTCAAAACATGCTACACTTATTTTTTATTTGTTTTGTCTTATTGAGATTTTATTTTTTAATTTAATTTTATTTTTTCAATGTTCCAAGATTCATTGTTTAGGCACCACACCCAGTGCTCCATGCAATACATGCCCTCCTTAATACCCACCACCAGGCTCACCCATCCCCCCACCCCCCTACATTTATTTTTTTAGGAGTTTCTATTACTAGGAATAGTTTCCTTGGTTATTACTTATGAATCATCTCACCTAGTTCTCTGATAAAGCAGCTTGAGGGCCTATGTTCTGGCATTTTGATGGAATGGGTTTATTTTCTCTACCTTGGACACCAGGTGTTACTTGCTAAAAACAGCAGAGGACTGAGTCTCTTCCCTTAAGGGTTCTGGCAACTCTGTAGCAAATTTGGGCACTGAGCCAGCCCAGGCTCCATTACTTCCTAATAAAAGTGTGTGTGTGTGTGTGTGTGTGTGTGTGTGTGTGTGTGTGTGTGTGTGTGTGTGTGTTTGGGATGGGGGTGGAGGAGGAGAGAGAGAGGGAGAGAATGTGCTTGAGTGTCTCTCTACTCTCAAATGCAGATGGTGTTCTCTGCCTTAGTTTTCTCACAACTGGTTGCTCTGAAAGTAAAATAAAGTAAAATAGGGCAATAAATATGACCGTGCCTAGAAAAAACTGAATTGTCACATTTTAAAATATTATTTGCTAATTTGTGATATAAATCAGTATTACTCTGTATTCCCATGAAAGACAGTATAGTCTAGTGGTTAAGGACGTGGGCTCTTTGACTTGGCCTTTACTAGCTGTGTGATCTTGGGCAAGTTACTTAATCTCTTTGAGCCTCAATGTCTTTCTCTGTAAAATAAGGATAGTAACTTTATCTGCTCTGTGTAGTTGCTATGAGGATTGAATAACTTGTTATATGTAGAGTGCTTACCCTAGTGTCTGACAAATGGAATGCATTTACTTAGCCAAGTATTTGCTTTCTTTGTCCCTGCCATGCCCAAGAGGACCTAACAGCTCTTTCCAAATGTGTTTGTACAGAAATAACCACCTATATCCTTCCACGACCCACCGAAAACCCAACATTTGCAAAATGCAGAGACAGCATGCACCCAAGAGAACAAGCTGTTAAAGGATCCGGATTTCAATCCTGATGCTTTGGCCAGTTGGCTAGGTGATCTTTGACAGACTTGTTTATGGTGGTACTAGCATTTCTGCGATATGCAGCTGAAGAAGCTCAGGTCCTACCTCATTCTCCCAAGATGGTAGAAATGCTTATGTCTCTCCCACCTTTAAAACCAACCAACCAATCAATATGAAACATTTTAATAAACTATTTTCTCTTTGTGGCCATAGTCAAGCTTCTCTAAAGGCTGTCTACATTATTTTCCCCCACATTTTCACCTGCATTCACTTCTTAACAAGACATGGCAATCTATCCGTGGTCCCTATCACTCTATTACACCTGCTCTTTGTTGGCAAAAACCAGTGGCCATCTTTCAATCTTCATCTTCCTTAACTTCTGGTCACAAGGAGAAGAAGGCAAATGACCTTCACATGTGGAAAATACGTTTTCAAGTTTGAGTCCAGACATTGCAATTCTTGTTGCTGAAATCAAAATTGCCATTTAAAGGGACTTTGTTCTGCTGAAAACATCCCATATTCAGATACAAAATGTGAATTATTCAAGTAATCAAGGAAACTAGGTCTACTAAAATATCTTACTGTGACATCAGACACCAAAAGTGAAATCTGATGACACGAAAATGATTAGAGCACAAAGCAATTTGTTGCTTTGTTCTGATATGAAATGATGATGGTGAAGTAGGCACCTGCTGCCATTTGTACCTGATGGGTCCTAATACATTTCAGGCCATTGTCTAATCATTCTACCCCTGTCCAATCAAGACGTATTTGTCCGTGTCACATTCCATCAAGACCTTCATCTTTGTTAAGGAGTTGCTACAAAGATAGAAGCAAAATGTTAAATGTAGTCATTTGCATTACAACAGACATTTTCAATGTTTAATTCCAGACACACAGGCAGGTGGATGCAGGCAATATTTTTGGTCGGGGGAACCTTCTGCAAGCCCCCTGAAATCTACCACCCATTTGCAGTTGACTGCATTTTAATGGGGCATTTGGTGAAGCTGCTACTCTGAGCTAAGTCAGATCATTGCGGAGAAAGTTTATCATTCTCAGAGGCTGTCAAGATGATTAAATAGGGCTGTTGTGCAATAGGTCCCAAACGGCACCGTCAATGGAGTGGAATAAACACTGGACTGGGAATCAGGGGAACTGGTCTGGTCGGGTTCTGTGACTCTTGGCAAGCTCCTTCTGCTCCCCAGCCACAGTTTTGTCACTGGTAAGAGGAGGGGCTAGCCCAGGTGATTTCTAAGGTCACGTCCAGTTCAATGATTCTGAAGTTATTTTTTTAATCTCCTCTCTCTTGACTCTATAGCTCTCCTTCTAATTTCTTTGACCTGTTTTTACCTTGCCTGATTTTACCACTACTTTCCAAAGTGATTACTTCTTATCTCTCTGCCTCCTCACTTACTTTCTGGCTAGTTCACTGAGAGATAACCCCAGGAAATATGTATCTCACAAGCAAATCATATTCTCCTTTGGGGATAGTATATCTCTATGCTATGTTCACAGCTGAGCAATTACATGGTAAATTCAGGATGTGTTTAGAATATTCACTCTTACGAAGCAAGGCTCTTCAGCCTGAATTCTGGGTCTTTTCCTAAGATTGTTCACTGATGCTGTGTGACATGATGATTGGGTGGCCAGGCTGCACACCAGATAATTTAACTAGATGACCAGGCCCTATATGGAGTACACTGGAGTCTTCCTATGTCTCTCTTTTGGTAATACTTTCTCTAAAGATTTTTAAACTCCATGTTTGACAAGACTTTTCTTCTTGCTCCATTTCCTCAAACCCAAACTGACAGAGGGCTGGAGCATGGAAGCAGCCGTGACTCACCAGTTAAACAAGTCAACAAAAACTATACCCCCTTTCTTGGGGCTCAATTAGCATTAATAGGATGAGTTTTTTTTTTTTAAAGACTCACACTTAGAAATACTGTGAGGGGAACCTGGGTGGCTCAGCCAGTTAAGCAACTGCCTTGGGCTCAGGCTGTGATCTCGGGGTCCTGGGATCAAGCCCGTGTCAGGCTCTCCACTCAGCAGGGAGTCTGCTTGTCCCTCTGCCCCTCCCCCCACTTGTGCTCTCTCTCAAACAAATACGTAAAACCTCTTAAAAAATACTGTGACATTCCAGTACATCAAGGATAATGAGAATATCCTAAAAGCTGTCCCAAAAGGGATAAAAGATAAAACATAGGACACACAAATCTGAAGTCATATAAACAAGGATAATTTTTTAGAATAAATATGTCCCAAATATTTCCTTGTTTATCTGAAATGCAAATTCAATCAGGTGTTCTGTATTTTACTTGCTAAATGTGGCAGTCCTGTTTTCCAGAATCAAGCTAGATCGCCCAAATACCCCATCAGCAACAATGGATGGAAAAAGGCAATTTGAGTGATTAAAATTTTCAAAATTCTGAGATATTATAATTTCCTTCTAGAATTCGTTACCTACCCAACTTATCAATGAAGTATATTGGATAAATTAAAACATTTTGAGACATTTAAGGACTTAGAAATAAACAACTTCTTAGGAAGTTGTCCAGCGTGTGTTCTAGTAAAACAAGAGAATAAATAAAAAGAGGAAGACATGGGATCTACGAAAGCATAACTCAGGTTCAGAAAGGCAGTGAGGATTCCTAAGACAGCAAGTATCCAGCAGAACTAAGGTCATGATTTTAGTAATGATCATTTTTAGGGTTAGTAGTTCCAAGCATGGGCCTCAGGGTCATGCAAAAACGTAACCAACATTAATTCAATGTGCCACTATTTTTCTTATTAAAACAAAGAACCACTGTCTGAGTACATTTCTTTATCAGCTTTGGAGGGATGCATCTGAAAGACATAAGAAGTCCCCCAGCTGTAGGAACTCAACTCTTTCCTCAAGATTTCTCAAAGCCATGCAGGTGCTGATACTTCTGGTCTAAGAGATTGAGGACTAATGGGATAGTGCATTTCAAGGAGATACAAAGAATTCCTAACCACAGCACAAGTAGGAGGATCATTAGAGCATCTTCGTATTATCTTATGAAATGCATCTCTCTGGATTTTCTATATGATTGTTTTTTTCCCTGTCTATGGAATTATTGCTCGTTGGCCTGAGATATTTCTGTTCAAGCCCAGGTATATTTCATGCCTTTGCACTTGGGTAGGGTTTCCTTGGGACCCCAGACTACAAGTACTAAGGGTGATTCTGTTCTGACTAGGTGGCCCCACCTTTCTGTGCCTCGCCCTGAACCAAGGTTCCAGAACACTCCATCAGCAGAACGAGAAGATGTCTTACTTGCTTGCGAGAGAATTGGGTTCTGCTGGTATTTTTCAAGCCAGACTCCAAGTCTGACACTCTAGTAGTTACTTGGGAGAATAATATTTGTCTTGCTTACCTTCGAAGGCTGCTAGAAGACTCTAGTGGGCCATTTTATAAAGTACAAAGTGATCTACAAATACAAGGGTTTTATTATTATTAAAAACACATCTCATCTTCCACTGGAACGTCTAGATAAAGGAATGCTGGGTATGATAAAGAGTTGGGGCTAAAGGGAGAGAAACACTAAAAAACCCAATTACCAAATATCACACAAATACCACAAAGAGAGTGATTATTTGATTAATTAATGGTAGAGGCCTCATGTTTAGGTTTTCCAGCTATATTGGCATCAACCCTCTTTGCCTATCAGGATCCGCGTATTTCTGCCGATGAAAAACCATCAAACCACTGAGGCCTAACTGACGTGTGATTAATGTGGGCTCTGTTAATTGTGTGACTGAGTTTTATGCATGAAGCTGTATCCTTGATTTTTCTTCCTTAATTTCCTCCTGTTTAACTGTTGGTCATAAAACAGCTTCGAATATATCTGCTGAGCACGAGAGCAAGTTTTGCAACTTGAAAAGTGCCTGAGTCAGTCTGGGCATTTCATGTACTAAAACAGACTTGAGGGAACTCTTAGGCCGTAAGATGGATTGCTGCCTGGTTTCCACTCCCAGCCCTGCTGGCTCCTTTTCTGCAGCTGCTGGCTGCGCTGGATCTCATCTGTTATCATTAAGCACATGCATAGCATCCATAGTGCCAAAAAGCTTAATCACTTTCTTTCTGACAGCCCGTCAGATGTAGCCCTACTCATCCTCATTCTAGATGGATGGAGGTGGTGACACCTGCCAGTCTAGTCTTCCCACCATCCATTTACCCTTTAAAAAATTTTTTTTTATTTTATTTTTTCAGTGTTCCAAGATTCATTGTTTATGCACCACACCCAGTGCTCCATGCGATATGTGCCCTCCTTAATACCCACCACTAGGCTCAGATGCCCTTCAACAGATGAATGGATAAAGAAGATATGGTCCATATATACAATGGAATGCTACTAAGCCATCAGAAAGGATGAATACCCAACTTTTGTATCAACATGGACGGAATGGAGGAGATTATGCTGAGTGAAATAAGTCAAGCAGAGAAGTCATTTACCCTTTTTGTTAACATCACCTGATTTTCCTTTGGAAACCTACCTCTCCTCCCACTCCTCTGTTTATAGTCTTCGTGGTTCAAGCAGAGGTTCAAGGAACTGACCTTAGTTCTCTTGCTCCAGGGCTAGCCTTGCACAATTAGAATCCCAGTGATTGGTGCAGGGATGGGCATGTGACCTAAGCTCAGCCAATGAGAGGCTGTTCTGGGACTTTAGTAAGAATCACTGAGAAAGAGAGGCTTTCTTTTTCCTCCTGGGTTTTTAGACTGGTAAAACTTGAAGCCTGAAGTTTCTGGACTCTTTGCCACTAACAAAGGAGAACCCAATTGAAAATTAAGCCAACCCAGAAGAAAGAAGAACCAAGAGATGGAGAGAGACAAACTCCTGCTGGCATTGTTTGAATATGTGGATTCAGTCATGCTTTAAGACAAGTAATTTTCTAACATATGAGCCAGTTTAAATAGGTTTTTCTCACTTATAACTTAGAGCCCTAACCCAAACGATGATGCTAATCATGACAATGTTCTGCCTCAGCATGACATGTGTGTAGAGATCCTTAAGAAAAATTTGAATGAGACTGAAAGAGCTCAGTCTGCAGGAAATAAAGTTCATAATGTTAGAAATATATATATATAGATTTAAAAATGTAAGTTTTTCCCCTAGAAAAAGTTTGCTTGGGTCCACTGACACTTTCCCTTGTGCTGCTAGAGAGGTCTGATTGAAATAATTCTGAAACTTCTCGCTGGCAGGAGGACGTACTGTGTACTCACTGGGGGAGACCATGTAGCTCGCTCCTATCATTCACTCCTTCGATGATTGGGTGCCTGAGCTGGATGAACTCAGGTGAACAAGCTCTCTCTGTTTGTTTCCCTGATGGAGACTATGCTCTCATAGATTTTAGTGAATCAAAAATCTGGGATCCATAAAGGAAATCAGCAGATTTTGACAATGAAACCCCTTCTGGACAGATCCTGTGATTTCCAAAGTGTGTTGATGATGTCATTAGTTATAGAAACATTCTTGCTTTGGTGTTCACTTTAGTTTATGATGACTCAGATCTTTTTGTTTTCAACCTTGAGAAGGAAAAGTTTCTTTGAAAAGAAAATTGAGGCAGCTCAACAACAAGAAGGTTGTAAGGACGGAAAAGTACCACCCATTAATCCTATTGCTCTAAAACAATTGGCTTTCTTTGGGGCTGCTAAGGTTGTTGTAGATTTAGGGCCCCTTTACTCCAGTGAGCTGTAAACACTTCACGAGGCTGAATGCATCTTATTTTCCCCAGTCTCTGCCGATTGTATCAGAGGCCAGAGTTATAGTCCCCAATTCACAGAGGGAAAAAACCAATGCACAGAAGGCTAGAGGACTTGTCCAAGTTGTCGTAGTTAGAGGCGAGACAGATACTGATCCATTCTTATCCTTGTGAGGAGCTGTCATCCCCCTGAGCTCCCAGCCCACACAGAGTTGATGTGCTTCTCATGCAGTCCCTCCCTTCTATCCCCACTGTCTCAGCCCTGGCTGAGACCTTTGTCAATATAACTTGAGGATTTTGCAATTTCCTCCTTGTTCTCCTCACTGCCACTTCTACTAATCTGTTCTACTGCACGTTGCTTCCAGAGGAATCTATCTCATGCACAGCAACAAGCATGTCACTCCCCTGAAACCAGAAACCTTCATTGGTTCTCCTTTGCCTGCAAAGCAAAGTCCAAATTCCTTAACCAGGAGCAAGGCCCCATAGGATTGGGCCTCCATCTACCAAGCCTTGTCTCCATGTCTTCCTTTCTGGGATTTCTCTCTCCAGTCCCAGACTCATCACTCCAGCCCAACTCCCCACTTCCCAGGCAAGTCCCCTTCTTCCCTCAGCCTTTATTCCCACTCTTCCTCATCCTAGAATGTTGGCATCTCTGTTTCCCTGCTTCCCCAACATGTTCACTTACTGAATTCCTATGTGTCCTTCTGGGCCTTGAGAAAGACACTTCTCTTCCACTAAGCTCTCTGAGATCTTTCCTAGCTGGAAGTAATTTCTTCACATTTTCTCTCCTCATTATATTTGATTTAGGCCAGCATTTTAGTCTGATATTTATTTGCATCCCATTCTGTCTCTCCTGACAGCATGTAATCTCATCAAGACAAGGAACCATGCCTGTCTCTTCTTTGTGACCCCTGTTGTGTGCTGCTTTGGGAGAGAACTAAAGAAGCATTTGCTGAATGGATGATGAGCGGGTTCTCTCCAAGCTTAATCAGTCAGCTGCCCTCTAATGCTTCATACTTAGTTCTTAAGAGCAGTCTATTTCTCCTGTCTATACACACGAAGCCTCCTGAGATGATGTGGCCCACCGGGAGAAGAGAGGCAGGCTCCAGCCACAATCCATTGGGAGACACAGCCACAGCACTGGCCTCCCAGCACCTAGGACCAGCTATGCAACAAGTGTATTTTTGGGCATTAGCTTTGGAGCCCAAGGCTGCGTCTATGCAGTGCAACTGAGACCTGCCTCTGTACTAGATTTGGTATTTGTGCTTGTCATGAGGGCACGGTGCCCAGCAGTGGTTCAGACGATGTGCGATGGTTCTAATTTGGTTGTTAAAGCTGCCAAAAGAATGACTCACACAACTGACAAAAATATTTTTGGTGAACAAATGGCATCAACCACTTGACCACTGGCCTCTGTTAGAGTTGGAAAATCCAACTGAAGCAAAATAAACAGTCCATAGGATGAGGAGATATTTATCAGAGGGTGTTTCATGAGGAATTACCTCCTTTCCCTGGGCTGTGGTGTGCAGAGCAGGGACGCTGCCGTAGTCCTGTCGGAGTTCTTTCCTCTCCTGCCCCTTACATCCATCTCCCTGAGAGACGCTCTTCTTCCCTTCCAGGTTGAATATGCATCCGACTATTTCTTCTTAGATAAAGTCATTTGCATTTGCCTCCCAAGAGGACTCTCATTTCATTAGGTGCTGCCCATGTTTCTAATCTGCTAAGCCATTTATATTATCACTTGGCCTTGCCTGACGCTTAGCCTAGTTCTCCGTTCAGTGTTGCCATGACTTCAGAGTGACCACAGAGCAGGCCAGGAGCACACGTCCTTCCATTACGGGAAGAAGGTGGGGAGAAGAGAGAGAAAAAGCCAACAAGAAGAAAAACAACCATATTGTACTTCCTGAACAGGAACAGGCTGTGATTTTGTACAAAATTTGCAGTGAAGAACAAGTCAGACAGATAATAATAAATAGCAAACAACAAGATGTGTGTGTTTAATACACACTAACTTTTTCAGTCCTCACACCCACTCTCTGAAACAGGTACCTTGTTATTTCCCCTTTAACTGAGGAAGCTGAGGCACAGAGAGGTAAAGTAATGTGCCCAAAGCAGCAAAGCTAGAAAATGGCAGAGACTGGATCCTGTGGAACATACATGTCAATTACAGATCTTCTGTTTTAGTAGCTTTAAAATGTTCGGTCCTTAAGCTCAGGTGTCAGACATGTCGCCGATTTCAGTATCTGATTGGGAAACCCAAGCAATATCATTTTCTTCCATAGCTCCAATGACCCACCCATTCCTGGGGCATTCTCCCACACTTCTTATGCTGAGATGATCAGGTACAGTGTGTGTGTGTGTGTGTGTGTGTGTGTGTGTACACAAATATATGCATAGGAAGCAGGTTTTTTGGTCATTGCTTATTTTACAAAAATATGATCACATTATAGACATAGTTATTCAATTTGTCTTGCTCACTCATAAAAGCTAATGGAAATCCTTTCAAGGCCATTGTTAGGAAATGAATTCATGCTTCGTAATGCCTGCAACATATTTCATGGCATGAATGTATTATACTAATGCAAACAACCCCCTATAGATGAACAGTCACTTCGTTTTCATGACCTTAATTGTAATTCTAATTGTAATTGATATAGTCTTGGTGTGAATAATGTTGCAATAAAAATCCCTGGGTGTTTATTCTTATGTCCTGGGAATTGTATTTCTGAGGAAACCAATTCAATGGTTTAATTAATTAATTAATCTAAAATATTTACAGAGTTGTGCAGTCATCACAACCCATATCAGAACATTTTTCTCACCTTACAAGAAACCCTATACCCAATAGTGGTCACTTTTCACTTCTCCCCAACCTTCCATCTTTAGGCAACCACTAATCTACTTTCTGACACTATAGATTTACCTATCGTGATCATTTTAGAGAAATGGAATTCTGCAACATGTGGTCTGTTATGATTGGCTTCTTCTGCTTAGCGTAATGTTTTCAAGGCTCCTCCATGGTGTGTAGGGGGTATCAGTACCTTTTTCCTTTCCATGGCTGAATCATATTCAACTATATGGCTCCGCCACATTCTGTTTGTCCATTCATCCATTAGTGGTTCTTTGCACTGTTTCCACCTTTTGGCTACTATGAATAGTACTATTTTGAACATGGTGTACATGTATTGGTTTGAGTCTCTGTTTTCAGTTCTTTTGGGTACATACTGTATTTGTCAAGCTTCTCCAAAGAAACAGAATCAATATATAAATGAAGAGATGTATTTGATGGTAGTGGCTCATGTAATTATGGAGGCTGAGAAGTCCCATGATGAGCCTTCTGCCAGCTGGAGTCCCAGTAGAGCCAGTGATAAATTAAAGACCTAAGAGCCAGAGAGCTGGTGGTATAGATTCCAGTCTGAAGGTCTGACAACCAAGAGCACCAAGGACAGGAGACTGATGCCAGCTCAGACACTCAGGCAGAGAGCAAATTCAGCCGTCTTTGGCTTTTTCATTCTATGCAGGCCCTCAGTGAATTGAGTGATACCCACCTGCACTGGGGAGGACCGTCTGCTTCAGTCTGTTCACCAATTCAAATGCCAATCTCTTCTGGAAACACCCTTTCTGGAAATACCCAGAAATAATGTTTAAGTGGTCATCTGGGCCTACCATAGCCCAGTCAAGCTGACACATAACATTAACCATCACATATACCAAGGAGTATATGGTAACTATATGTTAATGGTTTCAAGAACTGCTGAACTGTTTCCAAAATGGAAAGTGGAACTATTTTCTTCTTATTTTATGTATTTTTTTTGATTGCTCATTACTAGTGTATAGACATACAAATTATTTTTGTGGGCCAATCTGGTATCCTGAAACTTTGCTGAATCCACTCATTATCTCTAATGATTTGTGTGTGTGTGCGGGTGTATGTGTGTTGATTCTTTAGGATTTTCTATGTATAACATCATATTATCTGTGAAAAGAGATAATTTTACGCCTTCTTTTTTCAGCTTGGTTGCTTTTTATTTTATGCTCTTGCCTAATTGCACTGGCCAGGACCTCCAGTACCATATTGAATAAAAGTGGTGAGAATGGGCATCCTTGTGTTATTCTTGATCTTAGGGAGAAAGTTTTCAGTCCTTCTCCATTAAGTATGATGTTAGCTGTGAGTTTTACATAGGTGCCATTTATCAGGCTGAGAAACTTATCTTCTATTCCTAGTTTATTGAGTTGTTTTTTTTTTTAATCATAAAGGTGTGATGGACATTTTCAAATGCCTTTCTCTAAGTCTATTTAGATGAACACATGATTTTTGTCCTTTATCTATTGGTATGGTGTATTACATTAATTAATCTTTGGATATTAACTAACCTTTCATTCCAGGGATAAATCCTACTTCGTCATAGTATATAATCCTTTTTATATGTTGTTAGATTTGATGTGCTAGTATTTTGTTGAGGAATTTTACATCTATATTCCTAAGATAAATCAGTCTATAATTTTCTTGTGATGTCTTTGACTGCTTTTGGTATGAGGGTAATACAGGCTTATAGAATAAATTGGGAACGTTTCTCTCTTCTTTGAGTTTTTGGAAGAGCTTGCAAAGAATTCTTTAAATGATTGGAAGAATTCACTATTAAAGCTATCTGGGTCTAGGCTTTTCTTTGTGGGAAGTTTTTTCACTTAATAAAGGAATCTCTTCTCTTGTTACAAGTCCACATACGGTGTTCAAATTTAAAGTGAGTTCCCTTGTGGAGAGCTTCAGAGCTTTCTGTTTTATGACATACCTGTCTCTCTGGGCAAAATCTCTGGGTTGCTTTTTTGGAGCTGGAGGCAGGGAAATAGCCTGATTCTCTTGGAATGACTCCTGCTTTACAAACAGTCCATTGAGCAGAGGTGGTAGCTTCTGGTCTTCTCAGCTTGCCTCTCCTGGTGGAACCTATACCCAACAAGTGAGTTGAGGTGGTAGTCCTCAATTATTCTCATCCTGCTGCATATAGGGTAGAGCCTTCAGCATTTGAGTATAGGCTGGGGGAGGAATGGAGCCTCTGACTTCTTGGTTTTGCTTGCCTAGAAGTTAGCCTCTGTAATATAGAATACAGGGAGGGTGGTGGGCAGTAATGTGAAATGCTCACAGCCTGCTCCTCCTGGGTTAATACCATACCCTTGATTGAGACATTGAGGGAGAGAGAACCTCATCCTTCTGAGCACACTTGCCTGAAATGAAACTTCCATCACAATGAGCTAGGGGCAAGGGGACAGAAGGAACAAGCTGTCTCTTAAGTAGTGTAGATTCTTGCTTTTCTTACCAAAATTAAGTAGATTTTCTTAAACAAATGCTTCTTTGCTCTATGCCTTTAGGACCATTTCTAGAGACTCTAAAATGTTGGTATTTTAAAATATAATTTTTTTACCAGTTATGCTTGTTTTTCTGGGAAATGGGGTCTGCATAGACCCTGATGCCAACTCATCAGAAATTGTTCACCCTTTCCAACTTCAGTACAAGTTTCTGGATTGCTTTTCTAAAAGGCTGCAGTGGTTTATTTCCTCCACTGGTGTATGGGGTTACTCTTTTCTCTGTATCTCTGCCAATTGCAGATATCATCAGCATTCTTACTTTTAGCCACTCTGGTAGGTGGAAAGTGATTTTTCAATGTCACTTTATATTTCTTTACTACTAGCAAGCTTGAGCATTTGTTTATAACCTTTGTGGCCATTTGGGTTTGCTGTTCTGTATGCTGCCTCTTCATGTCTACTGCCCATTTTTCAATTGGTTTGTCAGACTTGCTCCTGTCAATTTATAAGAGCTCCTTTTATAATATGGATGTTAATTCTGTTTGTTCTCTTAATTACAAATTTCCCTCCAGATTTATCATGCAGCTGTTATGGGTTGAACTGTGTCTCTCCAAAAACAGTGTGTTGGATTCCAAACCTCAGTACCTCAGAACATGCATGACCCTATTTGGAGATAGTATTTTTACAGAGGTAATCAAATTAAAATGGGGTCATTGGTGCAGGCCCTAATCCAACATGACTGGTGTCTTTATAAGAAGAGGAAATTTGGGGGCGCTTGGGTGGCTCAGTTAGTTAAGCAACTACCTTTGGCTCAGGTCATGATCCCGGAGTCCCGGAATCGAGTCCTGCGTTGGGCTCCCAGTTCCACAGGGAGTCTGCTTCTTCCTCTGACCTTCTCCCCTCTCATGCTCTCTCTCACTGTCTCTCTCACAAATAAATAAATAAAATCTTTAAAAAAAAAAAAAAAAAGAGGAAATTTGGACACAGGCACATGTAGAGGGAAGACCATACAAAGACCCAGGAAGAAGAGAGCTATGACATGCAAGGAGAAAGGCTTGGAGCAGATCCTTCCCTCATGGCCTTCAGAAAGAGGTCAACTTTGATTTCAGACTTCTAGCCTCCAGCACTGTGGGACAATAAATTAGGCTATTTAAACCACCCAGTTTGTGATGCTTCTTACAGTAGCCCTAGCAAACTAATATGGCACCTATTGACTTCACTTAACGGTCTCCTTTCTTCTTCCATAAGCCATTTCCATATATTTCCATGGTGATCCTTCTAGAATGTCAATAATACCATCACCCTTTGTCTCAAACTTCCAATGGCTTCCCATCTCACTCAGAGTAAGAGTCAAAGACTCTGGCCTATGAGGCCTTCAGTGGTTAGGCTCTCTGCTACGTCGCTATCTTGTCTCCTGCCACCATCGCCCGCTCAGCATGCAGCAGCCACATCGACCTCCTTGACATTACTTATCTGGGTATCAGATATTCCTGCAAAAAGCTGGTATACCGGGCAAACTCCAAATCTCAGGGGCTTATAAAACACTTATTTTTCTTACTCAGAGGTTAAGCCAAACTCACCTGGGCTAGGCTGGATCCAAGCTTCAGGTTGGGCGTCGACCTGTACATGCATATTCAGTATTTCTAGGACCGGTGGCTGCTCATGCATGTTCCATTTACAGTGACCACAGAAGCATAAGAGGCCCAGCCAGATCCCTATAAGTGCATTTAAAGCCTCTGCTCAAAAACAACAACAAAAAAAAATCCTCTGCTCAAGTTATCTCCTCTAACAATCTGTTTAAGATTGAATTATGGTATACTTGTATATTTTCCCCATATTGTTTTATATCTTTAAGATTTTATATCTTTAAGATTTTATATTTTCTTCATATCAGTCTTGTGCTTTTGTTGCTAAATTTCTTAAATATTCCATAATTTTTGTTACCATTGCAAATGAAATATAACCTAAAATAGTTAATGGTTTATTTTATGTTTTCCATTATCTGCATAACTATAGATAATTATATATCTATGATATAATTACTACTGATTTGATGGTTGTCTTTTTTTTTTTTGTCTATTCGATCTATCTAAATATAAAAGAGGTATAATGAAGTCTCTCACTTTATTTGAAATTTTAAGTTCTCCTTATATTTCTAATAGTTTTTTCCTTAAGTATTTAGGTGCCATAATTACTTTAAGCACACAGGGTTATGAGTCCTATTGTCTTCCAAAATTTTGCCTTATGCCTTGTCTCAATACATAACGTTTCCCTTTATGCTGTTAATCTATTTAAATTTAAATTTTTGTTGATCTTAACTCCCGCTTTTAAAAAAGTAGTTGTTTGGTCCCTATGCCTTTAATTAATTAATTAATTAATATCTTTGCTTTCTTTTAAATATGTTTATAGTAAATAGCATATGTCTAGTCTTGTTCCCCTTTTCCTCCGCCATCCGCTGAACAGTCTCTGCTTTTTCATGGAAATTCAGTTATTTAACATTTATTGGAATAACTGATATACTGGACTTTATTCCTCTCATGCTTATACTTTTTTAAAAATTTATTTTATAGGAGGGAGAAGAAACAAATCTTCATTGTAGAATTCCAAAAACAAAATATATGTCTCCTGTCCAGCAGGTGGAGCTTAATTTCATCCTTGAAGGGCACCCTCCCCCCCATCCCCTCCCCACCGGGGGCCGGACACCTACTGCCTGGCTTCCAAAGAATAGATCAGGGAAAGAAAATATTGGTCATTTTACAATCATGCCGGAAACCTGGCCAATGCTACCTGAACCAAGTGATGAAAGTTCATGTCACCAGTGATGTTGTGTGCATGTCATCTATCACCTGATAGGATGGGATGACAGGGCATTTCACTTCTGTGGTTTTTCTTTCCAAAAACCCATAACCCCTGTGTAACCATGAGAAAACATGAGACAAACCCAGCTCTGTTAGAAACTGATTTTACGTTGTTATTTCTTTTCTTGTATTTGCTGGCGTGTTCACACAGCTCTTGACTCTGTTTCCCACCTCACCTTCCTTGTTATTTGCTTTCCCTTTTATTGATGCGTGATTCACTCTCTGTACGTTAGGAATCAAACACATATGCCTCTTGCATTATTTAAAAACAACATACCAACTGTTCCCTCCACTAAGTCGCACATTTGTCCCCAAGACCCTTTTTCCCCCAGCTTTACTCTGCCCTAATAAGAGGAGAACTCCGAAAAACTTCTACATCTTCCTCTTCTTCCTCAACTGTTGGGCTTTGCCACTTCTAGGTCTTTAAGTACTTTTAGTTCAGACAATTTCTTGTAGTGTATACCTTCTGTTTCAAGAGACCTTTTAAAGCACATATATTTCATATTCATAGACAGTTCACTAGTATCTACTGAGATTCAATTACTCACATGGCATGGCACAGCTCATTGCCCACCACTGTTTCTTCTCATGTTTTTCTCCTTCATCTCAACAGCGCCTGTTCCAGTTCATTGGTCGTTTGCTTAAAGTCCCCGCCCCTGATTTTTTTAAATGTAGCTAGCGTGATTAAAGATACTAATTTTTAATTTAATTGTTAAAAATGCCTTGGTTGAAATATAATTCACATGAAGTATACAGCCCAGTGGTTTTCACTATATTCAGTCATGCAACTATCACTAAATATAACTTTAAAACATTTCACCACCTCCCAAAAGGAACCCCATACTCTGTACCCCTTACCCATCGCAGTCACCCCTGATCCCATGCCTGCTGCTCTTCCCAGCCCCAGACAATTGCTAACATGTTTTCATTTTCTATAGAATTGCCAATCTGGACATTTCATAAAAATGGAATTACATAATGTGTGGTCTTTTGTGGCTGGTTTCTTTTACTTAGCATCATGTTTTTAAGGTTCTCCCAACTTACAGTTCTTCCAAATTTTTGACTATTGTTATTAATGCTGCTATGAGCATTGACGTACGAGATTTTGTGTAGATAAATATTTCCATTACTTTGGGGTCTATACCTAGGTGGAAACACTGAGTCATATGGTATCTCCATGTTTAACATTTTGAGGAACCGCCAAACTATTTTCCGAAGCAGCCACACCATTTTCCACTCCTTTCGGCAACACAGAAGGGAACAATTCCTCCCTCTCCTCCCCTGCACTCACTATTATATGTTTTATTTTATTTTATTTTATTTTATTTTAGCCATCCTAGTGGGTGTGAAGTGGTATCTCGTTGTTTTGGTTTTGCATTTCTCTAATGACTAATGAGGTTGAGCTCTTTCCATGTCTTATTGGCCATTTGTATATTTTCTTTGGAGAAGTGTCTACTCAGATCCTTTGCCCACTTTTTATAAATTGAGTTGTCTATCTTTTTAATATTGAATTGAAAAGAATTCTTTTTACATTTTGGATACAAGTCTCTTGTCCAATGTATGATTAGCAAATACTGTCTCCCATTCTATGAGTCATCTTTTCACTTTCCTGATGGTGTCCTTTGAAGCACAAAAATTTTTAAAAGATTTTATTTATTCGAGAGAGAGAGAGAGTTAATGCACCAGTGGGGGAGAGGGGCAGAGGGAGAGGGACTAGCAGATCCCTGCTGAGTGCAGAGCCCAAGGTGGGGCCCAATCCCAGGACCCTGAGATCATGACCTGAGCCAAAGTCAGATGCTTAACCTACTGAACCTCCCAGGCACCCCCCAATTTTTTTTGAGAGAGAGAGAGCTCACAAGTGGGAGGGTTGGGGAACAGAGGGAGCGGGAGAGAGAGAGACCCTTAAGCAGGCTCCATGCCCAGCGTAGATCCAGGTGAGGGACTCCATCCCATGACCCTGAGATCATGACCTGAGCTGAAATCAAGAGTAGGACACCTAACTGACTGAGCCACGCAGGCACCCCACAAATGCTTTTTATTTTTATAAAGTTCAACTTTTCTCCAATTTTATTTGTTGTTTATGATTTTGGTGACCTATCTAAGAAGCCATTGCATCACCCAAGGTCATGAAGACTTACTCCTAAGCTTTCTTCTAGGAGTTTTATAATTGTCATTCTTACTTAGGTCTATGACCCATTTTGAGTTAATTTTTGCAGAGTAATAAAGGCCTGACTTCATTGTTTTGCATCTGGATATCCTCCCTGGACTCTTTTCTCAAGGTAAGCAATCGGGGTGATGCCCTCTCTGATTTCTGGCATGTTCCCAGGCATGTTCTTATGTATTTCTCTTCATTGTAGTCAGGGAATAGCCTTGACTGGATGTAGGGTCTTGGTTGAAATCTCAGTGTCTGTGGATGTTCTTATAATGTCTTTCCCCTTCCAAGGTTGCAGTAAAGAAATCTGGTGCCATTCTGAATATATTTCCCTTGTAGAGCTCACGTTCCTTTTATTTGAACTCTTGGCAGGCTCTTTTTCTTACCTAACGTTTGGAATGTTACTAGGATATTCTTGGTGGATCCCTTTTTCTTCAGTCCTGACAGAACTCCAAGAGGCCATATTTATTATGTGTCCTTTTTCTTCTTCTGGGATATTTATAATCCACCTGTTAAGTTCCCTAAATATGTTCACCATGTCTCATGTGTTTTCCTTCACAATTTCCATCTCTCTATTTTTTTTTCTCTGTGCTTTGAAATATTTCTTATATTTGACCATCCAGGCCACTCATTTGGGTCTCAACAATGACCACCCTCTATGTGATTTCTCTCCTCAATCTTTTGAGATTTTTTTTTTTTTTTAAGTTCCAGAAGACTGTTGGGTTGTTGTTGGTGCTGTTGCTGTGTACACTTGAACCTCCTTGAATACTCATTATTTCTATACCAAGAAGATGGCATTCTTCTTCAGAAGCTCTATTTTAGTGCATTGTTCAGTTTCCTCTGAGGGGTAGCTCACTCTGGCAGCCAGAGGAGAGACACTTGAGCTTCCTGAGGATGAGGTCTGCTTGTGTAAGCCCCTCACGTGGCAGCAGCCCCAGCTGTGGCAGAAGACGATGCTGTCCTCACCATGGGCTAGGGCAGTGTGTGCAAACTAGTAGATTGCCAGGGCCCTGGAAGAGGCCTCTTTGCTCCCTAGTTTTGTCATGCTCTCCCATCTTCTGGAGCAGGGAGGACTCTGTCTACTAGTCCTGTTCTTCTTGGCCTTTTAGGGCCAGGAAACCAAGGCAACTTCCTTGAGGGCTCCGGCACTTACTATGGTCCTCTGCTTATGACCTCAGCCTGGAGCTCTCCAACTCTGGCTCCAGTTCAGCCCATTACAGAGAACGTTTGCATAGGTTCTCTCAATGGCTGCTCCGTGATACCCAAATCCACACTTGCACCTGCTGTTCACAGGCCCCTGAAGCCATTAGAATTGGGCATGGCAGAGAGATTGAAGGGAGGGAAGAAGTTCAGATCTTCATCTTCCCAGGACTCTCTGCCATAGATCAAGTCACTTCAATTTTAATTGTTGATTTAATTCTCTGTCTCCTTAAGCAGAGTGTGTCCTCTTAAGCCTGGGCCTGAATCCTGTTTGTTTTTGTACACCCAACAATTGGCACGGTGCGTGAGGCATAATGGACTTTTATTAACTGTAATTGGAATGAATGAAAGCGAATATGAAGCTGCAATGAATGACTTGATCAGGCCTCAGGAAATCCATCTAGACTCTTGCGTCGTATGCAAAACCTCTGACCCTGATAGTTTAGACAAAGGGTACTTTAAATATCTTACATGTATGTGTGTATTTAGAGAGCATGAGTAGGGGGAGGGCAGAGGGAGAGGGAGAGAATCTCAAGCAGACTCCCCATTGAGTGCAGAGCCCAACATGGGGCTCGATCTCACAACCCTGAGATCATGCCCTGAGCTGAAATCCAGAGTCGGATGCTTAACTGACTAAGCCACCCAGGGGCATTCTAGACAAAGGGTATTTTATTGGAATTAAGAGGAGTCTAGAGAGTTAGGCTTAGAAATGGGCAGGAGTAAAGTCACTCCCCAGGAAACGAGAGGTCAGGACTCACTCAGCAGGAATGTGGTCAGGGTCACATTACTGGGGGAATGTCCTCTGGTCACTTTTTTCTTTAACGTCTTTACATTGCCCACTAAATATTCACGATCCTGGGAGAGAATCTATTAGCTGTGTCAATGTTTGACAGCATGATGGGAAGAATTTGATCCATTGGCTTCCAAAGTGGGAGGCAGGCATCTGGGTTTCCTATCCCACCAAGGCTACCAACAGAGGGAAGTGTGGTGCCCCCGAGAGGACAGGAGTGTGTAAGGAAGGGGAACATAGTGCTAGGTGCCCACAAAACAACATCTGTTCCCAACAAGGGAGTAAGTTAGAAGACAAGTCTCTGATTTCCAAAGCAATGCAAGTGATCCCTCCCTGACTCCCTTCCCTTCTCCCTGCGGCTGGAACCCCTGAGGGAGGGAGGAGAGGAGTAGGGGCGGATGAAACCACTGCCAGACTCCTACCCTCCACCTCCCTCTTCCAGCCCCCGCTGCTCTGAAATGGACCCTCTCCCACTTGGGAGGCAGGGAATTCCCAGAACGTGTTTTAGGGAAAGCCAGATGGGCTCCTGGAGCTCTACAGTCGGCCCCAGCTCATGCCCTTCTCTCATAAACACAGTGTAGAAGATGACATTTAGGTTCTTAGATTGAACAGGCTTTTGTGGGTTGGTTTGAGACTCTAGTCACTACATGCTACTAGTTTCCAAGCAACCTTCCTTTCTCCTCGTCTCCCTTTCTTTACAAATGTTTACCGAACAGCAGTCATTGGAAACCAAAATAGCCCCTTTCTTCCCGGCACTTACGGTCTAGTGGGAGAAAACATGTGAAACAAACAAGCACACGACGAAGCATGCATTTGCAAACTGGCTCCATGCTACATGCAGGAAGCAGAGGGTGCCATGATGGGGACCGGATTCAGATGGCAGAGAAATAGAAAGGCGTCTTTGAGGAAGTGACGTGCGAGCCGCAGACCTGAATGAACGGCGAGTACGTCATGGCCTCAGCAAATGTCTCTTTCTCAGGTGTCCTCTCACGGCAAAAGTCACAGTTTCCAACCGCGGGTGGTGTTCAGGTGTGTGTGGTTGGGGTGGGGGCATTTCGTTGTCGTCATCACAATGATTCAGGGAATACTACTGGAAATCAGTGTGAAGAAGCAGAGACATTAAATGCCAAAGATAGTTCTGCACAATGGTCCTGCTCCAGATGCCAACAGCACCTTATTCTAAAAAGCCCTACAGCCCGGGGGGCCAGTTAGGCGTCCGACTCATGATTTTGGCTTAGGTTGGGGTCTCAGGGTCGTGAGATGGAGCCCTGCATCAGGCTCTGGTCTCAGTGGGGAGTCTGCTTGAAGATTCGCTCCCTCTACCTCTCCCCCTGCTCATTCTCTCTCTCTAATAAATAAATAAATCTTTAAAAAATGAGAAAGAAAGCCTAGAGGCTGAAGTCAGTTTCCTGGCAGTCGGCCTCATCAGAGAGCTGCTGCTGCCACAGTGTTTGCTCTCAAAGTCCTGGGATGGAACCAGACTGGCACAGCTTGGGTCCTCGCTGTCCACCCCTTCACCAAGCAGAGTGGCTGGGCTGGAGTGGTGACTCAGAGTGGGGAAGGGGGGAATTTGCCGAGGAAAACAGTGGAGCTGTTGGCAGAAGGGGAGGCAGGGCTCCTGGGCAGGTCAAGTAGTTGATGAGCATGGCAGAGGTGAGAAGGGCAGCCATGAGAGAACAGGCTTGATGGGGAGGCCAGACCATCCAGGGCCTGGTCAAAGACGTTAGACTTCTCCGAAGTGCCCTGGGAAACAGCAGACAGGTTTTAAGCAGAGGAAGAGGGTGACAAATCTGTGCCACACGTCAGAGCCTTGGATAAGTTTAGGTTCCGTGGGCATCTGGCCCAGAACTTCCTCCATGGAGGGAACAGTATCTGCCCTGCTTCTCACCTTCTCCTTTCTCTTATCTCTTTGGAAGGTGTAGCTTCCTTGTCTTCTAATCAGAGGTAAAGGACAAAGGCAGAATTGTGCTCCGGGAAAACACTGTTCTTCCACTGGCCTCTATCAAGTGTGATTTTATGAACTGGATCACATTTCAGAATTTCTTTCTGCTCTGGAGACCAGAAGTAGGACTGGGCAAGTGTCCTCGTCCCAGGAAGTCACCGTTTTAATCCAATTAAGGACGTAGTGGGAAATCTTTCTCCATCCCGGGGATGTTGATTCCCTTACGGCCAAGGCCGGGGCTTTGCAGCACATCTTTGCGAATTTCATCAGCAGCGGTGATTCCCGTTGACTTCTGGTCATTCATGAGTTTGCTCGACGAGGCCCCTTCTGATGCCACCCTGTGATTTGCCCCAGCCGTCGCCCCCACCCAGATGCAGTTTGCGCTCATCCCCAATTATGTGGCATTCTCACTTGGCCAGCATTCCATGTGACGAGAGCATTCCCAAACAGGCCAATTTCAGTGGGAGCACCACTTTTATGGAAGTCGTTGTCAAATGCGTCACTGACGCCCACGTCCCGTTGCTGCTCTCGCGTCACCTGCTCGTCCCTTCACTCCGTCTCTCTCATGCCTCCTCCTGGGGCTGCTCTCCCAATAGAGATTGTTTGTCTTAATTGTGGTTAATACACGTGACATAAAATGTCCTGTCTTTGCCCTTTCTAAGGGCACAGTTCAGTAGTGTTAAGACTGTGCACATTGCTTTTTCAAGAACTTTTCCAGGACTTTTTTTTATTTTATAAAACTGAAACTCTACACCCGTTAAACAGCAACTCCCCATTTCCTCCTCTCCCAGCCCCTCCAAACCACCATCCTACTTCCCGTTTCTGTGAATTTGGCTGCTCTAGATACATCTTATAAGTGGAATCATACAGCATTTGTCTTTTTGTGACTGGCTTATTCCATTGAGCGTAACGTCCACAGGATTCATCTATGCGTCAACTTTTCTTCTTTTTTAGGGCATGGTTGGGGTATACACATTTTGTTTATCCATTCATCTATGGATGGATGCTTGGGTTGCTTTTTCACCTTTTAGCTATTGTGAATATTGCTGCTAGGAAGATGGGTGTGCAAATGTCTCTTCAAAACCCTGTTTTCAATTATTTTGGATTTATACCCAGAAATGGAATTGCTGAATCATAGGGGAGCTCTATTTTTAACTTTTGAGGAACCTCCATACTGTTTTCCCTAGTGGCCGCATGACTTTATATTCCCAACAGTGCGCAAGGGTTCCGATTTCTCCACGTCCTCACAGACACTTGCTAGTTTCTATTGTATCGATAGCAGCCATCCTAACAGGGGCTAAGTGACATCATGTGGTAGTTTTGATGGGCATTTCCCTAATGATTAGTGATGTTCCACATCTTCTCATATGCTTGTTGGCCATTTGTGTATCTCCTTTGGAAAAATGTCTATGTAAGTCCTATGCCCATTTTCAAATAGGGTTACTTTTGTTGTGTTGTTAAGTTATAGAAGTTCTTTATATATGCTAGATATTAACCTCTTATCAGATACATGACGTGAAAATCTTTTCTTCTGTTCCATAGGTTGCCTTTTCACTTTATTACTCATATCCCCTGATACACAGAAGTTTTCGACTTTGATGTAGTTTCCTGAGAATTTTCAGGATTTTAGAAATGATCCCATTTCCTTTAAAAACTACCATTTTTGTGGGCTTGCTGTTTTTTCTCTATCATCCAGTGCTGATTCTTGCACTTTTTTTTTTTTTTAAAGATATTTATTTATTTGACCCGGAGAGAGACAGCGAGAGAGGGAACACAAGCATGGGGAGCAACAGAGGGAGAGGGAGAAGCAGGCTCCCCGCTGAGCAGGGAGCCCAATGTGGGGCTTGATCCCAGGAGCCTGGGATCATGATCTGAGCCAAAGGCAGATGCCTAACGACTGAGCCACCCAGGCGTGCCTGATTCTTGCACTTTTATTGGGGGTTAGCATTTCTGAATCGTAACTGTTGGTATCAATTTCCACAGTATAAAAGAAATCCTAAGCACCACTTGAAATAAGAAAAATAAGAAAAAAGTGGGCTAGGTAGTTTGCCACTTCATTCGGGAAAATGAAGAAGTGCAAGGGTTAGCGAAGTCAAGCTGTAACATCATTAACACTGTGTCTTATTCTGCCACTAATCAGCTCTTTCTGCCTCGGACCCCATGTAAGAGAAATTGTTATTCCTACTTTACAGATGAGAAAGCTGAGAATAAGGAGAGGTATCTTGCTCAGCTTCACACACTGGTATGCATGTAAACACCACAAACATTTTTCTATTCTGTGCCTGGTCTCCAAGGTACTATTTTCAAATTCTTCTGAAAATTTGTGGATTCGTTCTCGTCGCATTACTCTACCTGCACCCAGCCCTGTGTTCTGATTGACACTGGCTCCCCAGCCACATGCAGGTGCATGAGCTCACTAACCCACACCTCACTGTGGAAGGCAACCTGAGGCTCAGGGAAGTAAAAGACTTTTGCCCAAGATCACCCTTCTGGAAGGGGAGAGGTAGAGCAAAGACTTGCACCCTACCCAGTCTGATTCTAGAGCTGCCTCACCTCGAGTTTAGCTGGTGAAAGAGTACGTGAGCCAGATTTTCTCGGCTTAAATTGTCTTCGCACTAGACGTGTGACTTTTGGTAGGACAGGAACCTCCCTCAGTCTCAATTTCTTCATCTAAAAGCTATCCATTATCTTCCCTACCTCACGTGGTTGACCTGAGTAGCAAATGAAATAATGTATGCACGAGTGCTTAGCAGATACCCTGGCCCACAGTAAATAGCCAGGAAACGCCAGCTATTATTTTTTTTTTTTTTAAGATTTTATTTCTTTATTTGAGAGAGAGAGAGAGAGAGAGAGCACGAGTCGAGAGAGAGAGAGAGCACGAGTCAAGGGAGAGTCAGAAGGAGAAGCAGACTCCCTGCGGAGTGGAGGGCCTGACACGGGGCTGGATCCCAAAATTCTGGGATCATGACCTGAGCCAAAGGCAGATGCTTAACTGACTGAGCCACCCAGGTGCCCTGTATTATTATTAATTTTATAAACAAATTTAATCCAAATAGTGTATACCACAATGTCGGTGTGGCCTTACCCTAGTTCTCTATAATTCTTCCTTTCCAAACAGTACATGAGAAGAGACCCACATGGAAGAAAGTAACTACAGACACAAAAATCTAAACAACATTGCATTAGACATGTTGGACTTACTATTTCACATAAAAGAAGTCAGAGACAGACAACAGAGAACTGATATGGCAGCACCATGAACTCACACAGGACCAGGCTCTGTCCTTTTTCTGCCCCACATCTCTGGAGCATAGCCTCCAACTTCCAAGTAACCTCATAGCCCAATATGGCTGTGGGGGCTCCAGCCATTGTCCGTCTATTACAGACAGTGAGGAGGAGGAAGAATGGAAGGGCAGAAGGGGCACGATTCTCAGTTTTACAGAGTCTTCCCAGGAATCTTTCATGATTCTTCCATTTACCTATCATTGCCTGAAGTTTAATCACAGGGCTGGCATTACCTGGCCACGTGACAGGCTGGGAAATGTAGTCGTTTAGTTGGTTTCATTCCCACTGATTAGAATTCTGTTACCAAGAAAGAAGGGGAAGGGACGTAGGATGGCAAGTTGCAGTGCCTGCCTCCAAGGCACACACGGGTGCAGGTTGAGCAGCTGGGTTCCTTACACTCTAGGGTTTCTTCTGAGGCTGGAGAGAGTCTCAGGGAAGGAGAGACTCAAAGATCTCTGCTTACATGTTTAAAATATTGGAGTGACATGGAAGGTTTATTTTTCTAAAAGGATTCCACCGCCCAAAGTAACTCTGCAAACCACCGTTGGCGAGGAAGGACAATGCCGGTCGATTCTAAACAAGACTGAAGGCAGGAACACTACAGAGAGGCATGGGGAGGAGATATACTTGGAAATCTGAGAAATAGAGGAGCACGAACGAGATAATAAAAAAGTTGGCTGTGCGCGTGTTCCTGTAGCCAGCCAGAGAGGCGATCACCTTGATTTTGTCGCCCTGGGCGGCGGAGCTGCATTGGGAAGGGGCGAGATCCCATTCCCTTGTTCAGATGGCTGTGCCCATCTTTGATGCTGGATCAGAGCTCATGTCTGGATTACATTAGATTTAACCACAGGTGTGCAGGCCTAATTAATTGTTTCAGTCAATGATCCCCCTAACCTTTCCAGGTTTATTTCAAGCAAGCGAAATCTTGGCTTTTCTAAGGTAGTCCCATACTCAACTTTTCTGTTCCAGCAGACTCACAGGGACATTCGTGCTTGTCAGATCACGTGTTCTGATTTCTGGTGCTTGCTGCTCTGCCAGAGGATTGATTCACTCTTGCCCACGTGTTCCTCAGGCCCAGTGCATCAGTGGGTATTTGATCAATGTTTGTTGACAGAAATTGCAGCTCATCATTCAACACAACTGAGTCTGAAGACACAGTGGCCCTTATTTTAAAACCCTTCAGAATCTCTGTGGTGCGATCGTCTTATAATGAGGCTGGATGTGTGGAAGCTCCAGTCGCTGAGGTCTATTCCGGAGAACAGGGCTTCGAGAAGGGATCAGGAGAGGGAGTGCTGCTGGGGGCACTTGCTTGATCCAAGGCTGGCCCTTGGGTTTGGCCAGGCTGCCCTGGCCTCCTGATGCTGGAGGGAACCCTGGCCACTGCTGCCTGAGGGACGTGGGACCCGGAGCCTCTCCTCCCCCAGCTCAAGGTGCCTCTTTGGGCCAGCGCACACCTTTTCCTTCGCTCAGTTCAGAGTGTTGACGCCATGACAGAAGCCGCTCCTCGAGAAAGGGTGAGGTCCTCCCTCCAAGACTCCTGCTTCATGCCTCCTTTCCTCATTGGGGGCCCACCTCCCACAGGTTCTGTGGAAGGTTCCCTTTCTGACTTCTGCCCCAGTGGCCACCAGAGCTCTCTGCTCTCTCTCTGTCACCAGTTCCCCCCCAGAAAGGAGGGCAGTTGGGCTCGGGCTCTTGTTGCCTCACCTCAGGGAGAAATTATTCCTGGAAGCCCCAGTGGGGGGGACTTTGCTGTCCATTTTCTCACAAAAGCCCTTTGAGAAGCCATGGAAGGTTCTGGAGCACTGTCCGGGTCTGCAGGGATCTGCAGGCAGTGTTTCTCCGGGGGGGGGAAGAATTCTGCATTGCCCATCAGCACCGACTTACTCACGCAGCGCTGAAGCCCACCGGATGCCAGGGGGAGAAACACCACCTCGTAGGGAAGATCAAACACGGAAATCCAGGGCAATGGGTCTGATCATGCGGCCGTGAGCTACTCGGTGGCTCAATTCGGAAGCCTTTGTGGTGGAAAGCGGGGCTTCAAAACCTGGCTCTGAATGTTCTCCACATCAGGAGAAGGGAAAAAGGAAGGGGGAGAAATCGGAGTGGGAGACGAACCATGAGAACTATGGAGTCGGGGGAACAAACTGAGGGTTTGGGAGGGAAGGGGGGTGGGGGGACGGGCGAGCCCGGTGTGGGTATGAAGGAGGGCATGGATGCCATGGAGCACTGGGTGGCTACATCAAAAACGAATGATGTACTGTATGGTGACTAACATAACACAATTAAAAAAAAAACAAACCCAAAAACCTGGCTCTGCCTCACGTTCACCTGGGAAGCTTATTAAAAATGGGGGAATCTTGGGTCTCCTGCTAAGATACGCTGAATCAGAGGGACTGGTGTGGGGATCAGACGTTGCATTTTTGACAAGCTCTTCGGGTGGTTCCGAGGCGGCCGCTGGTTAATGGACATCTGTGTAGGGAGAGAGCACCTCTGTGGGAGCAGACTCTGCGCGGTGCTGGGGGACGGCGTGGGCTCTGCCTCCGAGGATGGCGCCAAATCCTCCTCCAGTCCGAGCCCGAAGACTACTTGGCAAATCAACGACTGTTGGGAGCACTGCAGAGTGGAGAGATTAAACTCTTAACCTAATTTACGTTACGCATGGCGGGAGGCAACTCTCCAAAGGACGGAATCGATCTCAAAGGGGTGAACTGGAACGGGGAGCAGGGGGGAGCGTTGTGAGGGCATTTGGGGAAGACCGCGATTGCGGGTCTTTGTGGTGCTCGAGAGGGTTTTAGGAAGAGGGATGGGTAAAGAGGAGTTTCTGGGTGTTGGCAATGGAACTGGCCTCTTTGCCTTATCTTCTAAGACTTCCCTAAAGACCTACCTGAGTTCGCAGTGTTGTTGGGTTTATTTTGGAGGTCACACCGCGCTGAGACTGGCCTACAGGCGGCCTGGTTGTGTTCAGGTGATAGATGCAAAATACTGCCCTCAAGGGATTGTTGTGAGGATTTGAGATAGCCTCTTTAAAATGTTTATCAGATAGTGGATGTTTAAAAAAAAACGGCAGCCATCTTCGGACTGCCAGTCATTACTGAGTGCCCACTACGCACTAGGCTCTGAGGACGCAGGTTAACGAGGAGCTCACAGTTGAGGTGAGTCAGTTAACTTTTACCATAAATAGAGGCTCCAGAAAAGTCTTACGTGTGTTTCAGACGCTGCCCAGTACCTGGCTGCAAAAGCTCGGAAGAGGAGTCTGGAAGGAGTAAAACCCCATATTTAAGAATCTGGCCAGATTCAAAAGCGTGTGAGCTGGAAAGTGCCCTAGAGGCCATCGATTTCATTTCCCACATTTTACTGATAAAGAACTGAGGACTGCAGAGGGGGAGGACTTAGGACTGTTGATAAACTGTTACTATTTTATTCAGTGTTTAAAGATGTGGTCATTAGTTACAGGGCATTTCTAGAAATTATTATAATATAACCCTTCTTAACAGATAGATAGAGCATGAAGCATAAAATGCCAGTGCTGAAATTTACCTGGGGATCATCTGGTTCAGACTGCTTATTTTACTAATGAGGAAACTGGGGATGTATTTTATTTTGTTGACTGCTGAGTCATAGCCTCCTGGTGTATGCATCTGAGCAAGATTCAGTGTAGGCGAATAGTAAATGATAATACAACAGTCCTGAACTTTTTTTTTTTTTTCCCAGAGCAGTGTTTATTAACTGTTGCTTAAATACACTGCCTTTCCTTTCTTAACTGACTGGTTTTATCTGGTCAAGTAGCTCTAAATTAAGTGGTATAGACAAGGTGGAAAATGTATAGACATGACATATGTCTACACATAGGCAAAGGATACAAGTATAAGTCAGGATACATTTGAATGCAAAGTGACATAATGCCTAACAATGGCTTAAGCAACAAAGATGTATAATTATCCTATGTAGCAAGACGAGAAGAGATACAGTCGTCCAAGTTTGGTGTGTTGGCTCAATCTGTCAGGAGACCCAGGCTTTTAAAAATCTTTCTGTTATGCCATCCTCAGTATATTGGCTTTTTGTCCATAGGCTGACAAACCTAAAATGGTGGTCTCAACTCCAAGCGTCATGCGTCATACACATGCAAAAAATGAAAAATGCGGTAGGCTATCTCTCTGTATCAGTTTATCATGGAGCAAAATCCTTTCCAGACACCTGCAAAACTGCATCAGTTCGTATGGCTAGATCTGCGTCACATGTCCACCAATCCCTAGCAAAGGGAAAGGAGGTTACTCTGTGTGGCTCAGATCAATGACAGTTCACCGCCAAGGTCTGAAGGAGGGTCCCTTTTCCTTTGAGATGTTACTTTTCAAACAATGTGAAATTCTACAAAGAGGAGGCTGGGACTAGCTGGGACTAGACGAGGCTGGTATGTGCTACACTGTAGGTGAGATGCATAGATCCTGGAATTGTGTTTGGAGTAAGATATTGTAAGAACACTTTTTTTTTTTTCTCACCATAGCACACACCCTCACCAATGTCCATCCCCCAGCCACCCCATCCCTCCCACCCCCTCCCCTCCAGCAACCCTCAATTTATTTCCTGAGATTAAGAGTCTCCCATGGTTTGTCTCGCTCTCTAGTTTCATCTTGTTTCATTTTTCCCTCCCTTCCCCTATGATCCTTTGTCTTGTTTCTCAAATTCCTCATGTCAGTGAGATCATATGATAATTTTCTTTCTCTGACTTATTTCGCTTAGCATAATATCCTCTAGTTCCATCTAGTTGTTGCAAATGGCAAGATTTCATTTTTTGATGACTGCGTAGTATTCCATTATATATATATATACCACATCTTCTTTAGCCATTCATCTGTCGATGGACATCTAGGCTCTTTCCATAGTTTGGCTATTGTGGACATTGCTGCTATAAACATTGGGTTGCACGTGCCCCTTCAGATCACTACATCTGTATGTAAGAACACTTTCTAGGTAGATTAAGTGCATGGAGTTTAGAGTCAGACTTGCTAGGTTTGAATTTTGGCACCAGTACACACTAGCTATGATTCAATTTTCTCATTTGTAAATCAGGAATAGTAATAATACTTACCTCATAGCTTTGGTGGGATGATAATGATGATGATTGTGATGATTTTATAAATAGTAAATAGGTAATGTTGTGTAATTGTTAAATACTTGAAACAGTGTCAAGTATATAGTAAGCACTCATGAAATGTTACCTGCCTTTATTTTGAAATCACTCTTGTTGGTATATTTAAATTCCATCCAATTTTCCCAGCACCATTTATTGAAGAGAATTTTTTTCCATTGGATATTTTTTCCTGCTTTGTCAAAGACTAGTTGACCAGAGAGTTGAGGCTCCATATCTGGGCTCTCTATTCTGCTCCATTGATCAATGTGTCTGTTTTTGTGCCAGGACCATGCTGTCTTGGTGATCACAGCTTTGTAATACAATGAAATATTACTCAGCCATCAAAAAGGATGAATACCCACCATCGACATGGATGGAACTGGAAGAGATTATGCTGAATGAAATAAGTCAGACAGAGAAAAATAATTATCATAGGGTTTCACTTACATGTGGAATATAAGGAATAGAATGGAGGACATTAGGAAAAGGAAGGGGAAAATGAAGGGGGAAAATGAGAGGGGAAGAAGAGCCATGAGAGATTATGGACTCTGGAAAACAAACTGAGGGTTTTAGAAGGGAGGGGGTAGAGGGATGGGTGAGCCCAGTGGTGGGTATTAAGGAGGGAACGTATTGCATGGAGCACTGGGTGTTATACGCAAACAATGAATCATGGAACACGACATCAAAAACTAATGAAGAACTGTATGGTAACTAATGTAACATTATAAAAAAATTATAAAAAAATAAATTCCATTTATCTTCATTGGAGTCAAAATTATCTAAGATCCTTCCCTATTCCCTAAGCGTGTTATATAAATATAAAACAGCATCTGGTAGGGATGGGTCCCCTCCTGGGGGGAGTGGTCTCTTTTTAAGCCCAAGAAGTATGGGCAGAATTTCACTGGCACTTCCTTCTAATTTTTCAACAGCTCTAGAATGAATCCTATTTAAAAAGCTTACTCAGGCCCAGGATCCATTTATTTGATCTCAAATTGGATGTTTGCCTCTCAGGTCCAAACCAAACAGCGATGCCGTTACCAGGCCTGCTTTATATTTCCGGCTCCTGGAGAGCTGCACTTGGCCAGCACCCAGGATGCTGGGGCACGCAGCCCGCCGGGCTTTCTGTCCCAGGCCCAGCAAACGGAGCTGATCTGGAAAATGTAGCAGTGTTTGGAAGACTAGAAAAATAATTGCCTCCATTCAGTTTACAGTACTGATGGGCGGGCACATTTGCTTGGAAGCCGGTCACCAGATTTCCTAGTGTGTCCGACATGGAGTGCAGCCAGCGGCAAGGGCTAGAGCCATCACTGTGGTCCCTCCTTCCAAGATGGCAGGTGGGCCAAGCTGTTCGAGGTCCTTTTGCTCACGTGTGCCCTCGACAAGCGTTGGCATGATGGGTTGCCTGGATTTTACCTCTACCTTTCTGTTTCTTCCCAAGAGTCTCCCCAAGAATTCTGGAAGCAAAGAGGACCCCCCCGCGAGGGACTCAGTGCTAGGAATCGGTGGTCCGAAGGCACATGCTTCTTGTATAGTGGACTTCAGATCACACCTGGCAAACGCCTGGCTTCCCAACGTGGGGAAAAAGGAAAACTTGCCTCTCTTCACATACTGATTCCAGTGTAAACTCTGCTGGGCCTTCCATAAGGTGTCTTTGCTAAACTTAAGAAAGGTCACAAAACTGGGCAACTTGGGTTTTGGGTGATCATCTTGGCAACTGGGAAACCCCAGGGAGCCAGCAGGTGGCCGGGACCTTGCTGTGACACTGTCTCACATAGGCCCCCTGATCACAGAACCTCACGTATGCCACGGCCCCCGGCAATGCTTGTTGTGGCTTTTCTCAGCTTCCTTTCGAGGGGGGTGAAGCCTGGGTCCAAGAAGTGACGCAGGTTCTGATGCTCGCACCGCACATGAGAAACTCTCCCTTTTAGGGGCTGGCACTAGGGGCCACCTCTGCCTCCTTCTGGGTCCCGGGCCCAATGGCTGTGCTTAGCCCCCTCACATTTTTTTTGTTTCTGTCACACACACCTGCTGCCTGCCCCTTCTGTCTATCTGTCTGTCTCTGTCCTTGCTGCAAGTTGGTGACTGCTGAAAATATGATCTTCTAGTGTCACCCTGCTGCAAGTCCTTGCTTGGTAACAGAAGAACTCCACAAACCATGTGCCAGCTCACATCAGCACGCAGATTGCCGGCCCGCGGGGAGCCCCACAGGGCAAGGTCTCAGACGCAGGTCCGCTCTGTCAGATGCAGGGTCCCCAGACTCCAATTCCCTCTGAATCCCGGTGTGCAGGAGCGGAGGGACTCTGGCGGACTGGGGCCTGCTCACCCCACCTCAAGCTGCTCCCCAGCATCGGCTGATGATTGCTAGGAAGGAACGAAGACACCGTATTGTGGGAATATCTAATTTTCTCAAGAGAAAGAAGTAGGAATAATTAAAATAGCATGTTTCACATTTATAAAGGAAAACTGTTTTGACTTTTAGTTGAAATCCCCTGAGCTCTAAGTGTTGACCGTCGCTGGGACATGTGCTGCCTCAATGCGACCCATCAGCTGACATTATTTGTTGCCACCTTCCTCTCCCCTGGTCACATGTGGGCTTCCAGAGGCTTTGTGCTCGCCTTCCAGAGCCGACTGACATTTGAAGTGCTGTACAGTCTTTTTGGGAGAAGGCAAGCATAACTTGTGAATTACAAATAAAAAAATTAAATGCTCTTCTGTTTGTTTTCATCATTGGCAAGCATTTATATATTCCATCTTGTGTATGGAACACTGTCATCGGAGATGTGAGAGGAAGCACATTTGGTATGAAAACTGCCTGGCCATTAAGCATCAAGCTTGCGGGTAGGCAGGCTCGGGTTTGAATGTGGGTCCCTTGCTTTCTAGAGGTTTGACCTTGGGCACATTACGCCCTCCGAGCTCTGCTGTCTTCATCTCTCCCAGGTGGACAATAACCCCTCCTTCCTGTGCGCTGCTGTGAGGTTGGAGGAGGTAAGAAAGAGCAGAGCACCTGGCAGAGGGAGGTTCGGGCGTGGTGGCTCTTTATTAGCAGCCCAGGTCCACACTTCGGAAACAGTCCACCCACGTGGGGGTAACCTCACCTGAACTGATTGATAAGAAGCTGATTATCATCTTCATGTGTCCCACTTTGTGTGACTCTGCATGTTTCGTTGAACAAACATGAACGTGTTTGGTTAGGAGGGCTACCCTAGAACCTCTATTACCTTTCTAAGATCTCGAAAGTTCTGAATTCCGAAACACATTTCCCTCCACAGGTTTTGGATAAAGGATAAACAATCTGTAGTCTTAACAACATATCAACAGGAACAAAAGGACACAACCCAAACTGAACACAAAACCACACGGAGCACTGGAAGGGGAGAGCAAATACATGATTAGAGATGGTGGAGGTGGTAAATTTGGGAGGGCTTCCTGGAGGGAGTGACCTTGGAGGCTGATTTCAAGAGAAATGAAAGAACCACATTTGGCGAAGAGAAGGTAGGACATGGCAGGAGAATCCAGAAGATTATTCAGTGTCTTTCCAAGGCTTCTAGCAAATCAGACTTGCTTTCAGGGCTGTGCAATCCTGGGAGGAGGCGTGATAACTTTAGAAAGATGCTCCTGGGGACAGGGAAAGGAGTCTCTGGCTGGGGGGAGTGTGAAGGCTGGAGTCAGAACACGCACAGTCTGACGAAGCACTGCTGGAGGGAATGTGTGTTTCACATGGCTCCAGAGGGACACCTTGCCTCTCCGCCGAGGACTGAGCTTGGACAGTGACAGCTCTCTTCAGGTGACTTCTGCACACACCAATGAGCAATTGCTGCATTTATAGATGTTCTCCTGGAACCAGAACCCTGGCGAGCCAACATTCTAAACCGCATGTCCTCGATCTTTCCCACTCTGCGCATCTGTTTCTGATAACCTGGAGATGGAACCGAAGAGATGCTCCGGCTGAGCGGGGACAGGCAGGGGGCAGGGCGGTGACAAAAGCTGGTGTGCATTTCAGAAAAGCTCTCTGCCACTCTGTGCATAAAAGATGGGCCATCCGAGGCTCGGAAACCATGTCTTAATTTATCATTTGACTCCCAGCACTTAGGACAGAGCCAGACACATGCTGGTTTAATTTATTAACAAACATGATGCCCATCTTGGCAAGATCTTCTCCCGGCATGGAAAACAGTGCACCGATGAAATGATATGATGAAAACGTGGTGCAGTGGGACGCCTGGGTGCCTCAGTCAGTTGAGCGGATGACTCTTGATTTCAGCTCAGGTCATGATCTCAGGGTCCTGGGATCGATCCCCGCGTCGGGCGCTGTGTCGGGTGGGGAGTTGGCCTTAGGATTTTCTCTCTCTCTCTCTCTCTCTCTCTGCCCCAACCCCTGCTCACATGCATGCTTTCTCTCTCTCAAATAGATAAATAAATAAATCTTGAGTAGCGGTGGTTGCAGGACAAGGAGGGTCCATGACTAGAATTTTCCATAGTGATGTTTCATTGCAGTTGGATATGCTGCTCTTGTCTACAACTGCAGGACAGGAGCCAAGGGAAACAGGAGGGAACAGAAAAACACTAACCACTTTCCCGGGACACCAACCATTAGGAGTTAGCCTGTACTAAAGGCCGCAGCTCTGGGCTCTGACTCTAACACAGTATCCCCAAGTCTTTCTAATGAAAAGATACCTTTATTTTCTCAAAGTGTTCTTTTTTTTTTTTTTAAGGTTTATTTATTTATTTTAGAGAAAGAGAGCACAAGGGGGAGGGGCAGAGGGGAAGGGAGAGAGAATCTCAAGCAGACTGCCAGCTAAGCATGGATGCTAAGTGTGGCTCGATCAAAAGACCCCGAGGTGATGACTTGAGCCGAAACCAAGAGTTGGACACTCAACTGACTGAGCCACCCAGGCCCCCCTATTTCCTCAAAGTCCTACACTCACTGATGGGGACAGTGGTTCCAGGAAGATGAGGTAGACCCAGGTTGTGTGGGGACTGAGAGCTTGAGAACTGAAAGTATTAGAAGGGACACAGAAAAGACACATCATGATGGTGCCCATGGAATGCTCACAGATTTTGGAGAGCAGAAGTCTCACTTGGCTTCCAGAAAGTGACAATTTGCTGGTTGCAGATCACTAGTTTGAGGCAGCCTTAGTAATCTAGCTCTGGTTTATCTAGTTGTTTTATCTGAAATTTCCACACACACATCTGCAGGGTTGAAATTACAGTTCGTCCTTTCTATGTGTGTTGGGGAGGGCTGCCTCACTGCTATGTTGCCTCCAAGGGGCCATCTTCACTTAAGGGACGGCCCAACACTCTTCTCGGGATCACCTGAATTTTCACGTTTTTAGATTCCTGTCACAGCATTGGTGGTGGTGTTGAGGACAACAGCCCCTCACCCACACTGGGCACTGAGTATCAGACTATTCTGAGCACCGTGTGTGCTTGTATCTCACACAATCCTCACTATGCCACTTTGCGATGGGTATTACCGTGACTTCCATTTATGAGTAAAGACACAGAAGCTTTAAAGAGCCAAATAACTCAAGGACACATGGTCATTAAACAGTGGACTGAGGATTTTGATCCAGGCAGATCTAAGGAAGCCTGTGCCGAGTTCTCAATAAATACTGAGTTCCTACTGTGATCAAAACACTGTGTCCAGTATGGCAGGGATTTCAAAATGGCTGCACACAAACCCCCATCCTCAAGAAACTCTAATTGCATCCAAGGGAGGGGAGACATCATAAGGCAAATGGACCTGGAACACAATACAGGAACATAAGAGATGAGCAGGGTGTGGTCACAATGTCAGACAGAAGAGCCATGGAAACAGGGATGGCTCCAGGAGGAGGAGGCCCTTGTGGGAACCAGAGTTTCAGAAGAAGAGGCAAGTCACAGCAGGGAGGGAGATGGCCAAAAGGTGTGGACATGGGATGTGCTTGGTGTATTTGAGTGACAGTGAGTGGGGCAGGTTGACTGGAGAAAAGTTCATGAGGGAACAACAAGGAAGAAGAACTTTGGATTGAAAAATGTGAGGGATTGGGGGGAAAGGATGAAGAATTTGTTTTTCCTTCTGTAAGTAAGGGGGACTGGTGAAGTTTTCTGAGTGTTAGATTTATATATTACTTTAGGAGGAGTTACTGGCAGAAACATGCCTGTGGATTGTAGGGAAGACCCTTGGAAACCGGCCATGCCGGAGAGTGAACAGAACTCAGAATTCCAGGGTCCAGTGATTCCAAATTTGGTAGAATGGGAGCGAGACTGGCATCCACGCATCTGAGGGGGAGGTGGCGGTGATTGCTCAGAGTTGCCATAGCTAAATCACTCCAAATGACAAGTGTCTAGACTAACCGCAGACCTGCAGCTTTGTGCACAGGAAATTTACAACTAATTAATTTACTGATATTCCTCTTCCCAATTTAATTATCTTAAGGATTTTAAACAAGTATTGCCTCTTTTGACCTCACCAGCACATGAGTCCATTTTTATAAGAGGACATCTAATTGAAACAGTTGCTTCTGATCTCAGAAGAAAGGCTCTCGATGTACCTGCCCTATATCGCTCAACCACAGGCTTTTAAGACTCTTTGCTCTTGACCCAACACAGCTGGGACCAAGGGCTGCCACCACTCATAATTATTCAGGATCGTGACTCTCTTTGACAATCTGATCATAATCTTAGGGACTGCCCATCTCCTGAAGTCCTTTATGAGCCCAGATGAGAAACCTGAAGCATTGAGGAAGGGAGGTGAACAGAAAATATTTTTTTAGAAAGGAGAAAGTGAAATATAATCTTAAAGCATGAAAAAAGTTGAATGAACAAAGAATTTTTTAAAGAGAGTAATTAGTTTAGTAATTAGTTTCTCCTTTTCCTTAAAATGCAGTCCACGAATCCTTGCTCCCTCCTTGTCCCTCAGGGTTACCATGGGCAGCTTGATGGTTATCATGGGTCTTTGTTTGTAGAACCCCTTGCCACCTGTGTCCCCAGTCACTTGAAGAGCAGAGCCTGGAATGCGGTCCAGCCAGGGGATGCTAATGGGCTCCAGGTAGCTCAGGCAGAAGTAGTCCTTTTTAGTTACTGGGAAGGGAAAGCAAAGGCAGGAAGAACTGTCGTGGAGTAAAACGTTTCTTTGGGTTGGACTCCTGTGTGCCTCCTCCAAGCCTTCTGCCCCTCAGGCCTTTCTGTCTATAAAGACAGGCCTCAGAAAGCCACCACTGGGCAACTATCGAGAGGGACAAATTCCAGCTTCTAGTGGCCTCCTCAGCCCTGGGGGTGCATTTGGCCAGAGTACCCTGGGATTCCTCACAGCTCAATCAGTAAGGGCCTGTGGGGAGGGATGTGAAGTCAGGGCTGACAGTCATAAATCAAAGGACGCCAGAGCTCTTGGATTACAGAAAGGACTAAACCCAGCCCTTTGCGTGACTGTTGGATGTGATTTCTCTGAGGCCCCACGGCTGGAGAACAGGATGAGGGCCCAGGGTCTCCTCCACTTTCTCCCTTATTCTTCACAGAGCTGGAAAGTTGGCTGATGCTGTATAGGTAAAAATGCTTTATAAATCGTAAAGAATAGATGCGTATCATCTATTATATGTGTGTGTGCATTACAAAGAGACGGCTGTCCCAGATGTGAACACATAGAGTGTGGATAAGGCTTCTGATTCTTTTTTTTTTTTTTTTTTTTAAGATTTTATTTATTTATTTGACAGAGAGAGGAGAGAGATCACAAGTAGGCAGAGAGAGAGGGGGAAGCAGGCTCTCCGCTGAGCAGAGAGCCCGATGCGGGGCTCGATCCCATGGCCCTGAGATCAGGACCTGAGCCGAAGGCAGAGGCTTTAACCCACTGAGCCACCCAGGCGCCCCAAGGCTTCTGATTCTGAAGAAACTTAGGTTTAACTCCCAAGCTCCCCCATCCACTTAACTTTCTAATTTACTTAATTTCTTTGAACCACAGTTCTCTTGTCACCAAAATGGGAGTAACAATTGTGTCTACCTCATGGGCTGGTTGTTTGGCTCAGGCTTGGCATACAGGCAATCCTCAGTAAAATCTGTCAAAACAAATGAGGTGACACAATCCACTTGCTCAAAATAGTCTTAGATGTTATGTTCAGTTCATGGAAGGCGTGTTTCCATCTGAGCTCATGCCTGGCACATCATGGTGGTCAACGGTTGTTTGTTGAATCTGTGCACAGATGAATGCCTTGGTTATCTTGGTCATTTTTGGTCAGTGAGGAAAGCCAGGGCAGGGTGGCAGGGTGCTGACTGTCCAGGGTAAGAAAAATGTGGGTGCTGGCAGGCTGTAAGTGAGCCCACAAGAGGAAGTAAATGAATCTTAACACTTCAGTGTCCTGGTGTCAAGTAGAGATGCCATTGGAGTGTGTGACTGTGGACCCATTTCTGGGAAGAAGTTTGTGAAGAATGGGACCTGAATCTCCAAGCATCCAAGAATTGTTGGGATTTCTTTTCTCATCCTAAATAAATATGCATATTTTTGTGCCTAGTTATATATTTGTAATTTTGTATTTTTTTCTTAAAGCGTGTCCCCCAAACTGTACATGTTTTAGACATGACTACACCTGGATCCACCCTTATACATTTCTCCGATGAGAATAAGCTAACTGGGGTCATCTTTCTCCTTCAGAGAGTAAATGTTCAAGTCCAGAGCTGGCCTCTGACAGCACATCCACACAATATGAATTGAGTTTTGTGGTCTTGGTTGCCTTGTAGGGGCAGACAAGGTCATGAAAGACACAGATGTGATGGGAAAAATTGTCCTAAATGTAGAGTAGGACAGAATTTTTTGTGAGATGAATTTCTCAATCTAGTTGTGGGAAGACATTAACATTTCTGATAAAAATGCTTAACCTATTTTCTGGAAAGTATAATGGGATTGAGACTTGCTCTGAGAAAACTAACCACCCACTCACCCACCCACCCCGCTGGGACTGTCAGTTAAGTGTTTAGTGACCTTCAACTGAACATTCTTCCTGTATCTAGTCTAACTATGATTATCTACCCATTCTCTCCTCCTCTATAGTTTTCCTACCAAGAGAGAATCTTTGGGTTAGTCTACTGGAGGCTATTTTTCTTGCAGCAAGATTATAACAAATCTTGGACCGATCTCAGAACCAGATTTTCTGACACACTCCTCTCTGCTGCCATTTGTCATTCTTTGAACTATCTTGACAACTTTCACCCATTATATATATTCTTCTGGGACTTTCCTTATGCATTTTGTCTTGTTAAATGTCCCTATGGAGCTATCTTATCTCCCCAACTGAATAGCAAGTTTTGTTTTGTCTTGTTTTTTCAAACAAAGATGTAGTGTTCTGTTCACTCCTTTTCGTCTTTCTGTCTTTTCCCTGCCTTCCTCTCTGACTGCTGATTCCCCCCGAGTCTAGCACAGGATGGTACATAAACGGGTCTCAGTATGTATTGGACCAGGGACTGGTTATTTCCTTGGAGGTTCTGGGAAATGAGCCATGTTTTGTCCCAGGTCACTTTGACCTGGTCGAGGTAACACACCCGCCAGACTTGGGGTCCCTCAATCATGAACTGGAGCCACAGGCCAAAGCCACAAACCCAGGGTCTGGAACATGGGGGAGGAATACAGCATGAGCTTTTTGGATCGGTGGCTTTGAGTGTGGTTTGCAACCTTATAGCAGAGAATGCTTCTCTGTTCCTACAATTGGCTACCCCAAGCCTTTATTTGTGTGTGTGTATCAACTAATACTTGAAATTCACAATGATGGGCTTGGTTCAAGAAGAAATAGGCCCATCAAATACACATGGTCCTCGCAATCATCCTTTGACCTACTATGGAATTAGCTCTTAGTGATTGATCAAAAGGTCTGACTGGGCTCAGGTGCAGACTTTCCCACTCACTTTCTGTGTGACCTCCATGAGTCACTTCATCTCCCGGAGGCTTATTTGTCCATTTGTAAAATGTAGGCTTGCCAATGCTCAATAATGAAATGGGCCCTTTCGAAGTTCAGTTTCTCCAATTGTAAAATGAAAATGATAATAAAATAAGTGGATTACATCACTGCCCAGCATTTTGTACCTTTTAAAACTCTTGAGCATGCAGTGAGGTGCTTTGAGACTGCACATCAAAATTTGGGAACACTCTAGGCTTGAAACAGACAAAAGGGCTATTCTAAGACTACCGGCATTTCTCCCCATTAACCCAAGAGTGCAAAGTGGCCTTTAAGGCAGAGTCGTGGTTCTGAAGAAACAGTTTGGGTGAGTCATCTTTTTGTTTAGGTGAATGTAAGTCAAGTAACTGTTCTTTTTAATTTTTTTTTTTTAACATTTACTCTGAAGTTTGTGAAGTAATACAAATGCAAAAACTTTAGCCTGGGATTTTAATATTTTTAATCAGGTAAAATTATACATAGTAAGGATGGATACAAGGAGAGAATACAGCTTTATAAAAATATAAATTTGTTTTTCACCCTCTAATTCTTTCCCAATGGAGCTGTGTTGAATTTGAGGCAGTTAGCAAAATAAAGCCAAGAATACTTACCCCCACAGGATTGTTGTAAAATATTTGTTTCAACATTGTGTTTTGCTATACGAGTTGTAATGGTTATTATTACTGAGTGTAGGAGGGTATCCCCTCATCCCTTTCCAGCCTGTGGCCTGAAGGTCGGGGACTCCTAGAGCACACCTGTTGTGGGGTGCTGTGGGATGGAGAGCAAGTGCTGGGGCTGAGGCCAAGAGCAAGGCCTCAAAGTCCAGGCAGGGCGAGGAGCCTGCCTTGAGGTTGTGCAAGGCCCCAGAGCTGGGTGGGCCATTCAATGCCACTCTGGTCACTCCGTTTGGCACTTTTGGGCCACAGTCCAACTCTATTCAGTCCAGACACTGAGGCCCCTTGCCTCACTTTCTTTGTTTCTCTTCGGGTCCTAATTCCTGTGGTTTTAGCGCCTTCTATACAAAAAAGTTCATTAAACCCTTTTCTGTCTGTAGTGGGGCTGGTTGATCCATCAGGCTGAACCCGGGATGTGGAAAGGGAGGCTGTTTCTCTTCCCTGGAGGGCAGGGAGGGCCCAGACTTTGGAATCACAGTGCAGGAGCCCCAGTGGCTAGTGGGTGGGCAGGATCACCTTTCTTCTCACTTGTCGCACCCCACACAGCAGCTTATTATCCTAGTCCTTTCAAACACACACAGTGCTCTCCCCACTGTGTGGGGAGGAAGGAATTCTTTCTCTGTCTCATGGCATAGAACAAACTGGCGGAGAATGTGGCAGACAGAGCAGATGTAGAAGACCCCTCCCACTTTTAGCACATGGAAATGCTCAATAAAACATTTTTTAAATTTATTTAAATATGTAACTGAGCTATGTATTTTAAAAAGCTATATCTTAAAGAAAGAGAAGAAAATTCCTAGGTGCCAGAAAAAAAGAGGGCTAGAAAACTTGAGTGGTAGATGGGAGCTAATGCTAGAATAGTCAGGGCAGGGCAGAGGGGAGAGAGCAGAAGGGAGAGGGCAGAGGGGGAAGGGCAGAGGGAAGAAATTAGAAGGGGGAGGAGAGAGAGGCAAGGAGAGGGGGGAAGAACAAAGTAGGGAGAGCAGAGGAAGCAGAGCGGAGGGCAGAGGGGTTAGGACAGAGGGCAGGGGGGGAACAAAAGGGGAGAACAGAGGGGATAGCAGAGTGGGGGGAGCAGAGGGGAGAGGACCCAGATAAAAGCCCTCAGGGCCACGTGGGAATTTTATTGCCCACCTGGAAACAGGAAATGAGACCTCAGGTCTGTGCAAGGTGGGGAGTTGAAAGGGAACCCCCTGCATCTAACTAGGAACCTCAAAGGCTGTCCCTTCCTTGAAGGGAACACTAGAAAAACTCTGATGGTCTGACAACCTTGCCATCCGTTTGAGACCCGCTGCAGAAATCACATCACCTTAGAGAAATCACAACTCTGAGTTTGAATCGTGTTTGAATATTCTGTCAAAATTACCTGGATAGTGTAGAATTCTGGTTTGCCAATTTGAGAAATGGAAAAGATAATGGATCCAGCCAATATAAACCTCTCTAGGGATGAATCCACAATCCTGGGCATACGAAGGTCCAAAAGAAATGATCTTTGCTGCTGGTAAGCTTAAAAAAAAAAAATCACAGGCCCACACCAGGAAACAAGTTTCATGAGGAAAAAGTGTTCAAGGCAGGAAATAATAAAATTAATATCCTAAAAACTAGAGAAAGTCAAATAATGTTGAAAAGACTACAAAATATGAATCTTTCAGATCATGGCAATTCTGACTATTTCCTCTATGCCAAGCACTGTTGTAAGCACTTTCCACGTGGTACTTTCCCCCATTCCACTGAATTGGAGACTGACACTGTGCACATTGTAGAGAAGAGGAGACTGAGGCATGTACTGTTTAGCTAAGGCCACACAGTTAGGAAATGGTGCAGCCAGATTTGAAACAGCAGACCCACTGCAGTACTCACCTCTGATCCACTACGACAGAGACTGAAGCTGTCTGGCCAAATCCATGGCCACTTTCCTCCAGAGTGATGGACTTAGAGCCCAGCATATGGCGGGCCCACTACCCTACGTTTCCCAGCCTCTCACGTAGTTAGGTGTGGCCACGTGGCATGCTCAATTCCCTCTAGTGGAATGCGAGCAGAAGTGGGTGCCACATCGCGGCTGGCACCTGACGACAGTAGGGATTTCTCCTCTATCCCTCCTTCCCTTTCACATGGCTCCAGCTGAGATGTGGTGCCATAGCTTCAACCACGCCCAAGAGGACAGTGCCCTAGGAACGACGAAACAGTAGGATAGAAGGAATCTTGGTTCTTCAATGAGTGCATGTATGGATCCGAACCAGCCACTAGCCTGGACGACTACATGAAAGAGAAACACCTTTCTATTTTCCCTTGAGGTTCAGTAGCTTCTCACGTAGCTTCTCTACGTGGTCCGGGTTGGGAGAGCCCCTGGAGGCATCCTCAGTACCATGGTTCCAAACACAGGCATTTCTCCTCTGCTCCGAATATGCCAGATTGCCTCTTCCATGGGCAGGACTGAGCCAAGTGGGAAGGAAAGGCAGCCAGGGCACAGCGACGCCGTGCTTCTGTCCACTTGGAAATGTCCTTTTCTATTCCATGGTCCCACCGTCAACCTTCGTGGACCGCTTCAGGGCAACTGCTGGCCATGAGGAGGATTTGCAGGGATGTCTCTGTCATGAACTAAATGTGTATGTGCCCCTCACATTCAAATGTTGAGATCCTATGCCCATAAAGTGATAGAAGTAGGAGACAGTGCCTTTGGGAGATAATAAGGCCGTGAGGGTAGGCCCACATGAATGAGATTAGTGCCCCTAAAGGAGGAAACATGAGAGAACTTGCTTTGTCTCTCTCTGTTCTCTTCCATGTGAGGATAGCACAAGAAGAGGGCCCTCTGCAAATCAGGAAGCAGGTTCTCACTAGACACTGGATCTGTGGGTGCCTTGTTCTTAGACTTCTAGCTTCCAGAATTATGAGAAATAAATGTTCATTGTTTAAGCCGCCCCGGTCTGTGATATGTTGTCATAGCAGCCCGAACTGAGATGCTCTCACTCTTGGGTCTATGCCTGCTTCTACTCCACAGCCTTCATCCGAGGGACCCTCTGGAATCATTGTCTGAGACCCTCCTGGCCAACTGAAAGCTACGGAATCTGGGCCTAGGGGGCCAAGAGTCAGGGTGAGCAACTGGCCCGGTTTGCTCAGGACTGGGGGACTTCCTGAGGCTCTGGCCTTGCAGGGCTGAAACTGGGAAAGTCTCAGAGAATCAAGATGGCGGGTCCCCCTACTAACAGGACACATGCAGGACCACGATGTTCCCACCCCAAGAAATGGCCCAGGGAAACTGAGGAACTTATTTTGGGATTGTCATCTGTGGAGCAAAAAGAGATTACCAGGCTAGACTGAGTTTTCTCTGGATCTCATACCTTTCTTTTCCTGAACATAGAGCTGAGGGTAGAGGAAGCTGACCAAGGCTCATATCAAGCTGTGACAATGATTAGGAACATTGGTGACACTCCAAATCATCCTCTCTACTCATGCCTCCAGATAAACCCTCAAGTCTCGTCTTCTAAATGACCAAGTGATCCAGAGATACCCAAGGCTAGGCTAATGACTCATTTATTTTCAACTGTATTGGAGACAACGAAATTCTTGCACAGTCAGGGAGTGTAGGCTGTCCCTTCAAGGGGAATGGCCTAGGACTTGAGCGGTTTCAACCGACTTGACAAAATGTTTGCAAGTTGGATCAGTTTATTTCCTCTTGGAGATCCGACTCCATGCTTTGCCCAGGAGAGAGGTCTGCGCCCGATGGCTGCACGTGCATTTATGCCATTCTTTCCTTATTTGTTTGGAGGCATGGAAAGGGTATCTATTGGTGGTCGGAAGAGTGGCATGGAAACAGCCAGCTGTGTGCTGGAGTTAGCTTATACTAGCTCTGAGGAGCCGGCTGTTCGATTTTCAGGAAGCCGGTCAACCTGTTACTGAAAATTAAATGAACTCAGCAATTAGGAAAATTACATTATACAAAACTTACAATTAAATTATATTAAAGCAAAGGTGATAAATACATAAAATTCATCATTTTCTAATTATTTTACTATTATCCGTGTCCTCATCTATGTGGTAGACATAGTCTATAATGGGGGACCCCTGGGCATCTCTCCCTAACTGCTCAATGGCGTCAGGCTGTAGCTCACACCAGCAAGCACCCCGTGTTGGCAAACACACACCCGCACACCACCGTGTAGAGTTCTCATTTATTGAGGGCCTACTATGTGCTAGGCATAATTCCAAGAGCTTTGTAAATCTTTACCATTCATTCAGCCAGTCCCGATGCATTGCATACAATATGCCAGGTATAATTATTGTTGCTGTTGTTAATCATTATTATTATTGTTAGCTAACCTTTATCGAATACTTACCGTGTGCCTGGCACTCTCCTAAGCACTTGTCAGGAATTAGCTCCTTAATCCTTGGGATAACCCTTTGAGGGAGGTTCTGTTATTATCCCCATTTTACATGTGAGAATCCTGAGGCACAGAGGAGTTAAATGATTTTCCCAGGTTCACACAGCTAGTGGTTTGCAGGTCTGTGTCAGAACCCAATAATTTGGGTCTGGAACGTTTGCTCCTAACCATGAGGCCCTCCTGCCTCTCGTTGCCTCTCTGCACCATGGATGCAGCCATGAATGTGGTCAGTGCCATGGATAAAAATTAAGCAGGGTGAGGGTACGTTACTTCCTCTATCTTATTTTTAATCTAATGCCATCCCCATTACAGATGTCGAAACTGAGGCTCAGAACCATCGAATCCGTACCTAAGGATACACAGCTAATAGATGGTAGAACCTGGCTCCAAAGTCTGTGCATCGTCCCCCTACATGCCTGCCTTCCTCTGCTTCTTCAAGCTCCCAGCTTACCAGGCTCTTACGCCAAGCTGCAGTTTCCTGTGCAAACTCAGCTCACCTGCAATCCGCCCTGTGTCCATCTTCCTTTGTTTCTCTGTCCCCCAAAGCCGCATGAAAGGATAAACAAGTTCCAGCTCACAGTGATGCTGCAAGCTGGCAGGGCTGGGGGCCCCCGAGAAGCCAGCATGAGTGAATGTGCCATCTGTAGCATGGAACTCGCCACACTGCCTTTCTCCACGTTGGTCCCCAAGGGGGCTTTGTCTGTGAAAACAGACTTATTGTGGCTAATATAGGTCGCAGGTGGGAAAGGCCGGGGACTGACAAAGAGTTTAACTGGATTCCATTAGCACTCAAAACAAGCTCAGAAGGCTAGGCATGGCAGGGGCTGGTGGGATCCGCTCTTTCAAGCACCGCATTGTCCCACTGGAAATACTGTATTTAATGTCAACGTGGCTTGACCTTTAGTTTTGGTGGCATTTACTAATTCTATGAAAGCAGCCATTTCTCACTTCCCCTGAAGCTTAGCAGAAAATCAGACCATTAGTTAAGCCCAGCCCAGCCCATGTGGAGGGAAAGCTCTCTAAAATGTTTCCCTTACAAGCTGAAAAAAAAGATAAAGGACAACCTCCATTATTTTGATTCATTTAAATTTTTGACACCAGAAGAATCAAAAGAAAGTGGTGTTTTAATAATAGTTCAAAGCATCAGTTTGACATCTTTGGGAAGCCGAGAGGCCGGGTCTCTCAAAGTGGGCCTGATTCTTGGGTGAAAGAAAGCTCTCCTGTCACAAATATTTCAGGATTCCCGATCACTCAGTGATGAAGAGCTACCCAGTGTATTACTTTTCCATTGCTGTCATAACAAATTATCACAACCTTAGCGGCTTGAAAGAATACCCATTTGTCATCTCGCAGTTGAGGCAGAACCCAAGTGGGCACAGGTGGATTCTCTGCTCATGGGCTCACAGAGCCCAAATCGAGGTGTTGGCCAGGCAGGGCTCTGATCCGCAGGCTCTGGGGGAGAATCTGCTTCCAGGCTCATTCAGGTCGTTGGCAGAATTAAGTTCCTTGCAGCAGTAGGACTGAGGTCCTAGTGTCTCTGCTGGCTCTCAGAGAGAGGTTGTTGTCACTTCTTGAGGCCACTCGCATTCCCTGGCTCGTGATCTATGCACCCCTGGGTTCACTGCAGCATCATTCACAAGAGCTAAGGCATGGAAACAACCTGTGTCCATCGATGCATGAATGGATAAAGATGTGACTGTATGTATATCACTACACACGCATACCTATATTATCATAACCAGACAGAGAAAGACAAATACTGTTGTGGTCTCACTTACATGCAGAATTTTTGAAAGTCGAACTCACAGAAACAGAGAGTAGAGGAGTGGCTACGGGGGCTCAGAGTGGGGGAAATGGGGAGATGTTGGCTAAAGGGTCTAAACTTCTAGTTAGAAGATGGATGAGTAGGTTCTGGGGATCAAATGCACAGAATAGTGACTATAGTCAACAATACTGTGTTATATACTTGAAAGTTACTAAGAGAGTAGGTCCTAAATGTTCTTACCACAAGGAATGGTAATTATGTCATGTGACAGAGATGATAATTAACTCTACAGTGGTAATCATTTTGCAATACATAAGTGTATCAAATCAATATATTGTACACCTTAAACTTACACATGCTACATGTCGACTATATCTCAATAAACCTGGGGTGGGGAAAGCCAAGTGGTGCTTGGAAGTGTGAATGCTAATATGTGAACTATCAACTTGTGTTTGTTCTAGGCATTTCCAGAAAAGATTAATTTATTCACAGCCTATATTCTTTTCTTTCTAGCACTGATTTAGGTGATATCCTTCTGATAATATCCTGTATCCTTCTGAGCAAAGCTGGGGTGGGGGACGGAGAGCTAGCGATGGCAAGTGAAGACTCCTTCTCCCATCTGGACTCCCTTTGACCTTTTAGCCACATCTCTCCTACTTCCAGCTGGAGCAAGTTCTCTGCTTTTAATTGCTCATGTGATTAGATTGAGTCCGCCTGGATAATCCAGGCTCACCTCTTTATCTTAAAATTCGTAACCTTCATTACATCTGCGAGGTCCCTTTTGCCAGGTATTGTAACATATTCTCAGGTTCTGGGGGTTAGGATTGGACATTTGTGGGGGTTATCTGTGTATCATTCTGTCCATCATACTTGGTATCCCCTCACCCCCATGGGGCTCAGATGCCTGGCTCACAGGATTCTGGAGGCAACACTGTGAAGGTGCTTTGGAAGCCGACAGACCCAGGCAGCTGTGAGGATTGAAACCTATTTTTGAGGTGAGATAAACAGATGTGTGGTTAGAAATCAAGACTGCCGATTTGTGTGAAATGGGTGTTTCCAGTTATGATTTTCTGCCCCTAATATTAGGATCACTCTTGTAAGGACATCCATCCATACATTTTCACAAGTATTTATTGGGCACCTACTAGGTGCCTGGCACTATTCTAAGTACTGAGAGAACTAAGTACTGCAGAACAGACAAAATACCTGCTCTCATGAGGCTTACATTCCAAGAATGGGAAGCACAAAATAAACTCAGTAAGTAAGTTATACTATATATTGGAAGGTAAAAAATATTATGAAGAAAAGAAGGTAGGGGAGGGGGGTAGGGAGCGGCCTAGTGGGGTGGGGGGCAGCTTTAAATCAGGGTGGTCAAGTAGGGCCTCACTGGGATGTTTGAAGGACAGGTAGGAACATAGAAGGAAATGCAGAAGGTAGTTAGAAATTCGGCAGCTTTCCGTGTTTGCATAGACAGCTGTGATATTTTCCAGGCGTGAGACTGAATGAATTCTTCATGGGAGTAAATGTTGACGTAGGATAGACTAGAGCTAAGGGATGAGTCCTGTGGCACTCCACAGTCAGAGGTCAAGGAGACGAGCAGGATCCAGCCAGGAATGTGACAATGAGCAGCTGGTGAAGCAGGGGGACGGTCAGGAGAGGGTGATGTTCTAAGAAAGTGTATTGAGGGGAAAGACTTGTTTATCTGTATCAAATGTTGCTCATGGGGGAAGTAAGATGAAAATGGATAGTTGACCGTTGGACTTGACAATTCATGGGTCCCTGGTTTCTATGTTGTGGGAACAAGATCCTGATTGGAGAATTTCAACAGAAAATGGAGAAAGAGTATTTGAAGGCAGCAGTCAGTATAGACCATTTGGGAGTTCTGAAGAAGGAGGGAAATACCTGGGTTGGGTAGAGGGGGGAAGGCTGTATGGTCAAGAGAGTTTTTTTTAAGATCAGACAGCATGTTGGGATGACAGCTGGTGAGAATGAGGAAGTAGAGAAGAAAACACAGATGGCATGGAGGAGAGAATGGTCATTGCCTGGAGTGGGCGGGAGGGTGTGGGACCTGGAGGAGGGAATGACCTTGGAGAGCAGGACAGACAACTTGTCCATGGTCACAGGAGACAAGGCAGAATACATAGGCACAGATACAGGTAGATGGGTAAGTGGAAGCATGTGG
>CM052893.1:51071775-51104592 GCA_028534135.1 Potos flavus | reverse complement strand
CCCTCTGCCTGCTGCTCTCCCTGCTTGTGCATGCTTTCTCTCTCTCTGACAAATAAATAATCTTTTAAAAAATTAAAATAAGAATCTCACTTAGGCTTATACTTTCACAACTGTCCTCATATGGCTCTAGAGTTTGGGGAATGTGCCTTAGGGGCCTGGGGAGGATATCTCATCTTCAAGCAAATTTCTGGTATTTTTAAAATCTGTTTTTCACGTTGGGATTCTGGGGGAGATTCCCTTTGAGGAGAGCGTTCTGTGCCGCATACCCCTCCTGGCATCCCTCACGCGCGCGTGCACACACACACACACACACGTAAAGAAAGTCACTGTCCTACTAGAGTCACGGTTCCCAGTTTAAATGTGTCGCGCTTATGTGGAGTTACTTTTTAAGCTTTAGCAGACATGTTTCAACCTTTAATTTCAATGTGTTTCAGATATTTTTCTGCAGAGTCAAAGTTCTCTTAAGTGAATGGTCGTGTGTCTTATGTTAGCTATTGCCGCAAACATGGTGTGCAACTAATTACCCCCAAATTTATAGGACCACAATCATTTATCCTCACCGATCTGCATGTTGGCCAATCCAGGCTGCACTTGGCTGGATGACTATGTCAAATTGGGTTGGCCTGATTCACAGCGGGGATCCAGTGAGTCAACTTGGTCTGTCGTGTGTCATCTTCCTGGGACCAGCAGGCTGGTCTGGGACCAGTCTGAGCAGGTTCTTCTTCTGTCTCGAGAAGGGAAGTCTCAGCTAACGAGTGCTTCTCAAGTTTCTGCTACACTTATGTCTGCATGAGAGGACACGGACAGGGACCGTGGATGCATGGAGGGGTAGAGAACAGGGCCTCTTACTCGATCTACCACAGAATGCCACAATAAGAGCAGGAATAGAAAAAGTTACTGATTACCAGAGTTTAATAATTTTACCTAGAATGTTGGTTGCTTTAGATTGTTCTTCGTCTTCTATAATTTCTCCTTTGTTTGAACTAGTCGGAGCTCCCTTGGTGGTTGGGCTCTCTTCTTCCTGGGGGCCTCTCACTTTTCAGGGGCAGCGCGGCACATCAGACTGGCACTGGGTAAGTACTGGAATGAATCAATGAGAGAATGAAGGATACTATCACTTCAACATTCCTCAGCCCTCCTTTCGAGTTTAGGTCCTGAGGCTCTTACTGCAATATTTCTCCAGAGGCTAAAATTAGGAACCTACCTGCTGTAGGATTTCCATTCTCATTTTCAATCCCCACGTTCTAGGTTTCCTCAGGCACTGCCAAATAATGATTCTTAAGTGTTCTAAGACAACCGAGATTTCTTCCAAATTTTGAATTTACAAATCTAACGTGTGTGTATAGGACAATTGTCCCTGTTTTAAATCACTTGTTATTTTTTCAAGAAAATTTTACTAATATTTTAAATTAATTTTGATGGGAAGAGATAAGAGCATTCTATATATTGTGTCATCACTCCTTAGAATAATGGTTACCATTTATTAAGCACCTCTATGTGCCAGGCTTACCTTAGCTTTACTCTCCAAGACAATCCAACAAAGTAGGCATTATTTAATTTCCTCATTTAATAGTAGAGGAAACAGATGTTTAGAAAAGTTAAGTAAATTAGTCAGGGTCAGATAGATGAAACGGATTGATCTGGACTGCTGGTCGAACCAGCCACTCAAGCAGCACTCTTTCCAATACACCATGTTGTGGTCATTTCTTCACTGGGTTGGCCTCATGGGTACCTCCCACCCTACCACCCTCCTTGCATCTTTTCCTGGAGGAAATGATCATGCTCATGGAATACAACGCAGGCTCTGCCGAGCAGTTTGATAAAGACAACAGCAATAACAACGACAAGAAACAGGTTTATAAATTGTCTCCACTAAGCAAAGGGTTATTCCTTTCTCTCTACCAAAAGCCGGGGAGAGAAAAAGGGCTTATGCTCCGGAATAAAATATTTAGGTCAGATACAAGAAAGGACTTCCTCCCAGGTTCATTAAAAACTATCATGAGATCGCTGGAAAGTTGGCAAATATTTTCACTTGAAAGAGACATTTCAAACCTTCTCCTTTCTCCTCTCCTTCTTCTTTCTCTTTCCACGGAATCTTTGTTTCCAAATAAAATCTCAAAAGTAATTCCCCCCATCCATTCACTCATTTAACAAATACTGAGTACCGACTGTGTGCCCGCTCCGGTGTTAGGTTGAGGACACAGCGGTGAATGGAAGACACAGACCCCCATCCGCAGTGCTCTTATTCTACCAGGGGCTTGGGCTCGGGTTGAAAGGGCAGGATCCTCAGAGCTGCCCCCACGCGACCTTCTCTGCGGAGCAACCACACCCTGCAGAACCGCCAGGAAATCCCTGCCCTGAAGGCTTTTCGGAGGGAGGGGACGGGGACGCCAGCCCTAATCTCCCACTCCCTCCCCAGCGTCTTCCGTTGAGGAAGCCAGGAAAGGAACGTTTAGTCTGGGATGCGCACAAATGTTTGTGTTGGGGATTGTTGCTTAGAACAGCGCTGCCCGGAAGCCCGAGGGGCGCCCCGATTTCTTGCACTCCCCCCTCGCCTGCATCTCTCCTCCCCCACCCATCTGCCTTCCCGACTGTCTTCCAGGCGGCTGCTCGCGTTCTCTTCATAAAACTTTCAGTGGCTCCCTACTGACCTCTTAATAAAGTTCCATCTTTTAAACAGGCATTTGGGGAGGGAGGGAGGCTGCGAGCTAGCCTAACCCCTGCAGGCTTTCCCGCCTCGTTTTCTAGCACAACCGTCCGCGTAGCCTGCAGTCTCCTTCTCCGACCACCCGCGCGATCCCCAAACCCGCAGGACGCTCGCTCCTCACCTTTGTTAGGCCCACAATGCCTGTTACTTCGTCCACTAATCAAAACCCATGCAAGTATCCGGGCGCAGCTCATTTGCAGCTTCTCCCCGAGGTCTCCCCTTATCACTCTGCCAGAATTAATTGCTTCCTCCTCTGTGCTCCCACGGCCCTTTCTTGTGCTTCTCTTCAGCACATTTTTCTGTTCTGGCTCGTCCACATGTGATATGTTTACACGCCTCTTTCCTGCAACCCCCTCAGATACTCCCGATTGAGGTCATGGATCCATGTGCGCTCATCCTTGTATTTTCCGGAGCTTTATTCATCAAAGGGCCTGCACAAAACCTCTTACATTATTGGATTAAATTCTCACAGTAGAGTCCTGTGAGGTCAGGTGGGGCCGCTCCTAGAAGGGTTAATGATTAGATTTTTAATTCTGTCTTTAAGAGGCATGCTAGCCCTGAGTCTGAAACAGACCTGGGGTCAAATCCCTGAATCTGTACTTAACTTGGTGAGCTACGGTGAATCACTTAACTTCCTGGAACCTCAGTTTTCTCTTCTGAAAAAGGGGACCAAAACACCTCCGTGACTTGTCAGGAAGATTCAATGATCACCGTGTGACTAGGACAATGCCTGTCACGCAGTAGGGAGTGAGAAATATTAGCCGCCCCTACTGGTTTTCTTCTGGGAGAAATCCTAGCCTATATTACTGAATCCCTCCTAGGCGCCAAGTGCTTGTCTACACACTTGGCCTGTATTATCTCACTGAACCTTGATAACCACCCCAGTGAGGAGGAGCTATGCTTCCATCCTCAGATTACAGATGAAAAATGGGAAGATCAGTAGCTGCCTTGAGGTCATGCAGCTAGTAAGGAGCACAGGTGGATGAGAATCCGGTCATCAGACACCAGACGCCCTGGTCTTAACTATTGATGCCATTCGGTGGATCTGAGAAGCTAAAGAAAAAGTTCCAGTTTTAACAGAATAGGAAATTGGACGGCGACATCCTTCCTAAGCAGGATCTTGGAGAGAATCTGTTATGATGTGGGCTACCCACGAAAGCGGTGGGAACTGGCCAGCACGATGATTTTTTTTCTGGTTGTGCCGAGATAAGCATCAGTCTATCAGATTCTCTGCAGAGTCTGCGCTTTCAAGATTTTCTGTCCTTTAGGTTGCTAAATAACTTCCTACATTTTTTTTCAGTTATAATATTTCAAGGCAAAGTTGGCTTATCAGTTTCCTCAACACCTCTCCCCCAAAGAGGGGGCAAAGCGAAATCAGCTCTGATTACACGGCACCTTCAACATGGATGGATTGCAGTAATCAGCTCTAAAATTTCATTTAGTTCCCTGGGAGTTAGTATGTGATCTATTTCAAAATGAATAAAAAGGACGCTTCTTATACCATTCATCTCTTTTATTTGCCAGCATAATAATTCCCATGGTTTGTTATCTGACTCACACTGGGGCTGGTTTAATCTGAATTATGCATATTCTACCGTGTTGCTATAATTTAGCCAAACATGATTTTGTATTATATTTTATTTTAAATAAATCCATTCCCTGGGGACCAAAGCAAGAAAAACCCAAGCCTCTCTCCTCTCTGAAACCTCGGAGTTTGCATATTTAACACTTTTTTTTTTTTCTTTCTATTTAGTTCCTTGTTTCTTCTCAAGCCAGAAACTTTAGATCCACAGTGACTTTTGTGGCTGGATTCTTGGCTTTCTACCGTGCTAAATCCAAGAGCTTTTATCCTTCCTCCCTCCCTCCCTTCCTTTCTTCCTTTCAGGGCTTTATTGAGATCTAATTTACATACCACAGAATTCACCTGTTTTATATGCACAGTTCAATGATTTTAAGTAAATTTTCCGTGTTGTGCAATTCTTGCCACAATCTCATTTTACAACATTTCCATCACCCTAAAAAGGAACCACGTGGCTGTGTGCAGTCACTTTCCATTCCCACTCCCAGCCGCGGCCAAGGAGTAATCTACCTTTTATCTCTAAACACTTGACCTTTTTTGGAAATTTCACATAAATGGAATCATACGGTACGTGGCTTATTGTGTCTGAATTCTTTTCATTGGCATAACGTTTTGAGGTCCATCCGCATCGTAGCATTTATCAGTACTTTGTTCCTTTTTTTTTTTTAAGATTTCATTTATTTATTTGCGAGAGAGAGAGCATGAGCAGGAGGGAGGAGCAGAGGAAGAGCCCCAAGGTGATGCAGGGATGGACCCCAGGACCCCGGGATCATGACCTGAGCCGAAGGCAGATGCTTAACTGACTGAGCCACACGGGTGCCCCCAGTACTTTGTTCCTTTTTATTGTCAGAGAGTATCCCTTTGCACGGACTTATCACATCTGGTTTATCCATTCACCAGTTGATGGACATTTGGTGCGTTCCCTTTTTTGGGCTATTAGAGTAAGGCTGCTATGAGCACTCACATATAATTTGTTGTACAGACATATATTTTTATTTCTCTTAAGTAGATTCCTATGAGTAGAATTACTGGGTCTCGTGGTACTTTTATATTTAACATTTTTTAAGAGACCACCAAAGCATTTTATAAGATTTTATAAATTGTACATTCCTACTAGCGATATATGAGGGTTCCAGTTAATCTATCTCCTTGCCAATAGTCGTTATTCTCTTATACATTGGTGAGACGTTTTTGGTGAGAAGATGGTGGGAAAATGGTATCTAGACGTAGTTTTAATTGCAGTTCTCCTGTTATGTGTAAAATTGGGCATCTTTCCATGTTTAAGGGCCATTTGTAAACAATAAATATGAACCACATGTCAATTCTTTTGTCCGTTTACTCTCTAGTTTTTGGACTTTCTTATCCCTTCTTGATTTTAAATTATCCACTTAAAATAACTAAAGTGTATTTTCTCCAGTATAAACACAGTATACGCTCATTTGAAAACAAAGAAAGTGACACTTCACGTTAATCAGGTCAATTGACTGAATTTGTTTTATCCTCTCCAGAAAGTCCACCAAAGTAATTGTGAAGTGATTTTTTTTTTAAAGGAATTAACCTGGGAGGATCAAAAGAGCAGAAATCGACAAATTTCGTACATGGAGAGCAAATGGAGGAGAACTCCTCGCACAAGCAGAGTGGGGAAGTCACACTCCAGAGTCTGCAGAGAGAGGTCTGGGGCAAAGGAGACCCACTCGCCCAACAGATACCCCAGAGAGACTGAACACAGTAAAGGCTAAGCTTTGGGATCCCTAAGACGAGACAGATGGCTATGCAAGACATAGGCTTTGCAGACAAGGCTTTGCAGACAGGTCAGACCTCCCCCCACATTCCCTTCCCACCTCGTCCAGCCCAGCCCGGTGACTCCAAGTCTCCTCGCCATCTGCCCCTCCCCCAGGAAGTGGGAGATCCTAAGGGGGGGTTGGAGGCTAAAAAGGGAAAGAGTGAGTCTCTGAGTTGAACCGTGGGATCCTCAGCACCACTTCCTCTTCCTCCCCAGAACATGCTGAGCCCTGTCTCCTTATCCTCTGCTCACTAGCCCCAGGAAATTGAAGGATTCTTCTCTGGAGAAAAAGCATCTGTATACTTATGTTTGAGAGTCCCCCAGTGAAAAGCCTACGTCACCCCTTGGTCACCTTATTCAGAAGCTCAGTAGCTGACAATTACCTCTACCCCAAAATTAAATATGAACGAAGAGTAGAGGATCATCGATATTTGAGGAAAGCTTTAAACATAAAAGAGGGGGCAGGAAACAGCACCGAAACAAAGGAGAAGAAAAGAACCCTCCTGGAGAAAATGAATAGTTCTCCAGAGAACAGAAAGATTTCAACAAACAAAACCACAGAATATTTTCATAAGATAAGATGCTGTAATCACAAGCCAAATACAGGATGCTATGATAAAAGAGCAGAAAAGCAGTTAGAGCTTCTAGAAATTAAAAATATTGTAATAAAAAATTTTAAAGCAGTGGAAGACCCTTGGAAATCTACCAGAAAGTATTATGAAACATAAAGAAATGGGCAATAGCAGGAAAAAAACGAGTCAACTGATAAGACTGGCCTCAAATATTTCCTATTCTCTTAAGATTTCCAGAGGAGAGGGCAGAGAAAAATGGAAGGAAATAATCCAACAGATACAGAAATTTCTCAGAATCGAAGGGCAAGTGTCTCCAGTTTAAAGGGGCTCATTAAGTGCCAACATAGGAAATGGGGGAGAAGGACTTATAACTTTGAAATTTTGGAGCATTAGAGATAAAGAGAGACTTCTAAAGAGAAACTGTGGGTCCCAAAGTCAAGGATGACACTGGATTTCTCAATAGTAATGCTGGATTCTGGACACCGCCGGGGGAATCCCTTCAGCAGCTTTCAATTGAGAATTCTGTATCTAGTCGCACTATTCATCAAGGATGAGGGTAGAAGACAATTTAGATATATAAAGACTAAATACCGGCCCCCTACGCATCCTTTAAGGAGTCACTTGAAGATGTTTTACAGCAAAGGAAGTGAGTAAAGCAAGAAAGAGGGGCGATGCTTGGCCTACCAGCGAACCGCCTTCACATCATCAGAATAATACCATCTCCCTCTACTTACCTAGATAAGCATTTTCATATAATTATTTAAGGGCAATGGGGGAAAGGAAGTGCTCATAAGTATGTTTGGATGACTTTAAAGAGTTAAATCTTCAAATACAAGGACAGGAAATGAAGAGATAGATGCTGCCTAAACTGTGTAAACCAGGACAGAGAAATAGAAATATAGTATTTAAAAATGTTATCTAGAAGAAACAGTATGAGAGTTCCTTGTGACGTGCCTGCACAAGGGGACTCAGGGCAGTTGGCGGGGATGGGTGGGTGGTAAGGGACACTACTTGGATAAACATGAAAAAAACAATTTGACAAGAAAGAAATGCTTTGGGGCCAAATGTGAACTGCTACCACGACAGAAGCCTCAATAAAACAAAGAAAGTAGGTGGGAGAAAAATCACTGATGGCCCCACCACGCAGAGAAGAGCAGTGTTCACACTCGGCGCTGTTATTTCGGAACACTGAGCATCCTTATTCAGTCTTTACGAGCAGGTTCTTGTTTCTGGCTCTGGCAGAGCTGTGTTCATCCAGCTGGCTCTTCTGCTTTTCTTCATCGATTCTCTCGGCATAAACATTTTCCCACGTTGTTACATCATATTCAGACGAAACGTACTTTGAAAGGGCTGCTGGATAGCCCAACCGGGCAGCTGCGCTCTGATTTTCTTTTGTCATTGTCCTTTGCTGTGCTCTTTGCCCAAAGCTCCCATATTCTTGGGAGAAACCTCCCGAGAGATTCTCAAGTAGGCAGCCCCCTTCCTCCGCTCCGGCCAAGTGATTCAGGTGGGGGCGGCCCATCCCCAAGCTAGCCTTCTGGCCGGAGCCCTGAGAAGGGGGCCAGGCCTGGGCAATCCAACGTTCCTGGGACATTCTCTGACTGGAACCGGACCAGAGAGCTTGATGCGAGGACGTAAGGCTGGAGCAGGGATGTGAGCCCAGACTCCCAGAAGCCCGCTTGTAAGCAGAAAGCACCGGGAAACGGAAACAGAGAAGGGACAGCCCAGGGAACCAAACCAGAGCAAGAGGAAAGAGAGAGATACAGATAGAGAGAGAAGAAGGAGCTCAACCTCACAGCCTCCAAACCTATGAATCTTGCTGTCCTTGAGGCCAGTCTGATTCTAGCCCTTTCCATAACTGGTTACATTAGCCGGTAAATAAGTACTTCCCTTAGACATTTTCTACGTAAGAGAGATTGCATTTGCTTCTATTATTTTTAAATGAATGAGCCTTCACCCAGTGTGACCTCTGGAATGGAACACAATATTCAAGTTGTTTTTAGCAGATACTTGATAAATGCTTATTAAACTGAATTAAATTAACCCCCCCCCCAGAGGCAGAATGGTACAGTGAAAAAAAGAACACAGGCTTTAGAAACTGGCTGACCTGTGTCTGAATTACAAATCTGTAAGAACCCTAGTAAATTGTTTCCTGTGGCAGAGCTTCCATTGGTCCTCTTCCTTCTTCATCGCCGGCGGCACTAAAATCTCTAGCATGTGTGGAGTTCTTTCTCTATGGCTCACACCACACCAAGTGCTTTGCACGTGTTATCTCTTGGATGAAATAATCCCAGGGGAGAGGTCTCATTATTACATTGTTATGATCTGTGAAATGAGGATTCGATGAGACAACCAAGAGAAGGCACTAATAATTAATAAAGTGACTTCTTCCTCTTTTTGCTTCCTGACTTAATCCTTCCACTTACCACTTTGCCAGTATTCAGAGTTATGGTTCCTTTGCTTTTGGACAGATTAATATGTTTGCTTTTTTGCCATCAGAACTTATTAGCTTTTGTCTCTTGTCTTTTAGCTTCTCCATTACTCAGTGTGAAACATGCTCAGTAGTGTCATAACACAAAAGTAAGACTCAGCAAATGGAAAGATGCACTCTGCTCTTGCATGGGAAGACTGAGCATCCTAAAGAAGTCAGTTTTCCTCCATTTGTAAATTTAATTTAATAAGAAAGACAGGAAGGAAAGAAGGGAGGAAGGGAGGAAGAAAGGAAGGAAGGAAAGAAGGGAGGAAGGGAGGAAGAAAGGAAGGAAGGAAGGGGGAGAAAGAAGGAAGGAAGGAAGGAAGGAAGGAAGGAAGGAAGGAAGGGAAGAAGGAAGGAAGGAAGAAAGAAAGGAAGAAAGAAAGACAGACTTCTCCTTTTTTTTCCTTGGAGTGGGGCAAGTTGATTCTCAAGTTCATATGGAAAAATAAACAAGCAAGGATAGTCAGAAAAAATCTGAAAACAAAGAGTGATGAAGAGGGATCACCCCTGTAGATAATAATGTATGTCATACAGTCTCAGTAATAAAAACAGAGTGATCGTGATGCCTGAATAGACAAACAGACCATAACACAAACTAGAAAGTTCAGAAATAGGCCGGATTAACAAAAGAATTAAGTGGAGTAAGTGGTGAATGTGTATCAACATTCAGATTTTGACTGTGCACTCTGTTGGCAAGACGGACAGGAATGTAAAGTAATTTTATCAACATTACAAGTGCATTTACTCCCCTTCTGGGAATTTAACCTATACATTTAAGTACATACAGACAAAATGATGGGTATTCAAGAGGGGTTTGTTGCAGCATGTTTATAAGACATCCAAGTTCCCATAACTGGGACACTGGATAAATAAACTATGATAAGCCCACACGGTAAAATACTATTCAACTCTAAAATTAGAAAAGGTTCTCTAATTTTCTGTGAAAAGAAGAAAATGAAAAACTCCAGTGTAGAACAGTGTATATCCTACATTGCATTATGGGGAGGAAGGGAGAAAACCGAAATAGATGTTTGTATTGGCTTGTATCTGCAGAAAGAAACACTGAGAAGATACATAAGTTGCTAAGAATACCACCTATGGGGAAAGGGACAGCTGCTGGAAGGGAAGAGAGATGAGTGCAACACTTGCCAATATACACTTTATTACATTGGTTTGGGTTTTTTGAATCATGAGTTTATATTACCTGTTGAAATAATTAATAAAAAAAAAAACAGGGTTGGAAAAAAATCAAGCCATGAGTACTTACTATGAGTAAGACACTGAGCTACACTGAGCTACACTGAGCTACATCTCATTTAATCCTCACAAGAGCTCTGTGAGGTTTTATTTTAATCTCCATTTTAGAGCTGAGAAAAAGAGTGACTTAAATCCTGTACGCAATTTGTGCCTCCCTCCTATCGATCCGCGTCCCTCCTTTCTTTCATGTCCGAGCTCCGAGCTCCGTATTAACTTCTTGCAAGTTTGCATGGATCGTTTCCACCCAACTCCAACTGGCTGTTGGAATCTCTTTAGCAATCAAAGACCTAGTTCACACCATATTCTTTTAACATAACAACATCACTAAGGCCTTTTGCCTGTACGTTCTCCATCTCTCGGACTAGGCTCTCAAAAACATATAAAATAGTAACTTTTATTTGCATCGTTTCATGGAGTCTGCCTAGTCTCTAATTAAATGGAATCTCCCTAACAGCCTGCCAGGGATGATTTATTATCTTTACTTTACAGAAGAAGAAATCGAGGCCCAGAGAGACTCAGAAAGTTAAATGGGGGGCCATAGCCAGGACTTCTGGCTCCAAGATAAATTCCTTCTTCCTAACACCACAGCTGCCTCTACCAATCCTTCTGGAAAATATCTTGGATATTTTGTAGCATATTTATTTTATTGCAAAATTTTTATTTCATTGCAAAAATAAACCCTATTTATTGCAGGAAAATGTCCGTGTCAACTATTCTAGGAATGAGGAACAGAAATAGCTCAAGGAAAAAAAAAAAAAAAGAAAAAAGAAATAGCTCAAGGATCTTGAAAGGGGCCCTTTGTCATTCATACCGGGCATCGCTGACTGATGATTGAACTTTGTCTCTGGGTCTTGAAGGCTGCTTCACATTCTTCACGATCTCAAAACCTCTCAAAACCGGCTCTACCTCCACAGTCAATCCATCTTCATTAAAGACGGACACTCAGGAAGAAACACACTTACCACCTGAGAACTAGATGATCTCCGTAACTTGCTGCTCAAAATGTGGTCCTCAGATCGGCATCATCACCCTCTTCTTTTTTTTTTTTTTCCTTAAAGATTTTATTTATTTATTTGACAGAGAGAGACATAGCGAGAGAGGGAATACAAGCAGGGGGAGTGGGAGAGAGAGAAGCAGGAGTCCTGCCGAGCAGGGAGCCCGATGCAGGGCTCGATCCCAGGACCCTGGGATCATGACCTGAGCCGAAGGCAGACACCCAACCGACTGAGCCACCCAGGCGCCCCTCGTCACCCTCTTCTGGAGGCAGAATCTCTGTCCCATCACAGACCTACAGCATCAGAATCTGCATTTTTTATACACTCAGGTGATTCTAGGAGTATGAAATTCGAGAAGCTCACCTCTAAGATTCTGTTCAGTGACAATTCTCCATGATTTCATGGCCTATGGCCCTTCCATCTCAGAGAACCAACCAGAGCTTCCTCTTCACCTTTCCCTCAGGGGGTTTCCCTGTGGGTTGTGAGGAGCATCTACTAAATTTCACTAGAACTTCTTCCAGGAATTTGAGGTCGAACGAGAAATTGGTTCCACTTGAAGGGATCCTTCTGGGACCAGATTCACATAACTGAGAAATGGGGAAAGGAGGGGAGTCTAAACGCCCCTATTTGGCTGCCGTTGCCTCTCTTGTTGCCTGGAGAGTTGTTCTCTGCTTTGTGTTAACAGTGGGGAGATGTGACCCTTCTGCCCCAGACTTGCCAGCACCCCAGAGAAATGGAATCCTAGACTGCTCTCCTGGGTGTGCCGGCATCCTACACAGCCTGGCTCACATTCCAGGGGGAGGAACTACCTTTCCCCGACGTACTATCTCTCTGGTCACCACTTTGCACATTGCCTGCTTCTGGATTCCAAAGGCTACTGCTACGTTAATCAACTTTATCTCTCATACATTTTTCGACATTAAAAAAAGAAATTTCTTTGGGGCACCTGGGTGGCTCAGTCGGTTAAGCCTCACCTCTTGGTTTCGGCTCAGGTCATGATCTCAGGGTCACGAGATGGAGCCCCGCGTGGGGCTCCTCGCTCAGCGGGGCGTCTGCTTGAGATTCTCCCTCTCCCCTCCCCCCTCGCTCTCTCTCTCTAAAATAAATGATAAAATAAATCTTTAAAAATTGCTTTTCTTTATGTTTGCTCATTGGCTTTAATTTACAGCATGAGAGCAAGATGTTTCTAATCACAAAGCTGGAATCGGATTATGAGGATTATTCACCAGTGGAGAGCACTAAAGCAAGTGGTAACTGAACAAAAATAACAATTTTCTGTGTTTTCCTAGAAACCTCTCATGGGTATTTTCTTTATTTCTACATTTGTGTGTTCTTTTTCCACCTTTATTTTAAATGGGTGTCGTATGTCATCTAGTTATGAAAGGAGTATTTTTATTTTGAAAACCTGAAAAATTCAGAGGATTATAGGAGAATTAACAAGAAAACAACAAGTCCGATACTTAGCATTTTGTTCTTTTTTCATTCCACTCCTTTTGCTCTGACGGGGATCCTTCCTTGCTTGTTTCTCTCTGAGACTTACAGAGGGGATGCTTGTTGTAAGATCTCTTATTTCATGACAACAAGAAAGACAGTGACTGAACTCCATCACAGAGAGCAGCAGGATGAGTCAGCAAAGTGACACAGAAGGGACCCCAACAGACACAGAGCTGGACCTCTCCAGGGCGCCTTCCTCTGACCTTGGACGTCAGGCAGAGGTGCCCAAGTTCCAGCCACTGTGGTTCTTTCTGCGCCAGACCCCACGTGCTCACATCACAACCTCCACAGCTGTGAGGCCGAGCTGGTGGCCCTCTCCAGGACATTGTCCTAGCTGGAAAAGCACCAGCCCCACATGGCTGGAGGTCCCCTTGCTGTGTGAGGGCTATTTCTTGGTCCTGGCAGAGATAGGACACAAATGTCCTCCATTAATTCAGAGCCGGGCAGCCCTGGGGTCTAATTCTAACTCAATCCCTTAGTGGTTTTATGATCATGAGCAGGGGTAAATTCCCTGAGTCTTAGTTTCCCTAGCCGTGAGATGGGGTTACTAAAACCTGCCTACGGGGTCACTGGAAGGATTACAGATCATGGGTGTTGGATGCAGCTAAACTGGAACTCAATAAAGGACAGCTACTACTGTCACCATCTGTCCCTTCTCTCAGCTCTTTTGCAAGCTTTTATGTTAAACAAACTTTTAATATTGGTTTCACACCCCATTTTCCCATGTCCGTGTTTTATAAGCAAATTCCTTCTGGAATTATAGAATCCCAGGACATCACTGGCTCTCTCCTAAGATCTCAAACTCTTTCCCTCCTCCCCCAACATTCTCTCCATATATTTTCTTGCTAGTGGTAAAAAGATACAAGGGAAAAATCAAACCTAGCCTCTGTCCTTTGGGAGCCTTTAATCTCATTGGGGAGACAAGACTTAGACACAAGATACAATTAGAGAATAATAAAAAAGAGCGAGAATGCTCAAATGTGCTGAGTATAATGTTCTATGCCTCTGTCTGCTTCCGAATTCCATTCTTGCTTTATTAAACAATATCGCCGTGCTGCTGACTCATGTTCCGTTTCTGGACCCCTAAGACTATATTTCTCTGCTGGGTGTGCACATAACAAGTAGGACTATTCTATTGTGTATAGTATTTCTGCAGCATATTCTATTTGGGCAGTTTTCCCTGGGTGTTCTCCGCAGCACTTGTCCCCATCCAAGTTCACTGTCTGTGTCTGATAACATTTCTATGCTGTCAACCTTGTAACATGATGCATTCGTTTCCTAACAGAGATATCTTGGAGGAATGCTCTCCGAACAGCTGTCTTAGCCACCAATGTCTGGTATTTCCACATTTTCTCTCTGCACTTGGAATGCAAATTCTGAGAGTACTGGGAGGGGGAAGGAGGGTTGGGTAGATCCTAAATGCCATGTCCCTAACCAGATAGATGACCTTGGACATATCTCTTCCTGTCTCAGGGTTTTGGTTTCCTCCTAAGGGGAAGGAGGCTACATGGGAATTTCTGTGACAGACAGACATGCTGTGATTGCACATACAGGCGCTAATGTTGGCGCGAGTGATGTCACCAACAACCAGCTCTGTCACTAAGGAGTGAGATGGGGCTCGGCACTGCTTCCTCTCCTCTTTTCTTTGCTTGAGGACAGCCTGTGGGATGGTAGCTTTTCCCTGAAAATGGTGGCAGGCCACTTCCCCGAGTCTTTCCCGCCTCACGATGGGTCTGTACCACAGACCCGTTAGACTAGTGAGATCAGCCATAAGGCAACACAGATGCTTAGTGGGAGCAAATGTTGGTTTCTTGGGTTTCCCATTTCTTGTTAGAAATGGAAAGAGACAGCTTGGCACGTGCCAGCTGTAGAAAGGGAGAGCTCCCTGAGGCTGTGTCCTGTGGAGGATATTTCGAAAGCAGCATGGCTGGAGCGGCTACCTTCAAGACATTTGCATGAGGTACAAGTGACAGGAGAGGAGACAGGGTAAGCAGATACACGGGAAAGTGCCACAGAAGCAGTGTGCAACTACATTTGCCCAGAGTGTCTACAGGAGCACCAAACAGAGCGTTAGAAATGGAGGAGATAGTATAAGATCCTCTCAACATTCACACTTGACAGAAAATGGAAATGAGGCTTTGTGGGTCCATGGTCCTCTCATGGGGAAATTCACGGAGCTGGTTAGTAGTGGGTCTCCTGTTGATGGATTCAAGGTCATTTCCACCACAATATTCTGCCTCTGCTGGGATTATTTGATTTTGATTGGTTAGTTAGGGTTACATGGGATGGCTATATTTGGAAGTTATTTCAACACGAGCAGTGTAGTTTGGCTGGGAGGCACATATTTTAGGTTTGCACAGGTAGATTGTGTCTTGAATTTAAGAAGGATTCAGTAAGGGACGCCTGGGTGGCTAGGTCGTTAAGCATCTGCCTTCAGCTCAGGTTATGAGCCCAGGGTCCTGGGATCAAGCCCACATCAGGCTCCCTGCTCAGCGGGAAGCCTGCTTCTCCCTCTCCCCCTGCTGCTCCCTCTGCTTGTGCTCTCTCAATCTCTCTCTCTCTCAAATAAATTAAATATTTTTTTTTAAAGGGTCATTCAGGGGTGCCTGGGTGGCTCAGAGGATTAAAGCCTCTGCCTTCAGCTCAGGTCATGATCTCAGGGTCCTGGGATCGAGCCCCGCATCGGGCTCTCTGCTCAGCGGGGAGCCTGCTTCCCCCTGTCTCTCTGCCTGCCTCTCTGCCTACTTGTGATCTCTCTCTCTCTGTCAAATAAATAAATTTAAAAAGGGGGGCATTTGGTAATAGTGATTAAATTTGGGGGGATTTGCTGAGCATACAAACAAAAATAAAAATCACCTTATCCTTCTCAATTAATATTTCCTGATTGAGGTAGGAGTGACTGGGTCATATTCGTGAGTAGGTTTGCCTAGTTATAGACATACCAGCTGGTGAGTGTGTTGGAAGGGCCACATAAAAAGCCTCACACATAAGTACCCAGTGTGTTGGAAGGGCCAGATATTAAGGTAAGAATGTAGCAGAACCTGGACTGGATCCTGGCGGAAAAACCAAGTGGCACTCGGAGACTAAGAAGGGAGAGAGATTAGATTTATTCACCGGTGAGACTCAGAGGAGATCCTTCTCCAAAGATCTGAGCCCTGAGCACAAGCAGGGAGGGTAATTTATATCCTCCTCCTCGCGCATACTTGGCATTCTGGTGCGCGAGAGGAACAGGGTAGGAGAGAAGAACCGGAAGGGCTCTGAGACAAGGACTGGAGTTCCCTTGCCAGTTTGGTCAGCCAGCTTAAAGTACAGTTTTTCCCCATCAAGAATGGTGGCCTCTGTCAACTTTGGGTCTCAGCGAATTCCAACCATGTAACAGACGGGGGGAAATAATAATAATACGAGGTACTTGCACCCGGGAATGAATGGGCTATTTTACCTGCATAGTTGTTTTCCTTGTTGACCTATTAATGGTGCTAAAATAAAATATCCTATATCTTCAGGAAGGAATCATAATCAGACATCCACTCCTGATGGAAAAAGTCTACAGCCAGGAAGGAAATTTGTATTCATTGCTAGCTACAAATGGCTTTTCATAGAGAAATATTCCGGGCTTTCCAAAGGCATATTGGTTATATACACGGTCCTTCATCTCTGCAGTTAATCATTAGAAAATCATATATTAAAAAAAAAAAAAGAAAATCATGTATTTTGAGCACTTCATAATTATGTATTATCTGATAGTTTTCAAAGGCTTTTACACTATCTGATGAGGACCTTACAACAGCCTACTGAGCAAGGTAATGTACTTTGTCCCATTGTGCAGAGGCAGTGGAGAAGGAGTGCCCTTGGGAGCCCTGTTTGAACCTCAGGTCGTCTACAGTGGTGTTCTGGGTTTAGGAGAATGAATGGCTTGGGTGTGAGGCTGGGAGAGATTAAGTGACTTGCCCAAGGCCACAGACCTATTCAAAGGCAAATCCAGAACAGGACCCGAGATTTCAGACTATAGCCAATTACTCCCCTTCCACAGTTTTGAGCGGCTCTCCAAACACTGGTGAGCATCAGAATCCCCAAGGCATCTTTTTCAAACCTATTTTCCTACCTACCTTGCAGACTTGTTATGACTATGGAAATAAAGTAGGGAGGGCTCCATACGTTTGTGAGTGTCTCAATTTGTTAGAGTTATTATTTATGCCTTGTTCCATTTTCCCCCCACCAAGACAGTGATGCCTCAACTTAAAAGAAGAGATCAGGTCTTATTTCTTTGTGGTCGCAGTGTCTAGAATGGTTCTTAAATGCATAAGAGACTCAGTAATTATTGGTTGAGTGAAAAAACAAGTACATGGGCAAATGAAAAAGATATATATATATATATGTGTGTGTATATATATATATATATATATATATATATATATATATACTTTTTTAAGAAATCATTCTCCAGTTCTTTCCCAGATTACAGCCCTGTGAGTCACCCAGACTTCCCCCAACAGGGTAAAAGGTTTGTAAGTGCTGGAAAGTGATGGTTACCACCTGGGCAGACTGTCACTAGCACTTTGTAGCAGTTGCACATAATCTCCTTTGCCTCTTGAAAGTTTCCCTACCTGCAAGCTGCCTGGAATTGCTAGTGGGACTATTACTCTCCTCGCCCACGACATTGATCTTGCAGCAGTAACCACGAAACGCAGCGAATAGCAGCACATTTCACAGCCCGTAGAGCTGGTGTGTATCAGTGTATTACCTGAGTGCCTCTTGCAATCGCTGCCCTGTGTTTAGCAGCACAATATTCTTAGGTGCTTTTGCAACAGACTTGCACCAAGCAGAAATCATGGTGCATGGAACACAGTGACTCCATCAAACATCCTTAAATCCTTCTGGCACAGAGAGTTCTAGCTATAGCTAGAATCCCCGGGGATACTTTTGATCAAGCAGAAGCTGCTAAAGATTCTTCCAACTCAGAAAGCACAGGGGCCGTCCACTGCTATACACATTCCTTTCTCTCCTGGCGCCTCTTCCCCTGTTCCCCTGAGCCCGCTTTCTGGTTGTCATGACTTCTGGGGGAGGCACCCAGAGGAGCAGGGAGGCATTTACCCTGGCGTAGGAGGGACGTGGACAACATTTGTAGGACCAGTAAAACAGTTATCTCAGGAAGGGCAGATCCTCCAAGATGGAGTTCAGACCCGTGGTTTCGGCGACCGTGTTCTCTGCTAAGGCATGACCTACCCTACAAGATACTTCCCAAGAGAAACAACTTCTGCAGTGCACTTGCTTCCCAATGCCCTCTCCCTAGGGCAGTAGTAAGTACAAAGAGAACGCTGTATTGGCTTCCCCTCTCTCTTCCAGCCATCAGAGGGACATTGCCCCCGAAATAAAAATGAAATACATCCTTCAGTGGGTCCCAGAGTCAGTACAAAGGTCCCCCCCCACAGGTCAGAAAGGATGGGGCTTGTCCTGGGCCAGGCCCTGCTGCTTCCTGGGCTCGGGCCAGCTTAGGATGGCTCCCATGCAATTCCCAGTTTCTCCTCCTGCCCAGAACCTGCTCTCAGCCTGGACAGGGGAGAGGATAGGATTTCTAAGCAGTCCTCCCTACCACCTTGGCATTGGTGTTGAATTGGAACATCAGGTTTGAACAGTTACGTACATACCCCACGTTTCCCATTTCTTTCTGTGCATTTCCCTCGTATATGACGTATGCGCCTGCCCCAGACGTGAGCACGTGCTTGATCTGTAGCAAGTGCGGGATAGATGGAAATTTTATTTTATTTTATTTTTTAAAGATTTATTTATTTGAGAGAGAGTGTGCACACACGTGTAGGGGAGGAGGCTGCCAGGGAGAGGCAGAGAGAGAAGGAAAAGGAAAGAAGCAGACTCCCTGCTGAGCACAGAGCTCCTTCCCAAGACCCATGACATCACGACCTGAGCCAAAACCAGGAGTTGGAAGCCCAGCTGCCTGAGCCACCCAGGCGCCCCTAGAGACACATATTTTAAAGAAACACATATGTGGCCAAAGATTATGCGATTGTGGCAGTTCCAATAGATTTAAGATTCTTTTTTTTTTGCAAAATGAAATCTTGCCATTTGCAACGATGTGGATGGAATTAGAGGGTATTATGCTAAGCGAAATAAGTCAATCAGAGAAAGACGATTATCATATGATCTCACTGATATGAGGAATTTGAGAAACAAGACAAAGGATCATAGGGGAAGGGAAAATGAAACAAGACGAAACCAGAGAGGGAGACAAACCTTAAGAGACTCAATCTCAGGAAACAAACTGAGGGTTGCTGGAGGGGATGGGGGTGGGAAGGGATGGGGTGGCTGGGGGATGGACACGGGGGAGGGTATGTGCTATGGTGAGTGTGTGAATTGGGTAAGACTGATGAATCATCGACCTGTACCCCTGAAACAAATAATACATTATATGCTAATTTTTTTAAAAAAGATTCTTTTTTTTTTTGCTGAAGGTGATGTTATAAAGGCATGGAGTGACTCTTGCTTCTTTAAGTTAAAAGTCAAAGAGGAAGGGCATCACATCTGACTAGATGATGCACTATTGGGAGACTTTCCTACTGAGCTGAGCGCCAGGGCCCAGGCTTCTCCCCAACATGGCGGCCTCCCTCCTCAACTTCCGGTGGCAGAATGGAGGCGGTGTGCTGGCCCCACCCTGCAGGCTCACCACACTCTCTCCGAGCTCTCTCAGAAACAGAGATGGTGAGGAGCGGTAGTCTTCCAGCTTTCCAGCGCTATCCTGGAAAGGGGGGAATGTTGTCTAGTGAAACCTTAGATACCAGATCAGAAACTTGACAGGGACAGAGGTCAATGCCAAGAAGAATGCTCATCCTGTCCACTAGAGGGCGCTGTCTTCTTTGGTAGGAGGGGACGCAGGCAGGATCCTTCCAGTGTTCTGGGAGGGGTGTGTGGGCCCTGAACTTTCAGCTTTACTCTTCTGGTGTTTAACTTCTTGCTGTGGGATGCCCCAAGCTGCTGCCTCCCGCCTCAGCTGGGCTCTGCCCTGAAGTCATCTGAGCCCGTGCTGCTGAGAAATTTGAAAGGATGAAAGTTGATGTCTGGAGGACTGTTTTGAAAAGCTCTAATTCAAATGTGAGCGTTATTATTGTTAATTATAAGTTCAAACTCAAAGTGATATTATCACTACTAATTCTAGTTAGCTTCCTCTTTTGCAGAGAAGATGGAGGATGAAAGCTATACATTTTGTAAATTGATTACTAATGTTCAAAGGGTTAGAATGTAAGATAACACACCACATTCTCACTAGGTGGAGCATAATTTAAATTTTCTTTGATTCAGAAAACATTTCAGCGTCTTGCAGTCAATCTGCTGACACTATAAGAAATTCTGATTTTTGCATGGTTAATTGAGTTTTGGATAAACTCTCATTCACTGTGTATTTAGTAGTATTATTAACATATATTTAATCGAACAACAGTTATTGACGACTGACTGTTTGCAGGGAACCATGACATGTGAAAACAATAAATAAAAGTCTAGATGGAGAAAACAAAACTCTATGAGACAGGATGAAGGGCAGTTTCGTTGAAGGGAACCCTGAGCAAAAGGCCTGGGGATGGTTAGCACAGGCGTGCTTGGGGGCAAGAGAAGTCATGAGTGTGCCTGAGAGTGGGGGCCATGCAGATAGTAATAATAATAATTATTGCAATAAGATGCCCAGCGTTTCTTGAGCATTTACCACTTGTCAAGCATTGTGCCAAGTGTTTTCCATTAGGAAATCATTGCATCTCCACAGTAACTTTGTGAGGAAGGTCCTGTTTTGTTTCTCAGATGAGGAAACTGAGGCACACGGTGATTAAATGGCCTGTTGCCTCAGTAAGTGGTGGAGCCGAGATTTGTGCCCAGGCTGTGTGACTCCAGAGCCTGTGCTCTTGGGAGATCTGACGGCAAAGGGTCAGGGAGCAGAGGGTCTGTGTGCCGGCTAAGGAAGGAGTAGGGTAATGCAAAGACGCATGGATGAGAACGTATGAAAAGGTTCCCAAATTCATTACTAAGATTATTAAAAGGGGCTCACTCGGTTAAGTGGCTGATTCTTGGTTTTGGCTCAGGTCATGATCTCAGGATCGTGAGATCAAGCTCCCTGTCGAGCTCCACACTCAGATGGGAGTCTGCTTGAGATTCCCTCTCTCTCTCTCTCCCTCTCTCTCTTTCTCTCTCAAATAAATAAACAAATCTTTAAAAAAATTATTAGGAGCTCCTCCCTTCAAGCTATGTTCTTGGGCCTGAAACTACCAATCTTCCCCCCTCCGCCATTTTGTATCCTCCCAGGAATAGAGTAATAGGAAGAGGGGAGACATGTGGGTCTAGCTCTCCATTTCAATGTTAGCCAGCTGTCCAACCTTGGATAAGCTATCCAGCCGCACCAAGCCTCAGTGTTCTCGTCTCTAAAATAGGACTATAATTAATTCCAGGGTTGTTGTCAGGATCAAGTTAGCTATCCTTTCTAAAATAGAACAAAATGTGAACTCATTAACAGTAGCTAGTGAGAGTGGCTCCAAATAATTTCTTTCACAAAGCTTTGTCAATCCCAATTATCTGCAGTAAGAAGTTATACTTAAACATTGATTTACTCATCTTTCTCCTCGAGGCCAGCCGCAGTATCTCTGCTATCTTCATAGTCCCAACACCAACACAGCTCCTGAAGGATGCTGAACGACTCTGGGGTCCCTTCCCACCAGAATGGATCTTGAGGGTCACCAGCCTCATCAGCCCACTGGAATGTCAGCCTAGTAGGTAACCAGAGCAAGCACAAGGGTCACTTGCTGACAGTCGAGTGAGGTGTGAGGAAGGGATGTGGGCAACTAACGTAAACCTCGGTTACAGCGCGGAAGCACTGAAGGGCCTGTTTACCATAGAAGGAATTGCAGAGTGGACAGATGTCAGTTGGAGGGAGCACCAAAGGGGAGGACACTCGAGGATGCCCCATTCAATACAAGACTGGCTGTAATGGCATTCCCCTCCCCACCTTCCCATTGTCCCCACCTGAGCCTGCCACCAATGCCATTTATGAGTTCTGTGCGATGGGCTTTGTCTACGTCACTCTGCACGCCTCATTTCCCCTGCTGAAAATAATGGGCTCTGAAATTAAAAAGTCCTTCAATCTGAGCCAAGCATTATACTGGATCGTTTACAGAGATTATCTCTAATTTTCATCGAAACTCCAAAAACAGTGTTATTCCTATTACCATTTACTGCTGAGGAAACTGTTATCCAAACAATACAGCTGGTAAGGCAATGGAATAAACACTAAGGTCATGGTTTTCTATGACGTCAGTGTTTTCTCTGTGAATTGGGAAGACCTCTTGCCCTTTACCACGGCGAGCAGGTACGAGATGGTGAAAGGGACTGCACTCTGCCAGCCAGTTACTGCACAAATGTTTCTAGGGCAGCTAACACAGGCCAGCCAACCGTAGTCAGACACTGGGTGTTATTTCTTTTAATTCCCATACACCTCATGATGTGTAGCTCCACGCCCTGTGCGCTCTCTTCTGAACTTGTCCTTGGGATGGGTTTTGCTTACACCGTAGTTCCTGGGAAATTCCGCCCTGACTCAGTGTACTACTATCAGACAAAGCACTTCCCTGCTCATCCATTTTCCCATATAGCAAATGAGGATGAAGATAACTGGTCTGAGAAAGCTGTGGGAGAGAAGTGCTATCTAGATGCAAAGCATTATTCAGGAAAAAGACATATATGTATATATCCAATGTGGATGTGAGTGAAGCGTCGATTTTTAGCTGTTTTGAACAGGTGAGCCGATGGGCGAGAAACACCAAAGGGGAAGCGACCTGTGCAGACACTATGAACCACCTGAGATGCAGAGACAGGAGATCTCCCCTGACTGCGGGGAAGGGGGCTTGCTACCCTTGCAGACGCTGAAAACAATCCATCCAAGTGAAATCGGTCCGCCAGCTCTCGCAGGGCTTTCCCGGGGGTAAGGGGTTGGCATTAGCCAAAGCCGGAAGAAACGGATAGAGTCGGATGCCCTGAGGGTGCCGAGTGACCCTCTCTATCCAGACGGCAGAGCGCGCACCGCGGATTAGATCGCGCGGCAAGAACGCAGGCTTGGCCCCACCTGCCAGGCGATGCTGTTAGAAGGAAAGGAGCCCAGCGTTCATCCTCCTGATCCGTAATGTGACTTTTCTCAAACAAATAAGCAGGGCTGTATGGATATGACCCGGAGCACCCCGAGCTCTCAAGACGAAATCACCTTTTTACCGACGCCCTGGCTGCATGCCGGACTCTAGACCTTAGGTTTGCCCTTGCAGCCTCACACCTCAGTGAGAAAGGAAGGGGCCCACGAAGCATAAGGAACACTGTTCTCGTTCTGCGGGGCTCCCACTGAGAAGCAGGAAGCATCAGAAATCCTAGGAAAACTTGGTGAGGGAAGCAGGGGCGTAGGAGAGGGAAGCATAGGGACAAAGATGCTGTGCCTGGAGAACGCAGAAGCTAGAATTCCAGGAGTGAAGGGTTACACATTGGAGCTTGAGTTCTGGCTTCCGACGTTATGAGCCACGTGACCTTGCGCAGGTCCCTTCCTCTCCCGGAGGGTCAGTTTCCACCTCCGACTATCTGGCCTCGGAGAGCGGATGCCCACTGGCGCATTCCCTGAAGCTCAGAATGCTGTTTACGCCTCAGGAATTAGACTGTGCTGCCAATGGGGTTAAAACGGCTCAAAGAAGCAGACCCCCACCATCTTCATGCTTGCATGCCCGGCGCCTGGGTCGCTGCCTGGCACAGGGTGGGCATTTAATGACGTTTGAGGGGCTGATGATGGAAATCACTGAGCTGCAGGCAACAAGAGTGTTAATGAGCTTGGGTGCCCCGGGAGAGCAAAGGACCAGGGCGTCGAGCTTGCTGCACATCTGGCCAGATGAAGGGTTGCGGTCACTCTGATATAAGAAGCCCGAAAAAGTTCAACTATGTTCTAGATCCACTTTTTCCTAAAGTTCAATAATATATAGGTCTTTTTTAGAGGAAGAAAACCTGTGGATCCATAGGACTAACTCAAATTACTTTTTTGCCTGTGTTTTAACTTAAATAACGTATAGACATGAAAGCAGTTATACTTTCCTTATGCTTATTAATTCCTATTGAATTATAAAACCAAAACAAATCTATTAATTAAATCTAAATGAAGCTAAGATACAACACAATTCAAATGGGCATTAATTTAATGCGATGGATGGTGTTCGTTTGTGAAACTAATGTGACTAATGTTACTATGAGTAATAATTACTGCGTACGTGTGAATAAGGACCGAGTGCTAAGGACAGACAGTCCTGAGTCCACCACACTTGTGCTCTCATTGGCCATGTGGTGACTCCTTTATTCCACCACGTTTTAAGATTCAAACCAGTGTGAAACACGTACCCTATGACATCATATACTTCCTGTTTGATAAAAAGGCATTACTTTTATAATACATCTTCCCAAATTATTTTCTTCTCAGGTGAGGACAAATAAAACGTTATTATCCCCAAAGTGAACTCATTCAAAAATGATTTACTGAGCACCTAATATTCTAGGGACTATTCTAAGTGATCAGACTATATCACTGAACAAAACAGGGGGAAAAAATAACCCTGACTTTGTGGAGCTTACACTGTAATGGCAATTAGACAATTACAATTAACTGTACTTAGTTAGACAATTACAATTGTCTAATAAGCAAGAAGATGAATTAATGTGTAAAGTATATCACGTATTAGCAGTTAATAAGTGCGATGAAGGAAAAAAAGACAAGGTAGGTGAATTAGGGAGTCAGGAGAAGGGATGTGGCTGGATGTTGCAGTTTTTTTGTGTTTTTTTTTAAGATCGTATTTATGTATTTGAGAGAGGGAGAGAACACAAGCCAGGGGTGGAGTCAGAGGGAGAAGCAGACTCCCCACTGAGCAGAGAGCCTGATGCGGGACTCGATCCCAGGACTCTGGGATCATGACCTGAGCTGAAGGCAGACACTTCACCGACTGAGCCCCCCAGGCACCTCATGGGTGTTGCAGTTTTAAATGGAGTGGTGCCATTAGGCTCATTGAGAAAGCTGAATTTGAGCAAAGACTTGCAAGAGGTGAGGAATAGCTGGAAAGAGAAAAAAGCCAGGCCTGAGTGTGCACGTGCCTGGTAAGGAAGCCGGCGGTGCCGGATGGAAGTGAGCAGTGGGGGACAGCAGTGGTCAGAGACATGTGGAAGTCAGGTCTCGTAGCCCACGTGAGCCATTGGAAGGACTCTGGCTTTTACTCTGAGAGACATGGGAAATATTGGGTAGACAGTGGGCTGATGTTCAGGAAAGAAGCCTGGGCCAGAGTTCTACATTTGGGGGGTTGTCAGCTTATATATGAGAGTTAAAGCCATGCGATCGGGTGAGATCACTAAGGGAGTGAGTATAGATGAAGAAGAGAAGAAGACTGAGGAGCAGAGTGAGAAGCACACGCGGCATAAGGACAGGGACACTCCCACTTCGAGAAGTCAAGGAGAAGAGGAACCAACAAAGCCAGTACACACACCGACATATGTGAATACAGAGATCAACGGGCAGGATTAGGTCATGAGGTTTTCTTCAGAAAAAGATTTAAAATGCTTACATTAATATATTTTTAGATTACCATCAAAATATAAATGCAAAATTTAAAACTTCTTGTGGAATCACCAACATTCTCGAGAATATTCTTGGGTCCCTGGTTTGAGGGACAGTGTCACATTCATTGGGGCAGGTACCCATGACACAGGTGGTCACTCATGGTCCCCAGGCAATTGTTAGTTGCCTTTAGAACATAAAGATTACCATGTGATCCTGTTGGAGCCTGAAAATAATCCCTCACTTAGGCAGGGAAAGATATTCACATCCCAGTTTATAGATGTAGGAACTGAGATGCGGAGAGAACTTCCTGGTCATACTTCTTCATGTATAGGTGTCTGCCTCCTCAAAATCAATTTTTACAACTGTTTTCTTTTCCTTCTTCACATGAGCCTTTGACCATACTTCATTTAAAAAAAAAAAATGCTGCAGGATTTCCAAGACTCTATCTGCCCCCATCCTTTTTCTTTTTAAATGTCTTTGTTCCTACCCCATGTAAGACTTCTAAACTAAGGCTCTCACCCACAAGACCCTCCAGACTCAAGCAGCTAAGATATCCCCTCCCCTTTGATCTTGGAAGGATTCTCTCCTAAGGATCTCCTTTATGTGACCTATTTTCCTGGAGTAGGAGCCACTTTCTCTGTGGAAGTGATAGTTTCCCAAACTGAGTCCATTTTTAGTGGATTAGCCCATAACCCAAGATATGCATCCTCTTGCTAATGAAGAATAGAAGATTCAGAATGGAAAGATGGTTGGGTTCTCCATTTCTTACTGCCCAGGGAGTGCTGTGTTTTGGCGGAGGACACTCTGGGTTGAGAGACAAGATGCCTGGGTTCTCAGGCTTTGTGTCAACCAAGTTCCTGTGGGCAGCCATTTCCCAATGCTCTAGTATGAAATTCAGGGCAAGATCCCATCTTGCTCTGTAGTCCTAGAGACTCTTTAGGAAATAATAAAAAAAAATCAAAAGAGTACGAGGGATTACCTGGGTGACTCAGTCAGTTAAGCATCCAACTCTTGACTTCGCTCAGGTCACGATCTCAGGATCAGGAGACGGAGCCCCACATCGGGCTCCGCACTCAGCAAGGAGTCTGCTTGAGATTCTCCCTCTCCTTCTGCCCTTCCGCCTGTTCACATGCTCTCTCTCTCTTTCTCAAATAAATAAATCTTTTTTTAAAAATCAAAGGGTATGAGATTTGCATTTCGAATGATTTAAAATTGAGATTTTAGTTTGCCAATCTACTATCTGTGTATCCTTAGACAAATAACATGATCACTTTCTACCTCAGTCTGTTTGCCTATAAAAATGGGTATTACAAATACAACGTCACAGCATTGTGGGAAATAAGTGGGACCAGTGTGAAAAGCACCGAATAATAAAACATTATACAAGTGTTAGCTGTCATTATAGTTGTTAACAACTTTAATATATCAAACAAACATTAGTAGATCAGTCGTGGCCAGAGGTCTAGAAGCAGCTGGAGAAACACAGAAGAACAGAGTGCCATGATTTTTTCTATGCTGTCATCACAGAAATGCTAACCTAATAGAAGAATTCTTACAGTCAGTAATTTCAATTTCCATCTCCGCTGATAAATAAAGGAATTTACTTTGATTCTCTGTGCTCAACAGAAGCTCACTATTCATTAGTCGTATTGTCTCCTTTGCCCAAGCCTGAACCTGGTTGACATATCATTTGCTTAGATGGTGCCTTTCCTTGGAGAACTCCGTTTCTTCATTTACTTAGTCAACAAAGGTTTATGGAATTTCCGCTATGTGCTACACAGCAGCAGAAAACTGAATCAGACTTGGACACTCCCCTCAAAGATCTCATGGTCAAGTGGCCAAGACAACTAAAGTAGGTTATTATGGCGAAACAAAGCAAACACTGTAACAATGGGACCAACGATAGGGCATGGGGATGGGGGGAAGCAGTGCTGTTTTGGCTAAAGGACTTCAGAAAACTTTCACTGAGAAGGTGAAATGGGACCTTACAGCAGACAGATCAAGGGGCAGAGGGATAGCATTTTAGGCCCAGGAGGGTAGGTTGAAACAAGACAGCAGAGGGCAGAGGGTCAGGGAAATCGAAAGCAGATCAGTATCCCTGGAGGACTGCTTTTGTGTGTGTGTGTGTGTTGGGGGGACAGATGTGGGGGAGAGAGAGAGAGAGAGATTGAACCCAGGAAGCAGAAAGGCTGAGTGGCGATGTCCTTATTAAAGAAATGGATAGCAGAGACAAAATGTCTTTTCCCTTCCACATCTTGGCTTTTCCTGAGACTGACAATTCATCTACTTTTGCAAACTGCATTCTAGTGCTACTGGCTATATGCCAAGCATGGTGCTGAACGCTAAGGATAAAAACAAGAATAAGACATTGGGGATAACAAGGACATCCAAAATCTTGGCTTCAAGCACAAAGTTCTATCCGTTCACCTAATTTACTCAAGTATTAACCTTCGACCCCATTAAGATCACCAGTCCATTGATCATACCAGTTTTCCACTGATCTTACCTTCACATACTCATTTCCTCTTCACCTGAATTCCATATCCTACTGCTACAGCCACTGTTTTATAAAAACTTAACTTCTCTCCCCATCCCTTGTGCTAATCAGCTGGCAGAGTCTCACCCTGGTTAAAATCAACTGTCCGTCTGCTCCATGCCCACACTGGAGAAGCTGAGCATTATTCAAATGAAGGAAAGAAGAGCAGGAGGGAGGGAGGGAGGGTAGAAGGAGGGAAAGAAGGGAGGGAGAAAGGGGAGGAAGGAAGGAAGGGGAAAGAGAAGGAAAATACACATAGAACTCTGCTTGCTCAACTTCCTCCAGTTTATGACTATAAATCTCAAAAGAATACTCTGCATTGGCCAGACAATGCAACTATGTTTTCCTAAATGGACAAATTCCGCTTCCTGCTCTCTGAGATTACTATTTTATACCCTCCTTTCTCCCCTCCGATCTCTGCCACCATCCCCCAGCTGATGATCTTGCTTCAAAGATCTTTGGGGGGAAAAACGAGGTCGTTCTCGAACAGATGATTCTTCTAACCCACTGCGTCTGCAGCTCGTACCCTGCCCGTGACAACGGAGGCCACGCGGCGGCTCCCTCTTTCCTTCTGTGCTTTGTTCCCAACGCTTCTTATCATCTCAAGAGCTTTGAGAGAAAAGAGGACAGAGGATGATTTAAGTTTTCTGGTTTCCGAGCAGATCGATGTGTTATTTTTCCAATATGCTTTTTTTTCCCCCTGGAAGAAGCCTATGTGACTTCGGATAAGTGCCCGAGCCTCCGCATCTCCGCTTTCTTGTCTCTACAGGGGGTCACATCCTCTGATTTCAGACAGTAAGTTATGTAGGTATTCATCTCAGATGACTCAAAATAAGAAATTTTCAATGCAAGGACTATTTAAAGAGGTGTCGGCAGGGTTCAAGCGACAGATGAGACAAGGCGAGGCATCCAAAGATAAGTCACAGTGGGAGGCAGCTCCGTCCCCAAGGACTCAAAGAGCAGGGGTCCCAGGAGCTGGAGAGGCAGCTGGGAGGCAGGGCAGCCCCGAGGCGCCACAGCCCTGGGAGCAGGCAGCTAAGCAGGGTGGGCGCGGGAAAGGAAAGCCCAGCCCCTCTCTGTCTTTCCACTCCTCCGATCCCCTGAAGCCGACTGTTTGCCAAATCCAGCGGCAACGGAGGGTAGGGAGCCTGAGCAAAGTGGTGCAGGGGCCGCCCGGGGGCGGGGGGCAGCCGAGCAGGGCAGAGAGGATGTGCCTGGGCGGAGGCGGCCAGCAGGTAGACAGCAGCAGGCACCAAAGCCCTTCTCCGAAGGAAGTGCTGCATTTCAGGACCCAGACTCCCATTACAGTATTTCAAGGGGAACGCTGATAAGACTGGAGTGTGCGACCTTCCACGTTGCCCTCGTGTTCAGCGCATTTCCCCCGCAGAGCGGGTGGCTCAGAGGTGAGCCTGCACCCCTGCAGGCCCCTGAGCTCAACCTGCAAGGCGGACTTGGAGAGAACCGGTGTAGCTCACAGACCGCCGCGGAAGCTCGGAGAAGGAAATCGGAAGTGCTCTCCACTTCCTATGCTTCTGTTGCTCATCTAAAGCCATACCTTTCCCTTTCTTTCTTCCTCTTCTTTTCCACTGTTTTCTTGTTTTCTTCTGAAAGAGAGCCTCGTGCTTGACTAATTGTTAGCGTAGAGCACGCATCTGATGCTCTCCTTGGAGAGTCTTGTCTTTGCTTGGTAGCGGTCAATCAGCCCGCTTTGCTCTCAACGATATTAGCATCCAAGATGGTGAGATACACAAGCTCATTAAAAAGCAAGTTGTTGCACGAAGCAAACACCTTAGACTAATAAAGCTTGGCGTCCTCTGTGGTACACCCAGGGAAACAGTATTAACAGCCTTGATAGCAGGCTGCATGTAAGAGAAAAGCCGAGAAGGCATCTCGTTGATCCTGTAGAATTATTCAGGCAGCCTCGTCTGTGTAAAGCTCCATGGGGAAGTGCTGGGCCCGGGAGCTCGGAGGTACAGCGTTTGCACGGCACACTCACAGGAGGAGATTTGCACTCATTTAGGGGGACTTTTTCACTCATTTAACAAACATCTATGGGCTACCCATAATATGTATGCACAGGCTACTGAACGCATAGAGTGTTGTCCTAGCCACAAAGGGCTTACATTCTTCTGAGCGACACAGGCTGGGTGACACAGACATAAACAGACCCAGGATCCGGGGAGTTTAGCGAAATGATAGAGAGATTCCCAGAAGGAGCCCGTGGGACACAAAAAAGATATAATTAGCCCAACTGGGGCTGGAATACAGGGTGAGGATAACTTTTGGGGGCCTGTAGCTTTTTTATTTATTTTAAGGAACAGTTAATACAACATTGCATGTGAAGTTATGTCTAAGAGCTTGATGGCCTTGTCTTTCCTTCTACTTGGAGACCGACTGAATTTATGGCCACCATATTTTCCTAGAGACCATATAACTTGATGCAACTTGGAAGGTGGTCCCCACTCCCAGGCCTAGAGCCATCCCTGAGGTCGGTGGAAAGCCTTGGCATGCCTATGGCTGCCAAGCTGGTGCTGGCTGGAAGGTCATGTACTGAATGCCCGGCTAGAGAAGTTAGGAGTCCAGGGAGGGCAGGACACTGGGGACTCACTTGGGCCAAAGAGAGGGGTGGGTTGAAATGATTAAGATGAGATTTGTAGGTTTCTATCTAAACTGGTCTGATTGAGGAGAAACTTTGGAGGTGCAAGGTCTCTCTGGGCCTTTCGGGGGAAGCTAGGACCTGTCTGATCTTGGCGAGGAGTCCCAGAGTAGCTTATCCATAACCGAAAAGCTGGGTGTGGGAGGGGGAAATCTAACCTTTCTTGAGTCCGTACGATATGCTCTACAACTCTGATTGGTGTTTCACCTATTTAATGTTCCTATATCCCCGTGAAAGGAGGTGTTTGGTTTGGTTTGGTTTGGTTTGAAATCCCCATCTTAGAAAGGAATTTGAGGTTCCAGTGGGCATACAGAACTGGACCAAATCACAGAGGAGATAAGAGATGGGAGGTTTTGAGTCAAGACCTAACTGATCCTCCTTGTCCCCTATCTATCCCACAGATTCGGAGCTGGGTCTGGGTAACATTTTGGCTCAGCGTTTGCTCCAAGGTGGCTGTGTTCCCATGATGTCCTTGGAGTATCATTTGACTGGTTGGTAAAGAATGATCATGGGCCAGCATGTTATTGAGCTGGACTGCCCCAGTCTGTGTGTGGGTTCTCAGGGGACTGCTGAGATGACCCACCAGCCCCTGAATACCCATGGGAAGCTAGTTAAGGAAGGAACAGCAAATCTGCAGGTCTCAGGGTCAATGTAGAAGGAAAGGGTTGTGATTTTTTTGCTAAATGTATTAACCTCTAAAGAAAGCAGAGATTTTAGCTAATTTTTCTAGAAAACATTCTTTTTCACTTGTACCTTCCTAAACTGGGGTTTGTTCTATTGATCTCTATTGAGGTTATGAGATTAGATCTTTTGCAGTAGGCACTGGATCGTCTAAAAAAAATTATTGGATCTTTTGAAAGAGACATCACGTCTGTTTCTGTATCCGTAGCCTTATGTACCATTCCTGGTAGATGCCCAGTAAGTATTTGCTAAATTAATGCATTCCAGCAACATTAACTGGAAAAGGCTATCAGTACCATGTGTGAGGTCACAAATGGTTTAGGGTGGGAAGAACAAGGTTAGTGGGATCTAACATAACTTGTCACTGATGGAAACAGACACATGGCATTGCTATGGACCCCTCATGTCTCCCCCTTCTACCCTCCCCACCTTCAATGCACTCCAAGTGGAGGGAGGGAGGCAAACATGGAAAAAGACTGTGATAAAAGGCAGGAAGTTATATCTCCATTTACCTAGGTCTTTGTGGCTTTTTTCATCAGTCTTTTGTCATTTTTAGCACACAGACTCTGTACATGTTTTGTTCAATTTATACCTAAGAATTTAATTGTTTTTGGAATGATTATAATTGGCATTGTTTTTATTTCAGTTTCCATATGTTTGTTGTTGGTACATAGAAATACTATTGATTTTTTATGTTGGTCTTGTACTCTACGATCTTGCTGAACTCATTTATTAACTCTAAGAGTGTTTTGGTGTATCACTGGGATTTTCTGTGTATCTAATCCTGTGATCTATAAATAGAGAGTTTTAATTCTTCCTTTTCAATCTGTAGGTCTTTCTAGGAATCATAAAAGCCAGACATATTTTCCTTGTTTCTGATCTTAGTGAGAAAGCACTCAGCCTTTCATCATCATATACTATATTAGTTGTAGGTGTGTTTTATAGATTTAATTTATCAAGCTCGGTAAGTTTCCTTTCCACTCTTAGTTCACGGACAGTTTTTATTATAAACAGGCAATAAATTTTGTCAAATGTTTTTTCTGCATCTACTGAGATAATCATGTGATTTTTCTTCCTTAGTCTATTAATGTAGTGGACCACATTGCTTGATTTTTTTGAATGATGAACCAGATTTGCATTACTGGGATAAATTCCACTTGGTCATGATATATTATCCTTCAAACATCACTGGAATTGATTTGATACTATTTTGTTGAAGGTTTGTGTGTGTGTGGCTGGTCATGAGATATAGTAATCTGGACTTTCTTAAAATAGTTTTGTCTGGTTTTGATATCAGTATAACGCTGGCCTCATAATATGAGTTGCAAAGTTTCTCACTTCTTCAAATTTCTGGAAAATAGTATTTGGAATTGGTATATCTTCCCTAAGTGTTTGGTAGAATTCACTGAGTAAGCCACCTCAGCTTAAAGTTTCTTTGCTGGAAATGTTTAACTACAATTTTTTTTAATGGAGA
>CM052893.1:51054232-51071275 GCA_028534135.1 Potos flavus | reverse complement strand
TAGCTAGCTTTTAAGGTCATAGTTAGCTAGGCTAGGTCCTTATTAAATAGAACATATTATTAATTTCAGGCTTTTTTTAAATTTTTTATTATTTTTTTTTTAATTTCAGGCTTTAGAGTGAGCTTGACAAAAATAGTGTACCATCATGGTCAAGAGCAGAAGTTTAGAACAGCCTGCACTGGGTTCGAAGTCACGTTACTTTCCTGTGCCACAGTCTCCTGTCTGAAAAGGAGGTTGAGAATGAAAATGCTTTCATCTCGGGGCACCTGAGTGGCTCAGTGGGTTAAGCCTCTGCCTTCGGCTCAGGTCATGATCTCAGGGTCCTGGGATCGAGCCCCGCATCGGGCTCTCTGCTCAGCAGGGAGCCTGCTTCCCCCTCTCTCTCTGCCTGTCTCTCTGCCTACTTGTGATCTCTCTCTGTCAAATAAATAAATAAAATATTAAAAAAAAAAAAAGAAAATGCTTTCATCTCACAGAGATGTTGTAAGTTTTAACTTTGACAATGTATGTATCACAATCTCTAAACATGTAATAGGCAATCAGGCTAGGATAGATATTATCATCATTATTATTATTAGCTATCCTACCTTAATTACTAGGCACTGTCTTCCACTTCTCCAGGCTGAGCCAGGCAGTCTGTGTCTTTCTCTGGAGAGCCGAGTGAAGTGTCTTATGCCTCACAGTAGTAAGTTCTCAGTAACGTATTTTAAAAATTCCTATTTTGCCAAAGATAGAAGTCAGCCCACGGAATGGAAGAAAATATTTATAATACTTACATCTGACGAAGGACTCAGATTAGATCAGATAAAGAACACCTACAAATAAGTAAGGAAAATAAATAATCAAATCAATAGAAAAATGGGCAAAAGACCTAAACAGAACACAACCACTGGAATGGCTCAGATAGAAAACCCTAAGTATTGGGAGGATGGGAAGCAAATGAGCTCTCTGTAGCCGAGGTTAATGTAAAACAGTGTCTTCACTTTGGGAAACTGGAAGCATATACTTAAGCTGAGCAAATGCAACCTCAGTGACCCAGGAGTTCCACCCATAAGCATAAACCAAAAGCAATGTGTGCGTATTTTCACCAAAAAATATTTAAGAATCCTCATAGCAGTACTTTGTATAATAGCCCCCCAAAAAAGGGGAAAAAATGGAAATCAGCCAAATACTCATCAACATTAGATAGAGTAAACACATTATGGTGCAGTCACACAATGAAACACTATAGACCAGTGAAAACGAATAACCAACAACCCCATAATGCAACAAATCACCGAAACCTAGTGTTGAGAGAAAAAGCCAGACACAAAGCGTACGTGGTGTAGAATGCAATTTTTATAAAGCACACCTGAGACAGAATTAGCCTATGCTGTTCGGAGTGAAATGGTGGCCACCTTGGTGGTTCTCGGGACCCACGGGGAGCAAGGGATTGGCTTCTGGGTGCTGGAAATGCTGTTGCTGTTGCTATTTGAGTCTGGTGTTAGTTACATGGCCACGTTCAGTGTCACGTGGACACTGAGTTATATTTACGTGCTACCACCCTCTTCATCATCATCGTCATCACTGCCACAGGAAGAGAACTGAGAGGTTGGTGTGCGCGGAGAGGAAAAGCATACAGAAAGGAAATAGAAAGTTCAAAGGAAAGATCTGGGATTTGTCATTGAACTCTGTGCTCTGTTCTGATTTCTTCGGCCCACCAGGAATTCTCTAGGCCCCGGAGCACTGAGCCAAGGGCTTATTTTGGCGGCTGTCACTGACATATGCAAACAGGCTTCCTAATGTGTTAACAAAGCTGACTTATGAACAGCAATTTATTTTTATCAACATTTGAAGCTTGATAGTGTGGATGATGTTAATGATGACAGCATATTGATGAGCCAAATTAGATACTAACTTGGGTGTGAGTTGGAAAGGAAGAGGCACCTAGAGAACCGGGCTGGCTGTAGGTGACTCCTGCTGTGGCAGAGTCCCTCCCCTCTCCATTTTGGCCCCTTCGTCCTCTCCAAACCTATGTCAATATCCCTTAGCCATTGCCTACCAAGGACTAGTTACTGCTCTTCTTCCCGGTCCCCAAGATTTCTGCTTTCTCCAACTCCTAATCTACATCCAAAAAATGACTTGTGGCTCACAGCAATTATCAGTGGCCAAAAGCTGATGCATCAGCCCTTGGAAACAAGACTTCCGGTCCCCTCTGCAGGGGCCTTGCATCAACCCACAGATTCTGCAACGTACCCGCTGCACCCACAGCTGACCTGGGCATCTCCACACTTTTACTTATATTATGACCAAGGACATGGACTGTCTCAAAAATGTATTACTAAAAAGTATATCTCTAAAAGAAGGATTCTTTCAATGCATTTTTTTTTTTAGGGTCCAACGTTAGGTCAGAAAAACACCAGTCGTTCCTTCTTTTTGAGCCCAGGTCCTAGAGGCAGCTACTTCTGCATGGAAATCAGAACAAAGTATGTCATTGGTAGGTTCGTGACCCTATTGGATTTCACAAAAGCAGCCATCAGAGTCCTTCAAAGGTCACTTTGAAAATGATTCATTCACTAGAGGATATTCCTAATGAAGAGCTCATGATAATTCGTTTTTAAGAAGAAGGAGAAGATGATTAGAAGGTTCTTTTTCTATGTAAAGTCATGGTCTAAACGTATCTGACTTGGGAAAACATCATAGATGCAATATTCCTTCCAAAGCTTATCCAGAAGCCTACCCATAAGCTTAACCCCCCAAACCCACCACTGACTTTTTATGATATTCATCCAGCCTTTTGTTTTCCTCTTGCAGGCATGGCCGAGAGAGCAGAGGATTTTAAGGAAACATACTCGGTCTTTTGAATTTAATCCCACAAGTGAATGGCCTCTCACTCACATATTTTTTAAACCACCGCGGGAAACAGAATCCTTTCATGGCACCTGTGAGAGATGCAAGAGAGGTCCTATCATGGCAAGAACATGGCTGGGGCATCAGGAGGCCCGAGTCTAGTTCTTGTCTCATGAGTCACGTGATCCAGGGTCAGTGACTTCACCCCACTGGACTCTAGTCCCCCCCCTTTGAAAAACAGGGAAAATTCTTCTACCTTACTTCACATTTTTGAGACCCTCATGAAGTATACGAAAGTGATGTATAAACTGTAAAATGCCAGCCAAATAAAGAAGGACCGTTAAAGTTATGCATGTTTTTCCTACCAGGCGCTAGTTCCTCCGCTATCGCTTCTGTCTCCATCACTTCCTGGGGAGAAAAACTGATTATCGCTTAGAGAAAAGGTGAACACCAGGAAATTCTAACCTTAATCCTTCTGCTCGATTTCCGCCAAGGGTCATTCATCAATATTAAACTTTGAATTTTAATTTTAAACACCACAGTCCCGGGGAAAAGAAAAGGTCTCTTTTGTCTTTAATTCTGCTTATTAGAGAGCAAACACTGGGCCACCGCGTAGTAATGGGAATTCAGGAATCTATATTCTTGGAGTCATGTTTTTCCCTTGACGGGTCTAAACATCCATTAACACAGGCCTCCTGGTCTCAATGACTGGAGAGACTTGAAGCGAGGCTTATGTGAGGTAATCGCTAAGTGATATTCTTTGAAAGTTTCATGGCCATGAATTCCCTCTGTTTCAGGATGCTGTGTGCTGTTGTGATGTAACATTTATTTTAATGGCCCCAGAGATACGCTGAGCAATAGTGCAGCAAATTAACACCATCTTCTTGCTTGCCTGAAACTGTAAAAGGCAATTTGAACCACATTTGGTGTTTATAATTATTTTGTAATCCAATTTGCAGAATTGCAACAATTATTGGGTATGTAGATAACATACAAATCTTAATAAGAGATTTTGGTTCTTTTAGGAGACCTACATACTCACTTGGGCACTGGAAGAAGAAAGAAGGAGGAATATTTATCGGACTGTCTCTGATTTGAGTCTCTCTAGATTATCAGGGGAAAGCAGCAGAGAAATTTGTGACAGTAAATGAGAAAGAGGAGAGATATTCTACTCTCTACTCCTCTTAGGGAAAAAATCTCACTGGAGAGACAGAGGCTCACTTTGGTCATCGGGACCTGTAAGCATTTTACCCATTGCAGACTATACTTGGCCTTCTGAAACCTTACATCAGCTGAAGTCCATCCCAGAACAGCCTGTGATGGGGAGCTGTCTTCAGAAATGGTTCGACTTTCAGTGGCTTCCCACCCTGACATGGTGGGGCAGCCAGTTAAAAGCCCCCAGATCGAGGTCTTCACTTGGAGGGTAGTTGGCCGGCAGAATTTCCTAGTACTGCAGCTACCTTTGCACAAGCAGGAAATACATCTTTGGGCATTAAGCCTCAGAGACTGGGAGAGTCATTTATTACAGCAGCATAACTGGATTAGTCTGCTCGGACTGCCATAACAAAATAGAGACTGAGTAGCTGAAGCAAGAGAAATGTATTTCCTCGCAGTTCCAGAGGCTGGGGAGTCCCAGATCAAGGTGCTGGCTGATGCATTTCCTGGCAGATGGCCGCCTTCTCCCTGTGCCCTCACACATGGCAGAGAGAAGCAGAGCAAGATCTCTGGTGTCTCTTCTTATGAGGCGCTAATCCCATCATGAGGACCCCATCCTCGTGAATTCATTGAAACCCAGTCATCTCCCAAGGGCCCCTTCCCCAAATACCAGATAGGCTTCAACACACAAATCTTGGGGGACCACAGTTCAGTCCAAAGCAATAAATTACCTATCCTGGTTGATTCGGTAATGATTTGGGGATGTCTTAGCATCTTCATATCCTCTCATTAGGGTATAGGAAAATTTCAGCATCAGCTTTACCTCTACACATGCTACTCTGTCTTCCTTTGTTGTGCTGGAAATGACCTCAGTGGAGCTTCTCCTAGCATTATACTCAGGGAAGCATGTCATTACCTGTCTGCTAAGATTTCCAGTGCTCCTAAGGTCTCCCTCTCTGATGTTTCTATCATATTTCCTCTTCTCGGGTTCTAGGCCGAGCGGAGGAAAGTTAGTATGTGCGCATCTAAGCAGTTTGCACTCTCTTTGTCTCCCTCTTCTCTCTATAGTCAACTAAGATGAATAAAATGGCCTTTCCACTGTCTCTTCCCATCTAGCAAGATTTCCCTATGTCACATTCTCATTTCCAAGGAGCTTTCTGTTTTGCTCTCTTCCCCTGGGCCATAGGGTGGGTGTAAAGAGAGCAACTGGTTTATTGATAAGGGCAAATAGAAATATGGTATCCATGTTCCCAGTGTGTGCTTGTAAGTGCAATGATTTTATTGATAATGATATTTACTACTAAGTGATGAGGTTCATCAGGGGAGGGATTGGGTCTATTTTCCTCACATACCCTAGCGCGGAAAAGGAGAGCTGTACTCATCCTTCAGAAGGGAGATGGGGCCACACCGGACAGGTGTCCTAGACCTCAGGCTGCCTTCTCTTGCTCTAACACATCCTTCAGACTTCTTGGCCAAAGCTTGGCTCAAATACTATTCCCTCCATGACCCCCTTCAGATAGAATGAATAACACATAACAATTAATATGACAACACTCATTTCAACCTTAACTTAAGGTTTCTTAAGTTTCTATGACTATTTCCTCAACTTGTTGTTGGGGGCAGACCCCTGCTTCATTAAGTTTTGTTTATCCCTCCCTCTCCTGAGCACCCTCAATGGCGCCTAGCTCGTTGACTATAGTCGGTGTTGGATAAACATTTGATGAATTGAAGTGAATCCCCACTGTCATTTTCTCTCTTCTTAGACTTCTTAAAAATAGAAACTATAGAACCCCACACTGCTTCTACATGATTTTTGTGTGTGTGTATATCAATAGCATCTTTGATCTGTTTGCCAACCTGACCTCTGAGGATGTCTAGCATAGCTCTAGTACAGAAAAGGCTCAAAAAATATTGTGTTGATAACTGGATAATGGGGCATGCAGGGGAGAGGGAATTTGCCTGGAGTGCCACAGTGGCAATTGGAAGTTATACTTCTTATGCATCGTTTAGCTATGGAGCCACACTTTCTCCTCATTCAGCATTCCTTAGCTCAGCAAACATGTATTTAACTTAGTTGAATAGAGAATAATGTTAACATAGACAGAGTCCTGAGACTGGTTCTGTAGGTACACCTGGCCTAGCTCTATTCCACAGCCAGAGACCGGATCACGCACCATAAGCAACTGTCTCGTAAAGGCAGGATCCAGTTACACGGGGTACAGACAAGAAAGGGACACCTCCAAATGCATGCACCGTAGATGATATGTCTACAGCGTTACTTTTGTAAAAGAAGCAATCTTTTTTCCCACTACTGAATTCCCAAGAAGAGCATTGGCTGAAAATCCATTCCACCACCTACCAACTAAACTTGGGGTGGCTGAATCCTTACTAGCAGTCTGGAAGTTCAGTGTTCATACCCACATTTGTGCTATCAAAAGAGCCTCTCACTCATCCCCATGAAAATGGTGACACAGTTCTCCAAATCATCCTCCACGAGGACTCTAGAGTTTTCCTTGAAAAACAAACAAGCAACCAAAAGGACTTCATGTATCTGATTATGAAAACAACTCTATTCATGGGGGGAGGGGGTGGAAATGCAGGATTCCAGAGTGCGGAGGAAACATCAGGGGGCCTACTTTGGTCTCTTACTTCATGGTATAAAACCTACTCCATGACTCTCTTTCTAGTGGGGACGCCCCAGTTAAAAGAAACTCTCTGCTCCTGGAGGTAGCTAGCACTTTCCACCTTTGGGTGCATGTGACTGATCAAAGAATCTTCCTTGAGGAGTGGGTATGATAGAAAATGTAAGCATGTAGGTTATTTCAATCCCATCAGCAATTAACAAGAGGACATCAAACATAATCACACATAGGGAATTCCCAAATAATAGTGGAAACTATTTACAAAAACTTCAGCTTAGAAATTCCTTTCCCATGAACAACCAGGCACCCTTACCAGATTTGCCCTCCTGCATGAGCCTGGGACATAACATCAGGCATCTCTTTCAGGCAGGTATCAAAGAAGAGCTGTGCCTCCTTACACATAGATGTGTATATAACAATAGAAATAGAAACTTCTAGAGCCAAAGAAGTGTAGATTATCGGCATAATGAGACATAAAGCCTAACTTTGAGTAATTATGGACAGAAAGAGAACTTTCTGCCCTCGGTCTATCAAACCTGATACAAGACCGACGCAGACTAGCGTGGAATTGAGGATGCAGTAGGGCACCGATACGATGCGGAGAGAGACTTTCAGACCAGACCAACACAGAGGCAAACGTTTTTGCAAAATCTGACCAAGATTTCACCAGCGGTAGCTCCTGTATTCAGCAAATGTTTGTTGAGCGCCTACTATATGCCAGGAACTGTTCTAGTGCCTGAAGATTCAGCAGTGAACAGGGTAGTGGAAGGGTCCCTGCTTTCAGCGCCCCCATTCTGGTGAAGGGAGACAGAAAACAAACAAAAACCAAGTGCAAAAAATACCAGATTATGACAAGTGGTGTCAATGAATCAAAATGAAGGGATATAAGAGAGGATGGCTTGGATATTTTAGTTTGGGTGATCAGGTAAGGCCTCGGAACTGACACAGAGCTGAAACCTTATATCCAGGAAAGAATATTTGCCCTGGAGATCAGGGGTAGGAGTCTTCTAATCAGACGGAGCAGTTAATGCAAAGAGGTCCAATCGTGGGAAGGAGAAAGAGAGGCCAGGCAATGAGACCCCAGCACTGGGGGGGAAGGAGAGGCCAGAGAGGCAGGGGACAGATGGTATGATTGCAAGCCTGGGTTAGGGGTTCAAATGCCACTCTCGTCACAGTGACAGTCGCTGAAGGAATCTAAGTAGGAGAGTGACAGCGTTTGTTTGTCCTGGCATTCAGAATGGACAAGCGAGAGTTGGGTAAAATGGTGGACCGAACTCATTCTAAATAATACTCTGATTCTGCCCTCTTGTAACTTACCAACTTTGGATGGAGTGGTCGTGAGAATCCCTCACTTGGAAAGCATGATCAAGTGGCCACTCTCTCAGAATCCAGCAACACCACACCATGCCCAAGCATAGAACTGAATGGGTTGGCGTATGTCACTTGAAAGCAGGATCATTAAAAGGCAAGCAAACAAAAAGCCAGAAAACCAGTATTGCCATACTTCTTTGTTCCAGGCCTTTCGACATACATTGCCTCTTCCAATCTTCATAATAATCAAAGGTGCTGGGGGTTACAGACAACGCACTACAGATGAAGGAAGTAATGATTATTAAATGTAGGTAGCTGTTCAGGGTTACACTGTTAGTTGGTGGCAGGTGAGATCTGAACCCGGGTTGTTGACCTTCATTATAGCAATCTCTTGAGTTCACAAGTAATTTGTTCAAGCAAGCACCAAACTTTGCAACAGGGTTTACTTAAAAGGCTCTATAATCAGATGACATTTTTAGATGCAATTATTTTCCATAAAGAGTAGATTCATCAAATATAATCACAGTGGATAATCTACTTGATTAACCTTATCCTTCCCAATTTCAGATAAGCTTCTGTAGAGCTTTCCTTGCCCATTAATTAACTAATAAAGTTAATAAATAAAGTTAATAATAAATAAAGTTAATAACTAATAAAGTTAATTTCTGAGTTTGTGACAAAGGTTATGGAATCATTAAAACTGTATATTTAAGAAGTAAGAGCTAACAGTTTATGGTCTTAGGGTCGTGAGATCAAGCCCCACATTGGGCTCTGTCCTGGGCATGGAGCCTCCTTAAGATTCTCTCTACCACACCCTCTGCCCCTCCACCCAAGCATGCACGTTCTTTCTCTTTCTCTCTCCCCATCTCACTCAAAAGAAAAAAAAAAAAAGAAGTAAGAGCTAAAATTATTTTTAGACTCTGCTGTTCTACTGACAGAGTGGTATGTTTGATCAGGTGCTTTCTTTAATGAGACTTCTTCCGAAATACCCAATATCTCCATGCAAAGAAACTCACTGTCATCTGCTCCTTATTCTAGATGTCACATTTTACCTGTCTACTTGGTGAGTATTTCAGTAGCCTTTGGATAAAAACAAAATAATTTGACCTAACCTGAGAAAAAGCCATTACAATTCTTTGTTATGATCATCTTGGCTTGGAAAAACTATGAGTTGCTCTTTCTTGGTAATAAGACTCTCTAAACGTCAATAAGATAGAATTCATATCACAAAATTGATTACTGGGGGCCCTCAATGCTCACCCTTTGCTTTCTCCCAAATTCTCTTTTTTCTATTTTCCACTTCTGATAAAAAATGACTTGTTTGAATAATAATATATGTGTGTATATATATCATATCACATCTGATATATATTATATCATATACACATATTTATTATATATGATTTTATATGTATCAGCAGTGGAAGAAACTCCAAAGAATGCCAAACTCGGCAGGAGAGTAATACATTTTTAGTGCAGGATGATCTTAGAACGAATGTTCAAGTTCTATGTGAATCATCTGTAAAATTAGCTTATGGTCTTTTGGGCCAAGTTGTATCAGATCGAGGTCAAGAAAAGTGTCCTTCAGGAGCACATCACATGCTTGTGTTATGTAACCCACCAGGCAGCCCTGTTTGGTCTGGGCTTATAGATGAAGAGGCACATGAAAAAAGTTGAAATGTGTCCTCAGAATAATAATGAAAATGATAAAGCTGTGGAAAATATGAACAAGAGGTCACCAAAGTGCACGGTTTTCAAAGTACCACCTCCATCTGCAACTAGCCTCCTTCCCCAATCCAGTGGTCAGAGAGGTCTTTTCTCCATCAGGCACGCCCCGCACAGTCCCACCAGTACCGGGTAATGTCTTCTCCACTGAGACTACATCTAGCGACTATGCACAGTAACTACTCATAGTAACTCTACCCCTCCCTTTGTCTGTGGTCATGTATGTGACATTTGCTTGTGACTCCATATCTCAGGGGTTCTTCATCTTCCATGTCATGGCCCCTGATTAGAATCTGGTAAAAGGGATTTATCTTACACTCAGAAAAATGTACATACAGCCCCAAAGTCTTGCATGTAATTTCGAGGATTCCCAGTCCATGGATTCTAAGCTCATAATCCCTTCGCTAGACTATAAACTCTATGCGGGCAGAGAGATTGCACCTTATTCATATTTGTATTACCAGTGAACCTAGCATATAAGAAATGCTGGGTAAATGCTCGATGAACTAATAAAAATAAGAAATTTTGGACAATTATTTTGGAGAAGAAGGAGGGATGACCTGCTGTATTAGTTATAAGAGTGCGATGACATGAACTCATACATCTGTTGGTCTCTGGAACTACGGAGTCAAGAAGGAGAAATAGGACGACTCCTGCTAACTCATACCTGGACATGTGAGCTGGCCGTAAGGGAGGCTCCTCCAGTAGGAAGGTTGGTGCTTTCATACTGAAGTGAGTGTAAAAGAAGGGTGAACTCCTCTGGGTCGCTTTTAGAGCAGCGTTCTTCTCTGCGGTGGGACAGAGCAGAGTGAAGGGAGGGGAGCCAGTAAGTGACAAACCAGCCTGGAGATTCCCCCGGATGTTGCCTCCACCACACATGGGGGTTCTGCAAGCCCCATGCCTCAGAATGGACTCTGTTCCCAAGGGCTTAGAGCCTTAATCTGAGACCAAACACCAGACTGAACAGAACCCCAAGTCAGATGCACAGCAGGTGGCCAAGGCAACAGCCGGGGCATGGGGAGAAACATGGAGGGTGGGGCAGGGGCTACATTTAGAGAGTTTGATGATGAGGCGTGGAAGCCTGGCAACCAGGAAAGCAGGGTATCAGGAAGTACGCGCATGAAGAGACACCTGCTGTAGTAACTACTGTCCATTTCCACTCTCCACTTACCTCTCCGGCCTGGACTCTATTCTCAGCGTTAGGAAGGAACGGAACTCATTCCAAAGACCCAAGCATCATTCCAGGGCTTGAGGTTTCCCAGAAGCTCATAGTTTAAAATCAAGTGTGGGATGCATCCAAAGAAGAGTGTGGTCTGAAACAGAAAATACTGTTGGCAACTCTCTATTTGCTTTTTTTTTTTAAACTATTTCCTCTTTATGACCTCCTCTACTTCTCATTTTCTCTCTTCACCATCTTCACCTCTCTCAACTACTTTTGTTTGGTTACTTTTCCGGGTGCTTGGTGTATTGGGAATGAGAATATCCTGATATTTCTGCCAACTGCATGATCTGGGATGAGTCACTTCATATCTCTGAACCACATGCTATTATCTGTTAAGCAGGGGCATTAGACTAAAATGTCTAAGTTGTGATGGTCTGTGGAAGGCTAATGCCTACCTCCCTCTCCTTTCCTCACTTCTCTTATCTCGACTTTTGGACCCTGGAGAGGGCATCTCTTAGAGCTAAAGTGTTTCTTTTATAGTATTAGAGCATAATATTAATAATAACAATAACCGTGGCAGATTGTAGTTTCCCAAGATGACCAGAATAATACACCCTTCCCCATGTCCTCTTACTATAATATGGCACATTCCTCCCATCAGGTGGTGAGGTCTGTGTCCACTCCCCTTGAACTTGGGAGGGCCTTGTGACTGCTTTGACCAGAATAGTAGAAAAGAAATGAAGCTGTGCCAGTTTCCAGACTAAGGTCTTAAGAAACTTGGCCACTTTCAATCTCTGTCTTTTGGGATACTGACTCATGGAAGCCAACTACCACAGCTGGGAAAAGCCAAGTAGCCACATGGAGAGGCCCCATATTGGTGTTTGAACCAATGGACTCGGTTGAGTTCCCAGCCAATGGCCAGCATCAACCACCAGAACGATGCATGAAGAAGCTATCAGATGATTCCAGCCTCCGGCCATAGAGTCACCCCCAGGCTCAGAGTGCCCAGCTGAGGCTTCGGACATTGCAGAGCAGTGATAAGCTGTCCCCATTATCCATTCTCCTAGTTCCTGACCCACAGAATCCAGGAGTATAATAAAACGGTTGTTGCTTTAGGTCATTAAATTTGGGTGGTTTGTTAATTCAGCAGTGAATAACCAAAACAGTAGCTCATCTTTACTGAGTGCTTGTTGTATGCTTAACACTCATTCGAAAGGCATCAAGTGTAACGGTTCATACAATGCTCACAGCAATCCTAGGAGGTAGGTACTTATTCTCATCCTTTACTGAAAGGAAACTGAGACATGGGGAAATTAAGCATTTTGTCCATAGTTACACACCTGAGAATCCAACAGGGGCAGTCCATCCCTCAGGCCCTACACACTTAATTACACAGTCATGCAACTCAAAAACAGGGTTTTTGAGAAGATACAAACATATTTCAGCCATGGTTTCTATCCAGAGGAAATTGCAGGATCAAATACCTGTTATCTTGAAGATCAGCTAAGTGAAAAGGTAGGAAAAGGTGCTTTATAGCATCTTTTAAATATTTAAATATCAAAGGACCTACAAGAGAGGTGTTATCTTTTTTCTTATAAACATAGAGAGGAGACCCAAAGAGGTTTATACATTGTTTGCAGCCATGCAGCTGGTGGGGGGGGATTGGGGTTTGAAGCAGGGCTGTCAAAGTCCAAAGGCTACCTTTATCCTGTTAAACTGCCCACCTGCTCACTAGGCTGTATGGGCGATGAAGACAGAGAGGTGAAAAAATGAAAGAATAACACAGAGAATGCATTTTATCTCATTATAAAAAAGTCCTAGGGGCACCCAGGGGGCTCAGTCGGTTAAGCATCGAACTCTTGAATTTGGCTCAGGTTGTGATCTCAGGATCATGAGATCGAGCCCACATCAGGCTCTGCACTCAGGGGAGTCTGCTTGAGGATTCTCTCTCCCCTCTTTCAGCTCCTCCCCCTGCTCACACTTGCTCTCTAAAATAAGTAAATAAATCTTTTTAAAAAAAAGTCCTAGTTGCCTGAATAAAAACATAGCAGTAGACCACAAGCTCCCTGTGGGATTATAGTTCACTTTTGATTCCCCACTACACACAATACCTGGTACACAGCAGGTATTTAATAAATGTTTGTTTGACATATAAATATGACTATTTTATTATTGCTATATGCTAATGTGGATTCTTACTATACTTACTATACTTACTATAATGTGGATTCTTACTATACATATTACATATTATTGCTATATGCTAATGTGGATTCTTACTATTCATCTTTGTTATTTTTATATGTATTAATATTCATTTATTCAATAGCTATTTTTTAGCCTTTGCCACATCTCAAGTAATAGTTTACCCTGTAACTAAGGATATACTTTTCAATAAGAAAAGTAAGGTTCCTGCTCTCATGAAACTTAAATTTGAGTTGGCAAGCAAACAAAAAAAGTGTGTGTGTGTGTGTGTGTGTGTGTGTATTCTATACACAATTTACATACATACAATATGTTAGAGAGTGACATTTAAGTTAAGAGTTGAATGACTAATGGTGCCTGGGTAGCTCAGTCAGTTAAGTGTCTGACTCTTGATTTCAGCTCAGATCATGATCTCAGAGTCATAAGGTCATAAGGTCAAGCTCTGCATTGGGTTCCACACTGTGCATAGAGCCTTCTCAAGATTCTCTCCCCCTCCCTCTCTCTCCTCACCCCTCCCCACCCCAACTGAGCACATGCTTTCTTTCTCTCTCTCTAAAAGAAGAAAAGTTGAATTACTAGGAGATGCTTATGTAAACTCCAGAAGGAAAAGCATTCCAGGCACTAGAAACAGCTCGTGTAAAAGCGTGTTTAAGGAATTTAGGAAAGCCAGGAGGCTCTTGGAATCGGGAATGAGCCCAGCATGATGGAGGAACAGCCAAAAAGCAAGTAGGCAGCAAAGAAGGGGGAAGAGAGCACTGTGCGGGATCCAAGGGGTAGCAGGGACCAGGTCCTACAGGGGCTGGATCTTAGTCTAAGGATGGTGGGAAGCCATTAGGTGGTTTCAAGAAGGGAGCTACGTGATCCGATTGACATTTTGTAAAGGTGACTAGATACTGTGTGGACAAAGGGTTGAAGGGCCAAAGCGGGGACATTGAGACCCATGTAGAGGCCATCGCAGAAAGCCAGACAAGACATAATGGTGCCTTGGGCTTGGGTGATGGCAACAGTGATAAAGAGAAATAAACAGATGTTAGATACTTCTGAGAGGCAGAGGCCATATAGCCTGCCATTGTGTTGGTTATGGGGAATGAAAGAATGAAAAGAATCAAGGAAGCCTTCCAGTTTTGGGTGAAGCAACTGGGGAGATAATGATGCAACTCCAGTGAGGTCGAGGAGATGGTGTGGGTGGGGAGCAAGCTGAAGGGAAAGTAAGAGACATGTAGAAGCATAAAACACGTTACGGGACACTGAACAAGTACTTAATAATAATGGCTGTCGTTTATCTAAAATGAGATCACGTGTGTGCTAGTCCCCAGCCCTTCCGATGCCCCTGCAGGCATTCGCATCCACATTTTATTAATGACCCTACTGACTTTAAGGGAGATTAAAGAATGTGTCAAAGCCCACTCAGCTAGGAGGAGTCAGGATTGGAACCCAGATGGTCCAACTAAAAACACCCTTTTTCATTAAACCACATTGCCTCCCAGCCCCAGGCAGTGTATCCTCTGGGTCTTCATCCTCCGTCTCAGATTTTTACTAAATTTTCTGCCCCCTGCTGTTCCTTCAATGTAACCATCTGTAGTTAGGAAGGGTTTTTCCAGAAGCGGCCATGTTCAATTAAACTCAACAAAATCTATCGAACACACACTAATTACAAGACGCTACGGAAAGAGTTTGTGGGGAGTTTATACGAAAAGGAGACAGGCTCTGCCCTCAAAGACTGTAGAAAGAATAGACTTTTTTGAGCAGAGGAGTAAAATGCTTTAAAAAGCACAAAGAGGAAATGAGGGAGGGAAACCCCCAAGGGCAGTGGGGCAGGCAGGGATTAGAGACCACTCTGTCTGGGACACAGGAGCGTTTGACAGGGATCCTGAAGGATGGGGCAGACATTGTGGGAGAGATGACACGTCCACACCAAACAGCAGCTTGAGTAAGAGCAGAGCGGGCTCCGTGGGTCTCTAGAACACAAGGCGGTGAATGGCAGTGGTCAGAGCACGAACACTCCAGCAAGAATGCCTCAGCCAGACTCTATCCCTGACCTCTGTGTGACCTCAGGCCAGGCATTTAACCTTTTTGAGACTCGGTTTCCTTTTCTGTAAAGGAGTGACAGTTAACTGCATTTACTTCATAAAGTTCTCACAAAATAGAAATGGTTTAATGAATTTGAAGTGCTTAACACAGTTCCAGTTCACAGGAAGTGCCACAAGTCACCTATGGATGATGGGAAGGGAAAGCCGGAAAGCTAGAATCAAATCATGGAGGGCCTTGAATGCCACGTAGGGCCTTGAAAGGTCCTCAAAAGCCTTACGACTTTGTTCTCTAGATCGCGGGGATCCATCAAAAGGTTTCTGAGCAGAGGAGTAACATGAGTCATCTTCCAAAGGTAATTCTGGCCTCTACATGTAGAGAAACAGACAGCAGGTGACCTGTTAGAAGCCGGCAAACTTCCTCACTAAGGTGCCTGGAAATTTTCTGGGATCCTATGAATGTACGTTTTGCCTTGTATCTTGTTATAACTACACATCCCAATGAATTGAAGGCCAATTTAACATGTTAGGAAGGGGCTCTGATATGACTTTATTTACTGAGGGAACTATGTTGATTTTTCTAGAAATGCTTTCACAGTAGAAATTTCTGTAGTGTAAACATGTCACACTAGCTAAGACTGGGATTCACCAGACAAGACACATTTCTTTGCAAATACTGTTCCAAAGTTGAGATGAGAAGAGTCACTCTCCTTTCCTGAAAGGAGGACAGAGATAGTATCAAGAGGGGCAAACAGAAAATAACGTTTCATGGCTTCATGGAAGACGAAGTTTAACCCCAGAGCTCATGCAAAATCTTTCTCCTGGATTGTCCCCAAAGGAAGGTAAAAACCTAGAAACGCAAAGTGACCAGTGTGCTTCCTTTTAAGTTTTAAGAGGTTATCTGACTTTTTCGCCACAGCTGGCCTTTTAACAAATTGATTTTTTTTTCTTTTTGACCTGATTTAGTGAGATTATTTGCTCATAGATGTTTTGTGAACAACTTCAACAATAACTCACAGGAAAATTGTTCCAACAAAAATCGAGCAACTTGATTCAAGAAAACACTTGCTCTCTGCAGAGAATTGCACACAACTGCTTTTTTTGGAGCTTCAGAGGAGCAGGAGTGAGTGTCCTGAACCCCTAGTTATGCTATGAACAGAGGAAGAAACTACATGCACTTTTCTGACCCTGTGACCATGAGCAGATCTAATACAGCACCTGTGCAAATGCTGCTTTTCATTATTATATTATTGTCTTGTTTTTTTAAGCAAGCATTTATAGTCTTCTTTTAACATACATCTTCATAATATAGTCTCCTAGACAGGGAAGAACAAAGATCTGTGGCTTGATACATTGGACTGTGACCTACCTTTGGGTGAAAAAACAAATCTTATTACCTCGTAAATTTCTAGCAATGGTTTCTTGGCTTAATTTGAATTCAAAACATGCAAACTAATCCAAGAGAATTGCATGTTAGCAGTTATATTGGGTTGTGAGGTATCTGATCTGTAGGCTCTCCCTTCATCTACCACCGGTTGAAATCACTGACTCTTTTATTGCCTTGATGAATGATTAAGTCCCAAGGGTGGTGACTTCTTTTGCAATCTGCTTACTTAAGCGCATACTTACATTTTCTTTCTTTTTTTTTTTTTAAATGTTTTCCTGTTTATTTGTCCTGCTGTTATCACAGTAAGATAATGGCCTCTGCTTTACCACTCCACTTCTGTGTCTGAGATCATAAAAAGCCTGATGGATCAATATGAGGCTTTTAATGTACTTTTTCTGCCTTTTTCATTAAAGGTTTGCAGTCAGCGTATTAAAATGCAGTTGAGACATAATCTCTTTCTAGCGTTTGGTTCCCAGGAAGAGAGCTTCCCAGGGAGAGGGAGGGTCTACACAGGGTGGCTCTCAGGAAGTAAAGCAATGTGGCCTCAGTTCCAACAATTTTATGGGACTCTTTCCTTCGGAGGGATTAGCGATTGCTGAG
>CM052893.1:51036467-51053732 GCA_028534135.1 Potos flavus | reverse complement strand
TTTTTTTTTTTTTTTTTAAGATTTTTGTATTTATTTGGGGGGTGCAGAGGGAGAGAGAATCTCAAGCAGGCTCCCCACTGAGCATGGAGCCCACCTCAGGGCTCGATCTCATGACCCTGGGATCATGACCTGAGCTGAAACCAAGAGCTGACACTTAAGCCACTGAGCCACCCACGTGCCCCTCACAAACAACATTCTTTAGCCTGCCTGTGTCCATGCAAGTCAGGTGGTTGGTTACGCAGGACACATCACAGAAACCTCCATCCATACAATACAATCCCTCACCTCCATCTGGCCCTGAGACTTTCAGGAGCAAGAACAACAGAAAAATAGCAATTTCTGCATTTCTTAAACTTCTGGCTTATTTTTCTCTGAGACAATGGCACAGAGAGCCTGTAACCTATTTGACTAGAGATATAGGAGAGATTAAAACATCTGCGTCCTAATATATTGTCCAGGCCCACTTTCTCCCTAATGGTCAGAAATGACTTGAGAACCAAGCAGGACTGATTGTCACTAATTCCACTGGGAAAGGCTGGGAAGGAAAGAAGCAACCAAAATTCTAGCACACTGGATTATTTCTGAAAAAAGAAAATGAACTGTTAGAGATCTTTACCAATGTAGAGGTATTTTAACTGAGTGGCAATTCATCCTCATTTACCTGGATTTGCAACGCTGAGGATGGTGGGTTTTGTTCTTTCAGGTGATGCAGAAGGACCTGGGGATGGAGAGAATGACAATGATGAGAACTTGAATCAGTGGTCTGGGGGCCATCAAGTGCTGCTTGGACAAAGGGCTGGAGTCCCCCCCCCCCCCAACCCCACTGCCACCCTGCTTTGAACAATGTGACACCATGGAATCTGGAGATGTTCTTGGGATGGAATGCAGTACACATCCAATCTACAACTCAACACAGGTAAAACAAGAACTTACTGTGAGCTGGAACGGTTCCCTGTGGGGAATAGAAAGATAAATAGGACTGGTTCCTGGCCGTCAGAGTTTATGGCAGAGGACAGAAGCCATGAAAGATGGTTACAGTACAAGGCAGAGAGTGTGCAATCCCAGCCAGGTGTCCCGGAGGGGTTGTAGGCACACAGCCTGGGGGGGTGGGGTGGTGGGCAGCCCTAAGGCAGGACAAGGGCCCTGGAAGAGCAGACTGGAACCCTCAGCTGGGCAAGTCTCAGAGCCCCAGCTTCCTGATATAAAAAGAAACTAGTAATCAATTCTTCATAGGCGGCCTCTGTGAGAGCACCTAACCTAGATGTTGGTTACAGAGTTGGTTTCCAACCTTGTCCTCTTTAAAATTCTCTCGATAATGGTCAACCATAAGTCATTAACCCAAATAATACAATTAGAATAAAACCTGACTTCCATAGGTTTTAAGTTTCATAAAAGAAAAAGCCTGTTTGAATCGGAATGTCCAAGCCCAGGACAATGTCACTTAGCTTTCAACAGAAGAGAACCATCTGCTTTGCCCTGTACTGTCAGACCACACCTGGACTGCCCCGCTCTGCCCCGGTGCCCGCTCCGAGAGGAATGGCAGCAAAAGGGAGCATAATTAGAGGAGAACAACCAGGATACTAAAGAGTTAGGCAAACACAGCATGGTGGGTGTTTGAAAACCACTGACGCTATTTCAGCTGGCAAACACGTGTGAGGGGCAGCAGAGGAGTACGATCACTATCTTTGACTGCAATATGAACTTCATTGAATGATGGAGTCAATGTCGTGTGCGTTCTTATGGGGCAGGACAAGAGCTGGTTGATAGAAATTCCAGGGAGGTGGCCTTGGCTCCAGATAAGAAGGGATTTTCCAACAAGGAGTCGTATCCCAAAATGGTCTGCTTTGTGAAATAGTGAATTTCCCAAGTCAGGAGGCATTCAAGCTGAAACTCATGACCATTAATGAGGGGTTTTCAGAACAGTGGTTCTCAACCTCTAGTGTGATAAGAATCACTGTGAAACTTTTAAAAATCAGATTGCTGGTTCCAGCTTCCTGAGATTCGGATTCGGTGTGTCTGGAGTGGGACCCATGGACCCGCCTTTGACAGAGTTCCCAGGCGATGGTGCTGGTGCTGGTCTGCAGGTCGCATTTTGCATAGGAAGGCTGAATTAATCGATAATGTGAGATAGGACCAGACAATCTAATTTCCAATTTTGAGAGGCCGTTGTGATAATCATAGAAAAAAATGTAGTTCACTGTATGAATTTAGATATCACCAAAATAAATTTGCTCTGTAAAAATGTATATAAAATAACTTCACACATATGCTATGGCAGATCAAATTTCTGTTAACATCAATTGATGTTTGTGTCTCATAGAAGGACCAACGGAGAAGTTGAACATGATACTACATAGATTTTAGATTTAAAGTAGGCTCACTATAAAACTAGAAAGCTAACTATAAAAGATTGCTATACAACTGTGTAAATGCAGTGGAGGAAGTGATGTGAGCTTTGTGCTTCCAGAATCTAAACTGCTATTTTCAATGACTCTGCTTCCATAGTGTTTCCATAGCAAAGACCGTAAGAGTCCAGAGGGATTGATGGGAAAGAGAATTCCCGTGATTGATAATGGAATTCTGGCGCTGGCCCAGCTGTGAAGCTCAGCCACATTGTAAATGGGTCTGGTTTCCTAGAGTTGTGTCTTGTTGGCCTGAAGATTCTCCACTTGCCTTTGTTGATGCACAAACAGAGGATTACCAAGATTCAAGGCCTGCTTGTATGGCTTTCCACTGAGAATACATATCTATGGACAAAAGGCAACGGAGGTTTTGAGTATGTTGGCTGGACCAAATGGATACTCAGTCGTCATGACCAGAAATTGGCCTTTTGCTCTTTGTCAAAATCTTTGTCAAGGTCTCTAGTAGTTAATACATCCATATTGTAGAAGAGTACAAGGTTCGGAAGGACTGAGGCACAATTATATGTGCAGATATCGAAAGATATTCATTGAACAAAAATCTAATTTTGGAACCATGTGCCTTCACAACCGCATTTATAGAAAGAACCTATATGCCTATGATTGTACGTGTATATGCTGTTTTAGGAAGATACAAAACACTTAACAGTGGCTTCCTCTGGGGATAAGGATTGGGTATGTGTGTATATAGGGGATAATCTTTCACGATTCATGGATTTTTTTAACCATGAGAGAGAGAGAGTAAAATACTGGTGAAATAAAATCCAACAACTGGGATAATTAATTCATATCATCACTCTCTTGTCTTGACAGGCATGGTTTAGAAAGGTATCTACAACTTGCAAAGAAGATTTAGAGAGTTCAGAATGATCTAGATTAGGTGACTGAAATATTGCAAATTTTCCAAATAGTTACTTAACATGCCTCCCACTTCGAGGTCTGTGAACAATTTGTACATATGTGTAGTTGTGCTTACTTAGTATGGTTAACAGAGTGCAAATAGAGCAGTTGTTGGGAATGTGCTAAGCCATTGCACAGTAATCCAGTTGTACACTGGAGGGGAGCCCACACACCGAGGTAACCCATCTAAACCAATGGTGACTTCTGTCAGTGTCCTCTCCAGCTCGCCCTCTGCTGGCCATTCTGGGGGAATCACAGATGTTTAAAAACAACAATGTCCTCTCTGACTATGGTTCAGGTCATTCATTCATTCCAAGGGTGTTAACTAGTCACCTACTATGTGCCTGGTGCGTATATGTATCACCATACACAACACTTTTGTATCTGTTGCATGAGTCCATTTGCTTTCTTGTCTGCTTAAAGTATTTTCCATTTTAAAAAGTATCCCATGTAGATAGGATAAAAAGTCAGAAAAATGATATGATAAACAAAATTTCACATTCATAGTGACAATAAACAAAATTTCACATTCATAGCCCTGACCGTTTTTTTTCTTTTTTGTGATGCAAGCGATAAGGCAGCCATTTCAAGGAGGATTCCACTGCATGGGCTTTCTGAAATTAGCATGTCGCCAGTCACACAGCTCTGTAAAGAGCCAGGATGCCTCTCTGCACCAATGTTCTTTGTTTCAGAGATGGCAGCTGATTTTGCTAACTGATCATTTGGGCCACTTGTCTTTTCTCTTCCCCATGCTTTAAATCCCCATGCTTTAAGGTCATCAATAAAGAGTAAACCCTCGAAACCTTAGGTCCCCACCCTCAACCCCAATAAAAACAGAACCCCTGGTCCGGTGAGCTCTCCCTCCCTCTCTCTCTTTCTCTCTACCTGTGATCTCACTGTGTGATCCTAGGTATGTTGTGTAATTTCCAGGTCTTCTAAGTAATAAACTTTCATTTTTCCAAAGTTTCCTGATGGTTGTTAACTGAAGGGTATCTTGCAGTCGTAAGAGCCACAAGGATCGATCCAGTTGTAACGTTGGTTTGGAAAAGGGACTTGTCTGTGGGAAACTCACGGGGGCCCAGGTGAGTGCCCCCAGGCATTTCCACCAATTGTGTGTCCTTTTGTGACTGGCACAAAACAGTATTTTAAAGGAGTTCTGATGGTAGTTTTTTGAACCTGTTAAACGAGGTAAAGGCATGTAATAGATATAGCATTTTAGAACCAGGGATGCTTAAGAAATTTTTTAGTTCAACCCCTTTATTTTAGAGCCAAGAAAACTGAGGTTCAGAGACACCACCAGTTAGTAGAAAGGCAGACAGGAAATTAGGGGAAAAAATGGCTGGTGCTAAAATTTATATTACCTTGTTCATTGATTTGCCACATTTTCAACCTGAGGATAAAAGAACTAATCAAAAAGAAAAAGGATCAAGTTGTTGTGTTTCGGGGTTTTTTTTGTCGTTGCTGTATTTTTATGTTTACGCCATGAGCACTGGTTTGAAAAAGAGAACACGTAAGAACTAACACTTTATGTAGAGACACATATTTAGGATTCACACACATAGAAGTAAATAGCTGATGTCAGAGAACGGATGAGAGCACCAGGACTGAGCCAAGAAGTAAAAACAAGGAAAGCTGATCCCCAGCCCTTTGCAAGGTGTGCGATTTGGGAGCTCTGGCCGAGAGAAAATGTCCGCACCAATCCAGGGCTGGAGTCTGGCAGAGCTCAGGAGACCAAGAGAATGAGAGAGCCCGGGAGCCGCTGGGGCGCCTGATATGTACAAGGCAGAAGCACTTGATCTTGAGAAGCCTGCCGATGAGCAGGAAACCATACTTACACTATGCAAAGTTTGTGAAGTCTCGATTTACTGAGTCTTTTCTTTTTAAGAATACACACTAGAGTCTAGGCAAGAAGAGTTGAGGCCTTCGTGAGCACCGGCCAAGTCCTCAGCATTGTCCCCAAACTGTGCGAGTGGCCCAGTCATGCTCCAAAGAGCCAGCAGGAGGAGGCACTGAAGTGTGGGGAGGGAATTCTAGATCTTGCCTCGCTTCCAGGCCTGTTCCATCTTCACCCCGTGGAGTAGACCTATGGTTCTGTCTTTACCAAAGAGACCGGGTAACTTCTGTGTTCTTCGTCGTGCCCCACAACCGCCCCAACTACCCCACTTTGCACACACTCCTACTTTATTCCAGGTGTTTCTAGGCACCAGATGAGGGGCTTGAATGTTGAACCGCGTGTAGGACAAAGGCTACCCCATGGACACGTTCCTTTTCATTTGCTTTCAGGAGGCGTCAAAAAGACCATGACAGCATCTGTGATGATAACTGGGCAGAGGATAAATTAAATTCAAGTTTGCAATCATGCAGACTAGGGTCCGAAACCTCAGAAAAGGTATTTACGTTACCCTGTAGGGTGCATTTGTCTCAGCTGATGTGATTATAAGAACTGGAAAGGACAAAAAAAAAAAAAAAAAAAAAAAAAGGCTTATATACGTTATGACCCATACCCTTCACTAATGAGACAGGATTGGAAATAATCCCTCAGAATTTATTGACCCTTAATTTTACAGAGAATTCGAACCATGGGTTGTCTGGTTTGTCAGGCCAGAGCCACACGCGAAAAGGGACATACTGCTGGTTACGGACTCAGTGACAAGAGCTGTAATAATGCCCAGCACGGGCAGGAGACATTAAAACCTCGTTATGGCATCTGAGGAGTAATTAAGGTGCTTAATGATGAGAATGAGGAATAAAAGCAGGTTAAGTTATGCTCATTACACACGGTTCAAAAACGAGACAAGAGTGTGATAAATTTTAGAAATATTTTTGTCAAAACACAAAGTAAAAAGTAAAGGAATTAAATGCAAATAAGGATTTCCTCGCCTGTGTAAATTTCAGTGTCCTCAAAATTCTGTTTACACGACAGTGCCGGATAAATGAAGCTTTGTTCTATGTACACAATCACCACCACCGTGTGAAATTCAACTGAAGATCTCAGCACTTGGCAAGAGCTGTGTGCTAGAGCTGAGGCATTACCGCAGAGAGAAGGAGAGGTGGGTGGTCGTGAGCCATACTTGATCAGAGTTGAGACCCAGGATCAAAGTCGAGAATGGGACCCTCACATTCCAGCCGAGACCTTCATCGCTGTCTTGCACTAATGTAGATAGTTGTGTTTGAGGTGAAGCCTTCTGGACTAGAGGACCAAAACTTTGTTTTCCTGGCTTTTTCCTGGCTTCTTCGTATGATAATGGCCTCGTGGAAGAAGAGGAAGAAATGAGGAAAAGCATAATCTTGGACTCTTGACCTTTCTTAAAGAACATTTTCATCTCATCTGTGGAAACAGAAGTCAGAAAAAGAATATCTAATAAAGTTCCCGGACTGAGCAAATGGATACGTGAATGAATACACGCAGGGAAACAAAGACTCATCTGAGTCACCTTCTCTGGTTTTGCGGATCCCCAAACTCTCAAGTGACCATCATTGACAGCCTTCCCAATCACAACATTTATGGCAAAATAATGGTCAAATCCAATGTGAAAGAATTCATGCAAACAGCCATCAATTTTGAAGACAGTAGCACCGTGGAGAATACTGATGTGGTTCTCTTTGCTATAGGATATACCTTCTCATTTCCTTTCTTTGGAGATTCTGAGAATATCACTGAAAACCAAATATCCCTGTAGCATCAAGGCATATTCCCGCTTCCTTTGGAAAAACCAGCTTTGGCTTTCGTGGGCATAATCCAGCCGGTGGGAATGGTCATACCCACAGTGGAACTCCAAAGGTGCTATTTAAAGGGGAGAGAACAGGGGTGCCTGGGTGCCTCAGTCAGTTAAGCATCTGCCTCGATTTCGGCTCGGGTCATGGTCTCAGGATTGTGGTGGCTCTGTGCTCAGCCCGGAGTCTGCTTATGTTTCTCCCTCTGCTCCTCCCCCTGCTTGCTCTCTCGCTCTCTCTCAAATAAATAAATAAAATCTTTTAAAAAAATAAAAATAAAGGTGAGAGGACAATGGTAGAGTGGATTCTGTGGTTTCTTTGCTGTTAGTAGACACCCTGAACCAAAGGGGTATGAAAATCAATCCAGTTTAAATTAAAGGACTGGTCGATTACAATCAATATTACTATTCACGAATTTTTTCTTTTAAAAAATTCCATCTTCCAGCCAAATTTATTTACCTTAAAGTAATAACAAGGACAAATTTCCTCTCTCTCTCTCTCTCTCTTTAATTAAGCTCCATGCTGGGCATGCATGGAGCCCAACATAGGGTTTTAACTCACAACCCTGAGATCAAGACCTGAGCTGAAATCAAGAGTGGGCACTTAACCAACTGAGCCACCCAGACATCCCTTTTCCCTTCCTATCTTTCTCCCTCTCCCTCTCCCTCTCTCTGCTCTTTCCTTCCTTCATCCCTCTCCCTCTCCCTCTCTCTCTGTCTTTCTTTCTTTTTGGGGAATTCAGAAAGGCCTGAAAAAGAAAAGTGGGAGAAATCCATTCACACCAATGTTACAAATGTGGAAGTCATCCTGTCCATCTTCCTGAGCTCTACCCACAGCATGAAAGTAGCCAGAATCAGCAGCCAGCACCAGCCTCGTACCCGTGCTGTGAGTTCTGTGTAAAATGTTTTTTCACATTCTTTCTGGAACAAAATTTCTCCTTGATTCTTTCTCTATCTATTCTATGGAACCAATAGTAATGGAGGAACCAGAGAAGGAAAAACATGCTTTTTTTTCACCAGTTCTGGTTAACTCCCAACTCTATTACAGAAAAGTCAGATGTGCCTTTTCTTTCTAGAGGTCCTCTCTCAGGTCCTTTCAATCAGCTCTGGAGAAGCTCAGCTCCAGAATTTGCACTTTTTTTTTTTTTTTTTCACTTTCCCAAGCCATACTCTGTCTTTACCTAGACCCTTCCTTGTACCATGTATCCTTCCTTTAAAGATTTTTTTATTTGACAGAGAGAGAGAAAGCGCACATGCACAAGCAGGGGGAGGGGTAGCAGGAGAGGGAGAAGCAGGCTTCTGCTGAGCAAGGAGGTGGGACCCGGGATCATGACCTGAGCCAGAGGCAGATGCTTAGCTGACTGAGCCACCCCACCCACCACCCACCCCCGCCCTCCCCGTGTATCCTCTCATAGGACTAAACATGGTGCCCTCCTTGAGGACGTGCTGGCTGACACTGTCTGGAGAAGAGAGGCTTTGGGGAGAAGGTAGGGCCCTTCCTCAGCAGACAATTACTGAAACCAGCATTTATGGGCTTAGGGAGATGGGGTCAAAGGAAAGCAAAATCTCTGAGTCAGATTTTAAACACAACTTCCAGGACCATTCAAAGGAAAGATTGAAAGCTCATTATTGCTTACTCTTACACTTACTCTGTCTTGGTTTTAATACTCAGGTATAATTTGATTGTCCTCTAAGCCAAGAGAAAATAGTTCGTAATGTGGAAATAAGAGAAACAAAGCAGAAATTCACTTATGAAACAAATATCTGAGAGCTTCCTGTGCATTGGGAATTATTCTAGTCAGATGGGATAAAGGCGGCAATAACGGGATTCCCACCCACAAAGATCTGCCAACTGACAGTAATTACATGTTTGCCAACAGAAGGAATGAATCTTCACACAAGCTAAGACCACAGATGTGTCCCAGGAGAAATTCTGAAAGTGGCAGGAATCATTTGAATGCTCTAATCAGGAGAAGACTTGAGGCTACTAGATATTTCTTACGTTTCTTTTGTCACCTTTGGGAGACTTCTATCCAAGTCCGTATTTAGGTTTAATAAAGAAGGAAAATAGGGGTGCCTGACTGGCTCAGTGAGAAAAGCAGGTGACTCTTGATCTCAGAGTTAAGAGTTCAAGCCCCATGTTGGGTATAGAGATTACTTAAAAATAAAATCTTTAAAATAAAATAAAGGGAAAATAGCGGGGCACCTGGGTGGCTTAGTTGGTTAAGCATCTGCCTTCGGCTCAAGTCATGATCCCAGCATCCTGGGATCAGGTCCTGTGTCGGGCTCCCTGCTCAGCAGGGAGTCTGCTTCTCCCTCTCCTTCTGCCCCTTCCCCTGGCTTGTGCTCTCTCTCTCTCTCTCTCTCAAATAAATAAATAAAATCTTTAAAAAAAAAGATGTAAAATAGCCTTAGCCCTTAAGACAGGGTAGAAAGAAAGCCAAATTCACCCTTCTGCAGTCAGATGCTCCAAATGAACTCTTAGTTAATTGCAGGCAGTAGTTAAGTAAATGTCCGCTTCATACCTAAAGATGTGCTGAAACTTACGTAGGGTGTAAAAAGCCCTCCAAGCTCTGGTCCCTCCTAACCGGCAGTTTACAGCATCATTGAGGACATGACACTCCAGGTGCATGAGGGCCACTCCCGGACCACACGCCCAGTGCAGACAGGCCATGGTAAGGAATCAGTGAAGGCAGGAGCCCGGGTGGGGAGCGGTGGGGAGAGTTCGGGTGGTCACCAGGGGAGGGACCCAAGCCTTGTCCTGCAGGTAACACTTGTCTGAGCAAAAGGAAGGAGGGACCGAGCATTCCAGGATCAAGTGTGGCCCCAGAAAGTGCAAAGTCAAGAACAGTTTTGAATCTCTCTGCACAGTCACTGAAAGCCGCGTGGTCCATGCTTAGATATCTCAGAACCCTTGACGCAGATTTCAGAAGGATGACATAAGCCACGTGGACAACATGGCCTCTGTGGCAGGAGTGAGACCCACTTTGCTATCTCTCTTCATCCCTCATCCCAGTCTAGCTTCGGAAGTTGTCCTTGGGTCATGCATCTGACACCAGTACCACCGGCAGGGACTGGGGAAGGGGGACGGAGCCTGCAGAGCCAGCCTGACCCAGAGAGAGCGGATTCTCAAACCCATGAAGCCCGCTGGTGGTCCGTGAGTACACTTGCCAATCTGTTAGGGCAGCACGGTTCCAGGCTGTCTGAGCCAGCCTGGCCAGCTCAGTGTTCCTGAGCACCCGTATTAACATGGCAGAATGGAGCAAATGTCACAGGGTCCCACGTGTCCCTCTACTTCCTAAGGCCAACCCCGCTGCCTTTGGATGACTTCATTCCCCTCACCTGGCTCGCTCCCAGAGAGGAATTTACCCATCACAGGTCACTAAAAGAGGAGGTTTCACTGCTTGTCATTGTCTTCCTCCGTCCTTATGTATTCAGGGCTCCCTACACGCATGGCACTGTCCCCAGCAACAGCAATCATCTCACACTGGTTGAGCATCCATTAAAAGATAGGCATCTCATGGAATTCTATTTGATCAGTATCTCCATTCAGTAAGAACAATCAGGTCATGGTTGCTTTGACCAAATATCTCTACATATCTATTCCTAACAGAGAGGACTTTGAAAGGTATCTGCTCCCCTTCGTGTATGGCGGGATTCTTATATAGTTGTAATTGCCCATTATTCAGCTAACACGTAAACAAATGGACATTCATTTATCTACCATGTGCTAGCCACTTTCCTAAGTGCTTTACATGTGTATTTCATAAACATCACAGTAATACACACAGGGGAAGAATTCTTCATTTTTTTTATGGAAGACATTAGCCCCGATTGCCCAGGGTTGTATAACTCATAAATGGTGGTTCAGCATTGGAACCTAACTGATACCAATCTCAGTGTTCTTTGCTGTACACCACACTATCTTTCATTCATTCTCAACAGATATTTTTCAGGAGTTTATATACTGGAATATTTAAAACCCCCACTAGCATGACATGTATTTTCTTTATTGCTGATTACTTGCTGAAGCAAGCAAATTGGTATAGTGTACACAGGCAAAAGATGTATTTTTCTAGCAACACATAAATATTTATAACAGAATGCCTTCTTGAAATTTCCTTTTCCATATAACTTATAAATTGCATATTATAATGATGTGAAGCTAGAAACATTTTGAAATCAAAGTCTATTTCCTAAGATGAAAATGTTTATCACCTCAGTCCATTTAGAACATTTGAATTTTAAAAACATACATTTTAAAGAATTTTTGGTTGAAAGTCTTTCTTTGAATGATTAGTATGGTATATATATCATCAACTCCCAAATTCTGGCTTTCAGGAGAATCTGAGGTCACGATAGTGTGAAATGTACTTTCACATTGTGAACTGTTTGAAAAAGCATCTATAATTCTATAAATCTCATTGTAGGATTCATCAGTGTTGTTGATCAAATACTCTTGGTTCCTTCTCTGATCACAAGGTAGGAGTTAGCTTCTTTGCCTGTTCGAAGTTGGCCATGACAATATGACTTGCTTTAGCCAAATAAATGTAAGAAGTCCATATTTCACTGCCATATAGAATCTTTAGGATATAGTACCAATCACATCTTTCCTCTGTCAAGGTTTTGATAATTGAGGAAGCAGGTGTAAAGGTGGAAACTTTCTCAGCCTGGGTCCCTGAATAGTTACAATGAGCACAGCCTGATCATATAGTATGACATCTGTTGTGAGTCCCTGATAATAGGGATTGATTGTTACTGCAGCGTAACCTGGCTGAGGCTGACTGATACCCAGCAAAGGCTTCCATTTCTTCATGTTCCCTTCACACTTTACGCACATAAACATACAGGTTTTGTTTTTGGTTTTTTTTTTTACATGGCTGTACTCATATTATACATACATTTTTCTTTGACACTTTTCAAAACATATTGTAAACATTTTCTCAGATTTTTCGGAACACCATGTTTGTCATCTTAATGGTTGTATAATAGCCTATTATATCAATATGCAATTATTTATTAACTGTTTTTTCTATTATTTAAGTTGTTTCTGTGTTTTTCTATTACAAATAATGCTGCTAAAAGTAACTTTGCACATGTAGCTTTTTTTTTCTTCAAAATTATTTTCTTAGGATAAAGGAAAGAAATTGTTGTTTGCCTTCCAGTTTTACAGTAAAGTATTTTATAGTCAAACTTACAGTATACTTTTCTTTAAGTTAGTATAAGAATTTTAGTATTAATGAGATTGAGAAAAGATTGCCCTTTATGTTGTCATTCTTTGAAATCACTGTGCTAATTGGTTCAAAAGATAATGTCCAGAATATTCTGAAGCCATGACCACAAAGATATCCTTCTGAGATAAAATCAGGTCACATGCTAAACCTTACGTCCTGATGAATTACTTGATCATAGCATTTTTTACTTACTATAAATGACTTAAAGTTACACAAGTTTTTGCACTAAATACAGCTGAATTGTTTCTGCTGAGACCAAATTAGCAATGTTCCACCCACACATTCAACAAGGGAAGCTCTATCTCTCTAGAATCTCTTATTGGTGGTAAACATGTTTCTACTCCATTAATCCTTAGGGAAACCAGACTGGTTGCCCAGCCAAGAAACAAAAAACTCTGCTTTCCTCACTTTACATTGATCACTTTGATGAATAAAGCAGTTTTATTTCTTTTAACGCAGAGACTATATATCTGAGATTGTCTGCCACTTTTATATTCTCAGTATTTTATATTTATCTAACACTATTTTCCAAGGCACTCAAAGTGCTTCTTAGATATTATCTCATAAATGCTCTGTAGAATGATGAAGTCAGCACTTTACACAAGTATTTCAAACATTCAGAGCCACCATTTGTGAAATATTAAACATTGCCAACCTTCTTCCCTTGCTTTCCTTCTCTTCTTCCTCCCTTTACCTTCCTTATTTTTCATTTTTGCCTACATTTCAGTGCCTAAGAGATAAAAACATCACACCCAACGCCCTGTCGGTAAACATAAAGGCTGCACAGAGAGGTGGCGGACCTTCCTTTCCCAATGCTCACTGACTTAGGAGTGCCCATTATAGGCCAGGCAACCACTGACATCATCTGATGGACACTCACACCATGACTTCCCATGGTGGGCAATGACCTCCAGCTTAGAGACGAGTTGCCGAATGTCCAAATGGTGTCCTTGAATAATTCTGTGAGAACTTGGGTTGGTCACATGATCTTTCTAACACCAGATTCTTCCCCGTAAAAGGGAATTTGTCCCTCTGTTTTCCCCTTCTCAAAGAGGGACTGGAAGAATCAGATGAAAAATGGAGGCAAAAGTGCTTTGAAATCATCTAGGTGCAAAGAGGAGCTAAGATGGCGGAAGAGTAGGGGGACCGCTAAGTTTGTTTCGTCCTTTGAATGCAACTAGATAAGTTATCAAATCATTCTGAACCCCCGAGAAATCAACTGGAGGTCTGAAATTATCTGTGCATTTATAACCACATCAATCTAATAAAATAAATGTGATGGTGTTAGCGCACATTCTGCCACCACAGAAGAAACCAAAAGAATAAAACACAAACGAAAGCTTGTTTCTCCAAACAAAAAATCTTATGTTAGATTATGTTCTACTGAGGGAGAAAATAACATGGGGGAGGAAAAAACATCGTTTAGAGAAATAGAAGACATTTTCTGCTGATGGGTATTTTTCATAAATAGAAACTCTATTCTTTAGAAGCCTTGTTCTAAACTAGCTTTCTGCCACCCATCCCAGTTATTCCCGTAAACTGTGGGGCACTGGACTTGCTGCCAGCTGACCTGCATTAAAATCTGGGGTTATTCCTTTAGTGACCTTGAGAAAAATCACCCATCCCTCACCGTCTGCTTCATTGACAATAAGTGAGGATACCCGTAGTATAGACTCCCAAGGGTCAAATGTCAAATTGTACATTGAAAACAGTTTGTAAGTTAAAAAGCAAACCAGCCCCTAACAGCACCCATGTCCACAAACTCAAAAAAAGTTTTAAAAAGGGTATCACGGGGCACCTGGGCGGCTCGGTCGGGTGAGCGGCCGACTCTTGATTTCGGCTTAGGTCATGATCTCAGGGTCAGGGGCTCGAGCCCCGCGTCAGGCTCCCCACTCAGAGGGAGTCTGCTTGAGATTCTCTCCCCCTTTCTCTGCCCCCCCTTAGAGAATAAATAAATCTTTGAAAAACTAAAAATAAAATAAAAAAGGGTATCATTAGCTAATTGGGGTACCATTTCTAAGTCAAAAAGAACTTGATCGCCATCGGATGTTAGTAATAAGAGGAGAACAAGATGAGGCCTGCAACACCCAGCATTGTCATTATGCTTCCTCTCTGTCCCCCGGCTACAGCACAGAGCTGCCCGCCTGCACTGCGGACTGCGCTGGCCTGTCGCTGTGCGCCAGGGACGCCTGGAGAGCAACGCATAGGCTGCCCGCTGCAGAGCTCTGCTGAGCGGGTGAGTGAGCGACACCACTTGGAGAAGCCTCGAGAGAGCACAGGCCGGAGTACGTTAGCGCGTGCAGATGAGAGTCCAAAACCTAAAGTCACGACGGTGCAGTCAGCTTTGTCTACACCACTGGCCTGAGAGGAAAGGAAAGCAGAGAGCAGCTCTGGGACGCGTATGAGAGCCAACCGCCCTCCCTCACACGTCCTCACTCACACCTGCGCTTCACTTCTCGAGCTCATCTCCCGGACATGATCCGGCCACGCGGACTCTTTGGACGCAGGTGCAGAGCAATAGGAACCCCCTTCCTCCAGTTAGGGAAATGGAATTCTGTCTATGCAGCGAGAAAGCTCTATGAAGGCCGACTGACTCAGGCCCTTAAATATATAATTAGGGAAATAATCTCTCTGCAGATTGAGGGTGTTGCAAAGGTTTTATGTGTCAGAAGGGATAGGCAAAGTCTTAACTGGTCGTCCTGCAATTCTGAGGTCCTCCCCTTGTGTCAGCCCCAAAGAGCATACACAGGCTCTTGGGGATTTCCTGGGATCTTCCTCAAATGCCATGCACGCTCTGGGCAATCTGGAGGGGACCCTTGGGTGAGCAGGGTCAGAGTGCTTTAGCCAGCAATCTTTTGTGTTCATCCACCTACGTAGCCGTCAAACTGGAAAGACGCGCTGACTCCACCTGTGGCAAGCTAAGCCTTTTTGAAAACGTAATCCCATCTTCTCGGTATTTGGGGGGTAGAAATAGGTTGGGCCTTTTGCCGTGATACCAGCAGTGTAGGGGCTGAACCAAAGCTTCGATATTAGAGAACAGTAAACTCAGTAACTCTCTTCTCAGATCAGCTTCCGGATTTCCTGTGAATTGTGCAGCCACTCAGCCGATGAGTAAAACCCCAGCTCGATCCCGCACACACACCCCCCCCCCCCATCTCCCACTTGCTCAAACACACACTCAGGGCTCTGGCTTCTGCTTGGACACATGGGACACCAGTGAGCACTGTGTTGAAATGTATGAGCTAGGGCGCCTGGGTGGCTCAGTGGGTTAAGCCTCTGCCTTCGGCTCAGGTCGTGATCTCAGGGTCCTGGGATCAAGCCCCACATCAGACTCTCTGCTCAGAAGAGAACCTGCTTCTTCCTCTCTCTCTGTCAAATAAATGTGATCTCTCTCTGTCAAATAAATAAATAAAATCTTAAAAAAAAAAGAAAAAAAAATGTATGAGCTAGCTTTCCTCACTTGCATTCCTTGCCCTTGTTCATGTTCCAAGGGCTGGAAACTTGTCTTACTTAACTTGTATATCCCCAGTGGTCAGCCCAGGATTTGGCCCACAGAATATGATAATCATTGTACGTAGAACAGGTGAATGAACGAAGAAAGGTTTAAAAGAGGAGAGGTAGAGAGTAAAACCTGGAGATAGTTCAGGGACAGAAAGTTTTAGAGAATTAAAGAATGCTAAAATAAGATTTTTGTGGCCATTAGTTAGTTCGATTTGTTAATTAGGTAGATAAGGATCAGAGACCAAGGAGTCTCACTTATTCTTGGTGAGATGAGAAACCACTGGAAAGCTTTGAAACAAGTAATTTATGAGTTTGCCATTCTGGCCACAAACTGTAATAAAGGTGGTGCTTCTCATGTTTCAAAATGGGGACCTTGTTAAATGCAGGTTCTGGGTCAGTAGGTCAGGAATGGCCTGAGAATCTGAATTTCCAAGATTCTCCAAGGCAATGTAGCTGCCGCTGGTCCTCAGTCCACTCTAAGTAACCAGGGACCAGGAGACGACCTCTTTTTTAGTGTATTCTTTGCATGACGATCTAAGAATTCTCAAAAAACATCGGCTTATATTTTATATATAAGCCTGGCTTATATTTTATATATATTTGCCTGGTCTGTCTTTTCCCATACTTCCACTTCTAATCTTACAGGAAGCATAAGGAAATGGGATTTAGTTGTCTAGCTGCGGTCAGCTGGGATCCAGGGAAAGATCAAGTGCATGGAGGATCAGGGTTAGCTCTGAAAGTCAGGGCTGAGGGATGTTGGGTAAGCATTCTAATTCAGGATCCCCAAAAGCTGGAATCTTCATCAGAGAGGGGTTTGGGGTTAACACCAGGCCATAAATGATGGAATCTTCTATTTTCATTCGCACGGACACAAAGGTTGACTTCTGGTGCTCCAACTGCCTGCTTTTCCAGAGGGTTCTGATACTTCCGGTCGGTAAATCATCAAATACTATTGTACACCCACTATTCCAGGCACTGTGCAGACTTCCCTATGAGTGCAAAGCCCGACTCAGGGCTTGATTCTACAACCCATGAGATCACAAACTGAGCTGAAACCAAGAGTCTGACGCTTAGCCCACTGAGTCACCCAGACCCCCCATCCTGTTCTTAACCTCAAACATGCATTCTTTCATTTTAGTCATTGTATTTTTCATTTCTAGGAATACCATTTGGGCTTTTTTTAGGTCTTCCAATTCTTTCCTCACGCTTATGTTTTCCCTTACATTTTTTGAGTATATGCAGCCTTATTAAAATAACCATTTTAATTTCTTCTATCATCTCTTAATTTTTGGCAAAAATATTTTTTATATTTCTCCTGATTATGAATCATATTTTCCTGCTTCTTAGTTTTTCTGATTTTTTTTGGCTTTGTGGACATTTGAATTTTATGCTTTAGGATACTGGATTTTTAGGCATTTAATTTTTTACTTTGTTCTATGTGCAGTTAAGTTATGTTAGATCAATTTAATTCTTTTATTTTATTTTATTTTATTTTTT
>CM052893.1:50976952-51035967 GCA_028534135.1 Potos flavus | reverse complement strand
GTATATAGTATAGGAAGTGAGGGCAGTAGAAGAAAGATCTCAACCTAGGGTAGAGACAGGAAATAAAGAGCTTTGATAAAACCGGGATTAAAACTCAGCTCCTCCAGGTACTTGCTGCATGATCTTGTCATGCTCCCTGACCTCCACAATTTCCTCATTTATAAAAACGGGATATTTAAATATACTTTGCAGGGTGGTAAAAATTAATGATTAAGTACCCTGACTTTTATAGACATTCAATAAATATTGAATGAAAGAAGATTAGCCACTGCTGTTATAACTATTATTGTTATTTATTGTATAATTAATTCTAAGGTTGAGAATGAATTGATGAAGACAGATTCAAAGCCTACGTTTATAGGGGTGCCTGGCTGGCTCCGTCACTGGAGCGTGCAACTCTTGATCTCAGGGTTGTGAGTTCGAGCCCCATGTTGGGTGTAGAGATTGCTTAAAAATGAAATCTTTAAAAAAAAAGAAAAACAAAAAACCTACCTTTATGAAATGATGTCAATCACACTGTGATAATTCTGCTCATTTGTTTGTTTCTCCTTTAAAAATTTCCCCATATTTTCTGGAACATTCTGTATTTCTTGAAATATAAGATGTCACTCATCAAAAAAAATGAAGGAGAATTATAGGAAGGTGACTCCCATGAGTTAAGATGGAAAATTAAGACTAAATCTCTGCCCAATGACAACAGTCAGGAGATAATGAGTCATTATTAGTAGATATATATTTGCAAAGGAATTCGTAACATAAATCAACAAGTGTAACTCATTATTTAAAGGACAGCCAGCGTGAATACTCTGGTAATGGGACTACACACACACACCCTCTTGTGTCTTGTCAGTTGGGTGCAGCTCCCTTCAGTCCATCCTTCTTTGTGAGCTTTGAGGTCTCCACTAGTCAAGGTGCAAACTCATTAAAGGACATACCTTTGCATTGAGCACCTGACTAAAAAATGAATGGAGGGCATTCCAGAGTAACTCCTGGATCCATCTCCCCTACTCTTGAACTACCTCACTCATGATGTTCTCTACCACACTGATTCTCAGGGTATTCATTTCTAGCAGAACTTCATCTTCTTTCTTTCCTAGGATTGAACAAATTACCTTCGGTGAGTGCCATGATGGATGACATAAGAAAGAAGAGGAAAAAAATTGAAAAAGAGTAAGAAACTTGCTTCTTGGTGAAAGTCAATCGAAAGCATTTAAGTGGAATGGTTTGCCTATCAAATATGCTCTATATTTTTCTCATCATAGAATCTGAGTCTGTTTGCCTAGATGAGATCTCAGATATCAACTTCATTTCTTCTTAATTGAGCATAATATAAATGTATGGAGTATTTGTGGGAAGAATGGATACAGAATTATCCAATGTGGAAACTTTGGAATTGTGTTTAAAGTTCGTGTAATGCGATATAAGCACACAAACATAAATTTATGGCATAGCATAGCCTTAGAGGTGCAAAGTGTATGAAATGCAAAGATGAAATGAAAGGTTGTTCACTCTTCTGAGGAGCTGAAAAGATAAATCAATGTGAGAAATGAGTTGACAAATCATTACAGAATCCCATTAAAATTCTGACATGAAGTCAGAGGCTTGCAGGTTGTACCAGATCTTCTTAATTGAAAATTATTCTCAACCATTGGGGTTGCAAATGTATTTCTATGCAACAAATACCTGTTGCGAATCTACCATGTGGATGTCACAGCTTGTTCTCTACGATCAAAGGTTTCATCCTAAGAAGAGTCAGTTATCCAGGAGCTGGTTTAAGAAGGTCGGCCAAGAATTGCATTTGAGTAATAGTGAAAATCAAATTAGTGTCACACCTACCTGAATAACTGGCCTGTACAATTCATATTTCCCACCAGTTTACCAAAATGAGACTATACCCTGAATGAGAATCAAATGCATGGCCAAAGTATGGAAGATTTCAGAAAAGAATATCATTAATATGACAGAAATCTTCTGAACCCCACATATGACTACCCGAGACCCCTGGAAGGATTTGAGAGTGAAAAATACGCTGTGTAAATATTGTGTTAGAAACCCCTGAGAAATTAACCAATAGCCATCCATTCTTTCCCCCGTGGATTATCCCCTCATACAAGGTCCACCGATGTTTAGAGGAAATTGTGCTTGGAGGGATGGGGGTTGTCTTCTGACCCACGTTTTTTTATTTTTCCTCCCTTCTGATTTCAGATTCCTGAGTAACCCTCGTGACTCACGCAGAGTCCAGTACGTGGATTACATGGATGAAATAGCCTCTGAAATAGGAGTGAAACCCAACCTGCTCTCACTCTTCCTGTGGGATCTGAAGTTGGCTATGGAAATTTTCTTTGGACCGTGCACGCCTTACCAGTACCGCCTGCGGGGGCCAGGGAAGTGGGCTGGGGCCCGGAGAGCCATCCTGACCCAGAGAGAGCGGATCATCAAGCCCCTGAGGACTCGCACCCTCACCTGTCACCAGCCTCCGTTCTCTTTGCCATTTTGGCTTAAAAGTGCCTGCGCCGCTCTTCTCCTCTTTGTTCTCATTTTAGTTGTTATTAAAGGATAATCCTATGATCATTAGTACATTAGAGGCTAACAGTGACACACACTAATTAAGAGATGGGCATGTGCCAATGTTTATCCCTCAGTTCAGATGGGACCGGTACAATAAATTATCTGATAACTCCACAATTTCTCATGCAGAAGTATTTTGGCCAAATCGGAGATTTCTTCAACAGAGATTTCAAATGAAGTGGCTTGTATGAAACTTGCTTTGGAAGTGTATAGTTAATTTCCATAACATGACAGATGTTCTCCTTTTCGCCAAGTTCCCCTAGGCCCGTCCTCTCTAGTAAACACACGGTTTGTCATCTGTTGGCAATTGGCAAATTCTTGGTTTTGCATGGAAAGCATAGGCTAGGAAAAATATCTCTTAAAACGATCTTGACTAGCTAACAACAAACAAACGTCTTCATCAGAAACCTTCTCCTCTAGGGTCACGTTCTATAGAATTATGGATATCGAGGTAACAGATTGCTTGTACACAGGTCATGTCAGGTATTACTGAAGGTATTTTAGGGGATGGAGAATGCCACGGAAGAAAAAAGAAGGAATAAGAGAAGTCAGGGAATATACATAATTTTGTTTGCTATTAAAACTATTGAAACATTGAACAAATTCCACAGTAAATATACAAATTCTATAAAAACATTTAGGAGAACATGAAGAAGAGATGGAGAGAAAAAGTAGTAAATATACATATCTGTGGTGCAATGATTAGCATAATCAAGGTAATTAACATATCCATCATCTCACGTAGATTCGTTTATTTTTTAGGTGAGAACACTTAAGATCTTACCCTCTTAGCAAATTTCAATAATATGACATTCGATACAATATTTAATAATTTAGTCATACAATATTATTAACTACAGTCACCATACTGTACGTTAGGTCTCCAGAACTTACTCATCTTATAACTGAATGTTTGTTCCTTTGACCGACATCTCCTCATTTCCCCTCAACCACCAGCCCCTAGTGAAACTCTTCTATTATCTAAGGGTTCAACTTTTCAAAATTCCATGCACAAGTGAGATCATGCAGTATTTGTCTTTCTGTGTTTGGTTTATTTCATTGAGCATAACGTCCTCCAGTTTCTCCTATTATGTCACAAATGGCAGGATCTCCTTCTTTCATAAAGCTAAATAATATTCTGTTATATATATGTATACACACACACCATATTTTCTTTATCTCTTCATCCATCGATGGGCACTTGGGTTGCTTCCTTATCTTAGCTTTGGGAGTAACACCACAATGAACTTGGGAGTGCAAATATCTCTTCAAGATCTGTTTTCATTTCCTTTGGATCCACACCTACAAGTGGGATTGCTGGGTCATGTATATGGGAGCTCTATTTTTAATTTTTTGAGGAACCTTCATACTGTTTCCCATGGTGGCCATACCGATTTACATTCCCACCAAGAGTGTAAAAGGGCTTCCTTTTTCAAGTCTCTTGATTCCTCTCTCTCACATCCCATATCTAGTCAAACAGCAAACAGCAAATCTTATCACCTTCAGAATCAATCCAGAATCTCACCACTTCTCATCCCCTCCACTGCTGCCACCTTAATCCCTGCCACCATCTTTTCTTTGTATCATTATAATAATCTCCCCATCATACTCCTTCCTTCACCCCTACTCCCTATGGTTTATTCTCATTAGAGCAGCCAAGTGATACTTTTAAAACATAAACCAGATTATGAAGTTTTATGTCCAAAATTGCCAGTGGTTTCCCTGTCACTCAGAGTAATGGCTGAATCGGAACGATCCTACCAGTCCTTTCATGACCAACTTCCCCACTACTTGTCTGACCTCACCCCCCCACCCACCCCTGCTCTCTTCTGCATTCATTCCTTGAACAGGCCAAGCCTACTCTCACTCCAGGGTCATTGCACTCGCTGTTCCTTTTCCTGGAACACTCCTCCCCCTACATACCCACAAAGCTCTCTCCTTCACCTCCTTTGGGTCTTGGCTCAAATGTTACCTTTTTAAATGAGATCTCTCTCTCTCTCTCTCTCTTTTTTTTTTTTAATGTATACTATGTCCTATTAGGTAAAATTCCGAGCTTTACATTATATTGGTTATCTTTTTAGTTTGCAGGTTTACAAGGTTTTGTCCTTTTTTTTAAAGAAGTTTTTTTTTTTTTAAGATTTTATTTATTTATTTGTCAGAGAGAGAGATCACAAGTAGGCAGAGAGGCAGGCAGAGAGAGAGAGGGGGAAGCAGGCTCCCTGCTGAGCAGAGAGCCCGATGTGGGGCTCGATCCCAGGACCCTAGGATCATGACCTGAGCCGAAGGCAGCTGCTTAACCAACTGAGCCACCCAGGCGTCCCTGTTCTTTTTTTTTAACATTATTTATTTGAAAGGGAGACAGACAGCAAGTGGAGAGGTGGGGGCAAAGGGAGAGAGAGAACCCCAAGCAAACTCCCCGCTAAGGGCAGAGCCCAACATGAAGATCCATCCCAGGACCCTGAGATCATGATCTGAGCCAAACTCAAGGATTGGGTGCTTAACCGACTGAGTCACCCCAGCACCCCTGGTTCTTTTTTTTTTAAGTGAGATCTTTCTTGACTACATGCAATAGCAATTCCCATCCTCCTTATCCTGCTTTATTTATTGCTCTATTCTCAAAGAGCTCAAAATTTAATAGGAAAAACTAGTCACCTGAACAGACAAGTAACACTTGACCATGGACGTGTCTGTCTATAGCAAATATATGAACAAGTGCTGTTGGAATACAGAAGAGAGAGCAAAGAACTCAGAGAAGGGGAAGCAAGGAAGGAATCACGGACGAGGAAAATGGACTTGGCTCTCTAAAGATGCGTAAGAGTTTATTTCTGGAAAAAGAGAAGGACATCAATTATGCAATGTATGAGTAAGTAGAACAGCCTAGAATGCTAGAATATTCAGGGAATGAACCTAGCACAGGGTATGTGAGAGTGGGTGACAGAAATGAACCTGAAGAGGTGTTTTGGAGATAGAAATGGAAGGACTTCTGCCCTCCACACCTATCCCCACTCCCTTGGCTCATCTGGACCAGAACCAGAATTTTCCATATCTCTACCCTCCATCTCTCTGCATCCAGCTTCCACCCCTCATCATACTATCTCCTAAAGGGCCACCGGAGTTAAATTTCTAAAAGGCAGATCTAGTCCCTTCATTCCCCTGCTTAAAACTGATTTCACTCTTTATCACCTATGGAGCCAAGCTCAACTCCTTAGCATGCATATAAAGTTACTTTTTATAGGTTGTAAGTGAAGTGAAATTTTCCATTTTTGGTCTGTTTTGTTTCTTTTATTTTTTACCTCCCCAAACTTTCCATTTTTATTAAAGTTTTTTCACTTTATTAATCCAGAAATGCCATGCTGGAATTCAAATTTACACCTGATACATATTTCAGTTGACCCCACATCAAAGCCCTACTTTGATACCATACTTCTGAGATTCCTCATACAAACATAACAACATATGAGTAGTTTCAAGGGGCACCTGGGTCGCGCCGTTGGTTAGGAGTCCATCTCTTGGTTTTGGCTCAGGTCATGATCTCAGAGTCGCGATCTGAGTCCTGAGATCCAGCCCTGCCGCTCAGTGTGGCGTTGGCTTGAGGTTCTCTCTCTCCCTCCCCCTCTGTCTCCCCCTGCTCCACTGGTGCACATGCGCGCGCGCGCGCTCTCACTCTCAAACAAATAAATCTTTAAAATAATAATAATAATAATAATTTCAAGCATAGAAAAAGGTTTTTTTTCTTTTATTTGTTCTCATTTTTCAGTAGTTCTGGTCTAGCCTCTTACTGACAAACGATCCCCTTCCATAATGGTTCTCAAATTCCTCTAGAGAGTTTGTGAAAACAGTAATTGCTGCACTCCGTCCCCAGGGATTATAATTTGGTAGGTCTAGCATGGGGCCCAAGAATTGGCATTTTTAATAAATCCCAAGGCAATGTTGCTGCTGCTGTCTGGGGGCCACAGTTTGAGAACCACTGCCCAGTAACAGTTACAACCATGTGATTACTTCTGAGATCATTTTCTATGTTCGTGGGAAGTGAATTCGGCCAAGAATGTCGAAGTATGGGTTTTCAGAGAAATGACAGCTTCTGCTCGTTCACCCTGGAGCAGACGCACAGACAGGTACAGAATGGGAGGTGCAGAACCACGGGGACCCTGGGAGAACCAGCTGAGCTCCCTCTAAGTGAGCCACAAAAGTGTTCTCCAGTTCTCTAGTGTAACCTTCCTCCGAAAGACCTAGAGAGGGATTCTTCTTGGTCGCAGACAATCCTGCCTGAGGCTGATCCTGCCCGCGGGCCCCTGAGGGGCAACAAAACCCCCTATTCCATCAGCCTGTGCACATACAACACCGACCTCAGAGCTCACATCACTCGAGGCTCACAGTAAATCCTTATACCAGAATGATCAAGGCCCTCTGCACCCAAATACGCTGGAGGGGTTCCATGCAAATGAAAAGTACTTTTGAAATGTGTTTCTTGCTCTGTGCTTATCCCGGATCTTTGATGGTGTCTATTTCAAAGAAACAGTAATTGCATGTATTGTATAATTTTTGACATCAGGTAACATTTTGTACAAAATCCCTCAGAGGTCAGAAAGTTTTTAATATCCTTTCATCCCCAAGAAATGAAACAGATATGTTAAGCACCCTGGCCTCAGGCTGTACACTGAGTCACTGCTGGGTGTGGAGATTAAAGACCCAAGAACTCTTAAGAGTTACATGTCGCCCCCGAAGCAATACAGTTGCCCAATCACTGCTCCCTTGCAGAAATTACTAAAAGAATTGGAGAAAATGAAGAGCAAAGAAATAGAGAAATCACGATGTGAGACTGGAATTATTCTCTGAAACCATCTAAACATAGAAATGTCTCATAATTACTTCCGTTCCGAGGGCAATACTGAACACAAATGTCAATGTTGTTTCCTGGAAAAAATAAGTTACATAATGACCGTGGTTTTAAAAAAATAACAACGTTGGGGTGTCTGGCTGACTCAGGCGGAAGAACATGCAACTCTTGATCTCAGGGTCCTGAGTTCAAACCCCCTGCGGGATATCAAAATTACTTAAATAAATAAATAAATTTAAGGGGCGTCTGGTTGTCTTGGTTTTTGGCTTACGTCATGATCTCAGGGATGTGAGACTGAGCCCCAAGCGAGGCTCTGCTCAGTGCGAGGTCTGCTTGTCCCTCCCTCCCCAACGGCCCCTTCCCTTCCTTTGCACGTGCACCTGCACTCTCTTTCTCACAAATAAATAAAATCTAAAAAATTGAATAAACTTAAAAAAAATAGCGACAGAAACCTGGATCTAAAATGCCTGCCGTGGCCAGCGCGACAATCTCGAACCAGGGCGGAGGGTAAGGGAATGAGGAAAAGAAAGTAGAGACAAAGCATGGAGGCGGGAGGAACACAACGGAAGATGTCCAGATTGTGTACAGCTTTATCCCAGAGTGCGCATGCTTATATAGTGTGCGAAAAACAAGTTCAAGGAAACAGCGTCACACGTAAGTCACGTAGCACATGCTGCACTTCTTCTCTAAGGACTACTAAGATTAGCAAAGGCAGATTTATGAGTCGCACGTGCATATACCTCAGAGACATTCCCACAAATCAGCGAGATAATTGGTTGCAACCTGTACAGCTTGTTTTTCAAAGGGGCATGGCCAATCACAGACCAGCATGCCTCGAGGCCCCTTGCACATATCCTCTGTTACTCTTTCGCTCTCTTCCCCACCCCATCTTGAGTGGATTGCAAGTTCTTCTCAGTTGAAAGGATATACTGAGCACCAAGGCCAAGGCTAGACCTTGACACTTTAATTCACTCCAAGGTTTTAACAATGAGTGGGATGGCTGTACCCTTAATTTGACGCCTTCCCAAGACTGAGTTTTAATCAGCCTTTGTCACTCAAAGGCCTTCCAGTTTTATAGTTTATTTATTGGATTAAGCAGCAGTTGCCTCTTCCAATCCTGTAAGCCCTTAATTTTTAAATTCTTTTGATTCCTCTTATTCTTACTTGCTAACTGGCCAGTTCTTTTCTGTGCTTCTTTCTTTCTTATAGTACTGAACCGGCCAAGAACAATCAGCACACACTCCTGTTTCTACACCCTCCCCAGTTCCAAAGTGTGGATTCCCCCCAAATACTAAGCAATTCGCTGACACCAGTGGGGTACCCTAAAATTCAACGCAATTCTGACCTTGTCTATTTAGAGACAGGATCAGATTCCCGTGGGCTCAGTCCTACAAGTCCGCCCCACCTCAGATCCCAATCACAAGTCCAAGTTGTCTGTGCTTCTGACCGCCTATAAATCAGAGGTTCCAAGACCCACTCCTTGGGTTTGATTAATTTGCTAGAGTGGCTCCCAGAGCTCAGAAAGCAGTTCCAATAGCCAGATGAAGAGATACATAGGGCGAGTTCCTGAACAAAGGAGCATCTGTCCTTGTGGACAGACAGGTGGCAGGTGGGAGGGTTCTGGAAGCTCCATGAATGCCATCCTTTGGATTTTTCTGTAGGCTTTGTTACAAAGGCATGATCGATTAAGTCATTGGCCAATTGGTGGCTGATTCAGCCTCAGACTCTCTCTGGAAATCAGGGGACGGAAATGAGAGTCCTGACCTTCTATTCACTGTTGGTTCCCCCAGGCAACCAGCCCCATCCTTAAGTGTGGGCTGAGTCTCCTCCTTAACATAACAAAAGATACCTTTCTTGCTCTTCCGTCTTAGAAAATGCCAAGGATTTGAGGAGCTCTGTGCAGGGGAAGAAAATCAAATATATATTTCTTATAAATCAAAATATCTCAATTCCTAACATTGTTTTCCAACCTCTTTCTCCAGGGTCTAAAGCAGGAGATAACAAACCTTCTGCGAAGGTTGAGATAGTCACTATTTTAACTCTGCCAGCGACACGGTCCCGCTACAACTGCTCAGCCTGTCGGCTCTGGCAGCCATAGACAGCAATGACATCGATGAGTATGGCCATGTTCCAGGAAAACTTTATTTATGGGCACTGAAATCTGAATTGCATATAATTTGCACATATTGTGAAATGGTATTTTTCTTTTGACTTTTTTCCCAATCATATGAAAATGTAAAAACCATTCTTGGCTTGCGGGCTGTATGAAAACAGAGAGCGGGCCCAGTTTCAGCCTGTGGGCCGCAGTTTGCAGACCCTTCTTTAGAATGAGAAGTTACTTGATCATAAGCATTCCAGGCCTCACAGGTGGCCATTTTAACCAAAAGTCTCAGTTCTAACTTGGATCCTTGACACTTCCCTAGATTTTTGGCATGGCAGCATCACATTTCAAGGTATCGGTTTATCACTCAGGATGACAGATGTTGCTGCCATTCAAACAGCCTCCAAGCCTCGTCCCCTCAGAATCACAAGTGTTTATTTCAATGTGTACTGTGGCGAGGTCAGCGGGGGGACGCACACGTCACAGTCAACCGGGGCCGCAGGCTGGCAGAAGAAGCTCTGTCTCTGCTCATCTCTGCTTCCAAAATTGTTGAGACATGAAAGAGGGACCATGGTGAATTGTGCACTCACTATCCAATCGCCACCTAAGAGTGGAATGTGCCACCACCACTCACATATTACTGGCCAAAGTCCGGCATGTTGATGAAGTTTTAGAATATAAGTGAGGTTCAGTGGGGCGTGGGGTCCAGAGCCGAGGACCAAGAAAGAATTCTTGAGACGTCTTTGGTGCAAAATGGTGGTTTATTAAAGCACGGGGACAGGACCCGAGGGCAGAAAGAGCTGCTGCCCCGGGGTGATGAGGGGTGGCAGGTTATGTACAATGGGGTTGGGGGAGGTAAGGAAAAAGGGAGGTTTCAATAGAACTTTCATATGCTAAAGAGGATCTACAAGATACCGGATACCAGAGGCCTTGCCATTGTCAAGGTCGTTTTTCCCTTCTTAGCAAAATATTAACATTAAGATAGGTGGGAGATTCCGAAAGAATGTCACATATGTCTCACCCAGGAGTGGGGGTGGGGGAAGGTTGCAGGCTGTCAGCTTTTGCTTTATCCTCAGCCACCCTTCTGTTCCCTCATCAACGTGGCCACACTTGACTTTCAAGATGAAAAGTGCAATCCTATAACCATTAAGATAGGACAGTTTCTCAGGAAGTCTGAGAGCTGGTACATATTTGAGCAGCCCGGATGTCCTGGACACAGGACTAGGTTACAGAATACTTCTGAAAACTTTCACCGGTAAAACCAAATACAATGTATACAACTTTCTAAAGGCCAGAGAAGGGACAAGCAAAGGCGGCACAGCATTGTCCACGTAGTAAGGAAAAACATGGATCCCTTAAAAAATGGAAGCCATGGGGCGTCTGGGTGGCTCAGTGGGTTAAAGCCTCTGCCTTCAGCTCAGGTCATGATCTCAGGGTTCTGGGATCGAGCCCCACATTGGGCTCTCTGCTCGGTAGGGAGCCTGCTTCCCCCTCTCCCTCTGCCTGCCTCTCTGCCTACTTGTGATCTCTCTCTCTGTCAAATAAATAAATAAAATCTTAAAAAAAAAAAAAATGGAAGCCATAAAACACAATGATGGAAATAAAGTCCAACTTAACACTTTTGAAAATAAATGTAAATGGGTTAAACTCTCAAAAAAAGTTTGCTGACCTCTACATTAGGCGGTGAAAGATAGACTAAGACACAGACTACAAATAGAAATAAATCAATTTTAATGTTTTTAATAAAGTGGAATGAAATGTCAGCCTTCACTAAGTGGATAGAAAATCCTTGAGTTTTAAAGAATGGGAAAATGAGCTCAGAGTAGAACAACTCACATTTTTTCAATTTCTTTTTAAGCTACACAATACTCCTTAAGAAGTATTTATTTAATTTCCTAAATCATAATTCTTCCTTTATAATCAATGAAGGTTAATAATAGTGTTTCTTTCTATCTAAACCAAGTATTCAGTATCTAATTTGCTTCCTTTCAAAGAATGGTATTTGACTAAACCTCACAACACAAGACTGTGGGCACAGTGTTAGATAATGGGTGAAATGAATTTGAGTTAAACATATGAAAAATTTTAGGAAATTATGTATAGCTTACATTTATAACATACAGAAGACCTTAACAACTTCATTAAACCAAAATGCTTTATAAATGTTTCTTAAATTAAGTAAATACAATTTTTCTCTATCTTTACACTATTCTTATATTGGATTAAACTTTCTAAACTACAATCTGAAAACATTATTGCGAGGCGCCTGGGTGGCTCAGTGGGTTAAAGCCTCTACCTTCAGCTCAGGACATGATCCCAGGGTCCTGGGATCGAGCCCCGCATCGGGCTCTCTGCTCACCGGGAGCCTGCTTCCCCTTCTCTCTCTGCCTGCCTCTCTGCCTACTTGTGATCTCTCCCTCTCTCTGTCAAATAAATAAATAAAATCTTAAAAAAAAAATAAAAATAAAAACATCATCGCTCACCTATTTGCAATAAATGCTCCTCTTGTTTAATGGCTTGGAAGGCTCTATCCTAGTTTGAAGGGAATTCTCCACTAGAGCTGAAGTAAGCTTACATGCTCTAGAAGAAATCAGTTCCTTTAACACTTCTGAGTCACCAAAACAAAGAGCTCACATATCCATTACATATCTTTTTTTTTTTTTTTTTTTTAAGATTTTATTTATTTATCCGGGGGTGCCTGGGTGGCTCAGTGGGTTAAAGCCTCTGCCTTCGGCTCAGGTCATGATCTCAGGGTCCTGGAATCGAGCCCCGCATCAGGTAGAAAAGATAAATAAAAACTGCCAAATATTCTAAAAACTTGAAATTATAACATCTGCCCAAGATTTGCTTCTTTCTCTAATAAATATTAATGATATTCATTTAACTATCAAAATTTGTGTTCATAGGCTTGAGATGATTTCAGTCTACAGCAACATTATAACTTTGCTAAAGGATAAAGAGTCAGAAAGATGTTAAGGTATGATGTTCTAAGTCTGAGGAAAGCTTTTACTGAATTGGTTAATTGTCTCAACATTCTACCATTCACTTGGCAGATTCTCTAGTAAGTCTGTGACTACAATTCTCAAGCAGTAGCAGAATCTAAGTATGTCTAAAATGCTTGATCTATTTAAGAGTCTCTCTTGGAAACTTCTGGAGATTGGGGCATTCCTCTATTTTCACATTTGTGTACATTTGTAAATATAACTTCCTGGAAGTTTTGAACAGTTTATTTCTGTAAGAAGCAGTATAGTTTAGTTCCTTTTGTCCTCTCACTTTTTTAAAAAAAGATTTTATTTATTTATGAGAGGCAGAGAGAGAGGCAGAGGGAGAAGCAGACTCCCTGCTGAGCAGGGAGCCCAATGCGGGGCTCGATCCCAGGACCCTGGGATCATGACCTGTACTGAAGGCAGACACTTAACCAACTGAGCCCCCCAGGTGCCCAGAATGACCAATGGGGAGGAAGGGCTACGTGAGAACCAGCCACATGCCATTAAAAAAAAAAAAAGAAAAAAAAAGCCATGAGTGAAGGGGGTCAAAGGTACAAACTTCTAGTCCATAAGGTAAATAAGTCTGAGAATATAATGTAGAACATGTTTGAAAGTTGCTAAGAGAAAAAACCTTTAACATTCTCTCCACAGGGGAAAAAAACTTTGTAACTGTGTGTGATGGATATTAACAAGGCTCATTGTGACCATTTTGCAACATATGCAAAAAACAAATCACTAAGGTGTACCCCTGAATATATTGTTCTATGCCCATTATACCTTAGTTAAAAAAAGACAAAAAAGACACAGGCCACAGCAACGCTGGTTTGTGCACACAACTTGTTCTGGTTTAGAGACATCGTAAATAAAAGATAACGCTTCTCACTCATAAATAAGAAGTATTTAAATGTAATTTTGATGAAACAAATTCTATTGTGCCATGCGATTGGTCATCAGTATCCCTTATTTTTTCATTTCTTTGTTTTGTATACTTTCTTGATTACTTTATTCATCTAAAAAAGTAGTCTTTTTATATTTGAATAAGTTATAGCAAAACTCCATACAGTATTTGATATATCCTAAAGAACTTTCAGCTGCCCTGGCTCAGACCTTCACTGAAGAAAGTTCTCAACTCCTCTTTCACATTCAATTCCAAAAAGAATGGCAGCAATGGGAGGCATCTCCGCCCACATTGTGGCTGAATGCCTCACACTCCAATGTCAAACTGCCACGGGTTCAAATCCCAGTCCTTCCTCTTATTACTGTGTGAGGTCAGGTGGGTTACCTCAACCCACTCAGTCTCTGTGTCCTCTTCTATGACAGGGGGATGCCAGTCCCTATCCCACAGAGGAGTTGGGACGACGGAATGAATAAAGCGTGTCCACATCTTAGCACCACGCCTTCTGTTAGATGCTATTACAATTATGCTGCTTTTTCTGCTGCACTCCTACCCAACCCAGGAGGTCAGAAATGGAAGTTAGATCTTTTATCTTTGCACAGAGCAGAGACGGCGTGGCAACAGAAGCCCCTCGACCTCAGGTAATATGACTGAAAATTTATCCAAACCAACCCTGAGAAATCCTCAAATACTTCCAAACTTCTTTAAACTCTCCAAGCTTGCACTTAGAGGAGGGACCACGTAGTTTTCTGAAACCAAGTGCCTCCTCATAGCTATGGTTCTCCAGCACCCTAAAAATGCCTGTTAAAAATGTTAATTTCCCTGATGTTCTATGAAAGTTAAAAAACAAAAAATTTTTGAACTGACTACAAATAGAATTTTCATTATGCAGGAGGGTGTGTATCAAAGTCCACAAACACCTTTTCCATTCCAAAGGTATTTGGGCCTGGCAGCAGAAGCATGTGCGTCCTGGGAGCCGCTATGGAATATTCTGCTACCCTTGGTTTTCTAGACATTTTAGGCCCTATTAGGGTGAAGAGCTTACCCGAGGCATTTGAAGATCCAGGGCTAAATATGGACTCTGGGATCTGTCTTTTCAGGATGAATAATCTATCAGACTGTATTCGGAAGCCCTAAACACATAGACACAGTCAGAAGTACACATTGCTGAGAAAGGCTCAGTCCACTCCAAGGAGACTCCCTCATAAGTGGGTTTCTTTCACAGGGCATGAAATAGCCTCCAACCTCGCTTTCTCCTCAGACACCACCCAACAGGGAACTGTCTCCAGTGGAAACTCAACAAACACTTCTGACAAAGCATCTCCCGCTAGGCAGGCCCGCGCCCGAGGAGAGTAAATGAGTAAGAAGACATGTTATAAGCTTAGTATTTTTGACATGTGGTTTACCCAAAATCTTCAAAGGAGTTTATTTCAAAATAATGATAGTTATACATGTGAAACCATTTGAAACATGAACTAATGACTCTATATAATGTCTTTGAGATGCCAGGAAGCCTTATTATCCCTTCATGTTTGAGGCGATGACACAGATATATGTGGTAGCCTGGCCTAAGGCGCCACCGTGAGGAGGGATTAAGAACCAGGAACCCCCCAAGTATATCCTGTGGTTTGAATCACAGCTGCCCTGTCACTGTTTCCAAAGGCTTGAAGGAAATCCTTAGAAAATCGGTAACTCTGGGGCTGCAAGGGTGGGGACACCAGCCGCCCTGCATCTTGTGCCACAGGGCAGCTTTCCACTCAAGCAATGACACCAGGACATCACAGGCCCCCCGCTTTCCCCGCTGACTGGCATTGAAGTGGGCGGCTCGGAGCTTAGTACCCCCTGATGGATCTAATCCAAAGCATGCATAGGTCCTTATACTCTCGGAAAATCCTTCCCTTAGTTGGCTTGGGCATTTTGTTTAATTAGCAGACAAAACCAGTTGAAGCATGAACCTACTCAGAACCCCAAGAAGCACCGTGCTAGCAGTGTTCTCCATTTGTGCAACTTCGTCCTCCCATGTATCTAGTCCTCAATACAACGATCACTCCCTGAGCTCCAGGCACCATCCGAGGCATTCGAGATAGAGCAGCAAACAAGAAAACCAAAGTTCCTGCCCTCCTGGAGCCACATAGCCTAGGGGGCTTACGGATACCAAAGAGATAAATAAACATCAGACTAAGGAGGGAGATGACCAGGAGGAAAACAAAGTGAGGGAAGGGAATTGAAAGGGATCTTGGGTGGGGGGTGAGGTGCTGCTTTGATCAAGGAAGGATTCTCCAGGGAGAACATTTCTGAATGAGGGGAAGGAGACAACTGCTGGCAGCAACTCAGTGTGTAGTCCCTCATTCTTCTCGATGCACACAAATACCCAAACAATTTTTCAGCAGAAATTGGAACATACCACACCTAGTTTCTTGTAAACGTCTATAATTTATTCCAACAACCTGACAATTTGGGGAATTCAGTTTGTTTCAACATAAGGGAATTTATTTTAAAAAATAATTGATCAAAAATTAATTATATATGAGATGGTAGATAAGGAATAATTTAGATAACTAAAAAGTCTAAAGGCTGGGAAATATGTTGATGGTATATCCAGACATCATTGTCATGTGGACCAGTTTGCTCCTAGCCAATTACCATACTTCATCTAGAACATTCCTTTATAGTAACTGGGTTCCCCACTGTTTCTTCACACCCATAAGCCCCGCCATCACCTCCATAATCGAGTATTACCTGGAGACCCTAGGAGCCAGTCCAACGCATAAGAAGTGACTCCAGATCTACTTTCTCAGCATTGGGAACTAAGAAAGAGCATCTGTGCAGGAAACATCGCCTGGTCCCCTCCTTAGACAAATCTCTCCCTAAAGACAAAACACACCTGGAACCTTCCTGACCCCATGGCATTCTACCTCTCTACCCTCTGTCTCCATGTGGATCTATCCAATGTTCCATCCACTCCCTGACACACCCTTTACTGCTCCTCTGAATCCCAGCCCTTAAAACTTGAGAAGGTGAACCAGACACATGGCACTAGAAGTACTGAATCCCCACAGGAACCTAATCCACACTATTACTCAGCACCATGGGGAGGGTATGAGCCCAAAGAAGAGTCATGGGAGCCTGGCCACTGCATCCAGACGCTTAACCAACTGAGCCACCCAGGCATCCCTAGGAAAGTTTTATTCTGTTCGCTCCCCACCACCTGCCACCACCAAAAACCAAACAAACAAAAACAAAAACTCGAAACCTCATTAATACAACTATCTGGTATCATTTCAGGTAAGGACAGCCCCAAGTTCAACTAAACATACAAACTTTTGCAAAGTTGAAAGCAAATGTTTAAATAATATAACCCAGAGTATAAATATTCCTGTAGGTGTGCTGAATATGAATGGTCATAGTCAAGTAATTGGTACAGAAGCTTTCTCCCTTCTTTTCCCAGAACGGGGATGTCCGTGAAATGTGAAACTGCAGAATTTGTTCCAAATCGGAAAGAGAGTTGGAAAGAGAAAAACAGGGAGCAGCAGGTGGGTAGAAACTGCATTGTAGGAATCTTTCTGGAAACTTGCTTTCGCTGCTAAAACGGGCACGCCACTTCCCCCTGGTGGCAGAATTGTGAGTCACAAAAGCAGTTTTACAAGGTAACAAAGTCCCTTTGGTAGCTGTATTTGCAAATTAAGATTATGAAACGTGCCCTATTAATGCTGTCGAATGTGATCTCTCAAGACAAATCTAGGGCAGATGAGGAATGGCAAAACCTATGGACAAAAACCGGGACAAGACAGAGCCGACCTAGAATTTTCCGAGATGACGGAACATCGTAAACTCAATCTCTGAATTATGAACTGCCTTTTCCATCGTATTCAGTTCAACGCAAAGGCAGGTCTCTAGAGAAGCCGCAACAGAAGGACTAGGGGGATGCGCTGTGGCAAAGCAAATATCTATGTGGATACTTCCAGTAAAATCCTTGCTAGAGACAAGATGATTATATGGACTTTATATAAACAAATAAGTTATGTAATTTCCAAGGAAAGCCAATTATTTTTTATCAGCTATTCTTAGTCTCATTGTGTGTGAGAGAGAGAGCGGGAGAGAGAGACACACACACAGAGAAAGAGAACAAACTAAAGTCAGGAGCTAGAGACTGATGAAATAGGACTGGAGTCTGGTCTCCCTGCCCAGGACCTGCCTGACTCAACGCCTGGTAATTCTGGAGGCACTGCCGGGTCAGAAGGGCAGAGCTGTATCTGCTATCCGGCTCCCCCCACCCATCCCTACCCCTACCCCAACCCCACCCCCGCTCAGGCTGGGAGGTACCGGTGTAGGGGGACTGCAGGGCCCTGTGCCAACAGATGTGTAAAGGACAGAGCCCGAGGGACAGGAGTCAGGCTGGAGCCACACTTCCTCTGTAAGGCGCACACCCCTCACTCGAGGACCCCCACACACTGAAGATGCTGCAAATAGGGGACGCGATAACCTCATCTCCACATGTGCTCAATCTTGCTCATGTCAGATTGAGAGCAAGTCCCATGGAGGATACGACGTTGGAAGCACGCTTTTTTTTTTTTTAAAGATTTATTTATTTATTTATTTATTTATTTGACACAGAGAGAGAGGTCACAAGTAGGCAGAGAGGCAGGCAGAGAGAGAGGGGGAAGCAGGCTCCCCACCGAGCAGAGAGCCTGATGCGGGGCTCGATCCTAGGACCTTGAGATCATGACCTGAGCTGAAGGCAAACCCACTGAGCTACCCAGGCGCCTCTGGAAGCATGCTCTTTAAGCTTATGACTTATTGAGCGGGGCTGCTTCTGTGCTCCAAGTTAAAGAAACTTAAAAACAAGAAGAGGGGGCTGTCTGATGTTTATACAGACGGCAATTGCAGAATATTTTGCTAAATTTTCCAATTTGAATTGTGATAAGTGACTGGTCCTGCCCAAGCAGCGGTGACTAACTACATAAGGCAAAGAGGTGGGCAAAGCCCCCACTGAGAACCGGTGCCCCAGCCTCCGCATTACCCTTGAACTGTATCTCGGGGGTCTCTTCAGGCTGTTTTCTGCTATCCACTAAAGGGCAGAGACCATGTCTTTTCCTCTTTTCATTCCCACCACCTGGAAAAGTAAGCAGCACATAGCATGGGCTCGGTAAACATTTACTTGGTGAATGAAAAAAAAAAAATTCCAACCATAAAGGTTTTAGAAGAAGCAGGTTATGATCACTAAGCAGATAAAAATAGGGTTTACCCCACTGAGTGAAGTTAAATTTGGGACACAGCCTTTAAAATGCTCTCTCAGCCGTGTGTAATTAGCGAATATTGAATCCTGCCTGACAGGGAGGAAGGCTATATGATTGCTTTGAAATAAGGCCAGGATCTAGGTGTTTTTATGAAGTGACAAGAATGTTTCTTTTCACTGCTGACAACTGTTCACATTTCTCCACTGTGAAGTTCACCTAATCTTGTACCTTGTCATTTTCTTTCTCCCGCGGAGGTAAATCCTCTGTCTATAAATGTATACAATCATAATCCCATGAGCTTCACAAAGACAGCTTGATAGTTTTGACGGAGTAACATGATATTTAATAGCTCAAGGGGTAGCTGACAAAGAAGTAATTAAGAGACACAGATTTCACGAGCCGATAGAACTTCTTTCTGTAACACGGTTTGCTAACTACAAAGACAGGACTTAAATCTAGAGATAAATATTAGAGATAATTAGTTCCTGGGCCCTTTCAAAAATAAGCTAAAAATAAATTTGAGCTTAAACCCGCTGAATGTAATTAATGTCAGTTAAATCTCAGTGGCCTTATTTCTAGCTTTTTGTAATTTCAGAAAAGCTGGCATTAAAAGATGATCAGAAAATCCTAGAGTGTGTTCAAGTTTCGAGCATGGAATTTTCTCAATATTTGTGACTGTGGGTTTACAATATTCCAGACACCATCCTTGGCCCTGGGGTACAAAAATGAATAAGATAAGGCCTCTGCTCTCAAGATGCTTACAGTCTAGGGCAAACAAGCTTGTAATTCCATTTTTTATTTTATTTTATTTATTTATTTATTTATTTATTTTTTGTAATTCTATTTTTTAGATAACTAGTCAAAATTGAGAAACCCTGCATTAGCACAGGTCTCCGGAAGTTTATTATCTGGCACCTAGCGGGTCTCATTAAACTATTCCAGATGTCTGTGCATGCTGGTTTCTCTTGGTGAGAACTCTGACACACTCAATGTCTACTTAACACTATTAATAATATATACCTTTACTAATTAATAAAAACTATCAAAAGGAAAAGCAGCATCTAAGAGATGGTCAGTGTAAACATGATCAAAAAATTCATCAGTCTGGTATCAAATGATTAAAAGTTGATGTATTAGGAGCCAAACTACAAAATCCCCTTAACATCTTCTGAGAGAGCTCACAAAATCTGTGGGATCTTTGAAGTCTAGCCACATTCCATCACAGGAGGATGATTTGAGAAAAAACATTTATTTTTCTTAGCAGGACTTTTCTATCTATAACCGTATTTAGGTGTCCACAGCAACGTAAAAAAATGCCTCGTTCATAGTTTCTTTACTAACTGTAAGGTCTCTACGGCATCATGCAAGTCTCCAGGTCATGTTGGTGGATTAGACTTGATTTTTAGGCCATTGCTGCTTTTTCCCTTCCTCTTAAGGCAAAAATACCCCCACAAAAGACAAGACAAACATAGAGTCTGCGATAATAGCACAGACTCACGTCGTGCGGGTGTTAGGACCTCAGTGAAGTAAAGGCTACATATTTTAAGCATTCCTCTCAAGACAGCAGGAGGCCAGCAACGCTGCTGCTGTGACAACTCCAGGCAAAGCAAAATGGCTCAAAATGACGCTCCCTGTCCAAGCGGTGTTTCCACTCTTGCTTTTGGCCTCTCCTCTCTCCCCAAGTCCTGGCTTTCCCTGAGAGAGGTAACTGACAGTGAGGTAAGGGACAGGACAAAGGTTACAAAGTGCAGGAAGGACTTTGAAGTCCAATTTCACTCCTGACCCTAGAAAAATACAAGTTAAAAATATTTCAGAAACCTTTCAATGTTGCTGCTAATGAAGATCGACAACTTCTTGACCCCCCTCCCAAAAAACATAGCATATAAAGCAAAATGAGGAAAACTTTTTAAGATTTTATAACACAGGAAAAAGGAAACATAACAAGATGACACAAGAAACAGAAATTATATAAATTAAGGTAAATGAATTAAACCTCTAAATTAAAAAAAAAAAACCTCTTATATTGGGTTAAAATTCAAAATCCAACACCAGGTTGTTTGAAGGAACCATATTTAAAACAAAGTGGCCCACCTAGCAACTTCTTACTAGATGCCTTGCCAGAGGCAAGGGAAACAAAAGCAAAAATGGACTATTGGGACTTCATCAAGATAAAAGACTTCTGCACAGTGAAGGAAACAATCAACAAAACTAAAAGGCAATCTTCAGAATGGGAGGAGATATTTGCAAATGACATATCTGATAAAGGGTTAGTATCTGAAATCCATAAAGAACTTAGCAAACTCAACACCCAAAAACAAATAATCTAATTAAGAAATGGGCAGAAGACATGAATAGACATTTTTCCAAAGAAGACATCCAGATGACTAACAGACACATGAACAAATGCTCCACCTCACTCATCATCAGAGGAATACAAATCAAAACCGTAATGAGATACCACCTCACACCTGTCAGAATGGCTAAAATTAACATCACAGGAAACAACCCGTGGTTGGCGAGGATACAGAGAAAGGGAAACCCTCTGTAACTGTTGGCAATGCAAACTAGCGCAGCCACTCTGGAAAACAGCATGGAGGTTCCTCAAAAAGTTAAAAATTGAACTACCTTATGATCCAGCAATTGCACACTACTAGGTATTTACACAAAGGATACCAAAATACTGACTTGAAGGAGTACATTGATGTTTATAGCAGTATTATCAACAATAGCCAAACTATGGAAAGAGCCTGAATGTCCATCTACTGTTGAATGGATAAAGACGATGTGGTCTATATCTACAATGGAATGCTACTAAGCCATCAAAAAGAATGAAATCTTGCCATTTGCAATAACATGGGTGGAGCTAGAGTGTATTATGCTAAGTGAAATAAGTCATTCAGAGAAAGACAAATACCATATAATTTCTCTCCTATGTAGAATTTAAGAAACAAAACAGATGAACATAGGGAAAGGGGAAAAAAGTGAGTGAGAGGGAAACAAACTGTAAGGGACTCTTAACAACAGAGAACAAACTGAGGGTTGATGGAGGGAGGTGGATGGGGAAGGGGCTAGATGGGTGATGGGTATTAAGGAGGGCACTTGTGTTGAGCACTGGGTGTTGTATGTAAGTGATGAATCACTGAATTCTACTCCAGAAACCAATATTGCACTGTGTTAACTAACTAGAATTTAAATAAAAATTTGGGGAAAAGAAGACAATCTATTACCATATCACCTAATAAAATAAAATAAAATAAAATAAAATAAAATAAATAAAACAAAGTGGACTAAAATATTAAGATTAAAACAATCGTCCATGATGTATTAAGCAAAACAAAACAAAAACAAAAATAGAGCAGCTTTTACCATATTGAAATCATATAAAAATGTAAGGCAGGGGCGCCTGGGTGGCTGAGGCGGTTAAGTGTCTGCTTTCAGCTCAGGTCATGATCCCGGGGTCCTGGGATCCAGCCCCGCATCGGGCTCCCTGCTCAGTGGGGAAGTCTGCCTCCCTTTCCATCCACCTCTCCCCCTGCTCATGCTCTCACTCTCTCTCTCAAATAAATAAATAAAATCTTTATTTTTAAAATCTTTAAAAATTATTTTTTAAAAATGTACAGCAAAAATTAAACCGTTCCTACTGATTAAACAGTACACTTCAAATGGATTAATCATAGTTCATTAGTCTTACGTCCAAAAATTTCATCTTAATAAGTTTCTGATATATATAAGGTAAAATAAATTAGAAATCAACTAACTAAAGCCATTACTAGTGGCTGCCTTACAATACAAGGAGGTCCACTAACCCATTTCAATTCAACATTGCACTTAAGATTCTAGTGAGTTCAATAGGGCACTAAAATAAATGGAAGACATAAATATTTGAAGGGAAGGAGAAAAATTATTCCTATTCTCAGATAATATGATTGTATCCATGGAAAATCCAAAGAAACATTCACACTACGGAAATATGTGATTTTTAGCAAGATTGCTGAATTTACGTTCAAAAATTTAAGTTACTCAAAAACATTTTACTGCATTTTTATATTGTCACGAGACAATAAAAAATGTATATTAAAAATACCTTTCACAGGGCTCCTGAGTGACTCAGTCTGTTAAGCGTCCACCTTCAACTCAGGTCAAGATCCCAGGGTCCTGGGATGGAGCCCCACGTCAGGCTCCCTGCTCAGCAAGAAGTCTGTTTCTCCCTCTCCCTCTGCCCCTCCACCACCCCACTTGTGCTTGCTCTCTCTCTCTCAAATAAATAAAAACGTTAAAAAAATTTTTAATTAAAAAATAAAATAAGTAAAAATACAATTACCCCTTACAACAGAAAGCCTATGTATAAATACAGAAGGAATAGTGGTACTAGAAAAAATCATCAGTTGCCAACCATCAAAGTAATGATTTATTTAGGTAGGTGGGGCAATGGCAATATTGTTTCTTGATCTGAGTTTTGGTTATATGGGTGTGTTTACTTATGAACATTTATTGAGCTGATATAAGTGTACTTTTTTCAAGACAACAATTTCAATAATGCACTGGGTAGCAAGGATATAGAAAAATGGGCATCCTGACTCTTGGCACTAAGATATAGTACAACTTTAGCATAAAGAATTTGGGCAAAAATTGTTCCAAAAATGCCCATCGATCCAGTCATCTACTCCTAAGGGATTACCTAAAGAGACTCTTGTGTGAAATTGTTGCCTAAAAGGATAGTCACCTATCCTTTGCATTGTTTATGAGAGTAAAAACTTGGAAGCAGCTGTCCCTTGGCACTGCTGTCCCTTTGAATCTATCCCTTCAACTAGATCTTGAATGAAATCTCAGACAAATCTCAAAGTTTTTCTGGTCTTTCTCAGCCATTAACAAATAGATTCACTCATCAGATGTTAAAAATTTCCAGGCCAACTGAATATCAAAGCTTTAATGAATCACCCAGTTTTAAGTCCCAAGTTGAGCTTTTCTGGGAAGTTGGCCACCTTAGTCCTAGGGTAGTACAACCCCCTCCCCTGGGAACTAGGTGAAAGTAAGTAAGTGACAAAGAAAACAAGCAGTGTTTAGAGTATGTTAAAATTTGTGAAAGAACAAAAAGGATACATAAAGTTAGGTATGAATTGTCATTACCCAAAAAATTAGTAACAGTGGTTGTCTTCAGAGGTGAAATAGGTGTCTTACCTGTTTCTTTCTATATCTTCTAAATTTTCTACCATGTACCTCCATTGCCTATGCAAAAAATTAATGGGATAAAGAAAAAGATTCATAATATATTGTTAAGTGGAAATGACATAACATGACAATCCCATTTTTATAAACCACATACATGTGGATTTTAACCAAGAATTTGATTTTATTCTCCATTTTATATATTTCTGTAATGTTTTAATTTTTCAATAAGCTTATGCTTTTTAGGTAGAAAAGATATTTCCATTTATAAAATATGTAAAGAAGCACATTTTGAAGTTGAGGGAAGCTGTTTGGGGTCAGTTTTCTGCTGCGCAGTGTGCATTTGGATTGAGAAAACACAGAGTATAAGAACAAAGCCAGCCACAAATAAATACGTGGCCTGTTGTTATGCAAGCATCATACAGCTCCACTTAACATGATTAACAAACAATTGTGTCATGTGACTTCTACCAAAGATGATTCATAGTGTTTTCAAACAGTTGTAAAATCAGACATTTCTGTTTCAGGAATACAAGTTTATCAACAATTTAGAAGATCATTTTCCTACATTTCTCAGCTGTTCACTAGGACTGAAACCTTTGGTTGTTTACCAAACACAATCTCTACTGGTGCAAAGATCCCAGCCATGAGGAAATCACTAATTTCAGAATCAACCAATAATTATATATTCATTAAATAAATGCTCTGCATACAGGTAAGTTTACTGCTTTAAAGCTCTTTAAAGATGTTTAAAAATAGAGAACATCCAAATCACAGTCCTTGGAGTCTTCTGATCTAATGGGGTAGATAAAAACATACTAAAAAAAAACTTTAATCCATATTTAGGAGACACATATTTAGGAGAAACTATCCAAAATGTGAATATCTATAACTGGGAGCATCTATTTCTTAAAGAAGAATTTGGCGTAAGAAAATCTATCTTGAGTTTTAGCCAAAGGAATTCAGGTACTGAATGAACAGAAAGCCTTGCTTATAAACAAAATCTGTAGTTATTATGTTTTAATTTAATGAGCATTTTTTATGGTCTCAGTTTGCCCATGGAATGACGGTGTTGTTATATAAAGATGATCCTTTACAAGAGTCATGAACTTTGGAGTGCTGAATAGAGTCCAAAAGTTGATAGCAATTAAAATGCCCTCAGGAAGTGAATGAATAAATAAATAATAAATAATGTAGACAATGAAATATTATTCCGCACTAAAAAAAAATGATCAAGCCATGAAAATGCATGAAGGAAATTAAAGTACCTATTAGTAAATGAAAAAAGTTAATCTGAAAGCCTTCTTACTATATGATTCTAACTTCATGACTTTCAAGAAAAGATAAAACTATGGGAACAGTAAAAAGATCAGTGGTTGTTGGGGGTTAATGAGGCAAAAGGGATGAATAGGAGGAGCACAGAGGATTTCTAGGGCAATAAAATTATTCTGTATGATACTATAATGGTGAGTACAAGTCCTCATAAATTTATCCAGACCCACAGAATGTAAAACAAAAGTGAGTCTTAACATAAACTGTGGACTTTGGATAATGATGTGTCAACGTAGATACATCAATTGTAACAAAAGTATCACTCTGGCAGTGGGGGTGATAATGGGAGAGGCTGCCCAGGTATAGGGGCAGAAGGTATGCAGGAGATCTCTGTACCTTCTGCTCAATTTTTCTGTGAACCTAGAACTGTTCCAAAAAAATAAAAACACCCTAAATAAAATTTAAATATATTTAAGTATGTGAATATAAATATTAAATATAAATATAATATTAAATATAAATATATAAAGTATAAATATTAAATATAAATATAAATAAATATAAATATAAATATTAAAAACTAAATGAATGAATGAACCTAGGATAATGTAGCCATCCCAAAATGATCAAATGAGCATGTTCACAGGGTTGGTTTTTGTTTTTTGTTTTTAAAGATTTATTATTTGAGAGAGAGAGCAGGGCTCAAGCAGCCTCCCCGCTGAGCATGGAGCCCCATGCTGGCTTGATCCCACTACCTTCCCGCCCCGCGCCCGGCTCTCCCAGATCACATCTGGAGTGGAAATGAAGAGTCAGTTGCTTTACCGACTGAGCCACCCAATAGCCCCTACAGGGTTGGTTTTTACTTTTTGCTGTTTCACCACTTCTGTTCTCATCAACAAGGGCCAGGATCTTCGTAGGAGCACAGTGACAGCGGACAGGTACCTTTAGCCCATGCATGTGGCACGCAGCTCAGGGGACCCAGGGACCTGTTACAGGGAACCGCCAGAAGCCTGGTCATGGGAGTTGGGCTGCTGGGGCCCAAGGCTTCTTCCCAATCCAGGCCCTAGATGCCCGGATTCCCCTGAAGCCAGAACTGGAGGACACTGGACTGCCTTGCCAGGGTGGGGCCTGGACTACACGCGGAAACCTTCGGGTAAGAGACGCCTGGGAGGAGGTGCCTGGGGGGCTCAGTCAGTTAAGTGCCTGCCTTCCGCTGGGGTGGCGATGATCCTGGAGTCCCCAGTTAGAGCGCCATGTGGGGCTACCTGCTCAGTGGGGAGTCTGCTTCTCCCTCTCTCTCTGCCCCTTCCCCTGCTCGTGTTCTCGCACTTGCTCACTTATTCGAATAAATAAGAATCTTAAAAGAGAGAGAGACACACACACCTGGGAGTTGTGATTGCTGGAGAAGCTCTGGACCCCATCAGGCAAGCAGTCCAAAGGTAGACTGACTGTTGTGGGTTTTAAGGTGCCCTCTCAGAAAGCTTTTGGGCTTGGGAGGAGGCTGTGCAGCTGGTCCAGGCCAGGGGCCCTCAGTAGACCGGCAGGGCAGGCACTGTGCGTGCATGCGCCCGCCCACGCACATCAAGGGAGCGGTGACTCGGAAGCAGGCAAGTTCCTGGAGAGGCGAGTCGCAGGAGCCGGCTGTCGGGATAGAAGGCATCGGCCTGATTCCAAGTTCTAACCTATGCAAGTGTGCATATTCCCCCTGTAGGGAAAGCTGGAGGAGTCCCGACTGCCTTGCCAGGTCTGGGCCTGGCAGCTGCCTACCTTCACTAAGAAACACCTGGGAGCCTGGATTGTGAAAGAGTAGAGCCAAACTAACTCCATTTTGAGAGCAGAGCCTAAACTAACCCCATTTTGTGCTACACCGCCCCCCCCCCCCCCGAGTTAGTTAAGTCAGGTAATAGGAATGCGAAACCCACCAACCTTGTACACCATATAGGGTAAAAAGAAACTCGATTGGCCCTCTGTGCATGGCCAGATATCAACTTGGTACTTTTTATGTGAATGTTACAATTTCATTGGCCGAAAAATCCCACAAAACTGATGCGCCATCCGAAAACGAGGCTCTTTGTTCTCCTTCAAGCCGCTGCACCGGTGGGAGTGGAAACACCCAGCCCAAGCTAGCTTGAATAAAGGCTCTTTGCTCTTGCATCGGACTCGGCTCCCTGGTGGTCTTTGGGGATCTAAAAATCTGGGCATAACAGATTGCTGGTAAGTCCAGGACCCCATCAGGCAGCCAGTCCAAATGGGCACTAACTGTCACCAGTTTAAAGGATCTGCTTCAGAAAGATTTTTTATGGGGGTGAGAGGGAGGGCTTCCTCTGCCCTGGAGGCTATGCTGAAGCTCCACAGGCCTGGAGGCCCCTGGTTCCCTCCCCGCCCCCCCCCCTCCCGCCTTGGGCTGAGGAGGTGCTTGGTGCCCATGCGCGAACCGAGAGGTCCGGATAGCAGGTGACCCGGAACAGGGCAAATGTCTGGCAAGCAGGGTCACGGGACAGGGATGCTGGGGTGCAAGTCATGGCGCTTGATTCCAAGGGCTTACCCACGCAAATGTGCATATTCCCCCCTTGGAGGGAAGAGCCGGAGGAATCAGGACTGCCCCGCCAGGTGAAGCAAAAGGGATGGTTGAGATACCCTCCAATGAGAGGCACCTGGGAGCCTGGATTGCTGGAGAACCCTGGGAACCCATTGGGCAGCCAATCCAAATGGGGGCTGACTGTCGCCATATTAAAGCTGCCACCTCAGGAATATTTTTCCATCAGGGCCTCTGGGTGGTTCAGTTGGTTGAGCGTTGAACTCTTGATTTCAGCTCAGGTGGTGATCTCAGGGTCCTGGGATAGAGCCCCACCTTGGGCTCGGAACTCCGCATGGATTCTGCTTGAGAGTCTCTTTCTCCGTAGGCGCTTGCATTCTCTCTCCAAGTAAATGAATAAAATCTTAAGGAAGGAAGGTGGGAAGGAGGGAAGAAGGGAGGAAAATAATTTCTTGTCTTGGGCTCCCTCCACCCTGAAGCCATTCAGGTGGTTGGGGGTCCTCAGAGCTCCTTGGGCTTGGAGAAGCCCATTCAGTCCAAGGTCGGCAGATAAAGTGCACACTGCAGATTCACAGATCAGGGTAGCCAGGGACCTGGAACAGAGCAGGTGTAGGGAGAGGCCGGGTCAAGGAGCAGGCTATTTGGAGTACCTAGCATCTGCCTAATTCCAAGCCTTATCTTACACAAATGTGCCTATTTTCGCTGACCGCAGAGCTGGAGGATACTGGACTGCCTTGCCAGGGGAGGGCCAAGATGACTGGTTGGGGTATCCTCTGATAAGAGACAGCTGGGATCACTGGTTGCTGGAGAGGGCCCTGTTTCTTGGGGCCTGGTGCAAGAGAGAGGTTTGTGCTTGATGTTCCTGCACAGCTCTGGAGCAGGGAGTAATAAGGGCCATCCCGTGCCCTGGGACTGGACCAGGACCCAGTTCAGGAGAGCAGAGTCACAGTTGTAAACTCTTGGGGAAAAGTGTGCATCTGCCAATGTCCAAGCTCGCCCTACACAAAGGCTCCTGTTTCTTCTGAAGCCAGATCTGGAGAGAATTCCAAAGCCTTATTTGGAGGGACTGAGTTGTCCTTGAATGAGACACCTGAGAGCCCTTGTTTATTGATAACCTTGGGTCCCATTAGCAGCACTTTTAAAAGGGAATTGGCTTTCATGCCTTTGTAGCCTCAGGACTATATCCTGTTGTGGGGGTATCCCAGGAGGATATCCAGGTGGTTAGGGCAGCCGTGGCATCAGAGGCTTGGAGGGCCTAGCTGCCCCAGGTCTGCTGGAGGGGCGTGTGCTCTGTGTGTGCCTGCTAGGTAGTGGTTGCCGGAGATCTGGAACAGTTCAGTGGTTTTCCTAAGCAGAAGAATCAATGGCTCAGGCTCTTGGGGGACCTAAGGCATCTGAATAACTCCAAGCCTTAACCTATCCAATGGTGCCTATTGTCCTTAAAGGCAGATCTGGGGTTGGGAGGGGGGGACTTGAACATCTTGCCAGGGGTGGGGTTAGAGTTACCTTCTATCAGAGACACGTGAGAGCCCTGGCTGCCCAAAGGTCTGTGCTGCTGGAGCCCTGGTTCAGGAGGGGGAGCTGCGTGGGTCCTGGCAGCTCTCTGAGCAAGGGGATGTACCAGCCAGTGTGTGACCTGTAGCCACCAGGACCTAATTCAGAAAAATGGGGACACTGTAGTTGGCTCTTGGGAGAAACTGGGCCTTCAGAACTTCTCTGTTCCTCACTGGCTGTTTGCTCGAGACTTTGGTTCTTTACCAAATGGACCCGTCCACAGGCTGCCCAAAGGTACTCGCGGTATGGCAGCTGGCTCTCCCCAGAGTAAGTGATCTAAGAAAGAGACCAAAACAGAAGCCATAGTGTCACATCATTACTTCTGGCATCATCTATTGGTCACATAGACGTCCCTGGTTCAGTGTGGCAGAGGCTACATGGGATGTGAGTACCAGGAGGTGAAGATTATTGGGACCATCTGAGAGGCTGGCCACACAAAGCCTGGATGTCCCGATAATTTAGCTATCTGGAATTTAAGGCCAAGGGGAGTGCAGAGATTTTTGTCTCTTTGAGCACCTAAAACAGTAACTGGTACAGGGAAGATGGCCAATTAATATTAAAAGAATGAATTAAGGGAAATGTGAACTTATCGTGCAGCCACAGCCTGGTAAGATCTGGGGATTGGTTTCCATTTGCTTTCCTTAGGATTTGCTTGATTTGCATATGGTCACTGACCGTAAGGGAAAGCAACCTCCATTCCTTCAGAGGAAAAGAAAAATAGATTGAGAGTGTACTATTTGCTAGATAAAATTCACTCCTACAAATATTACACTTTGGTTTGCCTAGTTCTCTAGAATCAGCACTAAGTGGATATCTTCCAGGATACATTTAATTTTTAGGAAAAGTAGAGGTGTATAAAAAAGAGTCCATCATGGGGTCTGTTTTGAGGCAACTTAGCAAATAAAGCAGGGACAGGGTTTTAGTGTGATCTGACACCTGAGGTACAAATAACCAATGCTTAACTGGTAGGTTTAGCCACTTTTTCTGCATTATTAGAAGCTCAGGTTTACTTTATTATTGAAATTGGACTAACAGGGCCTGTCAGATGAAGAACTAAGACTGACTCTTTAGTGGGGATAAACCATTCAGACTCCTCCAACTCATAATTCTTATCAGTATTAATAATTATAATTAATATTATGGTTTAATACCTAATTAGAGCCATGTGTTTTTCCCCAATTTTCACATTTTGTCCTTAGAATGGTCATGGGATGTGTCCTCCTGGTTCACTTTAATCCTCTTCTCCTGAGATTCTTGCTCACCCAGAAGTAGGTCCAATATTCATGTTGCTGCTACATGACTCCACTTCTCTGGTCATAGTTGATCAGATGATGAATGGTCACCTGAGCAAAAAGGGCTAATCAGATTCTATGTCCTGTATGTTTGGAATGGGGACTGAGAGGCAGAATTGAACAGGTGAATTATAAAATGCTACTGATTTGACACCAAAAGCAGAAACAACAAAAGCAAAAGTAAACAAGTGGGACCACATCAAACTAAAAAGCTTCTGCTCAGAGAAGAAAACTGTCAACAAAATGAAAAGATGAATGGGAGAAAATATTTTAAAATCACCTATCTTATAGGGGGTTAATGCCCAAGATATATAAAGAATTCATACAACTCAATAGCAAAAAAAAAAAAAAAAAAAAAAGAATCAGATTAAAAACATGGGAAGAGCATCCGAATAGCTATTTGTCCAAAGAAGATAAACAAATGGCCAACAGATATATGAAAAGCTGCTTAACATCACTAATCATGAGGGAAATGCAAATTGAAACTACAGTGAGATATTACCTGCTTCCTGTTAGAGTGGCTCATATAAAAGGACAAGAAAAAGCAAATGTTGGTGAGGATGTGGAGAAAAGGAAACATTTATGCATTCCTGGTGGCAAAATATATTGGTGCAGCTACTATGGAAAACAGTATGGAGATTTCTCAAGAAATTAAAAGTAGAACCACCACATGATTCAGCAATTCCATTTATGGGCATTTATCCAAAGAAAAGGAAAACACTAACTCAAAAGGATATATGCACCATGTTTATTGCAGCACTATTTGCAATAGACAAAACACAGAAGCAATCTAAGGAACTATCAATGCATGAAAGGATAAAGAAAATGTGGTATACGCACACACACACATATACGCAAAGTGGAATATTATGTTGCCTTGAAAAAGAGGGAAATCTTGTTATTTTCAACAACATGGATGGACCTCGAGGGCATTATGCTAAGTGAAATGAGTCAGACAAAGAAAGATAAATACCACATAATCACACTTATATGTGAAACCTAAAAACCAACCAACCAACCAACAAAAACAAATAACAAAAATCCAAACTCATAGATACACTGAACAGATTGGTGGTTGCCAGAGGTGGGGGATGATGAGTGGGTGAAATGAGTGAAGGTGGTCAAAAGGTACAAACTTCCAGTTATAAAATAAGTAAGTCATGATGATGTAATCATATAGCATGATGAATATAGTTAGTAACATTATATATTTGAAAGTTGCTAAGAGAGTAGATCTTCAAAGCTCTGATCACAAGAAAAAAATGTGTAACTGTGTGGTGGATGTTAACTAGAGTAACTGTAGTGATCATTTCATAATATATACCAATATTAATCATTAGGTTGCACACCTGAAACTAATATAATGTTATAGGTCAATTATATCTCAGTAAAAATAAAGATTACAAAATAAAAGAGCTATGGAGTGATCTTCCTTCCTCCTGTAAGAAAGATGAGAATTGAAGAGAGTATTGCTTATGTATATGTTTACTGAATTTGTTCTAGATCTACTAAAATTTATCTGCCCTTGGGGTCCATGAGATACCTCAATATCCCTCCAAAAAAATTCTTTTTTGTTGCATAAAGTAGTTCAAATTGAATTTGCTGCCTGTATCAAATCCGGTTTATACATAGGAACATTGCGAAGTTGAGTCACTTGCACAGGGCCATCGGGGTACAAAGGGGCAGTAGACCTGAGATTAAATCAATATCATACTGACTCTTGAGCCCATCATTTATCCCATACTGCCACTAGGAGAAAGTGTTTCCCCTTCTCAGCTGTCCTGGGAGGCTCATATCCCTTAAAGTTAATTGTGGCCATGTGACTTGCTTTGGTGGAAGAAACATAATCAGAAGTGACATGATTCATTCTTAGTGGAGACCTTGATTGCTGGTGCTTAAAAATGGCCATTCCTTCTCTGCTTCAGCAGCCCTGAGCACATGGCAGTATGGAGGAACCATAAGATCAAAGATGCATGTACCACTGAACCGACGCTCTGGGAAACCACCTGAACTGACAGTGAACTTCTCATGAGAAAGAAATAAACTTTTGTTGTTTCAAACCACTGAACTTTAGAATTGTCCGATTATGCAGCAAAACCTGTCTTATTCTCATATATCCAACCAACGACACCTTATTCCCAAGGGCTTCTTCTCGATTTCATATCAAATCAGTTCCAACTTCCCATTCTCTTAGAGCTATTAGTTCAATTACATATGACTGCAAAATAAACCACTGCAACACTTAAAACAATAATGATTTATTATTTCTCATGATTCTGCGGGTTGACCGGATTCAGCCGTGGCGTTCATCTGCTCCACACAGGATAACGGAAGGTCATTTATGTGGCTCCATTTGGTGAGGAGCTTGGCTGGGACTGGAATGTGTGAGAGTCTTTCATCCTTGGGAATCTCTTTCCACGCGGCCTTTCATTACGGAGAAGTCTAGCCCAAGCTTCTTTACAAGGTGGAGTCTCTAAGAGGACAGGCTCCCATTTGCAAGTGCTCGTCGAGCCTCCACTTCCGGCACGTTTGCTGCTGTCTCATTGGCCGAAACAAAGTCACGTGACCAAGCCCGGCATCAATGTAGATGGGACAGTATCAGGGCGTGAATTCCAGAAGCCATGGTTCTTTGGGGACTTTCGAGATAACAGTCTATAACAGCCATTAATCATGCCTTACCTTTGAATAGTCACAGTTTCAAAAGTGTCTCTGCATTTATTATCTCATTTTTGTTTAACAGTAACCCTTGAGGAATGAATATATGCCACCCCTATTTACAAAGGGGACAAGCGCTCAGAAATCTGGATGCCTAAAATCACACCACTAGTAAATGGTAGAATTGAGACTTGACCTCAGGTCCTATTACTGCAAGTCCTATGTTTTTCTATTATATCACAGCACAACCTGTGATATCTAACACAACCTGTGATATCTAGCTATGATTTCCATGTTGGATCTTTCCAGGTTTTGAAATTTTGCTGACAAACAAAATCATCCATTTTTCAAATACTTTTTCTAGAGCTTAGATTATTGTTTTTAATTGTGTGGGGGGAAATGCACCCAATTCTCGAACACTTTGATATATTGTAACAAAGTTACTAGCAATGTTTGCTTATGGTAAAGCAAGCCCCAAGGAAGCCATGGCTACCGGGAAGTACACACCTTAGGTCAGACCCTGAAAGGGGACTTATTTAGACTTCATAATACCCAAAGTTTCTTTGGAGGAAGAGAGCTTCTTTTCTGCACCCTAACCCTGTGACGAAGAGTTTTAGTCCAAAATTGCCAGATCCAAATTCCTTAAGGCATTTGCATTTCTCTGCAAACATCAATAATAAAAGACTAGCAAGATTTCCATCATGGCTGGGCAGGGGAAGGGGGTTGACTTGGGAGGCTTATAAAATTGGGAAAGCATCCATAATTCTCATTACTGCTTGTAATCACTGGATGCTAGGGAATAAATCACAAGGAGATTAAAATCAGATCTGGCTCAGAAGCACAACCTGTGTGCGGTTGCCAGGGTCATCAATGGTGGTGGAACAGACATTCAGAGGAACTACAGTCCCGGGGCCCATTATGAGCTGAAATCTGCTGCCAGGCCCTCCCCGGATGAGGCGCTCCATCGAGGAACACCCTGGGCAATATCCTGTTGTCTGGTTCCATACTCTTGGCCCCCAGCCTCCAGGTGACACTTTTCATTAGGAACCTTGGCTGGCTGGGCCTTTGATCCATTCCCTTCGCTTTCCTTGTCACTTTCCTGGTATGGAGAGAAATACGGAAAATTTAACTGCAAACCAAATACCTCTGAACTGCCCTCTTGCAGGGACATCCGTGTACAAAGCTTCTTTATTAATTAATCTCAGGCTTCACATTCAGCCAACTCCTACAACCCATCTCATGACATTCGAACTTCACACAAGAAAGGCAACTACAAAGTATCACAGAGTGAAATCATACATGATTACCAGGTGGGAGAATAATTTATACAAAGTAGAAGCAACCAATCTTCCCCCATCAGGATGTCACATACCTTATTTTGTGTCCTATAGTACTCATTTAACACATACTGATATTTGGGTTGATTAAGACCAAAGAAGGTAGCAAGTTTTCCACCAAGGAATTCACATGCTAAAAGAAAGAACAAGCACTTGGGTAAGCTGAATTAATAACGAAAACTTAGAGTCAGTTGAGGGGGCGAGAGTTTAAACTTGCCTGCGGGTGATCCATTACTACACTTAACTGTAAGGCTGACAAAAGATTCCAGGTGCTCTGGATTCTCAAAAAGTTCTCGGACGCGGAAGGAATTGTTAAGTCTTCTATCTTCACCTGGGATTACGTCTAAACTATCTTTTCCAGAGGGATATGCCTGGAGAGATTTTTCAAAATACTTACTACCCAGGGTCAGTGTTGGTGCTAAGCAATCAGAAAATAGATGCTTAGGTTGTGAAAGTTAGAGATAAAGGCTTAGCATTAATAGTGGTTTCCTGAAGATGTCTCCTAGAAATGTTTCCCTTTAAAATTGTAGGATTTCTGACACCTCCCCCTGTCCCCGGTGACACAATTTTCTGATCCCCGTGACTGATTCCTCTTCTTGGGATATTGCTCATATAGCATATCGGAATGGAGCTCTCCATTTTTTAATGTGTTTTATCCTTTCCAAAATACTCTAGCTCTTTAATCTGTTTGCTTGCCACCGTGTCTGATATATGTGTATAAGAGACGTTTCTAAAATAGTAGAATAAATCTTAGGAAGTTTTCCTGTTTATGACCTACTAGAATTTTAAACTGAAAACACTCATTACAGATTCTTCTGGGCATTAGCTCTATCCAGAGTTTCTGTGTGGAGACCAGGGCGCTGAGTGCTAGCATATTCCTGCTTCCACCTGGAAACCCCACGCAGCTCCAATGCCACAGTTCTGCTTGGAACCTGGAAGGCAGCTTGATTCCCCCTGTGTCCTGTCCTTGCCATCTTAAGTCAAAGCCCAACATGGAAATCGCTGCAGTCCCTGTTCGCCTTCACATTTTCATATCGCTGTATTGGGTTTTTCTTCTTCACCTGACCTATTTCCTAAGGCTTTCTCCCTCCAAAACATTTCACCTTTTTAAACGGTCTTTCCCCAACTGAAGCACAGAGCTCTCTGGAAGACAGCATACATTCTGCCAGTATGTTATGGTTGAGGCAAGATGGGTATGTCACTTGGGTTCCCAAAGTAACTTCCAAATCCCTAACTGTCCACCTTGATGTGAAAGCACTTGCTCCTTTAAGGTTCATACCATTTGACTAAATCACCCCATCATTACTTTTTACTGTAATTTAAAGACTTCCCTCTCCCCCCCCCCCGCCCCCCATGACTTTCATGGTCCCCATGCTGACCTTAGCCATACTTTCATAGCACTCTGATGGTATGGCCTCCATATGTCAGCATTACTGAGTCTCCCCATCGGTCGTCCCGATGCTCCTTCTACCCTGGCGACTGTGGCAACAAATTATAATTATAGGCATGTTTACTGGCCTGTAATATGCATTGAACATTGAGTCCCTTGAAAGCAAAGACTGTCATTTGTCTTCGTGTCCCAGGGACCCGCAGAGTGCCAACACATATTGGCACTCAATAAATGTTTATTTAATGAATGAATGAAGATCAATTCCTCAGACCAATAGCTATACTTCATATTTTCTCACATTTTTAAAGTTGTTTCCTCCCTGTTGTCCACACAACATATGCAGGTTAGGAGGAAATAAGTAACTAGATATTGCCAATTGTGTTTTAAAGAAAATTGGTGAATGTCGAGCAAAATAAAATTTAGTATTTCATCTGTTATACATAGCCACTTAGGCCATTCACTGTGTCCCTGGGAAGGGTCAATAAAGTTCTTATTCATAATGAAGTGGTTATGATGGGAACTTGGAACTGTGTCATATAACAATAGTTAAAAAAAAAACTTGGAAGTTTATTCAGATAAAGAGTCAACTGGGGATGGGGAGAATTTATTGTCTTCAAATATTTGCAACTCTGTCCTGTGAAAGAGCAATCTAGACTTGTTTCGTATGGTCTTAAGTAAGACAACTAAGATCAATGGGAATAACTTTAAAAGAAGACAAAATATACGGTAGAATTTAATAAAAAGAATTGGGAAGAGACGGGAGGGTCTGCCTAAAGATGTGAGGTTCTATGCCTTTGGAAATGTTGAATCCTAGATTGAGAAGTGACCAAGTCATTCCTTCTCCAGGATGCCATGGAGTGGAATAAACTATGGGAAGCCCTAACTTAGGGTCTGTAAGTCTATCCTTGAGTATTTAGGACAAAATAAATAAATAGCTTTGGTAGTACTTACTAGAAAATGAGGTGCTTGCTATTTGCCCTGCCCAAAACCATAGATAGGGCCCCCATGAAAGTGTAGACTGAAAAAAGAGAGAGAAATTATTAGAGTAATTATTAACAGCAGTGGTGATATAAAGTGTTTCATGTAGAGGTTTCAAATGCTTTATAGTATATTCTATTTTCTTTCTTCTAGAGGAGAAATATAAAGTTATCAAAATTATGAGTTGACTATAAATGGATCTAGAAAGCAAAGTAAAGGGAATAAGGAGTTAGCTTAAAACTCTATTTTCTACAAACCTTGTCGGGCTTAATCTCTCATGCACTCAGCCCACATGTTCACTAATATTGATACTGTAAGCTTACAGGATCATGTGTTGAATTTGTTTTCTGTTCCTTTTTTTCTTCCTCTTCCTCCTCCTCTGTGCTATATTCTTCCACGATGTCTCCATCAACAAAATGGATAATTCTTTTGGGAGTATTTCCTTTGGGAGATCCACTCTTCTCTAATTCGGACTCCTGGAAATTGTCTTTTTCCATCAGAAAATAAAACAACTAGTGAATTAAAAACAGGACACCTTAGGGCAGGTTTCCCTGGGCAGTGTTTCTACAGCTGAGAGGTGTCTAGTTATTTTCAATGGGTAGTAAAGCTAGAGACTTCAGATGTAATCATAGCTCTTATCTCATCAATTCTTTAAATCCAACAAGGACTGTTCAGTTCTGTATCAAAATAGAAAGAATTTAATTAGTAGTGAAAATGTGAACTTTGAGTCTCCAAACAAAAATTTTAACAGGATTTCCTTACCCCTTATTAATTACAAAACCAACAAATACTAGTAGGAAGAGGCCATTAACCTGTGGCAATTTCCTAATTTTTATTTCAATAAATAGGCAATATATATAGTGATTAAGAGGGCAGTTTGTACTAAGAAAAAACTTATCAAGTATACCTGGTAAAGGACTTCTTTTCAGAATATGTAAAGAACTATTACAATTCAATAGGTAAAAGACAAACAACTCAACTGAAATATGAGCAGAGAGGGGCGCCTGGGTGGCTCAGTTGGTTAAGCGTCTGTCTTCAGTTTGGGTCGTGATCCCAGGGTCCTGGGATTGAGCCCCGCCTCAGGCTCCCTGCCTGATGTTCATTGTTCATGAACATCCCATTGTTCATGCCCTTCAGAATATGTGAAGAAATCACCGGATCTTATTGGTATAGTGCTGCGTTATGTCCTTGGCCAAGGTGAGAGTTGCACAAGGCCCATCAAGGGTTAAATTGTCCTCTGCAGCGAGGTGATGGGATGCCCGCCCAGCACAGGGACTTCTAAGGAGACTTGAGCAATACACAGGGTTTCCCTGCCTGACTTAGCGACTGCATCACAACAGAGCCTCAGCAAGAAGTAGGAAAAGTTGTTACCATTTAGTTCCTGCTGCCAAAGAGCAGCAAAAAGTAAGCATTTTAATTTGGTGTTTAAGACCAAATTGTCAGTGCCGTGAGAAATAAAACACATCCTAAACAATAATCAAAAGCAACTCACCTGCCTTTATCCCTCTGCATTTTCTTTCATTGCTTTTACTCGTTATGTTTGGCTTGGAAAGTAGTGCAGGATTTGGTGCTGGAAGTTGCTGGGGAGAATGTAAGTCAATGCAACTCGGCCGAGGCCATGCAGAGCCCTCAACTACGCTGACGTGGACGTGCTCGAGTGTGTGTCTTACAGGGTGGAACATGTTTGAGTTGTGGGAAGGTCAGTTACATCACACGCGCGGCACTACACAAACCCAATGGTGGTTTAACGTGTCCAGATCAGAAGCATCTAAGGGTCCTTTAAGAAATTCTAAGGGCCGACCACACCCTAGACCACTTAAACCACGACCTCTGTGGGTGGGATGTGGGTATCAGTTATGTTTGAAACTGCCCAGGTGATCCCACTCTGCAGGCAAGTTTGGGGACCAGTGCCCAAGGAGGCAGGAAAAGATTGAGTCATTTGGTGTACATTGAGCTCGTGCCAAGACATCTCGTGTTATTTTTTTCAAGAGGGCTTTTTGTTTTTTGCTTTCTGAGCCTTCCCCCCAGCCTTGCTCCAAGCTAAAAAGCTTAAATATAAAAAGTTTAAGAATAAGCCCTAACAGTCCCACTATCATTTTCTGTGCTTTACTCCTCTGAAGCCCATCTCTCAGTTTGTACATTTCCAAACGAAGCGAAGTACCCATCCCCCATATACCTGGCTTACCGATTACCTATGTTACAGAGTCAAGATACCTGTTGGCTCTCTGAAGAAAATACTGGTCTGCGTTCTTCATGATAATAGTGTTGAGAGTTAAACAGGCATTTATATCTTTTAATTCAGGGGGGCTCAAAGGGAGGGAGTGAGGAGAGAGAACGAGAGAAAAAAAAGAAAGTGAGAGACCTAGCTTACAGTTGATTTAGTGAATGTTTTTCTGCCACCTAATGGACTTTTTAGGATGTGCTATGAAAAATTACTGAAGAATGTGGAATCTACTTATTTTTTTAAGATTGTATTTATTTATTTGAGAGAGAGCGCACAAGCCAGGGAAGAGGCAGAGGGAGAGGGACAAGCAGAATTCCCACTGAGCAGGGAGCCCAATGAGGGGCTCGATCTCAGGACCCTGGGATCAGGACCTGAGCCGAAGGCAGACGCTTAACTGACTGAGCCACCCAGGCGCCCCTGGAGTCTACTTATTTTTATTTACAAAACCCTTGGAGCAGCACCAATTTCACACCATGTATGTAGACATGGATGTTTTGCAAGTGACCTTTCAGAAGGCCAAATACTCCTACAGCATGCTTTTTACCTCCATTTAATTCTTATGAGCACCTCTACTTCGTTTCTTAAAAACCTCATGTTCAGTTTATCAAGGATTGTGCCTAAGTATATAATTAACAGACCATATAATCTCCCTAACCTTTCAGTATTGGGAGTACCTCAGGGCTCAGTGATTGGATCTCTTCTGTTTTTCTCTGTTCTTTGATGATCTTATTTGGCCCTATGCCTTTAAGTACTATCTACACACAAATTTATAACGAACAGTGTTATCTCCAGGTCAGACTTTCCCTTGGATCTCAGATTCATAGAGCCTCCTGTCCACTCAGCGCCGCTTCTTGGATGTCTAATAGACCGCTCGGCCCTGACATACCTAAATCTTTGCTCACGCTTCCAGCGCACTCTCCTTCCTGCACACCCCTCCCCTAGACACACACTCCTATCTCCTCCTCTGGGAGTCTTCCCATTTCGATAAGTATGACAATTCTATTCTCCAGTTGTTCACACCGGAAACTTTGGAGTCATTCTTGATTCTTCTCATTTAATCACATTTCCCATTAAGTTCATCAAGAAATCCTCTTGGGGGGCGCCTGGGTGGCTCAGTGGGTTAAGGCCTCTGTCTTCGGCTTGGGTCGTGGTCTCGGGGTCCTGAGATCGAGCCCCGCATCGGGCTCTCTGCTCAGCGGAGAGCCTGCTTCCCCCTCTCTCTCTGCCTGCTTGTGATCTCTCTCTCTCTGTCAAATAAGTAAATAAAATCTTAAAAAAAAAAAAAGAAATCCTCTTGGATATTTCTGGAATCCTCATACCACCACTCCAGGCCGGTCTGGGCCATCATCTCTCACCTGGATTGTTGCAGGCACTCCTAACTGGCCCCCTACAGTCTATACTCAAGAGGCATCTGGGGTTGTTGAATCCTTAATCAGTTCCCGTCACTCCTCTGCTTAAAACCCTCCAGGGGGCTCCCACGGCACTGAGGGGAAAAGCCCAAGTCCTTACAATAGCCTGCGGGGCTGTAGATCTGGCCCCCAATACTTGTCTGATCTCATTTTGTGCTGCTCTCCCCTTCACTCACCCCACCTCCACACACTGGAACAGACTCCAGGCTGGGACCTTGTGCCCGCAGTTCCCAGGACTAGTCTTTCCTCCCTTGGACTTTGTTCCCTCACTTCCTTCAGGGTTTTAATGCAAATGGTCTGCTCTGAGCTCCTCTGTCTCCTCTGCCCCTTCCCGTTCCCTTCGCCACCACCACTCAACAGTCTACCTCACTATTGTGCCTCCTTAGCCCTTATCATCATTGAACATACCCTGTATTTCACTTGTCTCCCTCTCCCCTTCCCCCCAGCCTGTCCTCTGGCCAGAGTGGGAGGGGCTTTACCTGTGTGCTTCCTGCTCTATCTCCTGCCCCTACAGAGACGGGGCTGGAACTCAGTATTTATTTAATAAATTAACCATATGTTCAGATCCTTTGAACACGTGGGGGGAGGGATTATGTAATAGATTGGGGAAAAAAGGAGAGAACAGATTTGTATTATTGGCTTTACTTCTGAAGCTAAAATGGCTGCCTTTTAATATTTTTCTCATTACATTTACACATGAATCATTTCATTAACTCCTTCACTGAAACACAACACTGCAATCTGTCCCAACAAAATAACAAATATAGACTTGGCATTTAACTTCGGGAAGACATCAAACCTAAGATTGCCCAGAGTTCTTTCAGTTTTCATTAATCAAGACGTGATTTCGAATGAACCAGGTTCTACTGCAGCAAAGCAGCAGCGCAGGGGAGTTAGTTCCGCAGGAGCTACCTGGCCCAGGGCAGGCTCCCCCAGCTTCCACCTTCCCCCCTTCCCCGGGCTGGGGGTCTAAAGGTCAAGCCTCTGGTGGACGCAGGCCTGGGACAGCCAAAGCCCCACTTGGCAGAGCAGGATTCGCTCCCAGCGTCTCCCCGCCATTTTACTGGAGGACAAGGCCTCCCCAGTCTATGTGACTCACCCTAGAGGGCGGAGCGGGCAGGGAGTCTGTGGACTGAGGAAAGATGAACCCACGTATCAGCCAACCACTGCTCCCCGGGAGAACTGCTGACAGAACATTCCCTGTATTTTCGGTGTTGAACCGTGTACGTGCACCCAATCTCTGAGGATGGAGTGACATTACTGACTGACGGGCCTGTGCTGTGAGGGCATCTCTCAACCTTTTCTATGTCCTGGCAGATGACGTAGGGAATTCTCTGCAATTCTGGACGGGACCAGCCTGGGGGCTCCAGCCACCTTACGCTCTGCCCAACCGAGAGGCGGAGTTGGCTGAGATCAGCAGCTTGAGGCAGACTACTTGGGAAGCTCTAGAGAATAGAACCCAAGGGGCGCCTGGCCAGGTGAGTTCAAGCCCCATATTGAGTGGGTGTAGGGATTACATAAATAAGCAAAACTATAAAAAAGGTTTTTTTAGAGAATAAAGCTCAAGCTACTGGTGAACGAACATTTTCTCTAGGGAGCACTCTGATTGACAATATGAACTCACACCTACCTCAAGCATATCAAAGGTTTTAGATATATGGAACTGCATTTAAGTGATAGCTCTGGCCTTTTGATTAAGTGGGTTTTTATTCTATAATTCGGAGTAGGCTCCCCTTAATTTAGTCCCTTTAGTTTACTACTAAAACATTTTTAAAGATGTAGGTGGCGCCTGGGTGGGTCAGTTGGTTAAGCATCCGCCTTGGGCTGGGGTCATGATCTCAAGGTCCTGGGATGAGCTCCGAGCTCCCCGTGGGGCTCTCTGCTCAATGGGAGTCTGCGTCTCTTTCCCCCTCTGCCCCTCTCCCCAACTTGTGCTCAAATAAATAAAATCTTTAAAAATAAAATTAAAATGTAAATTCTAAGCAAATTACTCAAATATCAAGTCTTTAGACACAAAATTATGCTAACCCAGATGACATTGCAAGCTTTCTTTTTAAGATTTTGAGAGAGAGAGAGCACAAGGTGGGGCGGAGGGGGTCTGGCAGAGGGAGAGGGAGAAGTAAGACTCCTCACTGAGCAGGGAGCCTGACATGGGGCTCGATCCTGATCCCAGGATCCTGGGATCACAACCTGAGCAGAAGGCAGATGCTTAACTGACTGAGCGACCCAGGCGCCCCACAAATTTATTTTTATACACATATTAAGAGATAAAAAATGTGGTATTTTCTAAAGCATACTCTGGAAAATAAGGAAAGATTTCCAAATGGGGTTTTATGTCTCAAGCACATTTATATAGCACTGGAAATGCCACCTCAAGTTTCCAAAGCAGAGTTGAGTACAGAGCACTGCTCAGCTCTCTAGCCCAGGTTCCCACAGAACACGCCACTGCATCGCACTGAGTAATGTGACAAGTAAGGTAGATCCAGGCCAACTGAATTCCTACTTTGAGATTCAGAGGTGATAAGTACCAATAAACACAAATAGAAACCAGATAGGTCGAGGAATGTTGGATATTTAATGAACTCATGTGGCATAAAGCAACTGATGCATGTGTGTCTGTCATCTTAAAACGCGACTGTGAAGAATTAGGGTTTTTGTGTCATATTAATGGTCACTGGTTTAATAAATGTAAAAAATATTTGTCAAAAAAAAATCCTGATGAAATTGTAAGTAAAATTACATTTATTTTCATAAATAAAAAGATAATTCATTATACAAACAACACTTTTAGCAGAGTATGTTAACTGTCATTATCCAGTTTAAACTAAGAATGAAATGTACGCATAGTTAACACAAAGTTACACCCCTCTACAGCCCTCATGCAACTGCTTTACGTCGGTTAACTTCCAAAAATTTCCAACACCATTTTAGTATATGTGCTGCCGAAGCGAGCACTCCAACACTATTTTAAAGAATATGATAAAAATGGGGGATTCTAGTCACAGAGCATCACTTATGCTGCAATCAACACAATATTTATTACTTGCTCATGTCGAAGCTGCCAATTACTGATTTAAAGTAATACCAGTATTTTCTGCATTTTACAGAAGCACTGACAATATGACATGTTTTCATTCCATGTACGGCAGTATGATTCAAAAAAATGTCAATGTGAAAATTTGGTTAACTAGGTTAATAAGCACTAGTACCCAAGATAAATAGGTCCTATAGGCCAAGAGCAATAAGCTGGCATCAAGTACTGTTTAAAGTTCTGTCAGTACGTGGCATATGGCAAACCAATGACTTTGTAGTAGCACACAAAATAGAGTGAAATTTAAAATATTTTTTCTATACACAGCAAAATAAAATTAAATGTCTAGTTATTAGTCCACTTATTAGACTGTACAGCTTCAAACATTAAATGTTACACAGCAAGGGGTAATTAGCATTTCCACATATTTAAAAAAAACCCTCACTGATTCTATATATTTTCGAGAGTGAAAACTGTGATTTAAGTAATCATTTATTTGAACACAATATTGATTCAGATAGGCATAATCTATTTCTTCTTAAGTTTATTTTTCTTAGTAATCTCAACACGCAACGTGGGGCACGAACTTACAACCCCGAGATCAAGAGTTGTATGTTCCACCGACTAAGCCAGCTAGGCGCCCCTATTTATTCTTCATAATGAAATGTTTATTACTATTTAAATACTTTATGCAGGTTTTACTTATTTGTCACAGAACTGCTGTGTGGAATTAATGGTTTATCGATGTTAAGTGTTTAGCAGAGGGCCTGACACATAGTAAGCTCCCAATGTACACTACTATTATTTCTATTAAGTGAACAAATCTGTCATTTATGATAGGAAAATTAGCTAACACCCCAGAAGAATAATCAAAAGATAAAGCTACAGATGTGTGACTTTTGTTAAAAGTATTACGCATCCGCTATTTCCTAGGTTCGTGTATCTGCTAAACTAATTACTTCAATATTACGAGCTATTTTTAAGATCATACTGTATGCTTGCTCTTTAAGTTTTTGTTATGGCCTTTGGCCTAAAGCAATACACTGTGGATAGGACACGTGTATTAGAAAACCATACAGAAACAATGCACCCTGAAGTCAGGTAGCAAAGGCATTTTACCCTAACTTCTGTCACCAAAATGTAGAGTTAACCAGTGTAATTCAGGACCGCCTATCTCATTTAGGTTTAAAGTTTCTTCTTTACATCATGCAGTATCTCACTTCTGCAAAAACATTTTCATTCTTTGTTCATTATGCTGTCACAAAGTTCTGTCCTCTAAGTACAAAAACCCATTAGGAAAGGTACTTGTAAAAGATCAAGAGTCACATGCTCCCCCCACTGAGCCAAGCCAGTTGCCCCTGGGGTAAGTTCTTAAATGGTCTCAAAATACCTATAAACACTGATTTTTTAACAAATTATCGCTTCTATATATGCAAGGGATTTGATATGAAGATTTTCTACCAGAAAAGATAACAGACTCAGAACGTAAAAAGTCTATGTGACAACATAATGGCGAAGGGGAAAAACCTCCTGGTTAAAAACCAACCCCTGTCATTTTTCTGGCATCAAATAAGAGAAAGGAAAATAAACTTTTTTTTGTGTGAAGATAGAAAAACATACCTGAAACCACATGATTCTGGCCTATATTAACTGGAAACTTATTACTATCCAGAGTTCGGAGACAAAAACCAACAACCAAATATGCCCTTCAGAGGAACAATAAAATCTTTTACATGTCGTCCTGATTAAAAAGGAGTCTGGAAACAAAGCATGAAACATCTCTACTATATTAAAAATCAAGAACAAATAAACTGAAGGCAGATTCCCTCTTAATGTACGAAATCATTCTACAGGTTTCAGAGGAAACATTTCAGGAAATATGAACCGAAGTTCCATGGTTTATCTTATCTACTAGTAGAGAAATTCAGAGCGCACACGTTATCAATGTACTTTAGGAGATGTAGCATCCCGTGTCCTTCTGAGGTTTGATATCTGGTTCTTTCACAGGTTTCACCACTTCTTCTGGTTTGGGTTTGGTCTAGGGAGAAAGAGAAACACAGTGTTAAGTGCATAAACTAAGACTAGAAAAACAAACTAGATCTTTTCCACCTTAGACTTTTAAGAGATGCTGTATTAAATTACGCAATACTGAGATTAACAAAGCTGTTCCAGAAGCTCCGTATATCAATTCAAGATGAAATCAGAAAGCAACATTTCAGTGAAGATGAGACCCTAGATGGGGAGGCAAACATCAAGCTAATGGTGCTCTTCCTCTTTCTGATGAGGGAGAATCTGAGTGATGGATCTGTGCATGCGGAACTCTGAAGTTTGAAAATACCTCGTGACAGTACAGGCTACCTCTTACAGCATTACTTTAGAGGCTGAACAGGATAAAAAGATGGGTCATTTTAAGTCATTTTAATAATAGTTTTAAAATGGGGAGGAAATTATATTTAAAAAAATTATATTATGAAATTACATAAAAACATTTCAGGAAGGAGCTATGGCTGCAAATTAATTCCCATTCCCTTTTTTTTCAGACTCCTCCTCTTTTGGCAGTCAAACCTGAAATTTTCCACTTAATCTACTATTTGATTTAGCACACCTAGATGTACTTAGATATAAATGAATAAAAGCAGTCTTTATTTTACCCCTGGATGATTTCATGGGATGTTGAAATTAGATCAAATCTTCAAATACCCTGCGGTATGCTAAATCAAAAACAAAGTATTGCTATAGCAATATAAATATGGACAAGCCATCTGTTTTAGATCTTTTCTCCCACACTCTTCTTAAAGGAGGCTCTAATAAACTACAGAAAGGCAAGATAAGGTGTTGGAAACAACTTCAATTATGTAGAAAATCAGAAGATAATTAAGGCCTAGAGATCTTATCTCTGAGAGAGTTCGACAACTTTACACCAAACACTGCAGTTAGCTAATTTAACATTTAGACAAACGGATATATCTACTTATATATCAAAATGCTAATTCTGAATTCTCTTTTCGAACTTTTGTGAACAAATGGAAGAAAGCCAATCTCATACACTGTCATCCTTGGGTCTTTTGGTGAGATCAAATGCGGCCAGTGTGTCTGGTGTCCAGTGTGCACTTGTAGGAGGAAATTCGAAAGGTACAGGCTCTACAAGACCGTAATTTGCTTTGAGTTCCAGTTGTGGAGCTTCTGTTGGGATTTTTTGAAAGTAACTGCAAAAAGCAATTTAAAAAGCAATTCATTCATTCATCAACTACTTGAGCGTCTACTGTGTTCAAGGCCCTGTGCGAGACAAAGACAATAGTAGTGAATAAGACAGACAAGATTTTCCTGCCTTGTGCAGCTTACATGAGTAGACGAAACAGTCAGGAAAACTTGTCAACAACAACGCATCGTAACTGAAGCTATAACAGATGCTGTATACCGTGAGAACAGGGCAGAGGGGCAATTAACCTTGATGTTAGGAGGCGGGGGGGGGGAGGGGGGTTCAGGAATGCTTTCCAAAAGAAGTGATAGAAGTTATAGTAGGTATGTTTAAGCAAGTAAAAGAGCTCAGTGTGACCAAATGCAGGATATAAGGAGAAGAACGTAAAGAGATAAAAGCAAGGACAAAATTGATTCTCCCAATCCACACAGGTGGTTATCTACAGTTTGAACAATGCTGACTTAACAACGGAAAACTGTTTGACGGGACTAGGCAGGACTGACAGAAAATCCATTTCCCTGCCTTACAGACAGCTGCAACCAGAGTGAGAGGAATATGCAAAGGGAGCAGAGAAGCTATCTATAACATGTGGGGAAGAAACAGCAAGGAGGCAAAGTGAAGAAAAAATTAAGACACTGTAAGTGAGCTATATGTTAATAACTGATGTTTACTTTTTAAAATCTGCTTTTACATATCATCATCGGAAGCAGAATAAAGTCAGGTCCAACACAAGGGAACCTGACTACCAATTCAAAGAGAAAATTAGAGTTAAAGTTAAAAGCAATCTGACATAAAATCTTTGGGGGTAGAGACTAAGAGAAACTGTGCGATTATTAACACAATACAAATACTTAAACATTATAATTATAAATATATACTGTAGTAATATTACTAAAATGATACTGAGCTGTACCCACATAAATCCATTTTCTCTCTGACATTTCTCTAGGGTATTCTTCACAAGATTCCCAAGTTTCCTAAAGAATAAGTGTCCTGAAGGTTTGACTGTTGGTCCGGGTCCTTTGGTTTCTCCGTACTCTTTGCACAATGCTTCTGCCTTTGCATAAACTGCATGTGGAAGGGAAAATCATTTGATTATAATTAATTATTGACTACACTAAAGAGGCTTTGAATCAGACATGCTAGAACTTTCCTGCACCTTACCTAGTAGGACAGCAATACCAGTAATAGTGTAAGAGGAAACAAGTGTTTTCTACAGGTTTTTTGGCTTTTGAAACTTTGTTTCTCTCTCTCCAATTCCCTCCCTTGGTCCCATTCTCTTGCATGAACTCAGCCAAAATCTCTTTTAACTTCTTATTTCCTTTTAGGATGAAACATTTGTTTTTAAAAAGAGAGTTAATATTCTGGCAGGAATACTTACATTTTTCTGCTTCTTGGAGAGACCTGATTGCTTCACCACATTTATCACTAGCCAACAAGGTCTGACCGTGATAACAGTAAGCCTGATAAAGAAACAAATTTTTATTCATTCTCACCGCAAATGATGCTTTCTGCTATAATTGTTTTACATATGCATCAGATGAATGAGCGCCTTTGTCCACTGTTAGAACTATCGATGCAACCCCTTACACTTCTTCACTTGCATAAGCCTCCCCCAATCTCTGTTGGTATAAAAAGTGGGATTATGTCAAGCTTTGAGCCAAACTAACCTTCTAACTATGGGCTGAGAGCAAAAAGTTTTTCTGAATAATGAAATCTGTTTTTACAATCTGGGCACAGCAGATAAAGGAGGAAAATTGCAGTGCTAATGCAGGAGAGGGAGGGAGGATTCTAAGGTTAATGACTAAATAGTTTTCAAGAGAAATGTTATCAGCCTGTCGTACGCCCTGCTCTCTCTTTAAATGTCTGTATCAAATGCAAGGACTGCAAATGGTCCAATGCTGTACGCTGGAAAACAGATTTTTAAGGTACAAAAAATAAAATATCAACTTGGATCCAAAAAAGGTGCTTGATTATCTCTCACATGATATTCTAACCAACAAAAAGTAAGTTTGTTTAATGGGTGCAAGGGACTGATACGTAACTTCTCAAAGAGTGCTTATTAATGGTTCTGTACAGATCTAGGTGACATATTGGGTGGTATGCCTTAAGAATCAGGAAATACCTTCTTCAATGTACAAGATGAAAGGAGGGAATTCTCGTTAAGTAGGCGGAAGATTCCAGCTTAAAAGTGAGTTTCGCTCAAACAGTAAATCACTGCTATAACCCAGTTCTACGATTCTACATCACCTCTTTCCACCCACTTCAACTCACAATGGCCACACCGTCCGCCAACATTTATTGAGAGCTGTCCGTTATTTGTAAAATGCTAATTAAGAGTCTGACAAGATGACAGACCTAGCACTCATGGGGCTGGAAAGACACTAATTTACATTGTTTTTCAGGTTATAAATACTTACATAAGCTGTGTAGAAACACATTTTCAAGTGAAGATATTTTCTCCATTTAGCAGAATATGCAGGCTCCAAACTGGATAAAGTATGATCTAAAGTTACATTTTAAAAAGCAAAATATAATTTCACCCTGATTCACTAGAAGACTTTTAGATCATGTGTTCAGATGCTAAAAGCAGAATGCCATTCAAGTCTAAAACTCAAGCACTTACACATTTCTTAAAAAAACTTTGCTTTAAAGTAATTTTCCCGTAACTGTATTTTAACTACGTAAGAAGATTGTTTAAATACCACGGCACGTCTTTTGATAGTAATGTAGTAAGTTTAAGATGATGATAACAACAGAACTTCAAGGTAAATACAAATTATATACCGTTTTACTGTTTTCTTAAAATTATATGACGTAGCAATGCGTAGTGTGGTCACCCAAGTCAGAAACACGGACACTCTCCTTACTGGTCCATCACCGCAGCGCTGAATCTTGCCGAACACACACATTCACATCCTGCCAACTTCTCTCTAATCCATTTCTCTTCCACTCCCCACTTCCCTGTCTTTGCCGAGGCTTCCATCACTTCCTCCACACACTATAATCACTTCTTCCTAAATGTAAGTGGAGTCAGCCTCGTAGTCCTTCACCTAGCAAGCCCATCTTGCATCTTACAATTAGAGCACCTTTCTCAAATTCAAATCCAATCAATCAGATTTGCTTCATATCTTTTAATGGGTCCCAATTATCTACTGAATAAAAACCGAACTTCTTAGATGGGCTTACAAGCCAATTCAGGATCTCACACATGTATACTTTCCTAACCTTTTCTCCTATCACTCACCCTGTGTTTCAGCTAAGACATCTGTTTAAAGGTCCCAGAATGTGCTAAATTCTTTTTTATCTCTGACGTACTACAGAATGTTCTACTCTTTCCATATGGTAAAGCTTCCCAGCAAACCTAGAACTTCTATTTATGTTTCAAAGTCAGGCTCAAATGCCACCTTCCCCTAGACAGTCTCCTCTAGCATGCCTAGATCCTTTTGGTTTTCATTATACTGCTGTAATAACATCTTATTTTATGCTATAATAATGTGGCTATGTGTTTGCTTCCTTCCCCAGACTCTGAATCTCTTCTACTCATCTTTGTATAGCTAGCAACTAAAATAGTAATCATCCCATAAATAGAAACAAATGCTTATTTCCTGAATAAGTGAATGAAAATAATAATAGGCTAATGAGAAGAACAGAGTTCTAGTCCCAACTTCACGCCTGCTAACCGTTAAATTACAGCTTAGTTAATTCTCTGGAGTTCAGTTTCTTTAATGACAGCAACTGTAAGATTATTATTAAGATCAAAAAAACTTCAAAATTAAAACACCTATATAATAATTTTTTTTTTCATTCCCAACCTCTTTTTTTTTTTTTTAAGATTTTATTTATTCATTTGAGAGAGAGAGCACAAGCAGGGGGAGAGGCAAAGGGAGAGGGAGAAGCAGACTCTCCGCCGAGCAGGGAGCCCGATGCGGGGCTCCATCCCAGGACCCTGGGATCATGACCTGAGCCGAAGGCAGAGGCTTAACTGAGCCACCCAGGCGCCCCAAAACACCTGTATAATTATTACATATAACTTATTAAGAGGGATTGCTGTCCTTTCCAGTAAGAGTTATTCAGCATATTAACTGAACAGTTCTCAATCTTTGAAACAAGGTAATAAAATAACGCAGGTTATTATTCCAGTTTTGCAAATGATGAAACAATCTGAGAATCTTTTTGTTTTGCTTGTTCCCTATTAAGCCAAGAGTTTAACCTGAAAATCTAAAGACTAAAAATACAACAAAAGAATTATAACCTTACCAGCTTTTTGATAGAAGTTGGCAGTCTCATATGCGAGTGCGGCAATCAGTCCAGGAGCATGTTTCAGTTCAATTGCTCGAGCAATTGTTACTGTAACCAAAGCACAATAAACTGAATGTGTAATTAAGTTTACTTGCATTAAATCAATTATAATAGCAAAAGACAGCCCAACAATCTATTTGGAATTTTAATAGTTTGTTAAGAATTTTAACATGAAAAGTAAGTTACAGAAAATGCAAACATAAACCAAAAACACTGAGCTTGCGGATTTTGATACTGTTTCTTTAAATCACTAGCCAATCACTAGCTAATCACAAAAAATTACTATTACAAAACAGCATGTCAGAGGAAAACAAACACTTCCAGGACACTGGAATTTAAAATAGAGAAAAACAAAGAGCCTACAAAGATTCTTTATTGGTTTTACTGGGGTCTTCGCTTATTTCCTGCCACTGAAAGGTGAAGATTTAAAGGCAAGCCAAATAGTGCAAAAGAAAAAAGGAAATAGCAAGATAGAGAGGGAAAAGAGGGGTTACAGGATTAATCTAATGTTGTCAGAAATGGCATGACATCAAAATCCTTTTTAAAAGAGCCATTAAACTGCAAGGCCTTTTCCTGTTAACTATCCATGAAGGAAATGCTGAAGGTGAAGTTGTTCCTCACAATAAATTTCTCAAATGTGAGACTCAAATCCAGCTCTGATTTAAGAAAAAAAAAAAAAAAAAAAAAAAAAGAATCAGATGCCAATAGAAATTCCTTTAAAAAAAAAATCTTACAATATGTAGGATACCTTCTTGAGCTTCAGCCTGACACTGGACAACATAAGCTTCTAGTAGTCGTGCCTCTAAATCCCTCCCCTTTTCTGCAGGTGTAATAAGCTTTGGGATATGACTTTCCTGAGAGAGAAAGAAAAACAACAAAGAAGCCACATTTTATTTTAACCCAGTTGTTAGAGATGAACAAAATGGAAGACATTCAATTTGGAGATTTATCAGAAATTCAGGGGGTGCCTGGCTGGCTCAGGCAGTAGAGCATGTGCCTCTGGATCTCAGAGTTTTGAGTTCAAGCCCCACCTTGAGTGTAGAGATGACTTAAAAATAAAATCTTGGGGTGCCTGGGTGATGCAGTCAGTTAAGTGTATGACCCTTGGTTTCAGCTCTGGTTGTGATCTCAGAGTTCTGTGATCGAGGCCCTTGTCGGGCTCCGTGGGCCAGCATGGAGTCTGCTTGGGTTTCTCTCTCCTTCTACAGCTCCCTTCCCCTCCCCTGCCCTCCTCTCTCTCTCTAAAATAAATAAATCTTAAAAATAAATAAATAAAATGAAAATTAATAACATCTTTTAAAAAATGTCTTTAAGAAAAAAAATCCTAAACAAAATAAATTCAGGGCACCCAAATTGTGTAAAAAAGGAGCGATATCAAGCTTCTAGAGAACAAAAGCTCCTGTATACTAAAATTTTTAAAGCTTCTCATATGCATCTGCAAAACCTGGGTCAAAATAAGCTAGCTTAGATATGCAAGTTACATTTTCATCTTTGAAAATGTTTAACTGCAACAGTAACCAAAGTTCTCTTTTGCATGACAGCTAGAATTATTCATTCATATTAATAACTGTAGAGTAGAAAAAGGTCTACAATTCTGTAGGTAACTCAGAATCACCGGTTTTTAATCACTGTAAAAGCATCTTATTTTATCATGAGAAAACCCATCACTGACCTCTGGAAGTGTCTGGTAAATAGCGGTTTGACTATGATGAGGTGGAGGTAATCCTGACTGCTAAATACATCAGTCTTTCTCCTAATTTCTGTCACTGGAGGTTTCATATAATTAGTGCATACTGATTGCCCCCTCTAGCCTTTTCAGAGATACCGAGAATACAGTCAGTTCAGTTTTGCAGAATCATGATTTATCCTGGCAACTGCCACAGACTGCAATGAGAAATGGTTAGGAACCATCAAGTTTTCGTGCTTTGTTTTCTATCTTTATCGAAGGGATACAAAAATAACCAGTGAATTACAACTTGAATTTTGTAATTGTAAGATTCACTGCTGATTTTCTAAAATGAAGACATTTGATATTCTGTAATTGGCTGCAATCATCAATAAAGTATTCAACATAAGAAAAATAACCTATACTAGGTTCTTTTTACAAAGTGAAATAGTTCCTTCCTCCCCACCCCAAGAAAGAAAAAGTACTCAAGAATTAAAGTATTAGGAATATATTTTATTGTTGTTATTATCTTACCTTTAAATGTTTAAAAATCCCCGCAGCAATTTTTAGACTTCGGTGGACTTCTTTTGCCTCATCTTCTGTTATGCTTAAAGACAGTGGTTACATTAGTTAGAGGATGAATCCTGTTTCTTGTACTAAAACCAACAACTAATGCATTATCATAAAACCAAATTAGTCACTTGTATTTCTCACCACTAGTTTTCTCTCTTTTAAAAAAATCTGATTTGACACTTAAAAAAGTTACAAATACCCATGGAAAATATCAACAGAAGACACTACGAATGATAAAAAGAGAGACCCCGTCTATAAGTTGGGACAAAGGCTTCTTGCTGTTCCTTCCAGATAATCTTCTGTGCATTAAACAAGTGCAAAATATTCTACACTTAATGCATGCACACACTTAACAAAACATATACGTACACAATATTCGCTATTCCACTCTTGTTTAATTATCTACTTTATAGATAATTTTACATCAGCCATATAATTCAACTTTATTTTACTTATTTATTTTTTTTAAGATTTTATTTTTGGGTAATCTCTGCGCCCAATGTGGGGCTCGAACTCACAACCCCGAGATCAACAGTCGCATGCTCCACCGACTGAATAGCCGGGCGCCCCTCAACTTTATGTTTAAATGGCTGCATATTATATGCGTGATCAGATGCACCACACTGGGTAGTTGCCAGTTTCATATTGCTAATGCCCATTTTTACTATTATAAAAATTGCATCTTATTTCATTTCACAATTCTTGAATCCTTCAAAACATCTTTCACATCTTTGTATTTCTTTTTCTATGAGTTGCCTGTTTATGTCCTTCGCTTATTTTCAAATGATTTGTTGGTCTTTTCCTTTCCTTTCCTTTTCCATTATAAAAACAATGTATCACGTGCATTGTAATTTTTCTGACCATCTGTCATTTGTTTTTTAACTTTGTTTATGGTACCTTTATGTAGTCAAATATTCTATTTTTTTTCCTTTTCTTGGTTTGGGCTTTTATCTAGAAAGACCTTCCTCATGACAAGATTAATTTTTTTCTAACACTGGGCTCCATAATTGATACTTAAAACACTAATACTATATTTTTAATCAATAGCTCAGACTTTTTAATAACAAATCTCCATATATTTGAAAAATAACACATACATATAAAACCTTCCCCTTTAGACTTACTTTTCTTTTCCAGCCAGTCTGGAAGCATATTTGGTATACCATAAAGCTACATTAAATCCCATGGAAATTAATTCAAAAACAGCATCCTGCTGGGCACTAGAATTAAAAATATGGGTGTCATTAAATTCTGTCAATTATTGAGACATTGCTATATGAAGCCCCTGTACCTCCAACTCAAAATTATAAAAGAACTATATGGTAACTGGAAAAATGAAGAAAACAGTCCTGGGTTTGATGACTAAAAATAATGGCCCATAATAGCAAACATGAGAATAGTAGGTTCTCAAAGGTTACTGCACACAGACTAGCTTTAAAAATACAAATTACAGGGACTCAACTCCAAAGAATCAGAAAGTGTTGGGAGGGGCCCAGAGTCTACATTTTTAGTAAGTACCCAGTTGATTCTGGAGTGGGTGGTTCTAATACCAATTTAAAAGCAATGGAATTCTGGGGGCGCCTGGGTGGCTCAGTGGGTTAAAGCCTCTGCCTTCGGGCTCAGGTCGTGATCTCAGGGTCCTGGGATCGAGCCCCGCATCGGGCTCTCTGCTCAGTGGGGAGCCTGCTTCCCCCTCTCTCTCTGCCTGACTCTCTGCCTACTTGTGATCTCTCTCTCTCTGTCAAATAACTAAAATCTTTAAAAAAAATTAAAAAAAATAAAAATAAAATAAAAATAAAAATAAAAGCAATGGAATTCAGAAGAGAGACAGTTTCAGGCTAGAATGATTAAAGAAGGTTTAATGGTAGAGACAGCCTCTGAATTGTGCCTTGAAAGATGGCCAGAAGGGAGGCAGAAGGATACCCCAGGTAAGGGAATGATGCTGTGAAAGCACAAGAAAAGCATAAACATTTTTTCTGAGAAGAGTGACCCCAACTAGTGTGATGGAGCACACAGTTTGTAAAAAGAAATCGAGATCAAAATCCCAAGCTGAAATTAAACTGGCAGACTTTGAATGCCAAGCCAATCAGTATGTGCGCCACAAGAAAAAGGTCTTACAAACATCTTATTTGTTTCCTTCAGATTCTATTACTAGATATGACACCAAGAGGATGGCAAGAGCTTATTTAGAAAATAAGGTAATACTAATTTTTAATCATTCCTGTTTTGATAAGAACCTGAAAATTTTTTATATATTATCCCATTTACCCCAATTGATGAAGTAAGAAAACAGAAGTAATATCCTTCTTTTATACCTATAATACTAAGATACAGAAGTATTACCCAACAGGAAGAAACTAGAATCATGGTCCCACTTTGTATTTTTTAAAGATTTGTTTATTTATTTGAGAGAGAGGGTACATGCATGCACATGCATTTGCGGGGGGAGGAGCAAAGGAGAGGGAGAGAGAATCTCAAGCAGACACCCTGCTGAGCATGGAGCCCAGTGCAGGGCTTGATCTCATGACCCTGAGACCACAACCTGAGCCAAAATCAAGAGCTGGATCCTTAACTGACTGAGCCACCCAGATGTCCCTCCACTCTGTATTTTTTATTTAACTGCTACCTCATAAGAGGAATGGAGACAGGAAAACTTTTAGATTAAAAATGGATGGGTGTTATAAAACATTCACAATTCAAAAATAACTTACATACTATCCTGTTTAATATGTTATAATACACAAAAATATGAATTATGTATTTTTTAATGGAATGCTTCACAAATTTGGGTGTCATCCTACCAAAGGGATCATGCTAATCTCCACACTGTTCCAGTTTTAGTAATGTGCTGCCAAAACAAGCACTAAACAAACTTCTTAAAACAGTTTTGCTCCACTGAAGAAAACCGTAACGCCTAGCTTAAAAGTTTATTCTTGGGACGCATGGGTGGCTCAGTAAGTTAAGTGTCTGCCTTTGGCTCAGGTCATGATCCCAGGTTCCTAGCATCGAGCTCCTTGCTCAGCAGGGAGCCTGCTTCTCCCCTTGCTTTTGCCCACTCTCTCTATCTCTGACAAGTAAATAAAATCTTAAAAAAATATATATATATTTATTCTTTTCAGCATTGAGAATTTTCAAATGGATTACATCTGGTAATTTGGTGGGCATATCTAATTTATAAGTTTTCCTTTAAATAATAAGATAGTTTTGCTAATTTATAAAAAATCTCTGTATTTTTTATTTATAAATAAAAATAAAATCTCATGAGTAACTGTCTCCGTTTTTATCCCTAATTTTTTCAGCCTGACTTGTTCCCAAACACTCCATTTCTATTGTACCACATCTTAGTAGTCAGAATATATATAGTTGAAAAAATATTTTTCAGAACAGATATATTCACAGCAGACTTTTTACTGAATAAATAACAATCAAGATAAAGCAACTTAAAAATCTCAGATGTAGAGAATATTGGGTATCATTCCTTAAGGCCTTCATCACCTAATTTTTCAATGTTTCATAAAACTCCCTGAAAAAAGCTGTCACAAGGAATCAAGATTTGGCATGGTGGGGAAAAGTGCCAAACATATGTAATGCAAAACACTTTATAATCTGCCAAAATTTTGTGATGTAATAACGATAGAGGTTTGACCCTAAAAAACGTCTTTTTGAAGAAAAACATTCCTTAATTTTAGATAGAGTACAAAGGGGTCACATAAAGAAAAACATAAAACAAGGACTTGGAAAACCTTTATATCCCAGAATATTCAAATTTGGAAAGAATCCACAGTCCCCAACTTCCTACCAAATTTATGAATTCTACATACAATATTGCCAAGGAAGGAAGGAAACTAACAACTTAGTAAATATCTATTATACACCTGGCATTATTTGAGTCACTTACCATAAGTTTGCCTATTTTGTTCCTCATAAAAGCCCTGTATCTGTCACCCCAGCCCAGAGTGTAAGCAGGTGTTCACACAGAGACCTGAGACTACACCTGAATATGCAGGAATCCAAAGTCCACACTCCTTCCACTGCAGTGCCTGCCCTGGGTCTCTCAGCAAGCTCCACTTCCTTCCCTTCTGACTTTACACAACTTTCTACAGCAAATTGAGATCAGGATAAATGGTCATTTAAATAACACAATGGTGTTTAAAAAAAAAGTCCAATAAAAATTTAGCACCATTATGATGTTTCTGGTTATAACTAGACCTCTTCTGATTGGTTTCAAGTCAGTGATAAGAAAGTTCTGAAGCAAAAGTTTTTAAAAGAGCAGAAACAGTGAAGAGAAATTAGGAAGAAAATGAAGCTATGACTCAAAAGAGTATGGAGCTGGGGTGGAACCAGGGACAAAGAGAAAGAAAGAGACTGACCAAAGACATTTGAACTATCCATCAGAAAAAAAAAAAAATACTAGGTGAAAAGCAAAATTTTGATCTTCTTGAAGGCAGGCAAAGACTAAAAGATTTGGTTTCCAAATTCCCAAACTGTTCTTTGTGTGTTATTAATAAAGCCAAGAGTGTTCAAGTCTGATTAACATTTGTGTTGATTATCTCAAAAACAGATTTGGTCCAGGAGAAATAAATTATACTTTTACTTAACAGAATGTATTAGGAGTTTAGGTCAAATGTTTTTAACTAATTACTTGGTAAGACAAGATGCTGATCAGAGCTCTGTTCTATTTCTTCAAATACAGAGGCTATGGGTTAACCACTGGCTAAATGGTTACAAAAATGGCTTCCGTTTAGTACTGTTAGCTTACCTACCTTGGAACCTGTCCTTGTAATGTATCAGTCCACTTGAAATTTTGAATATATCGTAACTTGCTTTCTTGGGTAGATTCATCCAATGAATTTATGAAACCTGTAAAAAGGTACAGCATTTCAGTTTTAGAAGAAATATTAAGTATTCTGTTTAGAAATTTTTTCAGATAATGACTTATCCAGATACCTGAAGAAAACTCCTAGCCCCTCTCTCTCCTTCTTTACCTCACACCTTCTTCTAAGGTAACATAATATGAAATATGTACACATTTAATTTTCAAAATGTTAGGAGGACCAAAACCACCCTGACATTCTCATGTTTCTGAAACTCAAGAATTAAGATCAAAGAATACAGACTAGAAGACTAAACTATTCAAATTTGTAAAGTCTTAAGAATTAAATGTGAATTTCTGCAAAGTTGTTAAGTTCCCATAAATAACTAACCTTGTAAAAGTGAAAAATAGGAATCTGATGCATTCTTCATCATTTCTGGATTACAGCTCAAATCAGTGAAGAGTTCAAGCAGTCGTGCTCTGGATGATCTCAAGTCACTTACAGAAGAAAGAAACAGTAAAATTAAGTAAGCTGCATTATGATGAATCTATGTAAAAGTGGCTTAAAAGTTTCGATTGTAAAAACCTTTAAGATAACACACACGCATACACCTCCTCTAAGGTATTACTAAGGTATGCATAGGAATAAACTTAATTAAGACTAACACTGGGGCAGAAAGGCTAAAATTAGCAAGTCAGGAAACGACAGATGTTGGCAAGGATGTGGAGAAAGGGGAACCCTCCTACACTGTTGGTGGGAATGCAAGCTGGTACAGCCACTCTGGAAAACAGTATGGCGGTTCCTCAAAAAGTTGAAAATAGAGCTACCCTATGACCCAGCAACCGCACTACTGGGTATTTACCCTAAATATACAAATGTAGTGATCCGAAGGGGCATGTGCACCCGAATGTTTATAGCAGCAATGTCCACAATAGCCAAACTATGGAAAGAGCCTAGATGTCCATCAACAGATGAATGGATAAAGAAAATGT